>JBANSL010000018.1:54971484-55571484 GCA_037127255.1 Persicaria tinctoria
TCGACCTCTCGAAAATCAAGCTTGTTTAATCTCAAATCTTTACTTAATAAAAAAAACAACTAGCTATACTTATAAATATAAAAACCGTACTTAACTATTTAATTAAAAGCCGTACTTGATAAATAAAAATATTTTTTATTTCGATTTTTTATGCGACACGGGACATAGCAAGAACCCAATCCCATCTCGTCCCATTCCCACCCTTCTATCTCGCACGAGAAATTCTAAGTCACCAAGTGTATTGATAACACATAAGAGGCCTCCTTATAACTTAGGCTAAATTGTAGAAAATCACCTTTTAAATACACCCAACAACAACAACGGACCTTTTAAATTGCAGAAAATCATCCTAGTATATCCCGCATCAAGCAGAGTTTGGGGGGTCTAGTTGTAACACCCTCATCCCACATCAGATATCATAAGGATGTTAAGAGTGATTTATAAGTGATTCAAGCCCTACCCATGTCACAAGAGCTCTTCCTTTTCAGGCTCCAAGCGAGGACAACGGACCTGAAAGGGCTAGGTGGCCTCTTAAGACCCCAGGTCTTACGCTAGTAGTATACACCCTTTCCCAACAGCGTTGAGCGTTGAGAGGGTGTTTTCGCATGACCGGTAAGTGTGATAGAGAATATAAACTATATAGGGATATGTAAGAGAGTATACAAAACTATACAGAGAATATACAAAGATATAGTTAGGCATTCAAATGAAACAAACCAAACATAACGGTATGGAAAACCTGTAAAATGGAAAAATAAGTACCTGGAGAAATGCCCCGCGACCGCAACCCTACTACTATTCCTCTTTGAGGGTGATTGCCCTCTTCCACTCTGCCCTATCTTGGGTCAACTCTTATACAATGTCAAGGACGACAAGGTCTTGTCTTATCACCTCCTTCTAACTCTTCTTCGGCTTCCATCTAGTACGACAAACACTCTCAACGGCCAGGTTATCGCGCCGACGCACTGTTGCATTTTGGTCTCTCCTTTGCACATGACCAAACCATCGAAGCCTCGACTCGCGCATCTTGTCCTTTATAAGGAGCACAACGAACTTTGCACGGATAACCTTGTTCTTGATTTTGCCTTCCGTGTGCCCACACATCCATCTAATCATTCGCATATCCACTACCATGAGGCGTTGTTCCTGTGCCTTTGTGATCGCCCAACACTCTACTCCGAAAAGGAGGGATGGTCTCACAACGGTTCTATAAAATTTCCCTTTTAGTTTTGGAGGGACCTTTCTGTTGCATAAGACCTTTTAAATACACCCATTTATCATAAACAATCCCTTAAATTCATATTTCTAGAAAACCATCCTTTAAATTGAATTTCTTCATTAGTCAACCACCCCCGAATATATTCCGTCCAAATATAGGTTAAATTTGATAAATTGCAATTACCAATCCTTTTATATAATATTATAATAGAATTTTAACAATTAAAAAAATGTAAATAAGTAAGTATGAAATTAGGAAGAACCGAAGAAACTATTAACATTCTTTTCTCTTTTAAAATAATCGATAAAATGGTGTCGGCTTCTACAAAATTGCTCTCCCTCCAATTGATTCACTCGATTTCCCCTTCCAAATCACCTTTTAATTCTCCATTAACTTTTACACTCTTTCAATTTGGGAGAAAAAATAACATCAATTGTATCATCTCAAATCTATATCTATATATCTATCTATATATACTTTTTTTTTACAGTATGCAAACATTTGGAGTTTGCTACGAGAAACGTAGCGAACTACCAGGATCATCCTTAAGGATGATGGAGTACAGTTCCCTATTAAAAGGGGATGTAGACCTAATACAATCGATACCTTTTCTTCCTATATAGTCTGCTACTCTGTTAGCTTCTCTAAAGCAATGACTAAATTGAATGTAATCGAAATCCCTAGCCATTAGCATAATCTTCTCAACTTGATGGATGACTTCCCACGGAGTGTTGAGCTCTCTTTTTATTGCCTTGATAATTGTCTATTGTCGCTTTCAAATATAGCCTTCCGAATTTCTTTTCTGATTGCGTGTTGCATGCCTACTATGATTGCTTCTGCTTCCGTTTGTAGAACCGGACCTTTATATGTATTTTGAAAGAATACATCTAATCAACTGCTCTCGGAGTCACGAATAACTCCTCCCACCTGGCAAGTGCTCGTGGGTTTGATCGAGCCATCTATATTAATCTTATAGATATTGATCGGGGGTTTAGTCCACTTAGCTTTCATTCTTTTGGGGCTCGGTGTGCTTGGTTTTTTTCCAGCTCAACTTCAGAAATCCAATTCCTTATGTTTGAAGCTACTTCAAAAGCTAAGTTGATCGCGGGGAATTAGGGTCTTTTTTTTTTAAAGATTGCATTATTTCTAGTTTCCCAAATTGTTTGCCAAATAAAGCCTAAGTCTCGCATTGTAGTTTAATTTTATTTAACTGAAGGATGTCAATAATATTTTCATTATAATCTTCCCAGTGGAGAAGAATTTTACCACAAGTAGTCTCATAATTATGTATGGGTTTTCTAGCAAAATTATAGCTAATTAGTAGATGTGTAGTATCCTCGTCTTCACAATTGCATAGTGAGCATTGGGTTGGGACTCTATTATAATATTTGTTTAACCTCTGGGTAGTAGGGTATCCGTCAATTACTATTTTCCATATAAGGTTCTTAATTCTGGGTGGTAGATCGAGTTTCCAAATCCATTTTAGATCGTTTGTACTTTGATGATCGTTGTTATTATTTATGAGGTTTGTAGACTTGGTCGAGAATCTTGCATCCTTTTCAAATTTCCAAATTAGTTTATCATTAGTCTCCCAAGTTCCTTCCATACATTTATTTGTTCTCCATTTCCAATTATCCATTGGAGTCCTGTGTTGAATTTTTCTCTTAAGGATAGAATTATCCCAAATTGCCATGATGTATTTTGTGTATCCCTTTCATTTATACTAGAATTCTGTAAGTATTTTTCTTTAATAATTTTAACCCACATACTATTTTGATCTGTATGAATTTTCCAAAGAAGTTTTATCTGTAGTCCCTCATTTAAGGATCCCACTTTTCTGATTCCAAGTCCTCCTTCCTTTTTCTGTTGACATATAGTGTCCCAGCTTATGATTGGTGTGTATCTTTTCGATTGTAACTTGTTCTAAAAGAAGTTTTTGTTTATTTGATCTATTTGATAAAGAATCCCTTTTGGTAGTAAAAATTTCTGCATTAGTTAATTTGTTTTTGAGCTTAGATTTGATTGGATTAAAATGGCTCTTCCAACTTGAGAAATAGAGTTGGATTTCCATTTAGAAAGTTGTTTTTTTAGATTTTGTATGGCTTCCTCAAAGACACAATTTTTCACTGTACCATTGACCAATGGGATTCCCATATATTTTTCAAATGTTTTTGATATATGTATACGCATTTGTGTGGCAAGGGATCTAGCTATCGTTGGATTGAGGTTTTTTTAGAATTGGATGGAACTCTTAGTGTAATTTATGGTTAATCCAGAGTTGTTAGAGAAGTTATTTAGGAGTTCCATTTTAGCATCATCTTTTATCGCTTCTTGATGTAGCTCTCTGGCAAGACTTTCCATTACTATTACAAAGATATAAGGGGCTACAGGGTCTCCTTGCCTGATTTCTATTTTTGGGTTGAAATTTTTGCCAATCGTATTATTAACTAATATAGAGAAGGTTGTGGTTGCAATGCATTTCATGGTCCAATTGATCCAAATTGGATGAAAACCCTTTTTTTTAGAGTAGCTTCTATGAATGACCAATTAATTTTATCATAAGCTTTGTCCATATCTAATTTTAATGTCATCCATCCTTTCTTACCCTTTTGCTTATTGAATATATGGAATATTTCATGTGCGATTAGGGTATTATCTTGTATCGAGCTTCCTTCTACAAAAGCACCTTGGAAGGGGCTAATTAGCTTCGGAAGAATCGGTTTTAATTTATTTGCTAAGATTTTTGCTATTACTTTATAAACCGTGTTACAGAGACTAATAGGTCTATAATTACTTATGTTTTTTTTATCTTCTACTTTTGGAATTAGGGCTATAAATGTTTGGTTAATCTGTTTTAAGATGTTACTAGAATGGAAGAAAGCTTTGACTGTTTTGCAGAAGGAAGGTCCCACAATACGCAGTATTTTAGATAAAATTCTGGAGGGAATCCATCAGGACCCCGAGACTTATCTTCTGCCATGTTAATTAATGTTTTCTTAATTTCTAGATTTGTGGGACTTTTAATTAGCTGTAAATTTTCCTCAGGCGTTATTTAAGGTTTGATATTTCTTATTTCATCTGTTGTAATTTTCCTCTGGTTTTTCCCAATAAATCTTTCGGACATTTCCTCAATAATTTGTTATGTTATTTCTTGTTGGTTTGTTAGGATTTGTCCTTGCTTTGTGGTAAATGAATTCGTGGTTCTCTTAAAATTTCTTGTTTTTGCATTAATTTGAAAATACTTTGTGTTTTTATCTATTAAGTGTATGTGTTTAATTTGTGCTCTCTGTTTCCAAAATTTGTAGTTAAATTCTAGAATTTTGCTCTTTTTGTTCTCAAGGTTTGCCAGTTTTGCTTCTTGACCTACTGTAAGGGATCCCCATGAGAGTAATTTTTGCAAATTCAGAATTTCTGGTTCTAGTTTTTTTAGTAGTTTTTGGATATTATTATTCTGGTTTTTGGACCAGTTTTTGATATTCTTCTTTAGCAGTTGTTGTTTTTTCATAAAGTTATAGGCTTGAGAGCCATGAAATTTGTTGTGCCAAATTTTTTTGATTATTTCTTCCACTCTAGGATTTGCAGACCATGCCATTTCAAATATGAAAGGAGAGCCTCTTTTTTCTTCTTTTGTTCCTAAGGATAAAGTAATTGGGCAATGATCTGACAATGAGAAGGAGTGGTGCTGAACTTTTAGGTTGTTGAATTTTGTAATAATTTCTTGTTGAGCTAGGATTCTATCTAATCTTTCATAGGTGTTATTAGTGGCTGATTTGCTCTTCCTCCAAGTGAAGGTAGAGCCAATGTAAGGAATAGTGTGTAAATTAAGCTCATGTTTGACACTAAGGAGCCTTCTGAATCTCGAAATAGCTGGATGATTGCCCCCAATTTTTTCTGTATCATTCTCTATATCATTTAGGTCTCCTATGATTAATACTAGAAGGTTGTATTTATTCACAACTGTAAAAATTTCTTGCCAGAAATCGTCTTTTTCTTGTTTTACAGAGGGTGCATACATAAAGAGTAGTACTAAAGTTAGACTTTCAATTGTGACTTGAATCATACAAAATCTGTTGCTAGAGTCTATTATTTGCATTTTATTCAAGGTGAGGCTATGTTTATAAAGAATCCAAATTTCACCCTTGTGGCCAATTGAACTTATGGAGAATGCTTTATGGAACCCTGTAGTGCTTATTTGAGCTTCAGTAGGAGCTTCTACAGATTTTGTTTCAGAGATAGCTAAAATATCAAGATTATTGTTAGATCTAAGTTGATTTATTTCTTGGAGAAGAAGAGGACGTCTGGATCCTCTAATATTCCAATATCCGATCTTAATCATAGACATAGTTGTGAATTTTGCATGTTAGGCTGTTATAATATTGAAAGTTTACTTTGGCACATTTAGATTGCTTCACAATTTGCATTATATAAAGTGATACATAGCAGATATCATTATCTGTAAGATGAATGGAAGCTTCCTTTAACTGCTTACTTTGCTGAAGTCTTTTCCATTTGGCTTGGAGGAGATCATCTGCTTTTTAACAGTAGCATGTTTGTTTATGACTGAAGGTTTGATTGAAGTGTTGATATGTAAGGTTGGGTTGGTTTGCCACCACCTCGCCCTGAGGCAGAGAAGTGAAGCTCAACCGAAGTTTTGGTTGAGTTGTTGTAGAAGACATACCTTGAGTTTTCATTGCTCTACTGTTGTTGCAACCTGGAAGAGAACTAAAGCCGAGCCTATAGGATCCAAAGCCAGAGTTCCAAGAAGCATATGGTGAAACATCTTTCCCAAGAGTAGAAATAAAGGAGTAGCTAACAACATTCATATGATTAAGCATAGGATTAAGACTAAAGGTGTTCCTGAAGCTGTCCCCAACAACAAAGGAAAAAAGAGGGGTGCAGCTTACAAGAAGGGGCAAACCATCATAGTTGCCCATCAAGTTTAGATAGTACAACCACTTCACAAAAAACCAACAATCAAAGTTTTCAAAAGTAAGGATAACAACATAGCAAAAGATAACATTAACATCAGTTTTGCACTACTTTCATCCTGAAACTTCCTTGGTGACGCCTATCATGGTTAATTCTTCTTCTTCCTTGACTTCTTGTTGGCATGGGAGGAGGCTTCATTGTTTTCATCTTCATCTTTACGTTTAGCTTGCTTAAAGTTGTTCATGGTGGCATCCTCATCATCTTGACGGATGACAATGCCACCCATCTTTCTCACCATAGAAGTGTCAGATCTTAGAGAGTGATAAGAGTCATCAGTGTCATTTCTAGAGTCTATCATCTTACATTTTGCCTGAGTTCTATCCATAAGCTCCTTGGAGGTCTCAACATGAATGGGAGCAGTGGTGGAGTTTGTGTTGCCAAAGGATAGAATGGTGTGTAAGATAGATGGGGCAATAGTGAAAGGAGGAGTGGAGGATTCACCAGTGAGTACGTTTAGCCACATGAGCATTGTTAAGACTGATCAAATGGGAGATGAGTTCATTGGGGTAAGAAGGCATACCCAAAGTCTAGACAGTAGTCTTAGGATTGGGGGCTGCAGAGATATTCAAGGGGAGGAAACCAAAATCTCCAGGCCTGGGGATCATGCTTTGAGAAATATTGAAATCAGGAACTTGATTGTAGGGGGTAAAGGCACTGACAGTGGTGACAATTCTATTGTCATTGGGGATGGGTCATGAGTAGGAGCTTGAACAGGGGCTAAGAGATCAACATGAGGATTATCTTCAAGAATAAGGTTAAACTTCCTAGGCCTTGGTGCATTTAGGGGGCATTGATCATAGTGATGATCATATCCACCACAACAACCACAACCGTCAGAAAAATCTTCATACCAGATCCTAAGCCTAATGGTTTCAGTTTCAAATTTTCTCACATTGAGAACGGTAGTAAGCGTGGATAAGAGGGAGACATTGACACAAGCACGAGCAAACCTGAGCTTATTTCTTATGTTTGACACTTGATCAATCTTGATGAGACCTCTAACACCTCCAACACTGAGGATGTGGGAAATTGCTTCAGTAGTGTAGAACTGGTGAGGCAAGGAAGGAATCATGATCCACACATCAACACTGGTGGTGTCTTCCTCCATTGGATTGAAGTTGTCCGACCAGAGGTAGAGGGCTAGAAGAGTACCTTGGACATGATAGGGTCTGTTGGTCCAAGCAATAGCTCGATCTTCTCTATTGGCAAAGCAAAAAATAAACCAATCATTGCCAATAGTATCAACACTAGGAGCAGCGATCTCCTTTCCTCGTGCCATTCACCAAAGGTAGGGTATTGCTTGTTGGGCAGGAGGTACTTCATTCGAACTTTGTCCCTACACTTCTTCTGCCACCTCTCCATAGTTTTCTTGGTGATCTTGTTTCTCTCCATCTCTACAAGCTGTCTCTGCCGCTACACGTCCCAGTATTTCTTGACCACCCTATATTCCTCAACAGTGAGGATGGTGGGTTCCTTGTGGGTGGGACGTAGAATCGGTCGCTTCTTCACTTGGTTCTCGCAATTCAGGATGACGTTTCCGGTCTTCTCTCAGACATGATCAAACACTTCCGGATCCAAGGGCATGATTGAGCATGTAGCTGTGTAAGTCAGTGCATTTAGGAGCATCATCTGATCAAGCTTGCAGTCCACCATTGACAGCAACTCATGTGTGTTGTCCTGGCGAATCACGATGTCCGACCACATTCTGCTCATGTCGAACCTAAGGTAATGAATTTTCGTCTCCAAAGCGACCAATCTTTTCTCATCAACACTAAGAGCAGCGATCTCCTTTCCTTTTGAATCTTTCTTCAGTACCCATTGCCCCTTTAAATTCCTGACAATCCCCAACCTCTCTAGACAATTCTCATCAATTGTGCCACCGTAGGTTTGTTTTTCTTCATTTGATGTGTCGACATCAAAGAACTCAAAGATTTTGGGCAAGTGGTTGGCGTAAGACAGGGGCATAGGTCGAGGGGAAGTGGAGACTTGGGTCATGTAATTGAGTATAAATTCGGGTAGGTTGGGCTCATATTTGTTCATGACCAAAAACAAGATCTCGAGAAGGCTCTCGGTCACAAGCTCTCTTGAGTTGATTCGGGGAAAGATGCAGCGAGCCAAGATGGTGAAGATGAGTTTGGCTTGGAGATTGAGCACAGTGTGGGTGGGCATAAGGGATGAGAGAGACTCAAGGGTTTGAGGTTTAAGAAAGAATTCCTCTCGGGCTCAGCTGAGGCATTCCAATTTGTTGGGGAACTGTTTTGTGGGGATATCACTTGGAAGGTAAAAAATGAAAGCGATGTTTCTGGGATTGAGTCTGATTCGAGTTTTTTTTTACCTTGGAAATGAGGGTTAGGGTTCCGTTGACATGGTGCACAGTGAGATTGGCATAGAATAGCCGAGTGAGTTGAGGGTAGGCAAAGTTTCTAGGGTTTAGAATAGACCACAAACAGGTTGATTTGAGGAGGGATATGCATGGCAGGGGCATGGATTGGAGGAGGGAGATGTCGACACTACCACAGAAGCACAATCTATGGTTGCTAAAGTCCTGTTTCGAAGACTCTGCGACCTCTATAGAGCAAAACCAGTTGTCAGGGATGCCAGTCATTACCTGAGGGGGCCGAGTTAGAGCAGATTTGGTCGGAGCTCTCTTTTTTTATTTTTTGATCAGCAGAGTCGGAGAGGGGGAGTGCTCGCTGGAGTCATCTGAGTGAATTTCTGGTTCTTCCATGATCTGCTTTCCCTTGTTGGCAGCCATTTTGTAGCGCTTAGCAGAGGGAGCGGGAGCAGGGGATGCAGATGGGCGCTTGGGAGCCATGGCAAGGGTTTGGGAAGAGAGAATTTCTTAAATCAGAGAGATAGAGCACAACTAGACAGTGAAAAAGTAGTGAGGGATTTGACAAGGAGAGGAGAGTGTTATAAAGAGGAAATTTAGAAACCAAATCGTCTCCCCCCCCCCCCCCCCAATTTTGAAAGTACACATTCACTTAATCCATTCACCGATTTTAATAAATGAAGGAAAGAAATCATTTTGATTTTTCTAAAATCGAGAAATCACACAACTTCCATAAATTTGAAAATCGGATTAATTTTAAATAGGACAAAATAAATAACAATTTTAATACTGAAAAAAAAAGTTTAAAAATATTATGTTACATATCAACAAGATACTAACAGAATTTTAATCCAATATAATATTATTCGGTTTTGATCATTTCAAGACCTTATGATTTCAAGGCCTTGAAGTGTCAGTCGAATTTTACACTTCATAAAGGGAGTGGTTGCTCCCCCTACGAAAGTGCTTCCCTATTGAGCATACCAAGTTCCAATCTAATGAGGTTGAAACGATCTTGAGGCAAAGATTTAGTGAATATATCAGCCAATTGAAATTCAGTAGAGATAAAAGATATTGATACATCACCTTTCTCCACATGATCTCGTATGAAGTGATGTCTCGCATCGATGTGCTTAGTTCTCGAGTGTTGGACAAGATTTTTAGTAATAGAGATAGCACTATTATTGTCACATTTTATAGGAATACCTTTTAGATCAATACCAAGATCCCGAAGTTGTTGCGCTATCCATAGAATCTGTGAGCAGCAAGCTCCTGCATCTATGTACTCGGCTTCAGCAGTGGATAATGCCACTGAGTTTTGCTTCTTGGAGTGCCAACTGATCAAGGAAGATCATAGGAGTTGGCAGCACCTTGAAGTACTTTTTCTATCCACCTTATAGCCTGCAAAATCTGCATCTGAATAGCCTGTTAGATGAAAATTACTCTGCTTGGGATACCAGAGGCCAAGATCTTGAGATCCATTCAAGTATCTAAAAATTCTCTTCACGACAATAAGATGAGATTCTTTAGGATCAGCTTGGAACCGAGCACACATACACACATTGAACATGATGTCAGATCTACTAGCAGTAAGGTAGAGAAGTGAACCAATCATACCTCTGTACTCTTTTTGGTTCACATTCTTACCATTCTTGTCTTGATCGAGATAGAGTGTAGAGCTCATAGGGGTTTTTGCTACTTTGGATTGATCCATCTTGTATTTCTTGAGCAAGTCCCTAGTATACTTCCCCTGATTGAGGAAAATGCCCTTCTTTGTTTGATGAACTTGTAGATTGAGGAAGAAATCCAGTTCTTCCATGAGGCCCATTTCAAATTCCCTGCACATTATCTCAGAAAACTCCTTGCAAAGGGAGTTGTAAACCATTTTCAAGAAGATACTTGGACAATCTCTCATACGTGCTCTAGGGGCATGTTTAAGACCATAAAGAGCCTTGTCCAGTTTATAAACACATGATTAGGAAATTCTTCACTTTTAAAACTAGGAGGTTGAGCAACATAAACTTCTTCTTCTAAGAACCCGTTTAGAAATGTGCATTTGACATCCATTTGAAATAAGTTGATGCCCATATAAGATGCAAAGTCAAGTGATATGTGTATGGCTTTTGACCTTGTTATGGGAGAAAAAGTCTCCTCGTAGTCTATACCTTCTTCTTGATTGTAGCCTTGAGCCACAAGTCTTGCCTTGTTTCGAATGATCTTGCCTGCTTCATCCAATTTGTTCCTAAACACCAATCGAGTCCCAATGATTGATTGATGCTTTGGCCTAGGTTGGAGGGTCCACACCTTATTCCTTTCAAACTCTTTTAGCTCACTTTGCATAGTCGTGATCCATTCAGAGTCCTTGAGTGCTTCATCAGGTGTCTTTGGTTCTACAAGAGAGACAAAAGTATAGAAAGCACATAGATTTTTTAATTTAGAACGAGTTTGTATACCGGATGATGGATCTGATATGATATCTTGAGATGAGTGAGATGAAGCATGCTTGAACTTTCGTTGCTTTGGGCCTTGATCATTCATGACAGCAGAAGGTCTCTCATCAAGGTCTTGAGAGACAATATTTGAGTTTGATTCCTCATTGCTTGTGTGGCTGACATCCAAGCTTTGTAGTTGTTTCTCACGGTCTTGAGACAACTCGTTTGTATCTTGGATTTTCTCTTGCATGCTGCGTTCTCTGTCCTTCTTGTTTTCATATTTGTCTTCTTCTTCTCCATCAGAATCATGGTGATTTAGATTGAGATCTGCAAAACTTTCACTTAACACACCATTATTGCTTTTGTCAAATACCACATGGATACTCTCCTCAATAATTTTGGTGCGCTTGTTATAGATTCTATAAGCTTTGCTATTTGAAGAATAACCAAGAAATATACCTTCGTCGCTACGAGCATCAAACTTCTCAATGTTATCTTTGCCATTATTATGAACAAAGCAAATACATCCAAAAGGTTTGAAATAAGAAATATTTGGCTTTCTTACTTTGAAAAGTTCATAAGGAGTTTTCTTTAAAATGGGACGAATCAAGCAACGGTTAAGAATATAATTAGTTGTATTAACAACTTCGGCACAATAGTATTTTGGCAAACCATTTTTAAAAGCATTATCCTAGACATGTCCTCTAGGGTGCGGTTCTTTCGTTCCACAACCCCATTTTGTTTAGGAGTTCTAGGAGCTGAAAAATTGTGTGAAATACCATATTTAGCACAAAATAAAACAAATTTAAGCTGATCAAATTCTCTATCATGATCGCTCCGAATGGAGACAATTGGTATGTTTTTCAAGGTTTGCATCTCCTTAAAAAGTTTAGAAAACTCGAACAGAGCCTCTAATGTTTCTCTTAAAAAGGAAATCCATGTAAAACGAGAGAAACTATCAATAATAACCAGGATGTACTGTTTTTCTTTTAGAGATTTGACACGCATAGGACCACACAAATCCATATGTAACAATTCAAGAGGGCGAGAGGAACTTACAGCCTTAATTTTTGGGTTTAAATGAACCGCGTGTTTGTTTACCTCTTGTGCAAGCATTACACAATTCCTCACTCTTCAAGTTTAGGTTAGGCAGTTTTCGTACAAGGTCTCTTGATTTCAGTTTATTGAGGGTGGCATGCTTACGTGACCTAACCTTCTATGCCAGAGACTTGGATCTTCTATCAAGGCCTTGAGACACTTGATATTTGTACCTGCAATTTGGTTAGCGTTTACTGCATATGTATTATTGTGCATGTGAGCAGTGAGAATCAAGTCTTCTGTCTCTTCATTTCTGACTTTACAGTTGTGCCTGTCAAAGCCAACTTTGTTTCCCTTGTCACACAATTGAGAGACACTTAGAAGATTATATTTCAACCCATCAACGTGATATACATCCTTGATGCAGCTTTTGGAATTACTACCGATGTTACCTATACCGATGATATTACACTTTCCTTTATCACCAAGAGTAATTGTTCAAGTGGTTTGCTCTTTAAGATCTTGAAATAGAGATTTCTTACCACTCATGTGCTGAGAGCATCCACTGTCCATGATCCATTTTGGCTCCTTGTTTTTGGTGATATCCTGCAAGACAAACATCAACCCTTCCAGCTAGACCAATAAATAGATTTAGATTCATAATGGGGATAGACCATGTTGAGTAGTCTGGTCCCTGTAGGAACCCAAACTTATCTTATCTGTTCATTTAGGCGAACTAGGAATTTGTTTCTAATGATGTGGGGATCCCTTCATCTATACAGACAGGTTTCCTTCACATGCCCTTTCTTGCAACAGTAAAAACAGGTAGGTGAATGCCAGTTATCTTGT
Source organism: Persicaria tinctoria (assembly GCA_037127255.1). Classification (NCBI taxonomy): domain Eukaryota; kingdom Viridiplantae; phylum Streptophyta; class Magnoliopsida; order Caryophyllales; family Polygonaceae; genus Persicaria; species Persicaria tinctoria. Next base: position 54,984,344 of record JBANSL010000018.1, read on the forward strand.
GCTTTAACAAAAGTGGTACTAGGTTTCTTTGGAAAAAAATTATTGTAGCCAATACCACTTCTATTAATTGATAGTTGTTGTTCACCTAACATTTTATCAAGATTGGCCTTAGATCTTGTGAATTGTACGAGTGATGTCTGCTGGTCTTGGCACTTATCAGTCCGCTTAACCTTCTCTTTATCTAAATCGTCATTATGAAGTTTTAGAGAAGAGAGGTTTTGCTTGAGATCAGAATTCTCTGATGTCAAGGTCTTGACTTTAATGTCAAGAGCCGACTGAGAAGTTTTGAGATTTTTCATTTCCAGCGACATATCACTAATGCATTTCTGTTGATCTTTTAACTTCTCTTTCAAGATGTTGATTTCATTGTTATAAGCCTCTTCATTAGAAATCATATTCCTTAAGAACTCGAAAAAAATATCAAAAGGACTGGACATTAATCTCCTTACCACTTCCTCGAGATCTTGACTTCTGGATTCCCCATGAGCAGCCATTAGACAGAGGTTTGCCTGATCTCCTTCCGTGTCCAAGTCACTTGAAGAATTTGAGTTAGTACTCCAAGTAGCTAGCATATAGCCTTCTTCCTTTGCTCATTCCTTTTGAACTTATTCCTTTTTTTCATGGGACATTCCTTCACAAGATGATCTGTTTCACCACATTCAAAGCATGTTAGAAATTTCGGTTTTTTGGATGAGTTAGAAGAGTTACCTTTGAACCTAGATGATCCAGCATTGTCTCGATTAGACAATTGCATATAGACAAAGTACAAATTGAAGGAGATTCTCTTTTAATAATAAACTAGTCCTATACCCGTGCCAATGGCGCGCAATTTTAATAATAAAGTTGTGAATATTAAATAATACCAAAAATTTGTCGAAAAAAATACACATATTACCGGTTAGAAAATAATAAAGTCACTTGTATAATACATAGTATGTAAATAATACACAAGTAGAAATGTTGTCTTGATAGCGAGTATAAAACTTGAATTCCAATCTCAAATGATTTCTAACTTCATAGTGACACCATCTCCAATTATTGAGAACCCTGAAAGTTGCAAGAAATTATAACAATTAGAATTACAACCTGTGTAACTGTTCTTCTACTTATGTTTTTTTTTATAATAATAAATTAGAATATTTCCTACAATATGAATGTTCATAAGTCGACTCACCAGTTGAATTAACCAAGAGATATCATTAGGACCACCATATAGGAACAGATACCAGCAGAATACCTACACATCAATTAAAAAATATAAAACAAATGATACAAAACTCAACTCCGCGAATGCTAAATCAAAGCGAAAAAATATCAAACAAATGATACAAAACTCAACTCCACGAATGCTAAATCAAAGCGTACACGGTATATGATGGATAGTCCCAAGGGAAACATGTAAAATACTTGGTTAAAAAAAATGTGAAAACTACAATATAATTCAACATACCTGGTTATGTCAATGTTTCGAAGACTTCTTTGTACACCACATTAGTTGTGGTGTTCAATAGCTGACCTTCTTTATCACATGACAGAATTTTCAACCCAGCTTTGGTTGTAACCCTGGATATGGCAACATACAGTTGGCCATGAGTAAAAATCGGTCTCTTTAGGTACAAACCAACACGGGAAAGTGTTTGCCCTTGACTTTTGTTAATCGTCATGGCAAAACAGACAGACATGGGGAACTGTCGCCTTTGAAACATGAATGGTAAAGAAGAGGTATTTGAAGGGCACATGAGCATACTAAGGATGAAAACTTGGTCGCCAACATTTCGGCCAAACATAACCTTTGCCTCAATGACGTGGTCCCCTAGTCGAGTTGTTATCAACCTGGTTCCATTGCACAAGCCAGCAGACTGGTCAATGTTACGCAGCAATATAATGGGAACACCAAGTTTCAGTCTCAACACATGATTCGGGATGCCAGAAGCTTTGATGCCATTGAGAAAATCGGTTGAATATAATGGTTGTTCAGCACTTATATGCCCATCTGTCTTCAAAATACTATCAGAACTCAAATACACCTTATCATCACCCGACATCTTAGCAAGTAAATATTCATTCACTTCATCCACCAATTCATTTGTTGGAGACAGGATGGCTCTTTCTTCGAAATACCTTGCATTAGATAACTGTTGCAATATTGAAGGGTAAGTTGATTCAACAATGGCTGCAACAGGATCACCTGTGTAGGTAAGTAGAAGATCAGAAGGTATGTTTATGATAGATTCACCATTATATACACCTCCCAATGTCCCATTCTCAATTGCAAGAATCCAGTCTGAGAACTGTCTTAGGTCCTGCAAATTAGAATCTGTAGAACCACTCGATAACCTCATATTCCTAGTAAGGGTAAGCACCTTGCAAGACTTCCACAAATAAGATGAATTTATTGCTATAGAGACAATGTCATGTCTAGTCCCTTGAGGAATAACAGGCAAGATCTGCCTAAAGTCACCACCAAGCACAACAACTTTCCCCCCGAATGGTTGATTTGAGCTATGAGGATTTGAGAATTTGAGGACGTCTCTTAAACTGCGATCCAATGCCTCGAAACAAAACTTGTGCATCAAAGGTGCTTCATCCCAAATAATAAGTTGTGCCTTGCACATAAGATCAGCCAAAGGAGTACCTGCTTTGATGTGGCAAGTTGAATGAGCATCAATGTCTATAGGAATCCCAAATCTAGAATGTGTTGTCCTGCCGCCTGGGATAAGAAGAGAAGCAATCCCACTTGAAGCAACTGTTAGGACAATATCACCTCTTGAACGCAGTGCTGCTGAAAGGGCTCGCCAAATGAAAGTTTTACCTGTTTCACCATATCCATAAAGGAAGAAAAGACCTCCTACATTTCGAGAAATAGCATGCATGATTTCCTCATAAACAGAAGATTGCTCATCGGTAAACATGGCGATCAGTGTCTGATGCTCCTGAGCTAGCTTAGCTTTATCGTAATTCAGTTCATCTTGAATAAGCTTATTAGAACATTCAGTGATGAGAATATCATCTGGCAAAGGCATTGGAGGGTAATTTCTAAGAGAGCTGCCATTTCGCTGCAAGGATTTCTCAATTTCTGCAAGAGCATAGTTTCTCAACTGTCCTTCCGTTAACTGCAAGTCTAAATACAACATGTCTTTAACTTGTTTTATTTTGCAAAAAAAAAAAAGAATATTACTAACAATATTATGATGTCTTAAGCAAGTCTATTAAATTTTCCACAAAAAATGAAAGCCAATATTAAAAATAATCAGGAATAATGAAATCAAGAAATCCAAAAAGAAAAGCCTTACACATGTTATAATTAAACTACATGTTGTTCAATTAAACCGGTTTCAACCGGTGGAGGACGGCAAGATAACATATACATATTAACCGAAATAAATTGCACGAGGTCTTGTATATAGACTTGGATGATCTACTTATATCCTAAATTTGCATACTCTAAAGAACTAAACTAATAGAAATAAAATTAATGTGGACATAAAAAATAAATCATTCCTAATAGGCAAGATTACATGACAACAGAGAATAATATATTTGCAATCACTGAGCATTGACTAAAAGAAGACGAAAAAAGCCAGTGGGCAGTTCTGATTATTCAATGACATTTTTTCCCCATAAAAAATACAGTATCAAATGTTTACTAACACATACATACTGAACTGAGCAAACTCTACTCCTATTTGGTTGCGAAAACTTGAACCATCATAGGTCTACCTAAGAAACCTTTTAATTCGGTTTTACAGTTTCCCAACGAATGAAGAATTTCGTTTAAAATTTTTCATGGAGATAAGCATTTCACAATTTATTTCGGTTTTACAATTTATCAAGTTATAACGAACGTAATTTGTCATGCAAACCGCACTGACAATAATGAAGAAATTCATTTTTTACAGCGAAGAAATATAATATGCATATACTTACCTTTCATTCTAAGTACTTTTCTTTGATGGTGAAGAATATCATCGGAAAGAAGATGCCATGTATTCTCCCAGACATATTCTGGTCTAGACAATGTACCGGTGAGTAATAACATAGCAAACAACCTCCTTAGATAAGAAGGATGGCCCGAAAAGCTAGATTCAACTATAGCATCGATGTACTCCTTCTCATCATCTAGCAAGCCCCTTGCATAACACGCTTCTCTGAAGGAATCATATACAACCCCGTCAACTGTGCGAATATCTTCATAAGAGGTAGCACCCTTGACCAGATTTAATAAGATCCGTAGAAAGTACAGTTCTTTAGTGGCAGGAGATACATGAAACATCCTTCCAAGGGAAAAACCACGTTGTCTAGGAGCCCATTCCCTTTGTTGTTGTTTCCAAACAAACAAAGTAGGGAACTCAGCATAAGTAAGGCCTTTAGCCTCGTCATACTTCGAATTGCATTCCATCTAAGCCAAGAACATAGTTTTCTGATTGCCAGATTTCTTAACGACATCACGAATGGGGTCAACATCATGGAACACAACATTTTGTTGATTGGGCAAATGGAAACTTAACCTTTCAACAGACGGAACTCTGTAATGGATAGGAAATTCTTATATTCGCCAAAGTTCCTCGATTGGAGAGAGATACCTAAAAGTGATTACACGAGTGATTAGAAAATGAATTTTAACAATGTGTTAGCCTGAGAAATGCAGGATGTAAAAAGATATAATGAGATAGAGTCACGAAGGATAACATCCGAGTTGACAACAAAGATAAATATATGAAGGGGAGGGTTACCTTGCATCATAGAACCTTTGAATTTCATCAACATCCTTTCCATCCTGATCATCATTTGAGATGGTTGCCATGATTCGATCATTTCCTTTGCTTATGTATTTGAACAAATATTTTATTGATCGAGATTGATTGCACCATTCGACATTGATGTGTGCCCGATACTTGAGTAGGAGTTTTGGATTGTAAGGAACAACGAATCTGCTATCCAGCTCAAATTTTCCCTTTTTCACAGTACGACCATTATTGGACCTTCTATATAAAGCATAGTCGTCATCATCAAATGTTGTGTTCTCCACATAACCCTTAGGAAAATATTTTGTGCAAGATCCATCTTTCATGCAGACGGAATTGGGATTTGAATTTCCACAAGGGTCGTGCATCATCAAGTCCTTAACTGCCGAATACAAATCAGGATCTGTGCGGGGATCTGGAATTTCAGCTGAAATAACTCTATCAATGTCCTCAGCGGTTGATAACTTGTCAGCTCGTTTGAGAAACAGAACAATGTGAGCATGGGGTAGACCACGTTTTTGAAACTCTATAGTATAGACAACTGGAAAAAAAAAGGACTATTAAATTGCTTATGCAGAGCAACATTTAAATTATAGCAAAAGATGGTCTTTATTTTACAGTGATATAAAGTCCACCAAATATTGTATTTTGACTTTTTGGAAGTAGCATAGGCCAATATATTTCATACACGAGATGAATATAAATCTTCATTATAATGAGCTAACAACACTAACAATGCCTTACAATGAGTGCTGTCTAACGATCTTCCCAAACTGAGGGAATGATACCCATTAGTCTAAAAGTGAGTAAATACATGAATCAATATAATTTATGTGTTTTTTTATATGTTCTTAATGTACTTGACAACATTTTGGGGTAGAAAATTTGTAAGTAGAAGCACACAGTTATCTTCAAATGGAATTTTAAAAAAGTTATATAAGAGCTAGATTGCATGCAAATTAAGAATGGGAGATAAGAGAGTACCTGAAGTAAATAGACAGAAGAAAGTAACTAATGAACATTATTGAAAGAAGATCAATGTAGTGAAAGAAGGGTAGATGAGTACTTACGGGCTTGACATTCTCCAAAGATCTGATTGCACCTTAAATCTTGGATGAGTTCATGAAGTTTGATACTAAATAATCTGCAAGAGAAATAAAAAATGTCCTTTGTCCGAACATTTAGGATTTCAGCTAAACGGGTAATTTCTGGCTACTTGGAGTTGCAAGTGAATGTAATAAACAAATCCGGGTGGCCATAATACTTACACAATGTCATGGCATCTTGATAGTTCTGCATCATATATCTGGGTCCCCCAGTAAAAGATGATGGCAATAGAATACGCTTACCAGCAGAAGTGGGCTCTGTGTTGCCTTTAGAAGCAGCATCGGACAGATTCATATAAGTGTCAGATCTTAAGGTTTGTTGATTGAACCGACAGTATGAGAGCCTTGAAGCTTCAATTATAGTATAACCATCAACCACTAATTGCTGGAACAACTGCTTGGCTAATAAAAAAAAGTGCGCATTCAGTTGGCCTATGCTGAAATCGGTAAGCAAAAAACTCCCGCAATGTTAGCCTGGTCCTCGTTCTGTTGGCATCAGTATCTCGATGTTCAATCTCGATGGTGTAACCGTCTTCAGCATATGGAAACAACAAAGGATACTGAAGAGCAAGATACGAAGGATGCAACTCATTGATACGCTGCAACTCACCGGTCCGTGTCTCAATAACAATATCTCGCCCGTCATCCGAAGAACCGATGTCATCAACAATTATAGCAGCTACTTCAGACATAGTTAGAAGATTGTATCGTCGTCCATCACGCCCCCTCCTTCCTAATAGCCTAAGTTTAACACTCTTAGACATATCATCCCCAAATCGATCTCTAGCCATTCTAAAAGATTGGGCCAGTGGGTTATGCTCATCAAGCATATGCTTTAAATCTTGCACAAGAGATTCATCAAAATCATCAGCGGTCCTGCAAGATTGGAATTGATCAATGTGAAGGGTACTGAATGGGAATACAATAAAAACAAAACAAACATCACAAAACTTAAAAGGTGCAAACCTTTGAGTCTGAATGCGATTTGATTCCTCATTAGCCGTATCATAGATATATAATTGGGAGAATTTGGGTGAACTTCCATCAGTGGGCATAAGACTACCTATTCTGTGTATGTTTTGGCCTTGTATACGAAAGACATATGGCCCTTTTCCCTTGGGAAGTGCAAGCTTTCCACCCATGGAGGTGAAAGCAAACATGTTGTTGTAACTTCTAATATTTGCAAAAAAATTGTGGCTCCTTGGATCAACACCAGAGAAAAGGTCTCTCAGTAGAGTAGGTGGTTGTTTAACCAAAGGCAACTCAACTTTGCCCTTTGAACAACACAGACTAAAGTTTGCCTTGGACTCATTTTTAGATTTGACACCTCTTTCTTCATACCACATCAACGTACCACATGAACCACAGGTCCAAGGGGGAAGACCAATGTCATGATAACCTAGATAAATTTTGTAATAACAATTACAACATAAAGTCAGTAATGTAAGGTATTACCATCAGAAGTATTACCAGCAGGAAACAGACATCACCAACATAAGTGAAAAAACGTCAACAATTTTAGAAGTATTACCAGCGGAAATATCACCAGAAGATTGATCAGTCCCAGGTGTGATAGGAGGTGGTGCATCACGTGCAATAGGTAAATCAAAAGAGACTGTAAAAAAAAGTTGTTTGAACAATCCATCAAATTTACAGATTTTGACTCCTAATTTACAGATTTTCAAAACTGAATTTTCAGATTTTATAACGTACTATATCAACTGCTGAATTTAGATATTGGTCACAAATGAATTACAAATGCTGAATTTTCAAATGTGTACTCCTAATTGTATTTCTGATAGATAAAAACTGAAAAATGAATCACAAATGCTAAAAATTGAGATTGAATTTCATATTGCTAATGTCAGAATGATACGAAAGTCATGATGGAAGATAAGTGATAAGTTAGATAGCAACATATTGATGAATATAGAAAGATTAATGAATATCTAAATATATTTATAGTTTTATGTGATATCTACCATGTTTTAGGATTCACTTGATAAGTTGCAGATGCAAAATTTTTTTGAGGTCTGTTATTGTAATTATGAAGTGTATTAAGCTTCAATTTCTCAAGTCTGTCACCCACTCCTACTACCATTTGCGTTGATATATAACAGATACTAATTATTAATTAGATGCGTAAATTAAAACATGTTGCAGTAAGGGAAAAAGAATAGTCGTTGAATAATTTACCGTTCGAAACATCGGCCAAAAGGGTATTGTGTATTCTCCCAGAATATTTCGTAGCTACTGTGCGGTGGGCTGTGAATTGAAATGAAAAGAACGTGACAATAAATTTTACTTTATCAATATATAAAATTGTAGAAAGGAAATAAAAGGAATATATGGAATTAGACAACCAATATTTGACAATAACCTTTAGAAAGAGCCGACGAAATAGTCCTTTGACGTTTAGCATAAGTTGGGCTAACAGGTTTGTCATGTGCTGTTTAAGTGATAGTTGGTATACAGGGAAGAGATGCATTCATTTAATATTCAGAAAAAAAGAAAACTGGAGAAATAAAACATGTGGTTTTAAGTTTGATAACCTGAATCTTGATGCCTAGTTTGTCTTTTTGAGCCAATAAAAGCTTTCGACGTATTCTATTATTAGCTTGGCTATTTTGTCCACTGTCTTGTGCCAATGAATCAAGGATCGGAGAGTGATCTGAATGATATACAAAAGACAATGTAACTGGAAAAAGTCCAAAAAGTATGATATTCATGATATAAAAACATATTGAATAAATTAATTATCACAAAATAAAAAATTTGGAAGTGTTACTAGTAGAAAGACACTCTGTAGGAGTCATATGACGATTTCCATAAGGCATAATGGGTGAACTATAACCACCTAACCGAATGGCATAATGAGATAGATGGTTAACATATATATATATATATATATATATATATATATATATATATATATATATATATATATATATATATATATATAGTTATATTACAACTTCATTTAATTTAAAAACTAAAAACCAACATGGTGGATGCAGATAAAGGGAAAAAAAAGTGACGATGTACCATCTCTGAAAGGCATCCCCATACGAATTGAGTTTGGTGTACAAATGTTATGTTGAACTGTGTAAAAAAAATGGATTTAGGACAATAAAACTCTCGAGCTCGATAGGAATTATATATACTTTATATAACATTATTACGTAGATGAAAGTAGAGTGCATAAATACCATTAGAAATGTCAAACATTGGGGTCCTATGCTTGGTAGCAATAGATGGGGTAATCGATTTACCACAAGATGCATAATATGCTCAAAAATGGCATAATAGTATTAGTTTGAAAATTCAGATATGTCAAACCAACATAAAGTTAATCAATCAAACATACAGTTGTTGATGGATATATTTGAAAAGAAATTAAAGTCAAACCATTCGAAATGTCAATCGATGGGGTCCTTTGATCCTCAAGAGCATGTGAAGGAGTTGATATACCATTCTCTGATAAAGAAAGAAATGGTTGATGGCTTAGAATAACCATATAAATCAATGTGAATAGATATAACCGAAATAGTTGTGGGGCGGCTTACCTTGTAATTGCCGCATTTTTTGAGGTCTTGGAGTTCGCAATGTAGGTAGCTCATCTCGAAAACAATGTGCATCATCCATGATCAGTGAATGTCCAGTAGCAATCCCTAAACATTAAAATTTTGGTGAAAAAATGGGGGCATGGTAACCAGGGAAGTGCAAAGATGAACAGTGTTGAAAAAATGCGGGAAATGAATCCAGCAACAGAATTGAAGTCACAGCACCAGCTAATCAGCATATTCAAACCAAATCAAAAGATGATAAATAAACGAAACAACTCATCTGAGATTGCAGAATACTAAAGTAATTTGACGATCGAGTTCAAAAGAAGAAGAAACAAATCGACAAAATCTCAAAGGGTTGAAGAGTCTGCGATTACCTGACATGAACCCTGCCGAAACCTCTTTCCTTAACATGGTGTCGAGGTTGAAGCCCCTTATCATTCATCCTCTTCACCATTAACAGAGAAATCTAGACAATCAAAATTGGAAAACTTTTAAACGCTAATCACATAATTAAGAGAGCAAAGAAAATCGGAAGATCAGGGGATCAGGGGATGCCGAGAGTTTATCAACAGAAACGATGCCGAGAGTTTCTCAACAGTAACGATGGCGAGAGTTTAGGCAACCCAAATCCAGGCAGATCAGGGGATCGCACATCTGGATCCTGCGATTCGGTCGCAAATTGACAGACGCTCATCTGCATCACAAAATTAGACTTATCAATCGTCGAAGAAGATGTCTCAGAACATGACTGGAATGGAGATTTTGGGAAAATTTGTGGAAAAAATTAATGTTACCTTGAGGACGATCGGGCAGGGAGGCAAGGAAGGAGACGTAGAGAGAGACGCGGAAAGGGGAGGTCGGAAACCCTAACAAAATTAAGAGCTAAACAAAAATTATTAAAAGATAATAAGAAATTAATTACACTAAGAAAGAAGCTGATTGGTTGAAAATGCTAGGTTTGAGGGCGTGGCGACACGTCATCTAAAAGGGTTGTGTTTTAATAGTAAGTTATAGATCATTTGAAAAACAAGTATAACTTCTCGTAGGAAATTGAATTGATCATGGCTGATATCAAAACCCTTCTGTCGGTTGTGAAAGAAATTTATTTCTTTCATCTTCCCCGCATGGACAATAGAGTGGCTAACAAGGTTGCACACCTTGGTTACTCTACTCGAGGTACTGACATCTCAAATAACTTAGGTCTACAAGACCTCATCCACAAGGATGCTCTCGGGTAGAGTCTTCTCATCCGAAATTTTTCCAAATAAAAAAGAAAATTAGAAGGCGGTTGACCTATAACTTATTTGTGTACGGACGGCCCAATTACACGGCCATTCAACTTTGGGCCGAGCTTGAAAACCACTTTCCCAAACAATCCAACGGAATCCGAGTTCTACTCGGAACAGTTTCTTCTAAAAACCCTAGATTTTCCTCTTTCCTGCTTTCTCTGCATCTCCGACCTCGATCTACTTGCCCTCATTCTCCTGCGCTCTTTTCCTTCTTTCCTCTCTCGATCGCTGTTGAATCTCCAAATCTGTTACCATGACGGAAGTGTTACCTATGGATGTTCACGCCACTGCTTTTCGGCTTGGTATCGATCTTGACGAAATCGACTGGAACAAAATCCAGTTGCCTCCTGGAGAAGATTTCGATATTAAAAGGTATTATTGCTTTTGAATCAAATTTGGTTTTATGTTTGAAGATAATTGTGTTTATCTGTTTGATTTTCTACGGGGTGGCGAAATATGCAGCGACGATGGAGATCTGGATGAAGAGGACTCTTTGGAATTCGGCCAGGACTTTGGAAACATGATTGTAGTAGATAATCTGCCACAAGTGCCAACGGAGAAGTATGATAAGTTAGAAGGTGTTATCAGGAAGATTTACAGCCAGATTGGTGTGATTAAGGAGGACGGTCTTTGGATGCCCAAGGACCCTGCCACTGGCAAGTCTCTAGGATATGCATTCATTGAGTTCAACACTTCCCAGGTCCTTAGTTTCTTGAAAACTTGGTTTTTAGTCGTCTGTTATCTCCCTTTCAGTGATTAATGTTGGTTGTGTAGGTGGAGTTCTATCGCTGATTATATATGTTTTTGATCACATCATTATTGTTGTTGAGACTTGAGACTATTAAAGCAAGCTTACACTTTTTTTAAGGGTTCAATTTACTCTTTTCCAATCTTAAATTTCCCACCTTAGCTTACCTTCATTTGCTCATATAATGATCAATCTTGTGCTGGTATACTTTTTCCTTCGATTCTAATTCTGCCCTCTGTCTTGAGGTTTGTGTAATGTATGATTAGTGTAGTAGCCGGCCATAATTGGATCTTGCAGAGTATGTGTTGGTATTTGTTTGTGCTAACTGATTAGTGGCACCCATGTTTGAGTGTGATTTGAGATTTTATAACCACCCTGAGCGATGCAGTCTAGTGTTTTGATTTTGTTGCCAGTGTGTTCCCTATACTGAATTTATATTCATGTTCACAGGAAGCCGAGCTTGCTAAAGAGAAGACGAATGGATATAGGTTGGATAGAGCACATATATTTGTAGTAAATATGTTTGAAGAGATTGACAAGTTCACGAGAGTTCCAGATGAATGGGCCCCTCCAGAAACCACGCCTTACACTCCTGGGGTATGGCAATCTTGTTATTTTCACACCCCTTGCACTTTTATTGTGGAATCATGCCATTCTTTTGCCATGGATGCTGCATTTGGGAAATGGTTTAAATGAAGTATCTGCATTTGGGAAGTATCTTTATTGTTAATGAGTTTATGTGGCTTCACTTGTGTTTGCGAGATAAAGTCCACACAGGACATAATATTTTCCATTCTACCTTCATCTTCCTCTTTCTCCTTATATTGCATGATCGTCCTCTTCAGTTGCTTTTCATTGCATGCTAATGATTTTTGTATTAACTTTGGCCATCATTATCTATCAATTTTTTCAGGAAAACCTTCAGCATTGGCTTATGGATGCAAAGGCAAGAGATCAGTTTGTTATTCGTGCTGGGAATGACACTGAGGTTCTGTGGAATGATGCTAGGCTTATGGCTCCCGATCTTGTTTATAAAAAAACTGTATGTGTTCCTCCTTCCATGAGTTCTATAGCTCTTTCACCATAAATCTTTGAGACTGCTAAATTTCCAGTTTGATTGTTTCATGGGACATGCACTGTGCTTAAATCTATTTCTTGCACTATGTCTATTAAATTTCATTTATTGCCCGCAGTCAGTTAATATATAGAATTATATAATAATATATATATTTTTTGCATTGGCAGTTTTGGACTGAAGGTTATGTCCAATGGTCTCCTCTGGGGACTTACTTGGCAACTATTCATCAAAAGGGTGCAGCTGTATGGGGAGGTGACTCCACTTTCAACCGTATAACCCGGTGTCCTCATAATCAGGTTGGTTTGTCTGCCAACTCTGGGTTTTTCTCCATACCTTCATAATTTAGTAACGTATGTGAAAAAAATTGACAGTTTTGACTCTATTGTAGGTTAAATTGATTGACTTCTCTCCCGATGAAAAATATCTGGTTACTTATAGTAGCCATGAACCAAGTAACCCTCGGGACTCCCATGTAAGTAGTGTAATCTTCATACTTTCTTAAGTATATGTTTTGTACATATCAATTTATCCTTTGGAGCTATCTGAATTGTTTTTTATGACTTTTTTTGTTAGAGGGTTTTGATCAATATCTTTGATGTGAGGACGGGAAAATTAATGAGAGATTTCAAAGGAAGTGCTGATGATTTTGCTGTTGGTGGCACCATTGGCGTCGCTGGAGTTTCTTGGCCCGTTTTCAAGTAATCTGTCGTATCTTCTCATATATGACCTTTTCAGTTATATTTTCCTAAGTTGTTGGGACCTTTAGTGGCCATACAATGATAATAATCCACTTTTCAGATGGGCTGGTGGAGGAAACGACAAGTATTTTGCGAGGATTGGGAAGAACGTAATATCAGTCTACGAGACGGATACTTTCACTCTGATTGATAAGAAGTCCATCAAGGTTGAAAATGTTGTGGATTTCAGCTGGTCACCTACAAATCCAGTATTATCCATTTTTGTCCCAGAAGTTGGTAATCAACCTGCCAAGGTTGGTTTCTTGCTCTTATTTGTGTGTGCATGCATGTGTAACATTTTTTTTCTGTGTTTTAAAATAAGCAATCATATGAATAAAATATAAAAATTCCCCGAAAGGAAAATTAATGATTCATATAAATCACTTAACGGAAAATGGCCTGAAAAAATCCACCGAATGCCTAATAATCCCATAATAAAGGAAAATGTAAGTATCATACCCTTTTCTAACGAATCATCTAGTTCTACTATTTCGTTGACTACTAAAGTTATTAAATAAATTGTAATTACAATTGAAACGAAAAAGATGCTCTTGTGTATATCTTCTTTGGTGAATAAAACTCACAAAACTATTTTTTTTTGGGTTTACATAGGTGAGTCTCATCCAAATTCCCAGCAAGGTGGAGTTGAGACAGAAAAACCTTTTCAGTGTTAGCGACTGTAAAATGTACTGGCAAAGCAATGGAGATTACCTTGCTGTTAAAGTTGACCGTTACACCAAGACAAAGAAGAGTACCTACACTGGATTTGAGCTTTTCCGTATCAAAGAACGTGACATACCTATCGAGGTTCTGGAGCTTGAAAACAAAAATGACAAGATTTTTGCATTTGCTTGGGAGCCCAAGGGCCATAGATTTGCAGTCATTCATGGTGATAACCCTAGGCCTGATGTTAGTTTCTATACAATGAAGACTAGCACAGGCAGAGTTCAGAAGCTCACTACTCTCAAGAGCAAGCAAGCAAATGCTCTTTACTGGTCACCTGGTGGCCGGTTTATTTTACTGGCTGGGCTGAAAAACTTCCAAGGACAATTGGAATTTTTTAACGTTGATGAACTTGAAACTATGGCAAACACTGAGCATTTCATGGCAACTGACGTTGAATGGGATCCTACTGGAAGGTAAGTCTTTGATTATTTTTCTTAGCTACCTTGTTTAGTCCTCTTAAATGTTATCTATGATGTTTAATTTTGCCTTTTGTGAAGAATACTGGATAGATTATGATTTGTAGTGTGTCGGTTTACTTGGGTTAAGAAGCTCAACTATTATGCTAATGTGGTTCTCTTCCTGGTTCAGGTATGTTGTGACAACAGTCACCTCAGTTCACGAGATGGAAAATGGATTCAACGTTTGGACCTTCAATGGAAAGCTTCTATACAGGATCCTGAAGGATCATTTCTTTCAGGTATGTTATAGGGGAGGGGGTCCTATCTGTCACTTTGTAGGTTGTAGAACTTCTATTGGCCCGTTGATTATACTAGTAAACATATGACTTGCATTCGTGAATGCATCACAACTGATCTTAAGCTGCATAATGTCTTGCCCAGTTGCTCATTTTACTTGTTTCACTAGCATACTAGGTAGTTTCATATTTAGTCGATTTTAGTGAGTTTGAGTGATTTCATAACTGTTTATTCTGTGATTATGATACATGATCCAAATCTGATTTACCTGATATAACTTTTTGTCTATGATTTCAGTTTTTATGGCGTCCAAGGCCACCGTCGGTCCTGCCACTTGAGAAGGAAGATGAAGTAACTAAGAACCTGAAGAAATACAGCAAGAAGTATGATGAAGAAGACCAGGATGTGTCGTTGCAATTGAGTGAACAAGACCGTGAGAAACGCAAAATGCTTAAGGATGCGTGGAATAGATGGGTAGCAGAGTGGAAGCGGATGCATGAAGAAGAGAAGCTGGAGAGACAAGAGCTCAGGGACGGGGAAGCTAGTGACGATGAAGAAGAGGAGTACGAAGCAAAGGAGATTGAAGTGGAAGAGCTGATGGATGTTTCCGAGGTAGTAGTCTCAGAGGATGAGTAGAACTGAGCTGTAACGCCCAATGACTTTAATCTTCTTGTTTAGATGAATTATGAACTGATTGCACTGATTTTCGTTAATCGTATTCTGCGAATGCGTATGAACTAGTTTCTTGTATTGTACTAGTATTTTTGTGCTTGCATTTCAAAAATTCGAAACTGAGCTCTGGGCTTTTTATTTTATCAGCTCCTTTGTTTTCATATCTTTCATCTTTGTTAACCGGTTGTTACTTTTTGCCCTTTTGCCGGTCGGCATCTGCCCAAAAACCTCGCCCCATAAAATTATTTTACTATTAAATTAATATTAAAATTTTAAAAAAGAATATATTTAGTTTCTACGTACTTATTATAACATATTTGAAAAAAAATCTTAAAAAATCAGTTTACAAAAATTATAATTCGATCTTTTAAGATTTTTATTTTCAAATATGTTATAATAAGTATGTACAAGCTAAATATATTTTTTTAAATTTTTTTAATATTAATTTAGAGGTAAAATAATTTTGTTGGATGGGGACTTAGGGCGGGGTTTTGGGGCAGATGATTTGCACGGCTCTCCGGTCGCCAACAAAGGTCATCACATGCTTTTGGTACAGGCTCTGTGCCTCCCAAGTCCCAACTCACCCTCCATGGTGATTTCTCTTGTAATGAGTTCCTATCACCCTCTGTCACTGGGTTGTTCGCCCTTCTTCGTGTCTTTTTCCCCCCTTTTATTTTAATTCAATTGATTTTCTTTTTCTTTTTTAATTTTAAACTAACGGAACTGTTAAAAAATAGGGATAAATGCACGAGTTGAAAGGATTTATAACCTCAGTGACACCATGTGAAAGGTGTAAAACAATTGATAACACCGTGAATTAAGCGATACCTCGGGTACCTTGTGAAATTTCCGGAAATCTTTTAAGTTTATAAACCCTTTTGTTATTATTATTACTTGTTTACCCTTAAATGTTTTAGTTTAAAAAAAATTAAAATAATTTATATAAGAGTAAAAACTATTTTTAAAAAATCCTTAAATATAATTACATTTTTTTAAAATTACACGTACACTCATATAACACGAGTATGCACTAATTTATTGAAATATATATATATACACACACACTCATTATTAAATAATAACGTTAAGTTGATCATCAATTGTATAGCAAAAAAAAAAACACTCTCCCCTTCAAAAAACCCTAGTTGCCCCAATAAACAACCCAAATCTCATCCCCCACCTCCGGCTCCGGCGCCTCCCCGGCGGCTCAACTTGCTGGTGATGGCCTTGGCACCGCCCCCACTCCTCCACCAAACCCTCATTCCCTGGCCCTCCTCCGATGCAGGCGCCCTCGTGTTCATCTATGAACGCAACTCCCTCCTTGCTCCCACCAACCGGCCCAATCGATTCCGATGGGATCCCACATTTCGCGGCGTCCCCTCCGATGATTGGTGCCACCAAGTTTCATCTGCCGGTACCGATTTCTTCTCCGACGCCTTCCTCCTCTACTTCTACACCATCCGCTGGTGTTTCTACAGGTGTGCTCTGCTCTCCGCCGCTCCTCGCCTGTCGGGAGTCTATCCCTGTCGTCATTGGCCTCTCCTTTCCAGTCTCCTCCTCCACCATTGTAAGACTCCTACTCTCCCTTCCCTTATCCAGATTCCCCTTCTAAAACCCCTCTCCGGCGAGCTTCTGGCCGCCATATCGGGAACATGCAGTAACATCTCTCACCTCAAGCCCCCTGGCCATCCTTTTTAACCTCATCCCCTTGTTGATGCTCTTCTTTTGAGCTCCATTGGGGCCTCAATCAGCCCTTAACAAACAACAACAACAACAATCAAACACCTTCCCAAAATCTCCATTAACAAATCTTTTTTATCCTTAAATCCACAAAATCGAAAATAACCCATTGCTAATGCTCTGATTTATGACCTGTGGGTCTAGATCTGGCATCACCGCCACCTTAGTATTATGACTATGGTTGTGAAAATCCCAAGTTTTCAAGTCCAACCTCACATGCAACAATATTATTGAGCGAGTCCGAGCCTTCATGCAACAATCATCACCGCCACAATCACCGCTATCCAAGCCACAAGAACTGGAATCAAGAATCACCAGCGGATCTGAAGAAACTACAGTTTTAATTTTTTAGATATTTTTATTTTTAAATTTCTGTAATTGTAATCTTAGATAATTTTTCTTTTTTTTTTTACTGGCGACCCTCTGCGTAGGGTCATTCAAGCCATCTGTTAATGGCTTCAAGATCGCTTTGTCGATCTACTTCTTGCCTACTGTAAAAAAAAAAAAACATTAAGTTTGTTTGTAACATTTACATACATGGTTACAATACTCAATTACAATACATTTACAATTAATTGCAATTATTATATGACATTAATTATTACACTAAATTATACATTGTATTACAATATGAAATCTCTATGGTAGTAATTAATAACAATACTATTAGACAATGTGTTATGATAGTGTGTTACAATAATTTTAATTGTATTTACATATTTTTTGTTTGTTACTAAGATATTGCATTATAATAATGATGAAATATTGTGTTACAATAATTGTGAGATATTGTGTCACAATAACGATAATATATTGTATTACAATAAAGATGAAATATTGTATCACAATACACAAGTTATTGTGTGACAATAGTAATGAGATGTATTACAATAATAACGTTAGTTGTAATGTATGTAATTAGATATTTTATCAAGGATTGAATATATATAATAAACTATTACTACCTCCATCCAAAAATACATTGCCTTTACTATTCACGCATGCTTTTTTAAGAAGGTAAAAACTATATAAAATATTAACTTTTTTATTAATTTTTTTTAATAATTACAAACTTATTGATAATAAGTTTGTAATTATTAAAAAAAATTAATAAAAAAGTTAATATTTTATATAATTTTTAGCTCCTAAAAAAACGTGCATGAATAGTAAAAGTCCATGTATTTTTGGACGGAGGGAGTAATTTTTTTCCTTATAATATATATTATCATTGGATATTTTACATACCAATTTTTCAAATTTATTATTAAAGATATTAATTTTGGTTAAATAAAAAGCATTAAAAGATATAAATTGAATAATACGGAGTATGTAACTAAAGAAGAATTTATTAGGGGTTTATATAATGGTGTTGATAGATACACCGCAAATCCAGATTAAGGATTTGCACGTCCTTAAGGACGTGCAAGTGTGGGACTGTGCACGTCCACTAGTAGACCCTTTGCACGTCCTTAACAACGTGCATGCACGTCCTTAAGGACGTGCAATATATGCACATTCTTAAGGACGTGCAAACCCTAGTTAGGGTTTCGCGTTTAGGGTTTAGGGTTTAGGGTATAGGGTTTTCGAGGGTTTTGTATTGTTAATTGAAAAAATTGAAGTGTTTAGCTAGTGGAGTTGAAGGATTTATGATCTAATTAAATGGAAAGCAATAATTGTTAAGGTTTTCATTCGGATAATATGCGAATAATGTTACAAGGAACGGAAAAAAAAGGTTTACATCCATAATTTTAATAAACTGGTGGAATAAAATCTAGGAAAATAGTAAAGGGCGACCGGACTCGACACATAAGACTCGAAATCTCTCAAACTGAGCTTGAAACGGAGCTTCCCATCCTTCGACGCTCGGTTGATGATGTGCGGCCCATTCTGGCGGAGGCGGCGGAATAGGAGCGTTAGGACGCAACCAGGTCTATGAGAACGGAAAATTAGAGTTGGAGTATTGATATATATATGAAAAGCAAGAATAGGTAATAAAAAAAGACGTTTGAAGTCGTACCGCGGTAAAATGGTCTTGGTTTCCGATGCAGGCTACACCAAGGGTTGTTGATTGAGGGTTGTTAGCAGGTGTCGGCGAGGTCATGGGGAGACATGTGAACGGATGATGCCAAGCTAGGACGACGAGAGGAATCTGATATACCATTGCAAATACTAAACCCATAATGAGTAGCTCTATCCACCGTCTCCTATCACCATGCACAGCTCCCGCCCATCTCTGGAAGTCGACGAATTGCTGGAATGGGTACTCTCCCGTATAACAATCGGCGTAGAGATCGGCGTGATCCTCCAAGTGATTGCATAATAACGTTTTGTGTTCCGGGAAAGCAGACTCGCCGATCGGAGATGTCAATGACGCCAAAGCACGGTCGCCACAATGACCATCTCCAATAGTGTCCCTCACATCCTCAATATGACCGAGCATGAAGGGATCAACGTTTTTTCGACCCTAGTTGAACCCTCCGAACACATCATCACGTCCACGTCGAGCTGTGGTTGCTTGTGGACGATGTCGAGCAGCACGTGCTTCATATCTCCCAAATCTTTCCCTTAACTCCTCGTATGGCAACGGGTTGGTTCTGCAGGCATTCCTCGACCCCCGGGGCCTCCCTTTCCTTCGGACGCTTGCAGATGAGGGTGGGTGGAGCTCATCGTCGCATACATCGTTGGAAGCCGTGTATGAAGATGATAGCTCATACGGCAGTGGGGTATCGTCGATGTCAGTCCATGACAAATCCATCCAGAACGGGTGGATGTCCTCGGCGGGTATCGGAGTACCGAAGTTGATGTATGCCTGAATCTCATGGACACAGGGGATCCCGTAACAAACCCTCCAATGTCGATCCGTGCAGATAGTCGAATCACTTTTTGGAGATTAAAGTTTTTACCTCATCAAAAAGGTTGACTTTATGCGCCGCTGTTGGCCATTTGAAGCGGTCGATCTCCAAAGCAGTCTGCAGCTCATGCAGTTGACAATCGTTGACTCTATGGATTGCATCGATCACGATGCGAAAGTCACCAGTCGATGAGTGCAGTGCCTCCTTCAGAACCTTGTGTTGACCCTCAACTCTGTATACATTGAAGTGCTTACCACTAAATGTTTGAAGTCATATCATATTGTAATGGGAGATATGAAGTAAGGTGTACCTGTTTTTCGTACGGGTGCCGAGATGGAAGACATTATCTACGTAGCATCGTACGATGCTCCTGCTGTACGGAAGCCACACCGCCTCTAAATACGCCACCACACCTGGGAATGGGTTCCATGCAGTGTGTAGCGCCTGACGACGGCGGTTGAATGATTCCTCCGACCTCGATTGGAACAACCCCCAACAGTTGCCCTTGAAAGTGCCAGCGTGGTTTAAATTCAATGTGATCTTCAGAGCAGCTTCCTCGCATCTCCTCGTCACGTGTAACCAACAAATGAGATGCTGAACGTTAGGGAAGACAACATTCAGCGTCGCCAAGAGGCCTAGCTCCCGATCAGTCATAATAGCTTGAGGTTGAACCGTCCCAAGCAAGACTTGAAGCTGACGCAGCACCCAGGCGTATGTCTCTTCGTTCTTGTGCGACATGAAGGCATAGGCAATGCAGTAAGTCTTGCCCGAGGGTGTGAACCCGACCACCTCGCACAATGGAATCCCATATCTGCAAGTGTAAATGTGTTACATGTACAATACGGCATAATTGACTATATGTGTAATAATGTAATCGTAAATAGTTAACTTACACATTTGTTTTGTACGTGTTGTCCAATACGATGATGTAATGGAACCTTCGGAGAAGCCGGATCCCATTAGGATGCGCCAAGAAGAGGTCGCTCAAGACGTTGTCGTCATCCGGATGTCGTTTGAACTCGTAGTAGTACCCTCTTTCCCGCAGACGATGCAGGGTATCTTGGGTCATCGTCCGACTACCCCTTTCTTCGACGACCATCTTATTGAGCGTGTTGTTAAGGGAACGCGACGACGTGACGTTGGTCTCATCCAACTGCCTCAATCCGTACCCAATAGCTTTTGGAGGGGTACCAATTTCCTTCATCCACTTAGCCATCTTCTTTTCCCCCTCTGTCATCTGTCCGGCGATGGCGTGACCCTTCAAGCTCGTGGAAAGCCCGTGGTTATGAACACCGTGGGTTACCGTCATAACCCAGTGACCCGGCGGAGCTTCGTCCCACATCTTCTGCACCTTCTTCAGCTTCGCCTCGTCCTTCATGCACTATGGTGCCTTCGGACCGATGAACTTCGCGTAGAAGCGAGGGTCCGCCTTCCTAGCCGGATCGCTGGAGAAATCACCTCGGAAGCGAGGGAAGTACGCCCATATCCAAGCCTTGACACAAAAAAAGAATTTGTAAACTATAACTCTAATTCAGTGGTCTCGTACCTGTAGAATCGGCGTGCATCTATCTATACCCTTCGCACCTGCTCGGGTAGCCTCGCCTAGGCCCCTGTACAGACATGCGAGGGCACCTGCAGCCCATGCAAGGGTGGCCGTCCGCGGGATGTCCCAAACAAGGCCGAAGATCTTCAATGGGACCCGACTCTGCGACTTGTCCACAAATAGAGTCGCGGCGACAACGATGGTCAGGTACCCTATGTGGAGAAACCGACGCTGTGCAGGGTCATTCTGGATCAGCCGCGACCTCTGGGTCATCAACGGAGGCTGGGTCGATGAGCGGCCCGTGTCTCGCGATCCACAGGTCAGTCAACCAAGTAACTAGAGGGCCGCCAGCTTGTCTGTAAGATATCAGGGCCTGTGGAGTGAGCTGGTAGTACTGTGCGACGGTGGGGATCAATGCGTCTGCGGCCAGATGGGACATACACGGCAGACCCTCCATCCGAAGTCCCATGAGGCAGGCAATGTCGTGCAGCGTGATGGTCATCTCGGCCCATGGAATGTGGAAAGAGTTGGTCTCCGGGTGGCAATGCTCCAAGAAGGTGGTGCAAGTGAACTCGTCCACACACTCCCAGTGGAGGGACCTCAACTGCGGGATGCCCGATGGGATAAGATTCTACACCCAGGTCCCCGGACCCTAAAAAATGTAGCGGTCGAACGGCAACAGGTGAGTCGCCCGGTGGTGGAACTTCAAAAGCGGCAGATCCACAGTAGGCTCACTCCGCACCCGGTACGCTCGGTGATGCTTGTAAGACACAAGCAGCTCTCCCGGCGGTAAGAAAGGGTCGACCTACTGCCCCTCTAGTGGCCCCCTGCCCCTCCTGTGGCTGCCCCCCCGACCCCCGGCCCCTCCTGTGGCACGTCATGCCCCTCGGGCTGCCTCCCCTGCCCCTTAGGCTGCCTCTCTTGTCTGTCGCCGACCTTCTCTGGGACGTCAGGGATGCTGTCATCCGCCCAAGCCAAAGAAATCGCCGGTGGTATCTGTGAGGATGTAGAAGCCTCGACGTCGTGGGTGTCGGATGTAGAAGCTTCTGGAACGCCGGACGTATATGCCTTGGGGATGGTGGGGGGTAGACGAGCGGGCGGTCTACCCAAGTCGGCTCGTCGACCCGCAACTACATCCGTGACGCAGCTGATGAGAGTAAACGCGTCCTCCAATGACGGATGCTGCCCCTCCGTCGCATCGCCAGAAGGATCGAAAGAAGGCAGATCCCCCCAAAAGATGTCATCCTCGTCAGCCGGGGGGGTCCCCATCGACTGATGGTAGCCCTCTGCAGACATAAGAAGATCATCTACTGTATGTGTCTCATCTACGACAGAGTGGGGTACCGTCTCCTCCTCCATCTGACTGGCCGCTGCCCGGTCGTCGAACCGAATAGGCAGCGGCCAGTCAGATGTTTTTTATTTTAATGTATTTGAATGTTATTCTAATGTCTGCAGAGGGTACCATCCCCCCTCAATAGCCTCCCTACCTATTATTATGATTCATTTAGCTATTAATGTCTTTTCAATATATGTTAATGTATTTTAATATATTTAAATATATTTTAATGTTTTTTATTTTAATGTATTTTAATGTTATTCTAATGTCTTTTGATGTATTTTAATATATTTTAATATGTTTTAACGTATTTTAATATATTTTAATATATATTAATCGCTTTTAATGATTTTTTATTGTCTTTCAATTTTAATATATTTCGATGTATTTTAATATATTTTAATGTTTTTTATTTTAATGTATTTGAATGTTATTCTCATGTCTTTTGATGTATTTTAATATATTTTAATATGTTTTAACGTATCTTAATATATTTTAATATATATTAATCGCTTTTAATGTTTTTTTATTGTCTTTCAATTGTAATTTATTTCTATGTATTTAATGTTTTTCATGTTTAAATATATTTTAATGTTTTTCATGTTTCAAATTATATTATAAACCATAAAAACTATATATTATCAAACCATACAAACTATATACTATCTACTATAATATATCAAACTATATTATAATACTATAATATTATCTATCAAACTATATACTATAAACATATAACAAATCATAAAAACTATATACTATCAATTATAATCTATCAAATTATATTATAAAACTATATTATAATATATCAAACTATATTATAAAACCATAAACTAAATAACATAAAATAAATAATTCAAATAACATACCGGTGGGGTCGGGACCGGTGAAACCTCAATAGTCCGCCATTTCCACGGCGGTAATAGAGGATCCGCCACTGCTCCACCACCACCACCACCACCGGACGCCGCCGCGGCCACAACTCCACCACCACCACCACCACCACCACCAGACGCCTCTGCCGCTTCTGCTCCACCACCACCACCGTCACCACCACCACCATCCTCAACCTCCATGGGCGCCGCCCCACCACCACCCTCCTCAGCCACCGGATCCACCACCACCGCCTCCCCCG
Source organism: Persicaria tinctoria (assembly GCA_037127255.1). NCBI lineage: Eukaryota > Viridiplantae > Streptophyta > Magnoliopsida > Caryophyllales > Polygonaceae > Persicaria > Persicaria tinctoria. The sequence goes on from JBANSL010000018.1 coordinate 55,008,315, forward strand.
ATGCCCCACCACCACCCTCCTCAGCCACTGGATCCACCACCACCGCCTCCCCCGATGCTCCACCCCCACCACCACCCTTCTCAGCCACTGACTCCACCACCTCCGCCGTCGCCTCCATCAACACCGCCGGCTCCACCACCACTGTCTCCGCCTCCAGCTCTCTCTCCAGCTCCATCTCTCTCTCTCTCTCTCTCTCTCTCGGTGTCTCTCTCTCTCTCTCTCTCTCCGGCAAGCTCTCTCCCTCCGACAATCGCTCTCTCCCTCCGACAATCGCTCTCTCAGCCGTTCTCTCTTTCTCTCTGGATTAGGATGGATGGAATTGGGAACGACGAAGCACGTCGGCTTCGATTTTAGAGGACGAGCTTGCACGTCCTGGCTTGGGTGGATGTAAACCCACCTACACGTCCTTAAGGACGTGTGAATTTGCGGTGTATATAGCCGAAACGTTATAGAAAAAGTTAAGACAAATGTTTATAATTCAATATATATAATATTGTACATATTGATATGAACTAACCATACTCTTAATTTTATTTATTGTTATTAAAATATCCAAATATTTCAACCAAACTAAAAAAACCTTTAAATTTTAGAAAGAAAATATAAATTAAACGTCATTTTAGTTATTAAAAAACCGCACAACGGGCGGGTAACGAATTCCAGTAAACTTAAAAAAGAAAAACAATGAAAAGATCTATAAACCTGGTTATTACCCCTAATATTTATTGTTTGGCACTCCTTGACCAAGTTGGACTCGAGACTCTTGCTTTCCGGCCTTTTGTCTTCCCATCAACACAGAAACAAATTTCGAATCAAAAAAAAAAAAAAAAACGGAAACAAAGCCGAAGCGTCACCTCTGCTTTTGCAACACACAGACCTTTCGCCTTCCTCCGGAGCCATTCTCGAATCCGTAATTCTCTAAAGTTTTTTCTTATTTCCGCTCGATTTATACATTTCCTTTAAGTTATTTATGACGATAGAACTTGTAATCTATTTGGAGGGATTCCACTTTGGATCAGACTGAATCTACCGATTTTTACTCATTTTGGCGGCTTCTTATGGAGTAAAAATTGAGAGTTTTTGTGCTCCGGGGGCGGATTTCAATGGCCAAGGCCGCAGATGCGGATGAGTTTATTTCTCTTTCGAAGGTCCGGACGGGCCTCAAGCGGGAGTTCGATTTCGCTTTCAAGTCTCAGAACGAGATTGCCGGTTCCTTGGGCCGGACGCGAACCAGGACCCGTGCGAGCGAGGTAGATAGCGTTCAGCAGTCTCCGATCAGTAAGAGGTTCTACAAGTCGGGTTCGGTTTCCAGCTCGAATGCGCATGTGGTACAGGAATCGGCCGCTTGCGGAGATCTGAAGACCGATGTTGCGGATGTTTCGAACGATGACGACAACCATAGCCACCACTTCGCAAGTGTAGATACTAAGGATGCTGCGGGTGAGCTATCCAGCAATTCTTCGGTGGATATGATTCCCAAGAAGCTTAAAGATCTTCTGGATACCGGTTTGCTTGAGGGTGTATCTGTAAGGTACAGCCGTTGGGCTAAGGTAAAATTGTTATAGATGCTCTTTGGTTTTTAGTTTATGCCCCATTTTGCATTGTTATCTTGATATCATATCAAATATTGATATCGATGTACCCCTGCATATCAGTACATCAAAAGCCCCCCAAAACCCTCAAATCAGCATATCACGATCAGATATCGGCTTGATATACGAAACACTTAAATATGATATCAGTGTTTGAGCTTGGTTTGAATATTTGATATTTGGTATTCATATTGCAGTGTAAATTACCAAAGGAAACCGACCTTAGAGGAGTGGTAAAAGGCTCAGGGATATTGTGCTTTTGCGAGGATTGTAAGGGAGAAACGGTTAAGTATATTGAAAACTCTCCTCCCTGTATCTATCTATTTATTTATTCATTTATTTATTTTTGGATTGGTTTAGCTTCAGGTTTAATTATGATGTTTGTTGCTTTGGTAGGTTGTTACCCCTAGTGTGTTTGAGGTGCATGCGGGTAGTGCCAAGAAACGCCCTTCCGACAACATATATCTGGAAAATGGCAATACGTTCCGTGATGTGTTAAATGCTTGCAAAGATTGTGAGCTTGATGATGTGGAGGCTACTATTACTAATGCCATTGGTCATGCAACTGAGGCGGAAACTGCATATTGTACCTATTGTGAAGGTATAATATTGACATTGTGATGGCAATTTGATTCAGCGTCACATTCAGATCGTTCAGCATTTTGTTATTAACTGGTGCAGGGTCCACCTCTATTGTTGGGAAAAGGAATGGCAAACAACTTTGTGATGCATGCATGGCACTGGAATCTTATCAGAAATCACCAAAGAGGATATCAGAAGCTTCTTCTGACAGGTATGAACATAAATGTTGTAATCGGATCATCTTTTGTCATTAATGGTAGACAGAAATAACTTATTCTTGATATCCTAAAATACTTAAAAGACAAATAGGTAAAACTGGTACATAAAAAAAGCTCAGGCGGTCAAATAGAAAATAATGCATATTATTAGGGCTCTAGTTGAAAAATAACCTTTTTGCTCCTCCGGACTTCTATTCACCAATTTTGTTTGATTTTTGTTAAAAAATTGGCCTATTATATTGTATTGCCGGTTCAATTTTATTTTTCTTATTTGTTCTACATATTAGAAGCATTGTATATTAATATACTAATATAATTGTTGCGTATTTTATACCCTATAAGATAATTTACAAAACCTTTTTTTCTTTTGTTTATGTTGGATATAGTGTTGATGAACTATGAAATTACATTAATGGGTATCTTCTTAGGCATTGTACAAACCAGAGGTGGGATGGGGATGAATTATGTGGTTTAATCTAAGCTAATTCAACGGCGACCAAGTTACTCGACTTGCATATATGATTCACTTAGGTCAGCTAAATAGAAGAGTGAGATAGCTTATTAAACTTGATTAAATGGGTCAAATAATATATATTTACTCCATCTCGGACACCAAAGGACCCCATCTGTACACAATAAGCTTTTTTAGTATCCATAATGTAGATATATCTGGAGCTATTTTGCTTCTGTTTCAAGTTATACATATAGTATTAGAAATTAGGATAATAAGTATTAATAGCCAATTGGCATATGTCTTGTTACTTGTGTCTTTGAGAGCAACTTTACCATTGAATGCTAGCAAAAAATTTATTCGGTGCCATTTACTCTATAAGCTTTTGCTCTTTTTAACATCATGCATAGCATATGCACTCGAGGTTTTGTTGTTGCAGCACTGTAGTATTTCCAATTTCTCATTTTTTCAGTTCAGAAGAAAACTTTCTGCATAGTTTGTCTGACAATGCAAAGAAATCTGTTTCATCTGGAAATATATGTGATGGGAGGCTGACTCGCAAGTAGGTGATCTATGATTATGTCTTGTGATATACTCCGTTGTTGTCTGGGATTCATCCTCTGTTATGTTTTATTAAATTTTTTAAGGGATTTGCGACTTCATAAGCTTGTTTTTGAGGGTGATGTACTGCCTGATGGAACTGAAGTGGGATATTATGCGCATGGCAAGGTTAGTAAGATTGGACAATATGAGCTGAATTTCGACTTCAATTAGAATCTTGTTTTCTGAGTATATGGATTTTGTGGAGCAGAAAATGCTATCTGGTTATAAACAAGGTTCTGGAATTTTCTGCATGTGCTGCCAAAAGGAAGTAATAACTCTAGCGTCTTAATGTTTTTTGCACGTTTCATCAGTGCGATATATCTTGACTTTCTGAATATTCAACTGACAGGTTAGCCCCTCGCAGTTTGAAGCGCATGCTGGGTGGGCTTCAATCCGGAAACCGTAAATTACAGTTTGCTTGATTTTTTAGATCTTGTAGCCTGTTGCAAAGAGCCATTACTTTTTGCACTATCTCGACATCCATTGCTGTTTTCTTGGACCGACTAAAAGTTTTTTGAATTTATAATTATACATTAGACAAAGTATATTTGTTTGATGTCATCAGGGGCAAGATTACATCAGCTTTTTAAAAATATGCACAAAGTATATATATATAGAATAGCTTTCGAGTGAGTACACCCCTTACCATGAAACGGGGGGACAAATCTCAACTCTTGGATCAAAAAAATAAAGGGCTAGGATTAACTTTGAAAAATAAATTGTTTAACCGTAAAACTACCTAGTATTCATATTTAATGTTAAATATGAATACTAGTTGGTTACACGTTTAAGCGTAGAGATTAACCGTAAATCTCTGATATTTTACTTGGAACCACTAAGCACTAAATATGAATATTTAATAATTTATATATGAATAATTAGATAATAAAATATGAATATTAACACAATCTGGGAATAATAGTTTTTGGTTACCAATAGCTTTAAGCGGTTAACATCCTAGTATTCATATTTAACGTTAAATATGAATACTAGGTAGTTACACGCTTAAACAAGAATTTTTAAAACTAATCCAGACTATTGGTTTTCTTTAATCCAGGGGCATAGATTTGTCCCCCCTTTCATGGTAAGGGGTGTACTCACCGGAAAGTCCCCCTACATATATATATATATATATATATATATATATATTTTATTTTGCATTTGGACTTTTTCTAGTAGTATCTGGTCAGTTACAGCAGGAAATTTGCAATTTTTTTTCAGCCACTTTGTTTAATTAAGGATCAAGCTTCATGCCTTCTGGCATGCCTTTTTCATTAAAATGTCCTAATGTTTTTATTGTTCTATTTAGACTTGTAGGTTGCTTTAGTTTCCTAAACCATGCTGATGGGGGTTTTTAGTTTATGTTTTCCATTAATATAGTTTTATTCTAGCCAAGTAGCACTGTTGTTTGTATGCTGACAGATACTTGTGCATATATACTTCCCATGGAGTTTCATTGAATTACAACCTAAAATTTGATTTGTATTTATATAATGACAGATACTTGTACATATATACTTCTAAGGGCGTGTCACTGCATGAATTATCACTATCCTTATCAAAAGCACGGAAGTTATCGTGCGAAGACAATGACGATCTTTGCAGCATTTGCTTACAGCACGGGTATCTTTTATGCTGTGATGGCTGCCCTAGGGCTTTTCACCAAGGTTTGCTCTATAATGTTGAATAACATGTATTTTTCTCACGTTTGAATAGTCACTTTTTATATTTCAGTCACATGCTTAGTTGAGGTCCCAAGGATACAGAAGCATATGGGATAATGGATCAAATATTCCGAGTTCTCATGTAGAATCTGTACTGAATTCAAGGATTAAACTGAGACCAAAATTGCATTCTGAATCTTGGTGCTTATTGCTTAGATTTAGTTGAAATAAAGTTAACTCTTAAGATTTGTATTTTTTGTAATTCATTTTTGTTGAGATATCTTATGATTTCTTATAGTTATTAAATTTGAAAGTTAAGTTAAACAATAAAAAAAATCAATCCAAGAATATTTCAATTATTGACTTCTTAGTTTTATTTATTTATTTATTTATCAAGATTTAAAGAGTTTTGGTTATTTTTGGCTATTTACTACATTGTTGTTAGGTTTTTTGGCAGCACATTACTTGTACATATAATGATATAAGCACTTTATCTGCATAAATAACTGAAATAAGTACTACTTCAACACAAATAAATACTTTTTCAGCATAGTATCTTGTAAGCAATCAACACCTTGCGTCCATATCAACCTAATCTTATATCAGTATGTTTTCCATGACAATGAGTTTTTTTGCCAATCAAATATTTTATAGTAAAGACACTGTTTAGTGTTTTATACTTTGGAGTTGTGCTCACATTTATTTCCTCAATTGACTTTAGAATGCATACCACTGATTGAGGTTCCAGATGGAGATTGGTATTGTAGACACTGTGAAAATATGTTTCAAAAGGAGAAATATGCAGAACGTAATGCCAATGCAATAGCAGCTGGTAGGGTTGCTGGTGTTGACCCCATAGAGCAGATAAAACGTCGCTGCATCCGTATAATGAAGCCTCAAGAATCTGAAACTAGTGGATGTGCTTTATGTAGGTAAAAACCTGCCTTGTCTTCAGCATACATACACACTACTTTGTATATATCTTTTTTAGTTCATTTCTCATCCTGATTTGTTAATTGTTAATTTGTTACTACTCAAAACAGGCCGATATTCAGATGTGATTATTTCATGTGTATCTTTGGTATTCAAGTAGGAAATGAGAGCTCTTCGGATCCTTAACAATATTGTATATTCTGTGAATCATGCTTCTAGTGCTGCATGTATTCAGCATGGATATATACTGAAACTAGCAGTCCTTCCTCTTCATAAATTTGTTTAATAGTCAACCAATGTTTGTTATTTTGAATTCCCCCTCTTTTCAGTTTCTCTATCGAGTTTAATTTTAAAATTCAAATGATGAATTAATTATTATATCATATTATTATAAGCCATTCATAAATTAATCTAATACACTATTTGATCCAGGGATGGACCGAGGGACTTCAGCCCGCACCATTTTTACAAAAATAAAATAATAGGTAAAAAAATTAAGGGAAATTAATAAAAACTATTCATTTATTTATTAAATAAGGGTTTTGTTAATAAAATTATGTGTATGAAAAAATTTAGCCTGCCTAGCCCACCCGAATTGTAATTTCTGGTTCCGTATTGTATAAAATTAAAATTGTGACAAGCTTTATAATTTTTATAATATATTAAATTACATTTTTATGTTTGTTTTTCATTTGTTCTATTACAGACACTAAAATATTTGAATAGTAAAATAATAAATAATTTGGATTTTTTTAAAAGTTAGTATTGCATTATTTACCATGTATCACTCATTAAAGTTGCCATATATCAAAAGTTAGTATTGCATTAATTACCGGTTATTATTGATTGTGAAAGAGTTTCATTTATAAAAATATATAAGGAATTTCCTTGGGGTGACCACGGACTTTTGCAAATTCTATGTGATACAAAGTTTTGGAAAAGTTTGTGTGATAAACCATAAGGTTTTTTTAGTATTGGAAAATCGAGATTTTGATTTTTAAAAATCTATATAAATGATATTATACATTATTTTGGAAAACTATTTTTTTTATTTACATTTCTTACAGATAATCCAACTGTTTTTAAATCTTTTTTTTTTCAAAATCTTATGTATTTAATTTTGATTGTTTTTTAATGCTCATCTTTTATTAATAAGGGAAAATGGTTAAAAATAATATGAATCATTAGTCATAAATCAATATTAATACGAACTTTGAAAATTATTAAAAGGTTTACAGACTGTTTCATTTTAAACAATTTTTGATACAGGACATATTTTGGTCAATTTTTGTGCATGGCAACCGGTAGTTTGAAAATGTGATTTTTGAGTAAAAATTGGATTCAAGGGTTAATTTACTTATCTAATTTGTACTCAATATTAGTTGTTTTACAAAAATTACATTTGGGGTTATCTAATTATTTGGCTCCAGGTCATTTTTCCTATTTTTAATACTCAATTAAAGGTGGCAAATTAGTATTATAATAATGTGAACTAATTGAAATGTAAGATATAGTTATTTGAGCCAATTTATCAAAATCATGTGGTTACTGGAAGAACTTTTACAAAACCTTGTGTTTACCAGGTGGAATTTATCAAAACTTTGTGTATCACACTGAAGTTGCAAAAGTTCATGGTGAGTATATGGGTTCCGAGTAGATGTAGAACAATAAAAAATCATCAGCATCATGTAACATGCCATGTAGTATCTATCCAAGTTCTATTTATTTTAATAGACCATGTTAAATCACTAATAGAAGTAGATTATAAATCTCCTTTATATTAAATAAATGTCTTTCTATCCTATGCCCTTTGATAAGAAACTAAAAGAGCTAAGGTTTATGTTCTAAAATATTTTTATTTATTTAACAAAAAGCAAGCGACCAATTAGGTGGGGTAGAATCTTGTAGAATTTGTATTATTGCTAAATTTAGGTTCTTAACCTAGGCCTTGGAGCATATGTTAGAAAAACCATTAAATAATTGCTTGGTTGTTAGGGTATTATAAATTGATTCAATTAAAAAAAATAAAATAATAGAAAGGATATTATTTGATTTAACTTTATATCTTTTATGTTAATTAAGATGGACTTAGATTTAGTGCGGTGGCTAAAAGACGTGGGATCATTAACTGACTTGTCTAAAAAGCTGGGGGCAGATTTTTCGAGAATATGACACAAGCAAAACTGACCAAGGGCGGCACATGGATTCCATGTCTATGTTTTAGTGTGTGTGTGTTTGCATGTATATGTGTGTGTGTATACATCTTTTTGATAATGTGTGTGTGTGTATTTCACTTGAAACAATAATTAGATATTTTATTATGCAGATTACTTGGAGCTTTAACCATTTGCTTCTGTGTTATGATTATAGTGAAAGAATTTACTAATTTAGTTAGCATCCCTTCAAGGTCCTGGTTTTAACTTTAGATTAGCATGTTATCCCAAACTTGCATTAACATGATTTCTTCTTTTTGTTGGTCTCATTAGTTCTATGACTTCTGTCATTTGACTTGTCAAAAGTAAGACAAGCACTCTGCCATTCAGCAATGCTCTTTTTTTCATTACATTGCTTAATAATGTTCTTAAAATATGCACAGTGCAAATGAATCAAATTCATTTCGTAGAAGGGATGAGTTGTTCTTGCTTTTCTTAACGGTTAAGTTTGACAAAACTAAGCAGTAGCATTGAAACTCCACCAGGACAAATTACACGGAATAAGAGTTTGTTTCTGTTTCTGCAACTTCATTGTATAGGAATATGGGTTGTTTGGGTCCATTTCAGTTGATATTAAGTAACCCTTTTTTTCTGACATATATAATCTTTATTTCCCCTTTATTGTATCATCAAAGACAATAATCGATGTTTGTTTTGTGGCAACAACTCAGAACCCATGATTTTGCCAAGGGAGGATTTAGTTGTCGTACGGTCATGCTGTGTGATCAGGTATTTTCTCTGTTCATCCGCTCTTTTTCTGTAATCTATTATTCCTGATGAGTACATAACAGGTGGATTTTTTTCTTAGTGTGAGAGGGAATTTCATGTGGGTTGCCTTCAGGATCATGGTATGCAAGACCTGAAGGTAATGTTTAGTTGTCATTTACATCTATTTTAACTCTTCATAGCCTCCAACATTGCCCTTCATTTTGTGTCTGTTTTTCGATACAGGAATTGCCTGAGGGAAAGTGGTTCTGCTGTTCTGGATGCAATAGGATTAGTTCTGCCCTTCAGCAGATGATTGAAGATGGTGAACAACAGATTCCAGATTGTTTTCTGAATATAATAAAGCAAAAACACGGAGAAAATGGTTCTGAGGATGTAAAAGTCGATATAAAGTGGCGCCTTTTGAATGGAAAAATGTCTTCTGTTGCTGGCACTAGAGTACTACTTTCAGAAGCTGTCTCTGTTTTCCATGTGAGTTCCTCCTATTCTTTCTTTTTAACTCCATTGGTTTATGTTCTTTTGTGAAGCAATGTGAACTACGGTTCATTTTCGCAATCATACAAATAATTGTTTTAAGACAATGATGCAATTGACCGATAGGCTCAACGTGTTCTCATCATTTCATAAACTTCTCTTGTGGCTATGAACCTGGTGCTGAAGATGTGGTAGCACATTACTATGAAGTAAACCCTTGTTCATACTTTATAAGAACTAATTTAGTCTTTTAGTGCGTTAGACAACCTATACTGAAGTTGACATCCGATACATAACAATAATTCTACTTCTGAAATGACTGATCATGCAATGTGCTTATACTATGGTCCATAAATGATGTATGCTATACATCCCTTGTCCTTCAGTTAAAGGGAGGGATGTTAACCTTAATGATTAGCAGTTAGCTATCTTCAATGCTTTAGCCCGCCCTCTCAAATTGATCATAGGAAATCAAATATCCTTGTTTACTCAAAAGTTGGCTAGACAACCCACCATTAACAATCTGATTAGTTTTGATTATTTAGTACTACACATAAATATATCCAGTGTGGCATAATGTTAACTGTGTTCTTGAGACACATTTTTGGTGGACTGGCCTTTCTACAATCCACGAGTTGGAGTTGGACTGTTGGCCTGCTGGTTCAGTTCACCCACTTGAGCCTCATTGGTCCAGTTAAGTTGGTTCTTAGCTAAACCGGTATATTGGTTTGCCCTGACACACAACCCTTGGAGGGATTTTTTGCTGCAAAGTGGTTGAATAAGCTGGTTTATATTGATTGCTTTAATGGTGTTACTTTTGGTGATTACTATTATTTTTTCAATTTTGGTTTGTCAGCTTCTCTTTGCACCATGTGAAATATATGAATGGATTATATCTACTAAACTTCACTGCTTTTAAAAAACACTTTGCAGTCGTGTGACTGTTGCTGTTGCCTTCACATAAACATTGTTTTGGTGCTGATGTTTACTTCCTCCTGCTTCATTTTTTTCAGGAGCAATTCAGTCCAATAGTTCTTCCTGACTCAAACCAAGATATCATACCACACATGGTTTATGGGTAAGCTGCATATTCCTATGTTGTGGTGAGATTGTTGTTTAACTTATTATCTGGTTGCTAAGATCACTTACCTTTTGTCTTGCAGACGGAATGCAAAGGATAGGGAACTTGGAGGGATGTACTGTGCAATCCTGACTGTCAAGTATGCGCTTTCTTTTCATTATTTCTCTCATGCATGTGCTGCTTCCTGCTTTTCGGTTTACCTGTTCTATTTTTTCTGTAATTTCTGTTCCATTGAACTTATATTCCTTGGTCATGCAGCTCAGTGATTGTTTCAGCTGGAGTTTTCCGTATCTTTGGGAAGGACATTGCAGAACTTCCTTTAGTTGCTACATCTTCTAAGTATGAAAAGCTGGTAAGCTTATTTTTCCTTGGGTACATCTTTCTTGTGAACTATTTGTATCATTTTTTATTCTGATTTTCTTTTTGCCATTTTCAATTTCCTATAGGGTTATTTCCGACTTCTTTACTCCTGTATTGAGAAAATGCTTGGAGAGCTGGATGTTAACTATCTTTGGCTGCCTGCTGCTGACGAAGCAAAACCTTTGTGGACCAACAAATTTGGATTCTCGGATTTCCCAACAGATGAGGTGATGCATGTCGTCTCTATTTGAAATACTTATACAGGATTATGGTAAAGGGCTCCTTAACAGTAAAATATTTACACTACTGTACCTACCTTGCAGTTCGTAGAACTCAAGAAACAGTACTCCTTGATGATCTTTGATGGCACATTTGCATTGCGTAAGTCTGTTCCGAAGAAGAAGGATGCTTCTGTTATACATGCCTGTTCGATCCAGGATACTAACATACCACAAAACCATATGGAGACAACTGGAAGGGCATCAACAGATGGTGCAGCGCTGGTCCTTATCGACTGTAACGATGATGATCTGCATACTAATTTGTCACAAAACCATACGGTGGCAGCTGGGAGGGCATCAACTGATGGTGCAATGCTGGTCATTGTCGACAGTGATGATGATCATGGGCTGCATACCGATTTGTCACAGAACCATATGGAGGCAACAGATGGTGCGTCGCTTTTCCTTGTCATCAGTGACGACGACGACGACGATGATAGTGCTGATGGGCTGCATACTGATTTATCAGATGATGGTGCAATGAATGCTAGCGGGCGATCACAGGATCTTGAAATGGAGGCACCTAGGATGTTGAAGGCTGATGAAATCCGGGGTGCAGCTGCTGGAAAGAGTGATGTACATGTTTATTTGGTGGACGATTAAATTTTAGGTCCCGGAGGATGGAGACATGGATGTTGAGGTTGCTGGTGTAACCCAAGGGGTGGAGTACAGTGATGGTTAATCATCCATATTTTGTAGGCCTTTTTGGTGTGAAATGCGACAGTGTACGAAGGTTTTGGGGGGTGTAGAAAACAGTATTAGGAAAATAGTTTGTAGAACTTGAAAAACTTGACCCCAAAGGTTAACCTGGGGGATTTTTGAATGCAAGAAAAATAGCCTGAAGAAAGGTTTAAGTTATGCAACATGTGTCTACATTTTCTTGCTTGCCAGTTGCTCAAGTGGAATCTCTGCGTGTTTTTTTTTTTTTCTTTGGCTAAGCCAAACTTGCATTCGATGTTAGGCATCACTTATCTTGTATCACTCGGAAATCCTAGCTATTTTTTAGCTCTCTAAGAACGACTGATCAGATTTGACCGAACTTGAAAATTCTAGCCTCATGTGCACCCCAGCTCGAGCTTGATCCATTTTGACCCGATATTCGAATGGATATGAATATAGATAAGTCCAACCTGAAAGAGACTTGACTCATCCTTATTATTACTTTAATTTTCTTATTTTTAAGCTTACTATTTATGTGAATTGTATATAATGAGACCTCTACGGAAATAGAGGAAGTTTGGTAGTCAACAATTAATATAAATAAAAAACAATCATTATTTTATAATAAAACTGATAAAACTAATTGTAAAACGACCCGAAGTCGACTTGACCACGACCCAACCAGAACCGATTCGAAACACATTTTGACCCGAACACATAATATACCCAACATATGACTTGATTTGACATTGACCGAACCCGAATGGGTATATTCAAATCGATCAACCTGATTGCTACATCTACTTGTACAATTCACAATAGTTGAGTACATTTTTTTTACATCAGGCAAGAAATAGGAGTCAGATCTTTGACACAATAAAGATCAACCTTGATCATCCTTTTGGATGATTTACATACTAGAACTCTTTGTAAAAGGGAGAGATGAAAGCATACAATTCCTAGTACTTCTAGCTATAAAGTAAACAACGGTGTTTGATTCTCTACAGTCGTGTTGGAATCCGAGGTTACTGATCTCGCACCTGGCCTCCGAAATCATCGAAACGACCTGACTGTAATACAAGCTTAAACGCGAAACCTGTCTCCCCGGAAAACCCTCCAATGCTACTCCTCCATTTAGATTAGAGTTTGATAGGAATCATGATATTGTTGGAATGTGGTTGTCCCACATCGGTAATCTAGAGAATACTTGAACAACATATAAGGTTGAAGAGTTACTCCTCTCATTGCCAATTGGTTTTGAGATGGAACCCCGCTGAGTTTATATGTTGTTCGTGTCTCCCGTATGTGGGTCCGCGTACACGATCTCCCCCTCCAGCGTCTTGACCCCACCGAGCCCAGCCAAGTTAGCAGATATAATTACTTTTGGCCGGCATTCATTATCAAACAAAACAATATAGAGCATTCATATTAAAATGTGTAGTAAAAAAAAACCCTTATCATCGAATTACAGTGCAATAATAAACTCCAGATATGTCTCAATAATTTTTTTTTAAAAGCACAAAAATGTCTAAACCAAGAAAGCTCCAACAACCAAAATAAAGGGCAACACTAAGCCGGAGCTAGCAGCAGTATCATCCGAGCTAGGCGGAGGAGCGGTGGTACTACTGCTGGGCTCACTTGCCACCGAGGGTGTCGGCTCAGGTGAGGCAGCGACATCAGGGGGTGGTGGTGATGGCCCGGTGGAAGATGGAGACAGTGAGGCGGAGCTGGCGGAGGTTGTGGTGACTGCTAGCTTTTGACCGAGGCTGCAGTGGCCAGAGATGGTGCAGATATAGTAATGGGTCCCGGCGGAGGCAATTGTCATCTTGGCTGGGCCAGTGGTGACAGTGGAGATCGGGTTGGTGGTGGTGCAGGAGTCGTAGTCCGACTTTGACACCTTTGCCACCGTGTGTGATCCGGTAGCGAAGTTGAATACTGTAAAAAAAAACACATATTGCAATTAATAAAATTATATATATTATATATATATATAATACAATTAAAAAAAGGAAAATTATTTAGGGTCAGAAATGAAGGTTTTGTTTGGCAAAATAAAAATTCATCAGTTAGCTTATTGAATATTTTGGTTTTAATATTATCTTGTTGTAAATAAAATAAATATAAAATTTTAGTTTAATTAGATTTTGGATTGAAAATATTTCGACAGCTACTCGATCACCAAAGCTTTTCGGAGCTTATGATTTTCTATTCACAAGTTTTCATCATCTACTCTAACCGCTAGATTTAGCTTATTAACATATATTAGCTTATTAACATATATCGTACACAAATTAATAATCTATCAGCTTTAACTACCTCATCAACTTCCGCTACACCATAAGTTAGTATTTTGTCAAACGGAGCCTAAGATAAGACAATGATTTTCTGTTTAGTATTTTTAAATCTATATCTAAATAAATAAACAAATTTCTTTTCATTTAACTTATATTTGAAAGTCAATTAAAACACTTAATTTTTTATATGCCCTGACCTACTGGTATATGATCCAAAAATCATTTTTTTAATCTACACCTATCTCTGTACAACAATAAATTGAAATTACATTTTTTTTTAAGTTAAAAATTATATAAAATAGTAGTTTTTGCTATTTTTTTTAATACCATTTCGTACTTGTAAGTTGAAAAAAAAAACTATCAAAAAGTAAAACATCATCTACTATCAAACGGAGGAGGGAGTTTCCAAACATAAAAGTAAAAATAAAATAAAATTTTTTTACAAGAATCTAGGTAAATCTTGTCTAACAATTTTGTTGTTTAAATAAATTATTTCAGTTGCCTGTTTAATCAAGTGTTCTTCTAAAAGGTTTGACGGTTATAAACTATATAAAGGGTTGATTAGGAATTGGGTTAGTTTTGCAAATCCCTAAAAATAAATTTATTTTCGCAGTGCGTATATAATTAGGTTTAGTTCAGTGGTTGTCTTTCAATTTAAAAATGCATTTATAGATCTGGTTAATAACTTGGGTAACCACACAAATTAATTAATTGATTAATACTCCGTACTGCGCCATTAACTTAGATTATAATTCCTGGCTACCAATTGAAATATTCGATATGTTACTATAAATTTTGTATTCCAAATTTTGACATCATAATTAATTAATTACATGAGAAAGATTCAGAAGAGATGGAGAATGCATACCAAGAGAATCACCGACTTTAAAGGTCTGTTTGGCCGCCCATGTCGAATAGAAGGAGGAACTTGAAGGGATAGTCCATCCAGTTCCATCCCCTACAGTGTGGGACGTAGCAGCCGACGACAACTCAATTAGAGCAACCAAACACGCCACTAAGACGGCCATCTTCTTCTTCATTATGCATCCCGCCATCGAATCGATGATGATACCTTTACCTTGGGAAGTTACGATATACAAGGCCGTGTTTGGTTGGTGCCAATAGTTTTGACTGAATTGAAAGAGTACGTAACAAGTGTTGGTATAAATAGGCAAGGTGGGATTAGTGGATGGAGACACGTGTCACGGTTCGTAGGAAGAGTACTCCATCGCCGGAACGGGTCAACACCTCCATCCACCCTGGTGAACTCAAACTGGTGAAGTAGTTGAGAAAGGCTGGAAATATTTTTTTTCTCATATTTTTTTAATGGGTGTTGTTAACCGCACCACAAAAAAGTTGGTGAGGCACCCAAAAAGATTTTACACTTTCGTGTTTTAAAAACGGAAGTTGTGTTATACTCCCTCCGATCCAAAATATAAGTCGTTTGACTTTTCAACACGTATTTTAAGAAGTCAAAAACTATATAAAATATCAACTTTTTTAAAATTATTTTTTTACAACTTAATATTTGTTGGTAATAAGTATTGAATTGTAAAAAAATAATAATAAAAAAGTTAATATATTATATAGTTTTTAGCTCCTTAAAATACGTGTTAAAAAGTCAAACGACATACATTTTGGATCGGAGGTAGTATTAATTATTTGTTTGTTTTTATTTTTTGGAAAATATAATACATAACTTCCGTGTTTAAAAAATGGAAGGTCAAATCAACTTTATACCTTCCGTTTTTAAAATACGAGAGAAGAAAACTACTTTTTGCCTTCCGTTTTTTAAAATTGAAAGGACAAATTTACTTTTTGCCTTACGTTTTTAAAAATCGGAAGGACAAATCTATTTTTTGCCTTCCGTTTTTGAAATACGGAACTTCAAAATAACTGTTTGCCTTCCGTGTTTAGAAAACGGAAGGGTAAGCTTTTATTTTATTTTATTTTCGGTCAAAAAGGGGTATGAATATATGACGAATATGCTCGATAACGTGTATTTTGCCCTAGTTGCGCCGAACTCCATAGATGAATGTCAAACCACACATCCAATGGTAACGAAGGAGTCAACAATAATATTCAGGTATTTATGAACTTTTATAGTAGAATTTAATGATAATATTGATTCAATTCGTGAAATTTGATTATTTTCAACTCTATTTCAATTGTTTTCAGTTTGATAGAATGAACATTGTTGGATTTGATTATTCGCCTTGTTTTGCGAATAATTATTATTGGAGGGATAGAAAATCGATGTTAGAATGGGCTCGACAGATTGCTTTTGTGAACAACTTTGTTCTCACAATTGTAAAATCTTGGAATAGCTTGGCAACCCGATATGGCTCAGTATATCTTGGATGTGAAAAATATGGAGAAAATAGAAATCGTAAGAAGAAAATTAGAGGTGTTGATGTACCAGTAATAGTCCCGCGGGATGGAAGGTCTAAAAAAATAATTGTCCATTTTTGTTGTATGGTTGGGAAGCCGAAAGAAATGTATGGCGGCTGAAAGTGGAGTGTGGTATGCATAACCATAAACTGCCTCCTAGACTGCAAGCTCATCAGATGGTGGGACGATTGACGAATGAGGAGATACAACTAGTGAAAGATTTGACATTTTGAGGGGTAAAGCCAATTCCCCTTCTTCCGACATTGAAAAATACTTTCAAGGAGAATTTGAGTACGAGACAACAAATCTATAATGCAAGGGCGAGAATCAAGAAGAATGAGATGCAAAATATGACCCTAATGCAACACCTCCACAATATTCTCGCGTATCAAAATTTCACTTTAAATGACAGGCTTCGTCCCAATGGGTCTTTGCAAGACTTAACATTTGCTCATAAGGATTCACTAGAGTTGTGGAAGAAATTCTCATACGTCATGATTATGGACGCAACCTATAAGACCAACAGGTAAGCTTAAGTTTTAATAATGTAGACAATATTCTAATTTTATTGTTTGTAATTGAATCATATAATTTAGTAAATGGCTATGATCTAGGTACGATTTGTCGTTGTTTGAGATAGTTGGGCTAACAAGCACTGAGATGACGTTTAATGTGGGTTTTGCATTCTTGGGTGATGAAACTGAAATGATATGGTTCAAAAGTTTGTTATGTCGATGAAATGAAATGATATAAATATGGTTTAGTATTGTTGATCGTTGAGTTTAATGATATAAATATGGTTCAAAAGTTTTGAATGCTGGTTCGCAAAAAGCCAATAAACCTTTCTTTTGCATTCAACGATAAGTTTTGAATTTCACTTAAAATTAAAGTTTTGATTTGTTTTATTTATATTTATTTTTCTTCCTCTGTACCATGACTTTTAAGTTAGTGAGCAAAATTGAATCCCCATTATTTTATACGTCCTCTAAATTATTTTGTTTTTATGTTCTGTTTAGGTTAATTGTTTGAGAATATATCGGTTTATCTCTCATATACTTTTATACAAGTTTAACATAATTTTGGATGAGTTTGTTTGGATCAATATATATGTTATTGTAAAGTATCACAAATCATTATCAAAATGTAACTAGTTGAATTTTATGGATTTTATTATATTTTAGTTATTATTTATTTTATATTATTATTTGATTTTTTTTATTAATTATATTAACAAATTTTCATAAAAAAAATCAAATATTTATAAAACATTATATTAAAGGATATTAAAACGTAACTTATACAATAAATTTGGTTATTTACTCTTTATTGGATAACTAAGTGAAAAATTATTAAACAGTATGTAAAGAAGAGCACTTACTCTTATATGATATACTAAAATATAATTTATCAACAAAACGTGCAAGGATGGATAACCGTTACAATTTATTTATTAAAGTTATGTGTGTTTCTAATTTTTTTTTTAAATAAGTTAAAATCAAACTCGTTTGTCTTTTCAAAATACTTTTAAAATTGTACTCCCGTATTTAAAAAACGGGAGTTATAAAATAGTTGTACTCCCGTGTTTGAAAAATGAGAGGTGTAATTAAAATTGTACTTCCGTTTTTTAAATACGAGAGTACAAGTCAGTTTTATAACTCCCGTTTTTTAAAAACGGAAGGCAGAACTAAAAGGTGTACTCTCGTTTTTCAAACACGGAAGTACAACTTATATTTTGAACTCTCGTGTTTTAAAAACGGAAGCCATAAATTAACTTTCCACTTACCCTTCCGTTTTCAGGGCACGGAAGTACAAAGCCTTTTTGAGTGCCCACCCCAAATCTTTTGTGGTGGAATTAGAGGACGCGTTTTTAATATATATATATATATATATATATATATATATATATATATATATATATATATATATATATATATATATATATATATATAATAACCAGAAATTGACTAAGTTTAGAATAAATAACGCGTTTCTTCCCGAAAGTTGGTTCATAGCTCCAACTATATGAAGTGACAATATCACTCTTATAACTCTTTGTAACCTCTTTATGTAAGACAAGTATAAATACCTTTGTGAAATTGAGATTGTTTTCTCTGATAACTTTACCACTACAAAATCAAAGCATCTCCATTCACGTAAAGTATACCATACTTATTTTTTAAAAATGTTTATAATTAAAATCGTAAGTATGAAATCATTTTTTAATAAACAATATGAAATCATTTTTTAAATAATAAAAAGTTTATATTTTATAAATTTTTTAATAAAATATTAAAATGACATAAATATTTATGAGTATTAAAGGTAATTTCACCGCTAATTTTTACTATTTTCACCGCTAATCACCACATAGGTTTGCGGTGGACTTAATGACAGTCAACGCGTCCACCGCATAGGTTGAAGGTGGCCACCGCCGTACTTTGCGATGGATCGAGGAATACATAGGCTCACCGCTATACTATGAATCGTGGAAACATAAGTATTATAAATTGGAAGTGAAAAAAATTCATGTTTTATGCAAGTCATTATGATAAAAAATGCACGTAAATTTAATAAATTGTAATTGATATGATTTGGTTAGAAGACAACGTAGATAATGTAATAAGAAATGTTTAGTACGTATCGGGGTAGTACCCGACGGTCCTAAAATCGATTCAGAATGTGGCTGGTCCATGTCAAAACAAACAAATACTGTATAGGAAAAAAAGCAAACCGAAGTGTGGGAAATGTCAAGCATCATAAAAAAACGTGGGTCGAAAAATGTCATACGTCATATAATGCAGTTCGGGAAATGGCAAAGACAAATATCTGGTACCAGAAGAAGTCAACATATGGAGTTCGGAAAATGACACGTGAAAATAAAAAGTGCTCATGGGGTAGCGGACGACCACCATCTCGACAACGGTAGGCTCTGTATCGTGCAATCCTCGCCGCAAACTGCGCGCTCGTCCCAAATGTTGATTGTGGGATCGTGATGCCGTGTCCAGGTAATGTAGACTGGAGGCAAAGGCGAACCAGGCAACAACCAAATCTGCGGATAACAGGTGGTTGTTGACATTAGAAGAGAAAAATGAAACTTTAAGAAATGAAGGACTATGAAATTCAAAACGTACCGGAATGAAGTGGTTGCTGTTGTCGACTAAAGCTATCCCATCTAACTCTTCATAGGTCGGTACTGACGGGCCCCCGGTGGCGTACAGAGGTAGGCACAACATCAACATCATCTGTGACAAAGTCACTAAAGGATGCTGGTGAAGCGTGGCAAACACCTCGCCCATGATCGGAATCTCCATCCAATAAGTAGCATCATGACACGTGCCGAAATAGTTGACCCTCATGATGAGCTCATCTAAGGTAGGATAGTAATAGTACCGATCTGCATGCAGCTGCAACTCAACGGCCAACTCCCGTCGAACTCGAGGCCATGCGTCTTGTCCCAAGTTCAGAAGACAAGCAAAAGATCTATACCCACAATCACCATCACCTGCAACATTCGTGACGGCTCGTATGAAAGTAATCATGAATTCGTCGATGTTGTCAGTGCACCAATTGAAATCTACGTGAGGGAGATTCTGTGGCGGAAGTGCCGTAGGTGCTGTCGGTGGAATGTCGCCTATAGGCTCTGACGCTGATCGGCCTCGGCCACGTCCCCTCCCACGACCCCGTCCTCGACCTCGTCCTCTTTCTCTTCCTCGGACACTAGGAGGGTCATCGACGGCAATTGCGTTGGACCCAGTGCCCTCTTCATTGCCTTCCGCTACATCTGCTTCGTTTCATGAAGATTGACCCCGACCTCGACCTCGTGCTGATCGCCTGCTCTCCTCTCTACCGGCTCGACGTTGGGCCCGAGCACGCTCACGTTCCCAAGGTAGATGGTTCGTCTAACAGGGGTGGCGAGTCCTCGGTCTCCCTGTCGGTCTACGATCCTCGGGGTCCGGTGGAGTCAACGATGTATGAGAGGGACGATCCCCATCGTTGAATGCCGACGCGATCCTCCAACGAGTATCCTCGTCCATAGCTCCACTTTGGAACAATGTGATCATGCGCGACATGTCGACATCAGCTCTTGTGAGTGGAGTGTTATCCTGGACGTTGTCAACATGTGGACGATTCCAATCCAATTGCTTCCAAAAAATGTGAAGCTGGGACGGTCTGATGGGTATCTACGTGTCTCGGCAAGATTGCAACTCATGTGTGCATGGGAGATTGTAGACATCCCTCCAATATCTATCTCTGCATGGTTGCGACGGCTGATCGGCTTCCATTTTCGTGTATATGTCGAACGACAAGTTGAAACATTCATTCAACACAATATGCGGAATCCGATCGAATATCTATAGGTCGTGTGAGTCTGTCGGCCAGGTGTTGTTCGCTCGCCCCATTGTATTATTCACTTCACTTATTTGGTCCGCCATCATCAGATCGATTGTGGTGATCACGTGAGTAAAATCACCGACTGAATAGTTTAAGCTCTTCTTTAACACGGAATTAGAGGAATCCGCTCTACAAGAGAAGTGGGACTCGCATGTGAATATCGCTATAGATTGTAAAAAAAATATGCGTGCCATGAAATTCCTAAGAAAAAAAGAGGTGCACCTATTCGTCTTGGTCGTACCAAAATGCTGGATTATAGCAGTCCATGCACGAACTATATTCTCCGAGTAATCTCGCAACCACGTCACCTCCAAATATGGCATCAACCCTTCTATATGGCCCCACTCTGCATGCATACCCCTCCTTCTGGCGGTGAATGTTTCAATTGATCTGGATTGGAACAGGCCATAACACGCGTTCTTGAAACGCCCAGCAACATCAAGATTCTTCGACTTTTAGAAAGCAGCTTCTTCGCATCTTCGGAGGACATGCACTGTGCACAACAAATGTATGACACTGGGAAAAACGTCTCGCAACACCGCAATCAACCCCAACTCTCAATCTGTGACAACAACGTTCAGAAGTTTACCTCGCATGAGGTAAATGAGCTGCTCCAACGCCCAACGGTATGTATCAGTGTTCTCGTGCGACATGAAGCAGAACCCAATGAAGAAGTTCTTCTTTTTGCAAGTGAATCCAATATATGAACTCACAAAAAGGGATCCCGTACTTGCACCCTGACATATTTACTTTGCAAACCCTGGTTGGTAGGGGTAAACGATATTAGTTTGAGATATAAACATACCAATTCGTCCGGTATGTACTCTCGACGAGGACGACGTATAGAAACATGGCCAGAAGATGGCTAGCGTCTGAATGCGCGATGAACAGATCTTGACGCCAGTTTGGATCGTCAGGGGATCTCCTTGTAGAATAGAAGTAACCCCTCTCTTGCAATACATGCAGTGCTTCCTACGTGACTGTTCGATCTCCTCTCGCTTAAGCTTTAAACTTTGCCCTAGCATTGTACACTTGTTGTCGCGATGTGAAGTTCAACTTCTGGCGTGACTCAACAATCATCTTCAAGGTGGCTAAAATCGGTTTCGGTGGGGTACTAGCCACGGTCAGGGCCAACGTAGCCTCCTTCTCCTCTGTATCCATTCGACAGACGTACGCGTGACCGTCCAACGAACCGGGAAGGTCATGGTTGTGCCTGTTGTGAAGAACGTATAACCCCCATTCGCCCCGTTTGAACTCCATGCCCGACAACGCAAACGGACACCCCTCTATCTTCGAAATAGCTCTGCGAGTGTTGCCGCTGGCCACATCTCCGACAACTCGCGCCCTCTTGTGGGGAGTGTACTCGCCGTACTTCTCACATGCGAGCAATACACTTCCACGCCTTGCAGGAGTGCTCCCCCAAGACTGCTTGATTGTCAGAATCATATTTAGCTTTAAGGCGCTGCCACAACAGTGCTATAACAAGTCGTCACAATTTGTCCACGTCTGCGCTGTAGCGAAATCGGTCGTGTAATCATGGAACTCATACACATGCGGTGACCACACCACATATGTATGCGGTGACCACACCACATATGTATGCGGTGTAGGTGGATGCCACCGCCTCCGTTGCCTATATATACTCGGTGCCTGATCGCCATATCTTATGTTCGATCTATTACACAAGCAGCGTGTCATGATCCCACGAGTGGGATTGTGGCATGTTGGTTGGGTAGTCGTTCGTTGGTTAGTCGTGGTGGAAAAGCGTTGATAACCCCGACAATGTGTCACGTCAAACGATTTGTGTCTTCGGATTGAAATCGTAGGGTGTTGGCATGTTGCTAGAGTTATACCGCTAGGCACAATGATGGAGCGCGACGACAACAAAGTGTTGATAACGCAGGCAATATGCCACGTTCAAGGATTTTCGTCAAAGGATGAGAATCCCTGGCCGCTGGCATGTTGCCGGAGTTATCACGTGTGGAAATTAACAACGTAGAAAAATAAAAATATAAAAATGAAAAAAAAAATCCAAAGAATGGGGCAGCTTGGGCTTCCCCTACTCTGTCGACTGCGTATCTCGCTACCTGTGACGCGCTGTCCATAACGACATCGGAGAAGAAGTTACTAACAAGCTCTCTGATCGCCTCTGTCACCTGAATATAGTATGCCTTAGGGTGCTCTCTATACGAATGTGACCTGGTCTCCCGGACATAGGAGTAGTGCTCTCCCTGCACGCACTCTAGGTCCACCGAATGCGAAAGCCTGGGTGTATCGCGTTCGAAGCACACAACTTGAAAAAGGCAGCATAGCCATCCGTTCCAGCTGCTGTGTTGATAGTTGCACAAATAATCTTCGAACGACCTATTAAAACTTTCAACTATAAGTTTGAACCTATTGTCCGATCTTGTCTCCCCTTCATACACTTTGGTAGTAGGCATGTTGGTCAAAACTTGAGGATATGTAGGAGTTGGGTCGGGGGCCACTTTATAGCCCGTGTAAGGTGGCTCGCTCACTCACCGCATAGGTATGCGGTAGGACACACCGCATAGGTGTGCGGTGGCTCCCCTTATAAAAATAGGGAGCCCCGACCGATGATGACCACACTTCAAAATGTCGGACGATAGTAGCGACAACTCGAGCAATGGCATAATACGTCAAGGAACGATGGAAGAATTTGAGGCGGTTCTCTACACGGGAAGTCCATGATCACATATTGTGGAATTGATCATAAAGAGGCTACGGAGGAGAATCGATCATTGCTTGTCGCAAACCAACAACACCGCTTGCGGATCGATATTCTAGAGAGTCGTATGGCAGTTCTCGAAGAGGAAAAAAGGTTATAGAGATGCAGCTAAAGCAGTCGTGAATACTTAAACCTTAAATATATCAGTCGTGTATGCCATGTGATATTGTTTCATGAAGTTCGTATGGAATAATCAATTTCTAACAATAAATTATCAGTGCTAAACGTAATCTATATGCATATATATCCAAAAGTAATACGCGGTAACAAATCACAAATATCCAAAACAGACAAATCCGAAATAGATAACAAACCACATAAATCACAGAAAAATCAGAAATCCAACCACATTAATCAAAAAAACTACGTAGAAGCAAATCCAAATATCCAGCAATATCCTTCACGGTGGAGGGTGAAACCAAAATCGCTCATAAATGCGATGCAAATGATTTGGCGTCACAAGTACTCCAAGGGCCACAAGTCGCTGAATCTCCTCCACAGCGGCGTGGTGTCGCATCTCCTCAATCGTCGGACCAGGCGGGCCGCGGGGGCGACGACGTCGGCGGGTGCAATGGCGGCGTCGACGGGTGCGGCAGCGACGTCGGCGGGTGCGGCAGCAGCATCAGCGGGTGCAGCGGCGACGGAATGGGTAGGTGTCGAGGAGTAGGTATGGATGACTATCACGGTGGAACCACTCCATGTAGTCATCCACCACACCATATGGGTACTCCGGACTGGTCCGTGGCAACTCTGACATAGGGAACAGATGATCGAACCTATGCTCCCAGTGGTTGTCGATCGCGTGGAATGTAGCCTCCTTCTTACCCTTCACGGTCTTCGGCTTGAATATTGTCCTGGGTCTGATCGGATCCGTGGGAATGTGCTGAACCCGACCGAACTGTCGTAGCACACGGTCGGGCATAAACGGGTCCTCCTCGAACAACCAACGGACGGTGCCCCTGAAATGTGACATCCGCATATGTCCATCAAAATCCAAGTCCCTACCGAAAGGTATGAACTCGATCTGCAACATAATAGAAAGTGTTATGACGATTCATATATGTGTCCATTTTATTCTAAAACAAATTTACACAACTTAATCCGATTCATGTATACCGCGTCGACATTCATCTCGTCGAGCCTCCGCCGCAAAACATCAAGCCACTTAATGTGAGATCGATCATCCCGGGAAACCGTCGAGGTTCAAGGCGTTGCTACCTGTACATACCGCACCCCGTGCTGTGGATCCCGAGAAAACCTCCGAACCAGCGTCATTTGCCCCCTAAACACAGGGAAGTACAACCATATCCACACCTACAAGTGAATAACTCTATGAGCCACATTTTCATTGTAACTTATTTTTAAAACGGGGAAAATTAAATTACCAGATAATGAAAGAATTACTAGCAACAGCCGCGTACAACCATCCATATCTTTGGCCAAATCTTTGGTAGCCTCGCCCAATCCGCGGTTCAAGCACACCAAGATCCCTATCGCCAGAGATAACTGCGGAACCTGCGCGACATCCATAAAGCGGAGAAGCACCTCAGGGCGCACTCTTCCGCCCGACTTGTCAATGAACGACGTCGCAGACGCAATCATCCCCATCGCAACAGCCACGATGCACTCCATATCATGCTCAAGGGGGACGTCATCCCGCACCCTCTGCCGCATCGGTGCTATCTTTTGAAGGAGGGTCGCAACAGTCAGACCTCCATGGCCGAATGTGCTAGTCCGCTCCGCCGGGGTGAAGCTGTACAAATCCCCAACCCAATCCCTCCCGGTGAACGTGTCATGCAGAAACACATACTTCTCCCCGTCCAACCCATACCCAAGTATGAAAAAGACATCGTGCAGTGTGACTGTGATCTCTCCCCGTGCAAAGTGGAAGTTGTTCGTCTCCGGATGCCAGTGCTCAACGAATGCACTGATGAGACTGTGATCTACATGATCCCACTCGAAATCTCGCAGCTCCCATAGGCCGTTGTCACGCACTACAGGAAACCATGACTCTTGTCTGTCAACCTCCAACATCACCTCAACATGGCCCATCCATTGTCCCCGTCTCTGCACACACATAACCCTCCGCAAGGCTTCCTCATCCCGTCTTCTGACAGCCTGTGCAATGTGTGCCTGGTAATCTCTAAGGAGTGACACGGCATGAGGCCCCCTAGCAAGCCCGTATCAACTCCGGCACCATCTGCTCAGCCTCCTCTCGGGCAGACTCATCCGACCGCCGACTGAACCACTGCGTCATCGATGTCTAGACAATTAATTCAAATGTCAAAATAAAAATATATTATATTAATACTAATTCTGCTAGCATTTTGCTGAAGTATCACGCCCACAATTAAACTTAATTTTTTTATTCAAATGGTATTTTCTTATTGGTTAGTATTATTGCTGAAATTTTAAAATACATGTTTCCTATTTTAAACATATTTTTTTCCTATTTTCATATTAATCAAAAGTTTATTTTCTTATTAATCGATATTATTAAGGGAAGTTTAAATATTTGTTTCCAATATTATATTTATCAGTCATATTAAAAATGGATAGATATTTAATTAAAATGTCAAAATAAAAAGTAATTATAAAAATCAATGCTTCTCAAAATCATATTTCTTTTCAAAATTTACATATTATATGGTATAGACATCTTTTTTCTTGAAATGTTTTAAATATTTTTGGAGATGGAAGCGAAACGTCATTAATTTTAAGAAGATATTATTTTTGCACATGTTATCCTTAAAAAAATTGTAGAAAAAATAATTATAAAAAATGAATAAATCTATACTGACTCTACACATTCTACATGACATCTATCTAAATTTTTAACCTAAGATTTTTTCAAGATAGAAATTATATTTATTCTAAACATCTTAAATGACTATTGGAAATACAAAAAACAAAGAACACTTTAAGATCTACATACAAAAATTGAAGAATTTTTAGAAAAGAAAATGTGAAATTTGAATAAATAAATAAACACTCTTTTATGATTAATTTCTGGGTGTTTGGCTTCAAATATTGAAGGAAAAAAATTCAAAATGATATTTTATATCTGTATTTATTTTATACAACCTAGAAGGTCCTTATTATAATTTCAATATTTTAAGGCTTGCAAAATTTTTTTTTTATGAAGTTAGGAAAAATAATCTATTTGTGAATACTCGATTTCAAAAATTAATTATAAAAATCAGTCAGAGCCAAAAAAAAAGTTTTTTTCTTCTTACCATTTACTTATTTTAGGCATCTTAAATGACTATAAAAAAATAAATAATATTTTAAGACTTACAAGCATTACTAATGCTTATTTTACATCTTGGATGAGGCTTCTTAGATCACTTTTCTATCTTTTAGGATCTTTTTATTTTTACCATCGTACCTTTATTTTCACTATTTATTTCCCTATCTTTCTAGCCATCTTTCTAATGAAAATAACGAATAAGTTATGTATATCTACATAACTTCAAAAGTATTCGCACAATAATGTGCTTCTGATTTTTTTAATCTTTGTATGAGAGCTTTTATTTTCCTTTTTAGATTTATCCTAATGACAATAATTATATATTTATTTCAATTATATTAGGTGGTGTGTTTGAGTATTTTTACTACTTTACCTTATTAAATCATTTTAAAAGTTTGTATTATATCTCTTTCCAACTAATTTATAAACTATAAAAAAACATTATACATATTTTTGTTGTAAACAAGTATATATTAATATAGTATTATATACATAGATACATAAAATGATGTTCAAATTAAAATAGATCAAACGGGTATTACACTAGTATCTACACCTATATTGATTTACGTACTCTTAAAAGAAAGCAATTTTTTTCTTCTGCCAATTTTCACACAAAATAAGTAAAATTAAAAAAAAAATCTAAAAAAAAAAAAAAAAGAGTCAAAGAAATGGCATGGAACAAAAGCGAAGCGAAAACAAATTAAGACGCGTGGAGTGAGGCCCGGCGCCCGCCACCGAGCCCCAACCACTTCAACGGACCCCTTCAACTTCAACTACAAGGGGAGCCGTTGACTATCTCTAACTCATCATCCAACGGCTCACCTTTGAATCCCGTTCGATAACGCGTGTCGTGCATCCGCCCAGCCCAAGCAACCCCCCATCGATGATCGATCTATAAATACCAACTCATATAATACCAAACTTAAAAACATAAGCTAGAGCATCGATCGATCGATCTCGCTTGGATTTACTCCCCCTTAACTAGAACTAGCTTGCGAAAATCCTAACAGTCACCAGATACATCATTCATCAATCAATCATCGATCAATGGCCGGAAGGATGCAAAAGAAGAGGGGATTTGGAGTGGTTTTAGTGGGGTGTTTGGTTGCGCTGTTTCAGGTTAGTTGGGCAGCTAAGTCCCACACTGTTGGGGATACCACTGGATGGACCAACAGTCCACCTTCTTCCACTTTCTACCCCACCTGGGCTGCCTCACAGACCTTTGCTGTTGGTGATTCTCTTGGTATGTCTATATTTCAATTCATTCATTAATTAATTAATTAGATAG
Organism: Persicaria tinctoria; assembly: GCA_037127255.1. Lineage (NCBI taxonomy): Eukaryota > Viridiplantae > Streptophyta > Magnoliopsida > Caryophyllales > Polygonaceae > Persicaria > Persicaria tinctoria. The sequence continues at coordinate 55,036,517 of JBANSL010000018.1, forward strand.
TATTTATTCTTGCATTAATAATCACACATACATATATCCAGTCTTCAATTTCGGTACCGGAGGACACACTGTGGCCGAGGTTTCAAAGTCCGACTACGACTCCTGCACCACCACCAGCCCCATCTCCACTGCCACCACCGGCCCGGCAACCCTCAAAATCACCACCGCCGGGAGCCACTACTACATCTGCACCATCCCCGGCCACTGCCGTACCGGCCAAAAGTTAGCAGTCACCACAACCACCACTCCATCTCCATCGCCCTCTAGATCCTCCCGCCGCTCATCGCCTCCTCCCTCCGGTTCCGCTGCCTCCCCTGCATCTTCCGTCGCTCCAGCTCCTTCGTCTCCTGGAGCCTCATCACCTTCACCCTCTGGTGGTGCCGCCGCATCCCCTTCATCTTCGACGACACCAGCTGCGCCTGCTGGGTCCAGCACTAGCACCACTGCCCCCCCGCCAAGCTCCGCCAATCTTGCCGGCGCAGGCATGATGTTTCCATTTATGTTGGTTGCTGCAAATTTGTTGTTTTAGATCGACACCGTGCCTGAATCTTCTCTTTTAAACATTTATCGGATTTATTTTTGTATTGTAATTCGTCAATAAATATTACTACCTCTATCAAAAAATACAAAAGATTTACTATTCACGCAACTTTTTTTAAAAAGGTAAAAACTATATAAAATATTAACTTTTTTATTAATTTTTTTAATAATTACAAACTTATTGATAATAAATTTGTAATTATTAAAAAAAATTAATAAAAAACTTAATATTTTATATAGTTTTTAGCTCCTAAAAAAGCGTGTATGAATAGTAAAAACCCATGTATTTTTGGACGGAGGGAGTATTTTCTTGTGCATTTCAATTTCAATACAAATTTTTTTATGTGAGATAAGAAGAAATAAAATTATTCGATTTTTCCAATATTTTCCCTCTGGAGGTCAGAAAAACGATGTTTGATTTTTATGCACATACTTATTAGTAATAAGTATTAAATTGTGAAAAAAATAATTAAAATAAATAAGATTTTATATAGTTTTTAACTCCTAAAACTACGTGCATAAAAGTCAAACATCGTTTATTTCCGACCGGAGGGACATTGGTTTGGTTATTAATTCAGGTTCTTTCTATCTTATTATTTTGTTTCCTTTTCACTTATATTGTTATTACATTGTTACTTTGTCTTGATTCACGACCTAGACGAAGTTGCATCTAGCTAATTCACTACGGCGACCCAATGTATATTGTTTGGGTTCAACGGTAGAAGGATGAGTTCCACCCCTCCCTACGAAAGCCCCATCGTCGTCGGGGACCTCCCGTCGAAGAAGTGAACCAGCTTTTGATCCACTTCGTAGTTGTCCGCATTGCCATTGTATTTGTCCCATTCACTCTGAAGAAAGCACCCGAAATAGGCGTCGACAACCGCAAATCGACGACCAACGTACGTCACCGCCCCTCTCTGTTACCCCTTTACATAGAAGATAGCATGCATGTTCCATGTGCTGCACCAATTACAAACCTAATGAAAATTCAATATTAATGCAATAACTCTTATACTTAATACAGTCTCATTCAATAAACAAAGGAAAACAATTAGTTGGTTGTTGTACCTCAGTGTTTTACCAAAATGTGGGTATTTGTAGGTAGATAAAGAACTCCTTCGTAAGCTCCATGTTGTAGCCACTCTTCCACTTCTCCTCATCCTCGCTACACACCCATAATGACAATGTTAAGTGAATGACGTCGTTTCTAGAATAAGTTGGATACAAATACAGATGTGGAGTACCTTGCCATCCATCGGGCTAAGTCATCATTGTCGGACACAGATACAAGTCTCAGCTAAATCGTGTCCGTGCTTTAGACAACGTCCTTCCCTTTTCAGCCTGCAGTTTCTTCGCATGTGAAGAGGGGTGGGGAGCTTGACTTCTCCATCACCTCCCGGAGCCCTCTTAGTCTTCTTGCCTCGAACTCCCTCCACTTTTGCAACCTTTGAGATTTGGCAAATGGTTAGGATGTTTGAACTCTCATTCCGAGATTTTTTATATCCCGTGTCACCCAACTAAGTAAACCATGTCACTTAACTACAATAACCTTGTCCCATTAACTAATACAGATTCATATATGACAATCTCAGTTTTTTTAACCCGTGTCACTTAAGAGAAAATACCATTTCAACTAACATAAAATGTACCTCCTCATCATGTCCTTTTGGGGGCTAGTCATCCCCTTTATGCAGTGGCGGAGCCAGAAAATTTTCGGAGGGGGGCACCGTCAGAAATCTACGATATTGTTTTGGATTAAATTGACATGAAGAATTATATATAATACGATAATTAATGATGTTATTTTAAGATAAAATATCACCGGTTTATGATAAAATAGTAAAATACTACTAACTACTCCCTCCGTCTCAAAATTTAGGTCGTTTGACTTTTTGACACGCTTTTTAATGTGTTAAAAACTCTATAAAATATTGATTTTTTTCAAAATTTGAAACTTATTACTAATAAGTTTGAAATTATTTTAAAAATTTTGAAAAAAAAAAAATATTTCATAGAGTTTTTAACACATTAAAAAGCGTGCCAAAAAGTCAAACGACCTAAATTTTGAGACGGAGAGGGAGTATCATTTTTTTTTTGCGCCTAAACAAAAGAAATATAAATATATAAATGAAAAATCCAAAAAAATCAACTAAATAAGTATAGGAAACACAATATAATAAACATTAAGTTAATGTTATGGTTGTTATATGAGCTAAGTAGTTAGAGCTTAATTGGCTCGAGTTTTGCTCTATAAAAGCCTGTCTCAAGCATTATTTACAAAATGAGTTTATTATGAGCGCATTTTTATGCTTGATTCAAAGTTCGGCTCGGCTCGATTGAAACTCAATTCAAATAGCATGAATTTTATGAAATTTACAAATTTTCTTTTAAGTTACTATGTCATGAGCAAGTAAGGTTGCATAATATTTGCAAAAAAAAAAAAAAAAAACTCAGCTCAAACTCGTTCATTTACTAAATAAGTCGAGTATGAGCTCAATTTCAAATATAGATTCTACTCGAGCTTGACTTGTTTCTAAATGAGCTAAATATAATCAAACATTAATACTAGACTTGTTTGGCTCAAATAAAAACCCTAGTTAAGTATAATTTATTGTACTCATAACATATAATATATGTATAACCAGATATAAAAATTTTAAACTTGCGTAACTTCTTATCTAATTGTCGGAATGATTAGTATAACCTCTCATTTCGAAGCTCTCGATATAAAGTATAGTATGTAAATGTTAATTTAAGTAAAATATAAAAACATTATAGCCTATTGAAATAAAATTAAAGTGATTAATATGCCCTTAATTTATAAATATTCATAACTTTTTACTCAGATGTCGGATTAAGACGTATTATATATCAAAGCGAAGCTATCGATGAGGAGAATACACCTATGTAGTTCATCTTGTGATAGAGGGGGTACGTGCCCCCCTAGCCCCCCTCAGCTCCGCCGCTGCCTTTAGGTGTACCTCTCCCCACCCTTGTGGTGGTTGTCCTCACACGAATACAATCAGTTTTCCACACAAATTCATATCCCCGTGTCACCTAAATACTGAATCCCGTGTCACCCAACTTCCAAACCCATGCCACCAAACTCAGATGTCTTCCATTTCTCATTGCAACAATGAAATTCCATCCTTGATCACAACCTTTCATTCAAACTCGTGACCCAAATTCGATTAACAACCCAGGCTCCATCAAATAAAATCAAAATCAAACAAATAAATTTCAAACAAATGGAATTGAATTTACCAAACAACAATCAATAAAATGACAAGAAAAATGCAATTGAGGCACTAAGATGCAACTGAATCCAATTTCATAATAGACAAAGGGAAATGCAATTCTACACATCTGAATCTAATTCTAAAGGGGAATAGAGATTGAAGATGAAATCAATAGCTAGTAAAAAAACAAAAATCGAAACCTCTGGCACCCAATTCGAAACCCATGTCACTCCATTTCTCTTTGAAACCAAAAAATTCCTAATCAAACATGGCTAAAACCTCAATCCTTCTTCTTCATTCGCCCACCAAAACATCCCTTTGGCCTAATTTTCTCATATCGCAAATTCCCTCAAACACGGTCAAAACCTCAATCTTTCTTGTACAATCTCCCGCCAAAACATCCCCATATCCCAATTTCACACTACCCCCATTGCGACCCTCTTCGACCTTCCTAAACCCTAACCGTCCATTTCCCCTAACCATACACGAAAACCACCCTCCTCATCCTTCAATTACATCCACCATTCCAACCCCTCCACAACCCATCACTCAACCCACCATTGTCATTCAATCCCTAAACCCCATTGCAACTCTTTCAACCACACACACCCAACACCCCCACGTTCGCACAAATGGGAGAAGAGAAAGAATGATTTTGGGTTGATGGAGAGGGGGGCGTACCTTTATAGTCCGGCGGCGGCGTTTTTGGATTTTCCTCCACACTCCGACAATGGTCGATCTTCTCCGGCCTCCTCCCTTTCGAAATCGCCGATTGTCCTCTCCAAGTGTTCCCATTTCATTTTCTTTTGGGTTTTTTTAAATGGAGAGAGAGTATGATGAGAAACATTTAATGCTTTTTTTTTTTTGGCTCCCGCCGTCAACTAGTCCGAAACATTTATTGCTTTTGAATTTTTTTTCCTTTTCCTTTTTTTGGCAAAGTTTCCTTATTACCTTTTCTTTTCCTTTTTTTTGGCACCTTTACCCCTTGCCCCATTATGATCAACCGAGATTTTTTTTGTAAATTTTTTTTGAAAAAATTTGCAAAACCTTCTTTGGACAAATTGGTGAATTGTCCACCTATTTGGACAAATTAGCAAAATGTCCACTATATATACTCTTTTCCAAATTGTAAAACTGTGGCACCTCATTCCCTCTTGCTCGTCGCCGGATCTGGAGGCGAAGCTTCAACGTCGCCGACCGTGGCACCTCATTCCCAGTCGTCTTCGCCGATGAGGAGCAACACTTTGCAACGTGGCGATCCAGGACCAAGCTCCTCGCTCCATCACCGTCTCCTCGTGCTCGGGAAGATTCCTCGCCATTGGAGGTGCAATTGGACGGCGACGACGACGACGTTGCTCAGGATCCTCTCTCCATGTTTAGATAGGTTCCACCTCGGTCCGATGATAGTGTTCTTCATAATTTCTAGGTTAATTGACCTCCAATTTCATAATTCTCGTGTTGATTTTGGTTTAATCGAGCCATGAAGTCCGAATTCAATGTCCGTGGTTTATTTTAGGGTTTGTACTGAACCGAATCTTCGAATCCATTCACTACTAAAAACGCAGGAAATAGCTACGGAAAATAGCAATGGAATTGGCCACGAATGGCCGTGGCTAACCGGTTTAGCCACGAAAATAGCCACGGGTGGGCCTTCCATAGCCATGTGCCTCGTGACTAATAACGACGGCTGTTTAGCAATGAATTTAGCAACGAATTGTCAGGTCGTGGCTAAGCCCGTGGCTAGTGATGGACATTTGAATCTCGTGGCTGAGGCAACGAATTCAGCTTCGAAATTAGGCCATTGCTGAATTCGTGGCTATGTTCGTAGCTAGATTCGTTTCTACAAATAGATCATGGACGTTGCTAATTCCGTGGTTGAGCCGTTGCTATGATTGTTTCTATTGTTGCTGCTTTCATTGGTAATATTGTTGCTAAGGTTGTTGCTAGAGTTGTTAGTAACGCCAGTATTTGTCATTGCTATTGTTGTTGCTCATTAAATTAGTAATGTTTTATATACTTAAAAATGTACAAAACTTTTATGAATACATCCAAAGCAATAACAAATCTAAATATACATAAATAGGGTACAAAAATAAAATAAAAATATTCTAGATACAAAAAACCCCAAACTACAAATGAACAAATCAAAACATTCAATTTCTTGTTGACACAAACTCATGTTTATAGCATTCCTTGAACCAATTGACACCCCAATAACTGAAGAAGCCTGCAAGATGAAATACAATATTGTAAGATGAAATAAAATATTATTCAACTAGTAATACCCAACTTATTTTAAGTAAATAAAGTATTTTGAGATGTCGTTTAATAGGATTGGAGCAAGAAAGTAAATGAAAAAAAAATAGGTATTAAAAAATCTAGACAATCTAAGTTTATACCCCCTGGAAACAAAATTTGTAAAACAAAATTTAAACGAATTTTGTGTGAAACATAAAAACGAAATCGAAATCAGGTATATTAAAGACTAGGAAATTCAGCCCTTTCATCCATCTCCCCTTTTACTGAATTTACCTCTGCACCTAATTTTCTTTGTAACTTTCTGGACTTTGTTCCGAGGGCTTCATCCTCCATTACCTTAATTAATAACCAAGGTCAATGCCCACTTTCAGACCCAAAAAAAAACTAGGAAATCGAAAAATCGAAAAGAAGCAAAGGAAAGAGACAACCTTGGAGTATTCAGCAAAGGAAAACCACAAACCCAGTTGCTAATCGAAATTTCTGTCGCTCGCCATCGACATATCGGACGGAAGCTGGTTGGACATTTCCGGTACCGGAAAACCACAAACCCGAGAGAGATGGAGTGAGTACCGGTCGCCTGGTTCGATTTCGAGGATTTCAATAACGGATTTCTTCCATTGATTTTGTGCTTTGTTTATAGGGAGGAGAGATGGGGAAGAAGGGGAAAGGGGAGGGTGACGGTTTTGAAAAAACAGTGAGGGGAGGTCGAGTCTACCTTACATATTCGAAGCAAGGAGGGAGCAGAAGGCGTCAATCCCTCCATCCTCATTCTCCATGGTGCCGCCTCCTCCGATCTGACCACCGACGCCGAGTGCAGGTGAATGAAGGAGCGGTGACAGTTTGAATTTGGGCCAAGATCTGAAATTTTGGGGAGAGATCTGAAATTTTGGGGAGAGAGAGATCTTGAATGAAGGGCGAGAGGGAGGACTGGGGGTGAGCGAGAGGGAGGAGCCGAGGAATGGTGGCAGTCATGGAAGGGGAAGGACGGGCGCGGAGAAGAGGTGGCCAGGGATTCTGGGAAGCAGAAGAAAATCAGTGAAGAGGGAGAGCGGCGTTTTAGGGTCTGGCTTGTGGGAAGCGGCATTTTAGGGTTAAAAGTCTCATTTTTCACCGCTTTGAATTTTGGCCTAAATTTTTGGGGGGAAATTTTCCGCTCAAAAATACATTGGGCGCTAACAATAATTTTGACAATCTGAATTGCTTTTTTTCTTCATAATTTACATTTAGAAAATAACCCTATCAATACAACTATTTATTATAAATATATTATAATAACCTTAGAGTATTATAATAAGAATTTATTATTTAGTATAAGGTTTTATTAGTTACTTACATGAGTTTTCCTTAAAACATAACCTTAGAGTATTATAATAAGAATTTATTACTTAGTATATGGTTTTTTTAGCTACTTATATGAGTTTTCCTCAAAACATAACCTTATAGTGTTATAATAAGAATTTATTACTTAGTATAATGTTTTATTAGTTAGTTATATGAGTTTTCCTCAAAACATAACCTTAGAGTATTATAATAAGAATTTATTACTTAGTATAAGGTATTATTAGTTAGTTATACGAGTTTTCCTCAAAACATAACCTTATAGTATTATAATAAGAATTTATTACTTAGTATAAGGTTTTATTAGTTACTTATAAGAGTTTTCCTCAAAACATAACCTTATAGTATTATAATAAGAATTTATTACTTAGTTTAAAGTTTTATTAGTTAGTTATATGAGTTTTCCTCAAAACATAACCTTATAGTATTATAATAAGAATTTATTACTTAGTATAAGGTTTTATTAGTTAGTTATATAAGTTTTCCTCAAAACATAACCTTATAATATTATAATAAGAATTTCTTACTTAGTATAAGGTTTTATTAGCTACTTATATGAGTTTTCCTCAAAACATAACCTTATAGTATTATAATAAGAATTTATTACATGGTATAAGGTTTTATTAGTTAGTTATATGAGTTTTCCTCAAAACAGAACCTTATAGTATTATAATAAGAATTTATTACTTTTTATAAGGTCTTATTAGTTAGTTATATGAGTTTTCCTCAAAACACAACCTTAGAGCATTATAATAAGATTTTATTATTTAGTATAAGGTTTTATTAGTTAGTTATATGAGCTTTCCTCAAAACATAACCTTATAGTATTATAATAAGAATTTATTACTTAGTATAAGGTTTTATTAGTTAGTTATATGAGTTTTCCTCAAAACATAACCTTATAGTATTATAATAAGAATTTATTACTTAGTTTAAAGTTTTATTAGTTACTTATATGAGTTTTCCTCAAAACATAACCTTATAGTATTATAATAAGAATTTATTACTTAGTATAAAGTTTTATTAGTTAGTTATATGAGTTTTCCTCAAAACATAACCTTATAGTATTATAATAAGAATTTATTACTTAGTTTAAAGTTTTATTAGTTACTTATATGAGTTTTCCTCAAAAGATAACCTTATAGTGTTATAATAAGAATTTATTACTTAGTATAACGTTTTATTAGTTTGTTATATGAGTTTTCCTCAAAACATAACCTTGTAGTATTATAATAAGAATTTATTACTTAGTATAAGATTTTATTACTTACTTATATGAGTTTTCCTCAAAACATAACCTTATAGTATTATAATAAGAATTTATTACTTAGTATAAAGTTTTATTAGTTAGTTATATGAGTTTTCCTCAAAACATAACCTTATAATGTTATAATAAGAATTTATTACTTAGTATAAAGTTTTATTAGTTACTTATATGAGTTTTCCTCAAAACATAACCTTATAGTATTATAATAAGAATTTATTACTTAGTATAAGGTTTTATTAGCTACTTATATGAGTTTTCCTCAAAACATAACCTTATAGTATTATAATAAGAATTTATTACTTAGTATAAGGTTTTATTAGTTAGTTATATGAGTTTTCCTCAAAACATAACCTTATAATATTATAATAAGAATTTCTTACTTAGTATAAGGTTTTATTAGCTACTTATATGAGTTTTCCTCAAAACATAACCTTATAGTATTATAATAAGAATTTATTACTTGGTATAAGGTTTTATTAGTTAGTTATATGAGTTTTCCTCAAAAACAGAACCTTATAGTATTATAATAAGAATTTATTACTTTTTATAAGGTTTTATTAGTTAGTTATATGAGTTTTCCTCAAAACACAACCTTAGAGCATTATAATAAGATTTTATTACTTAGTATATGGTTTTATTAGTTAGTTATATGAGCTTTCCTCAAAACATAGCCTTATAGTATTATAATAAGAATTTATTACTTAGTATAAGGTTTTATTAGTTAGTTATATGAGTTTTCCTCAAAACATAACCTTATAGTATTATAATAAGAATTTATTACTTAGTTTAAAGTTTTATTAGTTACTTATATGAATTTTCCTCAAAACATAACCTTATAGTATTATAATAAGAATTTATTACTTAGTATAAGGTTTTATTAGTTAGTTATATGAGTTTTCCTCAAAACATAACCTTATAGTATTATAATAAGAATTTATTACTTAGTTTAAAGTTTTATTAGTTACTTATATGAGTTTTCCTCAAAACATAACCTTATAGTATTATAATAAGAATTTATTACTTAGTATAACGTTTTATTAGTTAGTTATATGAGTTTTCATCAAAACATAACCTTATAGTATTATAATAAGAATTTATTACTTAGTATAAGGTTTTATTAGTTACTTATATGAGTTTTCCTCAAAACATAACCTTATAGTATTATAATAAGAATTTATTACTTAGTATAAGGTTTTATTAGTTAGTTATATGAGTTTTCCTCAAAACATAACCTTATAATGTTATAATAAGAATTTATTACTTAGTATAAAGTTTTATTAGTTACTTATATGAGTTTTCCTCAAAACATAACCTTATAGTATTATAATAAGAATTTATTACTTCTTATAAGGTTTTATTAGCTACTTATATGAGTTTTCCTCAAAACATAACCTTATAGTATTATAATAAGAATTCATTACTTAATATTAGTTTTTATTAGCTACTTATATGATTTTTCCTCAAAACATACCCTTATAATATTCTCATAAGAATTTATTAATTAGTTAATATATTTTTTTTAACACTTGTTAATTTAAATAAAAAAATTCATTGGCGCATTTGGGCCCGTTAATGGGCCAATCGGGGAAAACATAGTCAGATTTAGCCATGGATTTAGCCACGGATTCAATCGTTGCTAAATCTCCACTTTATTCAATGGGCTGAGATAAGATAATTGGGCTTTCACTATTTTCTAATGGGCCGAGCCCATAAATTTTGGGTGAGTTTGTACCCGGATTCAGCCACGGATCAAGTGCAATCGGATAGCCCATTAATGAATATATCCTGCCCGCCTACAATTAGTGACCCAAGGCGCACTCATCACATATGTTAATTTGATTTCTGATTATTAATAGCCACATATTTAGCGACGGATATTGTGTTGTGGCCATATTGGCGTCGAAAACAGCCACGACAATCCTATTCATGGCTACGTTCGTGGCTATTTACTAACACTGACACATATCGAGCCACAAAATCAGCTACGGACATCTGGTTCGTTGCTAATAGCCACAAATGTTTTGGAATGTCAGACCAGGATGAGTATTAGCCACGAATATAGCCACGGTCAGGAACAGTCGTGGCCAATGTCATCGTTAATGGCCACGAATACAGGGTCACCTATAATCCGTGGCTAACCATCTGTAGCTATTTCCTGTTTTTTTAGTAGTGATTATCGTAGCCTCTCATTCCTCTTCCTCTCTCTCTTCGCTGACCTCTTTCTCTGTGTTTTTCGCGCTCTTCCTCTTCCTGCGACTCCTCGGGGACCTGGATATGGAGGTCCCGAGCCTCGACGATGAAATTTCTAACATTGAACTATGCATTATTTTTGCACTACTAAACTATGCATTAGATGAGCAAACCTGAAGCAATTTCACTTTCTGTTTATGATTGATTTCATTTGAAAATCTATTATGGCCAAGGATTAAGAACAAGTCATTTCAAAACATTTTCCTTTTATTCGTTGATTCAAGGACCCAAAGTTTATCCACACCTTCTTTGTTATTCAGGCATAGGGTATAACTTGTTTAGATTACCTTTCATCACAAGTCGCCTTCATTCAAGGCTAGGAAGACTTCAGAAAACATATTTCAGAAAACATCACAAGTCGCCTTCATTATTCAATTTGAATAGTCATTGGTTGTTTGATTCTATTGCTGGTTCCCAAGATATAATATGAATATCCCACCCTTTCTGTAATTAATACAAGCCTATTGTGTATGCCAGAGAAATGGTCTAGCAGAAACTGGCTCTTTATCAAGGAGTAATGCCCATATACATGAAGTTTTCAGATGATGCGGAAGAAACATTCTTGCGTGCTTTGAAGCTATTAATGGTTAGTGTTGGTGAAAGTTCACATTTTAGATCTCTCAATATATGCTCTTTTGCCTGCACTTTTCATGTGCCCCTTGAGTTTAAATTTGCGGATGCTACATTAAAACTTGCAGAGCTCTTGACTCCTGCTCAGATAACATATTATCACTCCTAGATAAGGATTTTTGCTCAATGCTCTTATATTTATCACTCCTAGATAATTTGACTGACGACCAACTAGTTGACACACTGCAGGTTCTTTTTATTTAGCTTTTATATCTTTTGCACTTGACATACTGCTCATTCATATATGTTGCTTAAACATCTTATAATTAGACCATGTTATATATATCATATATGTTGCTTAAACATCTTATAATTAGTCTTTGGCTATGCATTTATTTCACATTAAGGAAATGTTGGGATGCTCTTTGACTATGCATCTTATAATTAGTCTTTGAGAGGTGTGCTTATTTTAGTCTGATGGAGCTTTTCCTTAATGACTTTCTCTCTTTATAAGACATTTGAGCCTTACATGCTGCTACAGAAGAAATATTATTGCTTTATTCATGAATTAAGGATAAGCTATGCTTATAAACCAGTGTGTATTTGTTGGTGAAGCTCTATATCAGCATGACAACATGTATTTGTTCATATGTGCTTCATTTCCTTCACTCTTCTCCTTCTCCGTCTCACAATGAAGCTTAGTTGCTAAACCGTCAGGAATAGATGCAACCTTAACCAATGTTATCTCAAATAGCTTAGCTCCCATTTACTGCTGGAGGTTACTGTCACAAAATCAAACCACTAGTTTTCAAGGAATTTGCTTTAGTAGCTAGATGCCTAGACATGCTTGCGTTGAATCTTAATTTTGGTTTTGTTTGCTAAAATTTTCTGATATTTCCCTTATGATGTTTGAACATATTTGAATGGAACCTTAACTAATGCTAGCACCATGGGCAGCCTCTCATTTATCGAGAATATGTAAGGATCTGGATCCGATTCTTTGGAAGATGGAGTTTGTCGTATGAAGCTGAGTCCCTCGATGAGGCAGCATTTATGGTAGCAGCAAAAGAACTTGGGTTTGAGTTCTACGAAAGGAGCAACACAAGCATCTCTGTACGCGAATTTGATCCTCTCTCTGGCACAAAGGTTGAAAGGTCAGTCCTTTTTGTTAATGCCTTCTCTGGATTAAGTTCTCAATGGCTGAATCTGATGCGGGTCAAGATGGCCTTCTGTGGGTCAAACAACGATCTTGATCCAGGCGACGACTCGAGGACGAGTCGATTTCAAATGGAGGAGAATGATGTCATCCTCAAGCGAAAGAAGAAGGTTCCACCTTGGGAGTCGTTGAAGAAACGATGTTAATTATTTTATTATTTATATTTCTTATTTTTTTTATATATATTCTATTTTTAGTAACTCTTATGTTAGTTGGAGTCTAATTATAGAATTGCTTATTTTTAGTATTTCTTAGTTAGATTAAATAAGATGGTTAGGAGAGTCTATCTTTAGGCTTTCTTAATTATCATATTTTATTATTTCATATATTAGGATTTTAGATTAAGTTTTATCTTCTAGGTTTATTTATCTTTAGGATTAAAATTCTATCTTTATAAACCTAAATTCTATCTTGCACGGTAGAATTGGTTCTTAGGTTTTCTATTTAAACATTGTAGTTCTATTGAATTAAATCAGATTGAATAGAATTGAAAAACCCCTTTATAGGATTAAAGGGTTCTCGATTATCAATCCACCCACTCCGGTTACATTCTGGTTCGTAGATTTTCTTTTGTTCCGATCGAAAATTATTTTCATTGCAAATTAACTTTGTCATCTTGGTGTTCCATTGCAATTGTGTAAAAGAAGCCGCAATTGTTGACCCACTGTTGCCATCGTCATTCACGTTCAACTCACCTTGGGTGGCACCGTCACTCATGAGTGATATATAGGCTCCTGGTACGTTTCAACAATTGGAGGAATTAATTGACAACTTTGTCAATTAATTACTCTAAGCTATTTCTAATTCAAAGTGGGAGCGAGTTCGAGAGTATCCCAATCGCAGTCCGAGTTCGGTTATTCCACGTGATCGGTATCCATACGGTGTCTACTCGTTACAAATTCGACATCAATTCACGGAAAGCAAGGAGCATAAGCAAAATCGCCTTTTAGTTTAGCAATTGACCAGCCTAGCCGATTGCTATACATCAGAATCTATGGAGTTACATTTTTCAACACCTTCCCCTTTTCCTGTCTGTTGCAGAAGTTATAAACTATTTAATTTCATCGAATTTAGCAGCTCTAGGAAGCGAATGTCGGTGGTTGTACAGAATGAGGAAGGAAAACTTCTACTTCTCTGTAAAGGTGCTGACAGGTTTGTATAACTTGACATTCAAAATTAGCCCTGGAAAAAAGTTTACCTCTTGCATTGAATTGCTAGAGATGGTGTTAGAGTTCATTGTCCTGTTCGTAAACATTCATTCTCTCTCATTGCCAGAGATTTTTCTAAAGAGAGACAAGCCAGTTGAAGGAGGTAAGCCTGATTTATTCACAGAAAACACTTCCTAGCCTATCTCGAGCTCTAGTTGCTTGCAGTCCACCTCAAACCAAGGTTGTTTCAGCATTGGCACAGTTGATCCCACAAGTTCTCTAGTTCTTTCTAGTAGTTATGATTACAATGTTCGAATGTATGATTTTCAAGGGATGAATACTTGCTTGGCTTCATTTAGACAACGGGAACCATCTGAAGGACACTAAGTTCGGGCATTGAGTTGGAGTCCTACATCTGGATTCTTTTTGTGTATGACTGGATCTGCTCAAGCTAAGGTACTATATCATGTTGTATTTCAATTATTTATTTGTGCAAATTTTTTGGGGTACCAGTACTAAAAGTATGTGCATAATGGTCCAGATTTATGACCGTGATGGGCTTACTATAAGTGAGTTTATGAAGGGTTTCATGTATATTCGAGATCTAAAGAATACCAAGGGTCACATATCTGGATTAACTTGGGGTGAATGGCACCCTAGAACGAAGGTGACTGTTTTAACGTCTTCAGACGATGGATCACTGCGTATATGGGATGTTAATGATTTCACAAGCCAGAAGCAGGTATTTGTTTGCCGGTCCACCTAGTTTGCTAGTTTCTTATTTGCTTCAACTATTTTCTTTTGAAAGCTTTTATTCCTTTTCACATTTAAAGCTGAGATGACATTAATCCCCAAAAAACCTTCAAATAATTATTTCTAAGTTCTCTTGACTGGATGGGGAAGCAGGCCAGATGTGCATGTTCAAAAGGCTCATTCAGATGACATTTAATGCTTGCTCACTGGCTAAAGAAGATGCTGAAGGATCTGAATGAGTATGACGAAGCCAGGGCTTTGCTGAGGACCTTCCATATCAAGGAGGCTGTCTGAAGTCTGAACCTTGCTATGGATCTTCTGATCTTCAAATCATATAGTGCATTTGGTCAAATGACATATATATTGGTAATAAATCTCCACCCATCTTATTTTATTATTTTGTGAAGCCTATTAGCTCAAATCGGTAGAGCGTTTTATACAAACATAAAGATACGGGTTCAAATTCCGTATAGGCAATCGTGTTGTTGGTTGTGTAAACTTTGGCTGAAGCACTGAGCCACTTGAATTGGAGACAAATAGAATGAAAAGTGTTTCTTGGAGGTGCTGACACAAATAAAATACAGTTGTGCAAATCTAAAATACAGTTGTGCAAATCTAAACTAAAGTTGTGAAAATCTAAACTAAAGTTGTGCAACTCTAAACTAAAGCTGTGCAACTCTAAAATACGGTTGTGCAACTCTAAAAAATGTGCTGACATGAAGAAAAAAAGTGCTGACACGGAAAAAATATACACCGAACTACAAAGTTATTACTTAGAAAGATAACTCGATTGTAACTAATATCAGTGTCAGCACTAATTGTAACTAATATCAGTGTCAACACTAATTGTAACTAATATCAGTGTTAGCACTAATTGTAACTAATATCAGTGTTAGCACTAATTGTAACTAATATCAGTGTCAACACTAATTTTCACCACTAGTTGTGCAAAAATAAAATATTGATGAGCAAAAATAAGAGCATGTTGTGCAATAACTTATTGAGAAAGTATGAAATTATATTGAGATAAAATAAGATCATGTTGAAAACAAATTCACAAGTTTCGATTGTTGTGCAAAAATAATCTATAGTTGAGCAAAAATAAGATGATGTCGAGCAAAATTTCACCAATCTCCCATGTTGTGCAATTATTGTCTATTGATGAGTAAAAATAAGACCATGTTGTGCAATAATCTATTATAAAATTATATTTATAAAAAGTAAGATCATGTTGAGACACAATTTCACAAGTCTCGAATGTTATGCAAAAATAAAGTATTGATGAGCAAAAATAAGAGCATGTTGTGCAATAATTTATTGAGAAAGTATGAAATTATATTGAGAGAAAATAAGATCATGTTGACAACAAATTCACAAGTCTCGATTGTTGTGCAAAAATAACCTATAGTTGAGCAAAAATAAGATGACGTTGAGCAAAATTTCTTTATCTAACTTGTGGTAGTTCTATAGACTTATCTCAGATATTTTTGCTAACTTCTTGCCGCATATGTTGCCATAAATTTAGTTATTCATCTTCTTTTTTTATTTTTGATGTTTTCATAAATACTTGATGTTGAGTAAATATAATCTATTGTTGAGCAAAAATAAGATCATGTTGAGCAAATTATCATCTTATTTGTGCATTTTATCATTTTATTCTTTCAATTTATAATCTTATTCTTGAACAAGAACAAAAAAAGAGACAACCATAAATAGCCTATGCGGGATTTGAACCCGCATCTTTGTGCATGACACATCGCTCTACCAGTTTGAGCTAATAGGCTTTAAATCACACTTTTTATATCATACTTGAGGATGCCATTAATGAATGTATTGAAGAAATGGCTCACTTTTTATGCATGACTCGAGAGCTAGATGTAATTAATGACTTGAGAGCTCTACAGCTAATGCATCTCTAAATCTCCTAAGTCTCCACTTTTGTATATTTTTTAAAAGCCATATTTAAACTAAAAATAAACCTTAATCTATCTGCTCAAAGATATGAGTTAAAACTTAGTTTGTTGTTCTAACTTAAACTTTATAGAACTCAGGATCAATTTCAGCTGCAGCTCTACGATGTCATACAGTTCAAGATCCATCAACTAAAAAAAAACATGTGCCATAAAGTACCCAGCTGAGATGCCACTACGAAATGCATGTGAGGATCAACTTAGGGCCTGTTTTCTGTAGCCCTCCCCATCACCACCCCCACCTTCATTAAGGGGGTGGACCTCCTACCTCCTCCCCCCAAGATAGGGGATTTCCCCTATCTCTACCCCCATTTCACCCACCCCCACCCTACTCCACCTCTTAAAAAAGAGGTTAGAAAACACGCCCTTATTATGTCTGCTCAAGAGCAGCCTTCAACACCTGTCCAACCTTCCATTACTTCCTACTGTAATGCTTATGTTAATACATTTAAGACAAGATAAGATGAGTCATGACAACATGAATTCGTTCTCTTCGTTGATGTGATATGGAAATAAGCTATTGCTATATGTTTCAGTGGATTCTACAACCAGTTCAAATTCTGAATCAGTTGAACATGGCGAGTTCTCTGATTGTTTTTCTGCATCCTCTTCAACCGTGCTGCAAAATATATCAATCTCCAACCTAGCCAACCCATCAGCCATGATCCATGGAGATGAGTTTCACAAACATCAATACCATAGATTGATCACAAGTGAGAATAAGCTACCTAATAGGAAATTAAGAATGAAAATTAAGAATAAGCTACTTAATAGGAAAGGATCCAGCTCTTGAATCACTAGGCAAAGGGCTAAGTTGGAAGTCGACTTTTGATTGCAGGAGCACCAAGAAATGATTGCATAGTGAGCATGGACTCTGATGAAAGGAAAATAAAGAATAATGAAGCAGATTTTGAAAGAACCAAGATGAAGCTTTCTGTGGTATGAATGTTACAAGTCACTCGGTTTGCTATATTATTTGTTTCCCTTTCCTCCAAACTTCTTAGTTATCTTAGATTATTTCTAACAGGCTTTAGAGAAGAAAGAAAGAGCAGAAAAGCTTCTAGTTGAGCTGGAGCAGAGAGAGACAACTCAACAATCAGAAATTGATAAAGAAGAGAGAGATAACTCAGGAATTAAGACCTTTTAAGACAGTAAGAGGACGAGGCTCAGCAGTATGCTAATTTCAGGAACTCAAAAACCTAAGTTTGTTTGACATGAACTGGAATTCAAAGCTGATTTGGTTCAAACATGAAACTACTCTTGATTTCAATTCGTAAAGTACAAGCTCAGGGCGAAAGAGGCATACCTGAGGGATAGTCAAGAGCGGCCATCGAGTTACACCACAAGGATAGGTGTAACTCGAAAGCCTGAAGTAACAACGGTTTGTGCTTCTTCAGCGGTTTTAATCTAACATGTGCTTCAAGTCAACATTAAAGGTGTCAGCGACATCCAAAATCATATTCACTTCACGAATTGATTGATTCCTCTATGCAGTAATTTCTTACAAGCAAGATCAAATCTGATAACTGGTTAAAGAGATAGAGCAAAAGAAGAGTTTTACAGAGGTGTTGAACATCTATCACAGAGGAGGAAGGGTGGGAGGCATCATGGATTCCGATCGAGACCTCGATTCGACACACATGACTCTCCTATTATTCATCCGATGCTCATCGATTATGGCTTAGGATTGCCTAATGTTGTCTTGTTGGCGTTCCTTGTCGCGAGAGAGGGAGAAGAGGGAAGCAGCATTGTCAGAGCTGTCATCGGAGTTCCACAATCAAGAAGCGGCGATCTGAAGGCCTAGATTTGAGGAGGGGAGAACGAAGATTTGTGAAACGTCAAAAATCGAAGAAAATTTGCGCCGAAGGCGCAAATTTTCCATGATTCTATTGAAGAAGCGTTGAAATCCGCGGTTTTGATGCAATTGAAGAGATGAGCAGCAGAGAGAGAGCGTGTGGAGAGGGAGAGCCGGAGGAGAGAGAAAGGCGCTTGGGAGAAGGTTTATATTTAGGACATTTCACAAATTTATCCCAAAACGTGGATATTTCACCAATTAGTCCTTATTTCGTGGCTATTTCGCAAATTGCCCCTTTTTTTTGGGTTTCAAGTTACTTTTGCAAATTTTCAAGGGGTCGGGTCATTTTTGCCAAGTTTGCAAAAAGGTGGGTTAATTAGCTCAGTTCTCTCATTATATTATCTACAGTTTTTCTATCCTATGTCTCAGGGCATAGGATAACAGTACTAATTTGGAAATATTTTTAAAATTTTTATTAGTTAGGTTTTTTTGTTTTAATTTTGATTCGTAGGATCACTTATTTTTTTAGTAGAAAATTTTTAGGGTAAATTACATATAATCACCCGTAAATTAGGTTAGTTTTCACATAACCACCCATAAAATTTTAAATTACATAAAACCACCCTTAAATTAGATTTGTTGTCAAAAGACCACCCATTTGTTAAATGTCCATTTGTTTCATTTGTAAAGACAAAAATGCCCACATATAGACCTGTCAAAACACAACCCGACCTGGTGACCCAACCCGAACGCCCGAAAAATTTTCGACCCGAACTCGAAAATTTTGACCCGGAAATTTTTTTCGACCCGAACCCGAAAAATTGGAAATTTTTAGGGTAATCTGGGTTTCGACCCGGTGACCCGATTGACATGGTAATTTTGAACCGATTTACCCGATTGACCTGGTAACCTGATTGACCAGGTTGATTTATAATTATATATAATTAATTTTTTATATATATAATTAAAATTTATCGCAAAATTATCAAATCATGATTTTTTTATTTTAAAAAAACAAAAAATGGACAAACCCTCAATCAACCTGAATCCCAGTCAAACCCGGGTTCAAGTCAACCCGAAAATACCCGGAACCCGCTTTACCCGGGACCCGTTTTACCCGAGACCCGAAGTGACCCGACCCTAACCCGACCCGAATGACCCGTTTGACAGGTCTACCCACATATCTTATTTTTTAAAAGTAATAATTTCGGCTTTTTTAAGTACTCTATTCGTTCGGCAAAACATATCGTTTACTATTCATGTACCTTTTTCTAGGATAATAAAAACTATATAAAATATTCGTTTTCTTATAATCTTTTTAACAATATATAATTTGATAGTTATTGTTAATAAGTATGGAATTGTTAAAAAATTTATTAAAAAATGGATATTTTATCATCCTAAAAAACGTTAGTAAATAATAAACGACGCGTTTTTCTGAATGGAGGGAGTAATAATTTGGATTTATTTTAGAGTTTATTCACATCTTATTCAACATTTGAAGGAGGGGAGGCCGATAAGAGCAATTGCAAATCTCTTCTGTTCACATTGCAAATCTGATGCATATATATTGATTCGAGCATTTATATATGTTCTACAATGCTTAAGTTCCTGACTTTTTTCAAGGTAAAATGTCAAAATATATAAATCACAAAATACATACAATAACTTTCATTTAAAAAATAAGCTTGAATTTGAGTTATTTTAGTCTTTTCAAACCAAACAAATAAAGGTTTAATGGGTGGATGGTCTTTTGAAAATAAATGTAATTTATTGGTGGTTTTCTGTAATTTATAATTTTATAGGTGGTTTGTGAAAACTAGCCTAATTTAAGGGTGATTATGTGTAATTTACTCAAATTTTTATCAATTCAGGATCTTATCTATGACCAAGGACGTAGAATAGAAAGATCGTGTTGTCTGTCCTTAATGGTACACATGTAAATGAACAATTTACTCATGGTGCCACTAATAGTGCACAAAAATAAGAACCTCTAGATTCTACTTGAATGGCTGGAGCTTGTAGGCACACATCAAACGAATCCCATCAAAATCTTATCCTCTTTCATCAACTTCCAACCTCCCTCATGCTTCAAATTTCTGCCCAACAAAACAAGAAATTAATAACAAACATTACAGTGTAAGGGAGGCAGAAATGGCAGTTGCCTTCATCTCCACAGCAAAGACCTTCCTCTCTTCCCATCTTCCCTCCTCCAATCCACTGCCATCCCCTCATCCCTCTTCTCCATTGTGCCCTCCAAAGAAGCCCCCTCTTTGCAGGGCAATTAGGGCACCAGAAATTGCCCCAATTTGTGTCTCCAAAAGGGGGTTTGCCTTGAGCTTAACTGCAACACTTATGCTGTCACTGGCTGGGAGTGGAAATGGCTCATCTCCTGCCAATGCTGCCATTTTGGAGGCTGACGATGATGAAGAGCTTCTTGAGAGGGTTAAGAAGGACAGGCAGAAGAGGATTGAGAGACAAGGCTTCCTCAATTCATCAAAGCAGGAGACAGGTTTTCTTGTTTTAGTTGCAATTTGTTCAATGCTTATCAACCCATTTGATACAACTCAGCCCAAGAGTAGATAGATTGTTAGGTGTTCCTCCTAGGACATGTGTTCTGTGATTGTGTAAACCTGTTAAAATGTGATATTACTTAATCCATCCAATCTGTTTGACAGGCATCAATCACTATCAAGGTTAATTGATCAAGTCACTTTGGATGTTAATTAATGGGCTTGATTTGGTGTATGAGGAAAATGATCAAATGAAATGAGATATCATAGTAAGAAGGGTAATGAAATGAGTATAGAACATTCATTTGGATTCTTGTGCAATATTTTGAAGTAACCGAATAATAATAAATAAAAGAAATCTTCCATTTTGACACTTGAAAGTAGGAAAAATTTGAAGCCGAAGGAAAATTTTCACAGCAGTAGACTTCCAGAAGGATTGCAACTTGTTGATTTATGGATTGAACAAAATGAATTTTTGATCTGCGAGAAGATGTTGAGATTTAACCTATAAGGCCTTAAAATGGAGGCCGACTAGGTGGTGTATTTGTCTTTTGGACACTTTGCTTCTTCAAATGATTTCATTTGTTGTGTTTGTTGTGATGATAATGTGACAGGATACTTGCAAGACGTAGTGTACAAGCTGAGTGCAGTAGGGCAAGCGATTGAGAACAACGATCTGAAGGCAGCAAGCTCAGTTCTTGGTCCAAACACGGATACAGAGTGGATTAAGAAGGCCAATTCAGCCTTCAGCAAGGTCTTGCTCATTACCTTGATGCTGTATTGTCATGACCTATAATACTCTTGATGTCTGCTTTGACATACCCTTTTTCGTAGCAGCTAAGCTCCAGCCCCGAGGCAAAGGCAGAGATAGACGCATTCAACTCCTGGGTGACAAAGCTGATTTCATTTGGTAAGGAAGATAATTCAAGTCTTTGAAATGTAATATACAAGCAGAACCTAACAGTTGGAAGTATGATTTGTTGCTGTTTCTAAACGCTGCAGTCGATCAAAAAGATGTCGAGTCATCAAAGATCGCATTTGTGTCATCAGCAGTCGCGTTTGAGAAGTGGACAGAACTTACAGGCCTAGATGAACAGCTGAAAGGGCTTTGAGGGCTGTTTCTGCTTCAATTAACTGTTGCTCATTGATTTAATGAGACGAGAATTAAACATGGAAATTGTTTAGTGCATGATTTATAGCAAACCAGTAAGAGTTTTTGTTGTTTTAAATTTCGCCGAAAATTGAGGCTTATGTATCCAACATAAGCTGTAAATCATGAGCTTCACTTGAACATTTCAAGATACATGAGTGATTTTGGCCAATGTGAATAAAGTTTATGCTTATTTCAGACATTACCGCAATAAAACTCCTCAACATCCAAACAAACAGGGACTGAATCGAATAGTACACATAGTAGACACAAGTTACACGTTACATTCACATAATCATTCACAAGGTGAAATGGTGTTACAATGACCACTGCAAGGTAAAATACATCTAGTCTCAAGAAGAACAAGCTACCGCAACTACTCTACATGTGTGTACAAAGTCTTACAATTAAACAGTAACACTAACACCAGTTACCCAGAAGAGCACATGTAACTGATATTTTACAGGACAGATTAGAACATCATGGGCAGGAGGGTAACTATAACACCGATTCAAGCCTTCGACTCTACATGAACCTGGTTGCTGCTCTCTTTGGCTTCAGCAGTCACAACATCCTTCCAGCCACTGGCATCCACTGAACTTTTTTCCTCTTGCTCTTGATCAGTGTTGCAACTGGTACCATTTTCGTTGTTGTCATTGTCCACATTCTGCAATGGTTCTTCCATAGCAGCTGCTTCAGGCTTCAGTTGCTCTACAGGGTCCTCTTGTTTCTCTTGAGCTGGAGGCTCTGTAGCTACTTCGGATAACTGAAAATTATCAGCTTGAGTTCCACTTATGGCCTTTCCGAAATCTTCTGATTTGGTCTCTTCCAATTGCTTCCCAGAGTCACTGCAAGGCTCAGTGGTGCCTGCTCCAGCTTCAGCTTCTTCAATTGGAGCCACTTTAATTTCAGAAGCCGTGTCTTTGTTCCCGTTTTCAGTTTCTTCAGTAACCTTTTCCTCAGCTCCTACCTTTAATCCATCTCCCTCGGTCTTCTCAGAATCTTGCATATGAACCTCACTTGGTTTGGTTTCTTCAGTGGTTGGCTCACTATCCTTATCCTTTTTAGAGGCAGAAGATTTTCTAGCTCTTTTCTTTGGAGAGCCAATATCAGCTGGAGGAGAGGCCTTAGCCTTCTCACTGATTCGAGATGATCTCCTAGGAGTCTCACCACTGCCCCAGTCAAACTCAGATATTCCAGGACCACCAGGATGTGCTTTCAGGTATTGCTCCAACTGCTTACGATTGGTTATCTCCTCACCAGTCGGAGCAGTAAATACAACCTCATTCTTCCAAGGTGTTCCTCCTTTCTTTGGCATGAACTGGAAAAGAACACATCAAATAATGTTTAGATTAATATAATGATGCATGAAATTCATGGGATTACTTGAATGTGTGTGGTTTGTGTCAAGGGAAGACACTCGAATCAGCGAATAATGATATCATAATAGATGTTGATAAAAAATAACTCCAGTCTCCATAAACTGGAGAGAAATCATTTGCATCAATGACAATGTATTATAGAGGGATGGCGCATCAGGGTAGAAAACACTTGAAACCAAAATCTTCAGCTACAAAATTTAGTCCTAAGTGCAAACATATCAACATCATCCATTCAAGCCCCCAAAAGAATCAATCTGCTTTTCTTTCAGGTCAAAAGTTTGTTCCATGGCCTGTGTTTCTATTTTCGTGCAAGACTATCACGGTTCGATTATAGAATTTATAGCAAACTCCCCAAATGACCCAACTTTGGCCTTTTTCAGTGATACTATATACCACAAAAATGGGAAGAAAAGTATCATTGAAGGCAGAAGCTAAAATGAACAGTGTTCACTGTATCTTAAAATATAACAGAAAAACAAAGCCTTACATGAAGAAGGCTGTATAAAGGGAAAAGCTGAAAAGAGCATGCCTAGCAAAGAGATATGGTGGGTTATGATTAACAACATTAGCGGGACAAAAAGTGGGATATAGTCATATGGAATATCACCAATCCAGCAATTGGTATGTATATAGGGACTTTTTGAAGGACACTGACCGTTGCCTTTAGTTGCAAGGATACGACAATAGACTTTAATAGAGGGGCCAAAAGAATCTAGATATATGCTTTATTGATTGGCAGGAGGTAGGAAATGAAGAATAGGATCGTAGTAAGCAAAGATCAAAAACTATTCGAAGAAAGAAATTGGTGGCCAGCATCTGATTCCAACAAGGTAATTTTAGGTACAAGATATAGCTTCGCACTGAAAAAGGACCACTATTAACCAATAAGATGTAACATAACCATAAACCAAAAGAAAGGAAGATTTTTTACAGAGCGTTGTAATATATGATACAGACTCAATTGTTGTCAACATAGAAACCTAGTGCAGGGATCACAATCAGATTCTAAAAACAGATTAAGCTAAACTATAGTCCCCCAAAATGTACCCAAATTCATGTAGAGTTGGAGGGATTCTTAAGGGGATGGGTGGGTAGGGTATAAATTCAAACAAAGAAGGCCAGAGGAATGCAAATTGAAAGACAAAATATCATAAATGGACTATAGCCTTGGATATGGGGACTCTCCAACAATGATGACTTGTATTTGGATATCCGGAAGAGCGCCGTTTATGGTTCAAGGTAATGTTTCGGAAAAGCGTATTCTTTCGATAAGGAAATTCCACCAGAATGACCAGATGTCAGAGATCCACAGATAGTGGAAAATAGGAATACAATTTTAGAATCATGACTGCTTCTTTAATAAGAGAGAAACTATGGGTATTGGATAGGACTTATGATGCACAAGTATAGGGATTTTGAAAGTATGTTCTGTTACATCAGGGCTAGGCCCTTGGATTAAGATAGAAAATTCTTGTGCTAATGTAAATCATGGGGCAAGAATAAAATAGGCAACAAATTCTATTCATTGTACCAGTTCCTTCATCACAATTCAAGTCCAGTATTCAATAGCATTAGTAGCAGCACTTTAATTGGGAAAAATAGTAGCATCAGAACATTAACTCCAGTGTACTCTGTGCACTCTACAAAGGATTTACCCCTATAGCATATAGTTATGTCAATATGACCTACCTAGAGTTGCTTAGAAAGAAAAAGAAGCCAGCATAAACAATGAAAAGAGATGGCAATCTCGCAAATCATTTCAGGGGACATTTTCAAGTTTAGGTAAAGCTTAATCTGTGATGTAGGCCAAATCAGGTAATTGAGTTTGGTCTATCTCAAGTCAGATCAGTGCCAAGCATGGAAGTCGAAATGGCGCAGACAATTCAATAAATGTAGGGAATGGGAACAACAAGGAAACATTATACATGATTATATTATAGTTTTGAATTGTGTTTTTCAGTGCAACGGATCAGGATTGTGCTAATATTATGCCAAAACGTCTAGACTCAACATAAAAATGCTTTTTCAATTTTGGAAATAGACATCTAGTATCCAGTGCATTATAAAAAAAAAAAAAAACTGTGCGCAGTCACAGTCATTTAGCGCATTTGACATTTCGCACAGTCATTGTGTGTAAAGAACAAGTTTTTCGAAAACAAGTTCAGTTAAGTAATTAAACCCTAAAAAAAAAATGCCCCCAACTCTTTTGAATTGCAAACTCGAAATGAATTACAAGTATAAACTCATAACTACATCAAGCAAAGAAGTAAGAACTCTTCTAAATTCATATATGTGCAAAAAAGCCCCCAACTCTGTACCAAACATAAACCAAAGGGAATCCACATATCACCCAACTGACAATCCATACTCAAAATTGACAAACTTGGCGGAAGTGCAGTCAGACACGAAACTAATACTGCAATCTTTTCGGCAAACACACCAGATTACTGAACAGTTTAACTTGAATTAAGAGTACGCGCGAAAAAAAAAAAACCTAGTTCATGATTAGGCATTTTCCAAAATTACTTCCAATTACAAACAAAATTGAAAAAAATCAAACATATATAAAGATTAAGAGACACCGTCAATGGGCAAAAATCAAGCAAGTAACGCAGTCTCAGCCCCAATTAACAAAAACTGAACCAAATTTCCATAATTAAAAGCTGGGGAGAGGGAGGGAGGGAGAGGATGAAAAATACCAGTTTCTTCCAGCCAGGAGGAGCGGGTAGCTCAATGGAGACCACTTCGTCTTGATTAGCGTTCCGTTCAGCCGAGTTCGCCATTGCAGCGAACCTGCAAACACCCACCCATCCTCCATCAATTAAACAAACACCAAAACAACCCCAAAAAAACACACACGCAAAACTACGAAGAAAGGATGAGCAAGGAATGACCCTCACTTGAGGTAATCTGTTCGTCTTCTCTGTCACTTGGCGATGGCAGAAAATTTTGTGGAGATTTTGGGAGCTGTTTGCTCTTTCACAGTTGAGCTTTCATAGTTTCACACTTTCTTCCCGTGATTCGTTGGGCCACGACGATCCGAAGGTCTGCAGAGACAACACGTCCCGGATCCATAAAAAATACGGGTCGGATACTGTGTGGGTAATCCGGAGTCGGACTCGGACAACTCATTAATCTTTATTGAGAAAACTGACCCAACGTTGAAACTGAACGACACTCAAATAAATAAAAAAAAATAGTTTGAATCTGAGACCGACTGATTCGGTCTGATTTATGCCCGGACTCGAAAGCAATCTGAACCCCATAACAACTCGGGCCCGATTATATTAAAATAGACCTGACCTGAAATCCACCACCTAACCTGAACATATTCGAAACCCAAAATTATCCAAACTCGATTATACCCAACACCCGAAACAAACCCAATCCTGATTATATCTGAAACCCAATCCCTGTGCATTGATTAGAGATGAATCAAGGGTGAAGATTAAACGTTTTTACTGATTTTTCTTAATTAAGATAATATGGGCCCCATACCAAATCAAAACTCATCTTCCAAACAAGCGCGTGGATCCAATTTTATTTAACAAAACCCTAACCCAGTAATAAAAACTACCCATCATCCATTTCAGATCTAAACACTCCTCCCTCACCGCAGCCCTCATCTCCCTCGCTCGGATTCGAGGTCGGGGCCACCCAGATCCGGTGAAGGTGGAGGTCCCTCGCCTTGCCGCACCTCCCATGGCCACCCTCGCTCGGATTCGAGGTCGGAGCCACCCAAATCTAGCGAGATTAGAGGTCCATCGCTTGGATTCGAGATGCGGTACTGGAGCCGAACTGCTTCCATTCACGAAGTAGAAGGAGATGGAGGCGACGAAGGCGATGGCAATTTTTGGGGTCGTTCTCATGGATCTCCAGCCCGGTACCAGTGACAGCATCAGATCTGATCGACGCTTCTCGTCGGAGAGATTTTGGGCTAATTGCGGTACCAAACCCTAAACCGATTCTCCTTAATCGGCGCCGATGAGAGATCTGGGACTGATTGCGCCACCAAAGAGGATGTCGGAGGCCTAGGAATTCGATTTGGGGGTCTCGATGTCCACCGAGGTGGCGGTGATTGAAGTTGAGCGTGCTGATGGCGATGGTACGGATGCGTTGCGGCGGTTCGGGATATGGAGGTCAGGGACGAGGTGTGGCGGTTTGGGATGCCACCGACACCGACACCCACACTCACCGACGGTTCGGGATGCCACAAACAGATCGATGATCAAGGGAGAAGAACTTACCTTGTTTGTTGAAGCGCCTGTTCATCCATTGGCGTTGAATTACAAGAACCCCCTTCCAAGACCTCTCCTTGTCATCTTCTCTTCTTGATGTACAATCTCAGCCTTTTTTTTTTTGTTGAATCAACATTTTTGTCTTTTGTATTCGACAACTTCATAGTTTCTATTCGGTGATAATAAGCAATTATTCGGTGGAATTCATATGATTGTTCTATTAATCTCATGTTTAGAGTCACTATTCGACAAGTTCATAGTTTCTATTCGGTAATAATAAGGAATTATTCGGTGATAGTAAGGAATTATTCTTTTAACCTAGCGAATAGTTGAAAAATTGATCAAGAATTACATTTATATATTCTCTCAACCTATATAGCGAATAATTACTATCAACTTAGCGAATAATTACTATTAACCTAGCGAATAGTTACAAAATTGACCAACCCTTTTGCTATTATCTAAACGATAACTCCTCTTTACACACGAATAATAACGATAAGTTAGCGAATAATTACTATTAACCTAACGAATAGTTGCAAAATTGACCAACCCTTTTGCCATTATCTAAACGATAACTCCTCTTTACACATGAATAATAACTATAAGTGAGCGAATAATTAATATCACCTTATCAAAAAGTTCAAACAGTGCATTACACAAAAAACAATGTTATCCCATAAAAAAAAACGTTACGTCACAAAATGCAAGCAAAATCTGGAAGTTCAGAGTTATTATTCATTGATAATATGGAATTATTCGGTAATTTGTTCGTCATTATTCATCGAACACACAATGCAAGCAAATTCTCTTCCTCCCCAGGGAAAAAAAAAAACGTTACCTCCCCAAAAAAAAACACACATGCTTTGTTTCAGCAAGTTGGCTTTAAAAGTGGTGGGGCCTACGTTTTTTTATTAAATAAAAAGAAAAATTATCAATTAATCTCACCCATCCATTTCCAATCAATTAATGGCCTATATTTGTTAACACAAAACACAATAAGAGTTGATTACACATGACCCACCCTCTCTCTCTCTCTCTCTCTCTCTCTCTCTCTATATATATATATATATATATATATATATATATATATATATATATATATATATATATATATATATATATATATATATATATACTATGTGAAACTTAAAACAACCTGAGTATTTGGTTACTTAATCACGGACGTTAATATTATCATGTGAAATGGAAAAAGTAATTATATCACGTTAAAGGGGACTATCATCTTTTATATGGTAAAATCTTCTTCAAGCCCTAATTTCTCACTATATAAGCCTAATATATGTTAAAGTCTAAGGGGGCCTTTTTGGCTGGATGAAAAGATTCTAACTTGAGCGTCAGAGGTTTTCCCGAGGAAGCAGCCCCACCTCTTCTTCTTCTTCCGTCTTCCCTATTTCTTTTACGCAGGAATATTGCCATGGAAGGCGAATCGAGATCCCAAATTATCATCAATTAATGTATTAGATTTTTTCCGTAACATTTGACGTCGTCTGTGGGAATTTCGATCAAAAAACACAATGAAAGACTGGCTTCTAGGTTTTGGGTCTTGATCGAAGGGAGGAGGCCGAATTTCGAATCTTTAATCTAGCCACTGGTCTAAATTGTTTCGTAATAGAGGAGGGGATATTGCAGTATCTCTTCGAATCCAAATAAAATGGTTCATCCCATCCTTGTTGACACGGCACCCGACCAATTTCAATGACACATATCATCGCCATCGCGAATCCAAATTCGACATAACTCACAACCCCATCTTGATGGCTCATTGTTGGGTCGACGATGATCGCCCGTCGAAAAGATATCCATGTTTGACCCTTATGCGACTGGTCTCTGATGTACTCATCTCAATGGGGACACACCTCATCTCCGTCGCCCCAAGGACCTAGGAGCACACTAGAGTTATTGCTTGTTGGATTGCCCTCCTTGACCTCTTGAGAGTCGCTGCACCCACCAACATTCGCTATTGCTAGACCTGCATCCGAGGCTCATCATCGCAATTTTCTAAGCCTTAGCACTAGTTTGCAAGGATTTATGTGATGCCTCGGTGCTCATTATCAACGACGATCTTTTATCTTACTCCGTGAAGACCGATTCGTCCGTAATTGCGATCACCAAGACTTTGAATCCGATTTTGAATGGGTAAGCGCAGGTAGGGGTGGAATTGGTACATTACCAATTCATTTTTCCATTTACCATGTACCAACCAATTTGAATCGGTAATCGTAAAACCCCTACCATTACCAACCATCGAAGGGGTTTTACCAAGTTAATTGGTTACCAATTAAGTTGGTTGGTACGTGTTGGTAATGGTAATTTACCAACTTTCGAGTGTTGAGAAAAAAACATGCAAATACAATACAACTTAATTAAAATGTATAAATTATTCCAATGCTTAGATTTTCATTTGAACCGACTATATTTGAGGACAAAAGCAACATAAAAAACTTTAAAGTTATTACAAAGTGTTTAAACACTAAAGCAAAATCAACGTAGTAGTAGGAAGGTATTATTCCGACTAATGCTATAGGTTTTCGTCTTAATCGAAGTCGAGTTAGTATTCCTCCCTCGATTTAAAACATTTTTTGAAGAAAAAAAGTTTAAAAAATAAAAACAAAAGTTAAAAACTTAAAACAATTAAAAAATAAAAATAAAATTAGATATAATTGGTTTGGTAGGAATTGGTTGGTATTACCGTACCAACCAATTTCAAATTGGTTGGTAATGGTAATACCAACTTTTCCATTCTCATTACCGTTACCGTACCAAGTTTTGAAACTTGGTTCGGTATACCGAACCAATTATATTGGCAATATATTTTGTTACCAATCATGTTGGTTCGGTTGGTACATGTAATTGGTTTGATTTTCATGGTAATTTTTCCCCAGTCCTAAGCGCAGGTATGCATGAATCATCCAACTTTCTTCGCGTGCTTTGAAAATCCTTGATTGATTTTCTAAAGACTTGATTAGTCACAAATCAAAATCTACCGATTTGTTGGCCAAATTTATTAGTGATGTCCAGGTTTTGGTGCATATTTTCGCTTCATATTCTGTCTATTTCATATATTCTATTACAGCCAAAATATAAATATTCAGGTTACGTTTCGAATGTTGGATACCTTCATTCGGATCTTGCAATCCAGGTACGAGTCGAGGTTTCAAACCCAAAAAGTTAATCTTTGGATCGAAGAGGGAATTTCGAATCCCAAAATACGCGAAGGGTCATTGGGTACGCATAACCTATCCTATTGACTAAGTTGCTCAAAACCAATTGCAGTTCAAAACATGATAAAAGGAAATCTGAGTACAACTTGTCATGGCAAAGCCGGGTCAAAACCAAAATACAGGTGTAAATCACGAGTCAAAATCATCATAGTTTATAAGTCTAGTGAAGTCAGTCTCTTGATCAATGGAACACCCAAAAGACAAAACCCCATCATATAAGCATCAAGTAATCAAG
Source organism: Persicaria tinctoria (assembly GCA_037127255.1). NCBI lineage: Eukaryota > Viridiplantae > Streptophyta > Magnoliopsida > Caryophyllales > Polygonaceae > Persicaria > Persicaria tinctoria. The sequence continues at coordinate 55,067,625 of JBANSL010000018.1, forward strand.
TATTTGCAAATATACCTTAAAAATATACAGGGAATGAGATCAGACTTAGGAACACACGAGACTTGGTCCCACTGCGACCGCATCATACACGCTAAACCTAAATAAAAATGCTTCTAATGCAAGATGGAATTTAAACACAAAAGTCATGTTTATCGAGATATAATATGTAGAAAGTGCAGTAAATGGCCCAAAGAATACCAAGTGGCATATCCCTCTTCTACTTTTGCTCTCCTTCCCGTTAAGGTAGACATTGGCCAGTTCGATGTTATAGCATATCAAATCCATCATATATATATATATAATCATGCTCATCAATCATCATAAGAAGCCAAAGAGGAAATATGGGTGGTTGTTTTTTATATATGCGCATCAATAATCTACCCTAATTTTACCGACTCCTAACACTATAAATACACCTCTCTTCCAGCCATTTCACACATCATTCACACACCAATTCACATTTCTCTCTTTTCTATTTTCTTCGTTTTCGGTAAGCCATGCTCAGCTAAACCTTTTATATACTTTTGCTTATATTTTATGCATCGGTTAAGGCCGGACATGGGAGGTTGTTTGAATACTATTTTATAGTTTATATTTAGTTTATGCATATTTGGTTATTCGTTACTCTAGTTCATTACATGTTTATGTTGTTTATTCGTCTTAACTGGCCACTAGGATAGATAAACAACGTGCTAACTGATTATAGCTAAATCTGCTATTGCGAGCCTTAATCATATAAAGTAGCAAACATATCTTAATGAACATGTTGAAATTCATGCATATGAAAGAGTACGTAATGACATGTAATTAAATGTTATTCTTAGCTGAAACGATAGTTGGGTTAACCATCAGGTGACACGTCAAATATGCGGGAATTACATGAATTATATGCTTATGTGAATAGGGACTTATTGCTTCTCGAAACTCATGCAAGAGTTTACGGAGTTAGTAGTGATCGAATCGTGAAGCTATTTAACTCTGTGCACAAACCGACACTGAGATAGCCAAGCATAACCAAACAACCCGATGATAATGAAATTACCAATGTTGCGATTATAAGTAAAGCTATATTCTCCTCGTTTTATTCTCTCTGTTGCAACAATTACTACTATTGCTCTTTTAATTTCCCTCTTATTACTATTGCCTTTGTTACTATTTGCTTGCTTACATACTACGTATGTCTAGCTAGCCAAAGTCGCACACACTCTCTATAGGATTGACCTGTACTTACTGCTAATAATCGTTATCAGTTAAAGGTATAGATATTACTATTGATGGAGGACCATCCCAAGAACCACCCAATGCACCTTGTTTCGGAGATGGACATGGACCTATCACAAGGTCACGAGCTAAGAAGATAAGAGAGGAGCTTAACGCTTTCATCATCCACCATATGAAGTTGGTGCTACCAAAGGAGCCCGAGGATGACATCATCACATTGCTTGAAACCGCACCATTCTTGGGTTCGACTAAGGATGATTCAGCCACCACCCATACTTAGCATTTCATCTGCTTGCTTGTTTTGGACTTAGAGTTTTGGGCCTTTGTTTGGGTTTAGTAGGACTTGTTGAGACCTTGTGTTTTGGGCCCTTGCTTTTGGGCTGATTTTCTCTCCTATTATTTAAGGCTTGTAAACTCTCATTTGAAGACACTTTGAATGTTGTTAATGAAAACCTAGTTGGTTTCACTCTCCAAATGTGAGAGCTTCATGCCTTGTGTGCATGTGTGTTGCATCTAGTTCGGTTGTACTTGGTTTTGTCAATTTCCCAAAGATTGGTGATTCCGAGATGAGCACGAACCTCCTCCTTGTGCTTCCATGGCCAGCCATGGTTGTGTAAGGTTGTATAGGGTTGGTTTTGGTGTCATTCAAGTTGGTTCTTGGTGGATTGTCCCAATGGGTCTTCTTGTTGTTCATCAAGGTTGATTCCTCCTATCTTTCCCTTTAATTTCCCTTTATTTTATTCTGTTTTTACTTTTCATTTGGTCAAGCCTTGCTCCCAAGGTTTAACCTTCCTTTGCTGCGTTTTCTTGTCTCACTTTGCCACTTCTTTGTGTTATTGTGAGTCCGAGTCCACAACGTCAAGAAGGTCGGGAAAACAGCGGCTAACCTCGCATCAAATTGGTATCAGAGCATAGGTTCACTTGGCGTTGTTTGAAACAAGAATGATCAAACCAAGAATCACTTTCTCTTGGTAAGTTTGACAAGAAATTCCTTGTTCAATGTCTTGATCTTATTCTATTGTGTTGATTTTCTGGTATTGGCACTTGTGCATGCAATTTTTCATTTTTGGCCACCCTACCACCACCACAGCCCACCGGTGCACCACCACAGTCCCCATCTCAGCCACCAGCTGATCAGTTGAGCTTCCTCAAGAAGCTTGTCCTTGGAACTTCCAAAAAAAAAAATTCAGATTTTATTGTTTCTCAAAAAAGTTATCTCTTTTGTGCTTTTTCAAGGAGCATTGACATTTTGTTATCTTTTCAGATTTTATTTTATTAGTTACCTTTTCATATTTGTGTTAAGGGAGAGAGAAAGGTAAAACCGAAATTTTAAAAAAAAAGTCAAATTTGTTTTTTCTGAAAAAAAAAAGAAAAAAAAAGAGAGAAGAAAAGAAAAAGAGTGACATCTTATGCATGTTGTTGAAGTGTTTTAGTTGATATTCATACTATAACATTTGCACTTCATCTTAGTGTTGCTTGGAAAAAAAAAGCAAATCTTATTTGGCTTGTTGTGCTTGCTTGATGAAATCAAACCTTGTTTGCATTGTGTTAGCTTGCTCATTGTGTTGCAAACCTATTCATTGAACACGTTTCATCCCTCCTTCGCAGCCACTACCTACTGATTTTTTAGCCTAAATTGCACCCCCTTTGCACATTTGAGCGCCATTGCACGATATTGATACATGAGAATAAGATAAGGGGTTGAACCTTGTAAAACTTGGTAAAACACTTATTCTTAGTCAAAAAAGAGCTCATTGTGTCGATCGTTCATAATTGTTTCGGGTGTTTGTTTAGCCATAATTCTATTCATTGAGTCTCTAGCCGCACCTAGAATATGCGTGTTTGGTATTAAGATCGGTCCTTGTTGTCGTTGTGCTCTTTAAAGTTTGCTAATCTTGTGGTTGATTATTGACTCTACCAAGGCAAATTTGAAGCTAGGTTGCAACATTCGAAGAGGAGTGAAACACTTGTGAGGCTGATTTTTGCTTTCACTAACCTAACAAGTTTGTTAGTATATTTAAGAATGTCTAACGCAGATCCTCCACTTTCGGACCATTCTAATGGAAGCAGGTCCGAGCCAATATCCCCGGAGTTGATCAACATGCTTAAAACCATGTCGGACAACATTGGCCAGCTCACGACTCGAATGGTGGCTTTGGAGACACGTACACCACCCCAACATGTGCCAAACGAGCCTCACCAAGAGCGGGAGCAACCCTTCACAACCCCGCCGGTTGGCCCTCAACAAGGCCCGGTTCCCCCACGAGAGGGTAGACGTTTTGGTCCTAACAATGATCCTCCTTCACATAATGATCGCAGGCCTCCAAGAAGGCAATATGGCTACTTTGAAGAGCAAGAGGAGGATTGGAAACCATCCCGAGGCCCTGGATACCAACAACGGAGAGCTCGTGAACAAGAGCAAGATGGAATAGGCAAAGTAAAGGTCAAAATTCCAGCTTTTGAAGGGAAGTGTGATGCCGACCTTTATTTGGATTGGGAGACAAAAATTGAGCAAATTTGGAGCTGCCACAATTTCCCGGAAGAGAAAAAGGTACAACTCGCAGCCCTTGAATTTACCGGTTATGCACTAATTTGGTGGGATACTCTTGTGAAAGAAAGGAGGCGAGTTCTAGATCCAGCCGTGGTCACTTGGGACCAAATGAAGGCCTTGATGAGGTCTCAATTCATTCCTCAACACCACACCCGGGAGATAAGACAAATGTCAGAAAATTTAAAGCAAGGCTCCATGAGTGCGGAGGAAACATACAATGCCATGCAAGTGGCAATGGTAAGAGCCAATGTGGTTGAGGACGATGAAGCCACAACGGTGAGGTACCTAAGAGTTCTCAAACCTTCCCTAGCTAATGAAGTAGATTGCTATCCTTATGAGTCCATGACATATTTGCTACACCTAGCAATCAAAGTGGAAAGAAAGCTCAAAGCTAGGAATCAAGGAGGAATGACCTCGAATGGCTACCCTACTACCTCATGGAAGGCACCAACTCAAAGCCGAGGGTACCAGCCCTATGGGAGGGAAGCGGTGCAAGGAAAAGAAAAGGGAGCCAACTTCAATCATCAAGGAGAGCAAGGTGGTCATCACAAAGGCTACCCTACAAATGCACCTTCATCATCATTTCGGCCATCTAATGGGGTTTCTGCAGCCCCACAAGGGAGTAACTCTAACCCCTCTTCTAGAACTAGAGATATTGTGTGCTTTAAGTGTCAAGGAAGAGGTCATATGATGAAAGATTGTCCTAACAAGAAAACTCTCATGATTAATAATTTAGGGCAATATGAATCTGAATCTGATTGTGATGATAATGTTGTGTTTGATGATGATGTTAATTTGCATGCTTGTGATGATAATAATGATGATGGGATTGAGTTTGGACATGGTGAATCTTTGATTGTTAGAAGAGCTTTACATGCTATGCCTTCTTGTGATGGTAACCAAAGAGAAAACTTGTTCCATACTCGTTGTCTCGTTAAGAAAAAGGTGTGCAATATGATAATAGATGGAGGAAGTTGTTGTAATCTTGCTAGCATTGAAATGGTTCAAAAATTACAACTTCCAACAATAAGTCACCCTAGACCCTACAAATTGCATTGGATGAATGATTGTGGTGAATTGAAAGTGAACAAGCAAGTAAGGGTTGCCATAACACTAGGACATTATGAGGATAGTGTTTTATGTGATGTAGTGCCTATGCAAGCTTGTCATATTCTTTTGGGTCATCTATGGCAATATGATAGGAAGGTCATTCATGATGGTTTAACTAATCGTCATTCTTTTGTGTTTAAGGGGAAGAATGTTGTCCTCAAGCCCATGACCCCAACCCAAGTTGCCGATGAGTATGAGAAGAAACAAGGAAAGGGGGAGAAGAAAGGGCAGGAGGAAACCGAGTGTCCGCAGCCCAAGACCACACCACACCCATCATAGTCTAGTGAGCCGAGCCAACCTAAGGGAGTGTGGGAGAATAAGGGAGTTCTTCTAGCCTCTAAGCAAGACCTTAAGGAGTTCCTTGATCCCTAGACCACTCTTATGTTGTTATGTAAGGAGCTTGCTTTGTTGAGTGATGATCTTAAGGCTACCCTACCTAAGAGGATTTTGGGGCTACTTGAGGAGTTTAAGGATGTGTTTTCCAAAGAGATTCCAGCCGGTCTACCACCTATTAGAGGCATTGAGCACCAAATAGACCTTGTTCTGGGAGCCACCTTACCTAACCGCCCAACCTATAGGATGAACCCTAAGGAAACCCAAGAGATCCAATCCTAAGTGCAAGAGTTGTTGGATAAGGGTTATGTGAGGGAGAGCCTTAGCCCATGTGCTGTTCCCGTACTTCTAGTGCCAAAGAAGGATGGTTCGTGGAGGATGTGTGTGGATTGTCGAGCCATCAACAACATCACGGTGAAGTACCGCCACCCAATACCCCACTTAGATGACATGTTAGAGGAGTTACATGGAGCCACTACCTTTTCTAAGATTGATCTAAAGAGTGGATACCATCAAATTCGTATGAGGGAGGGGGATGAGTGGAAAATAGCCTTTAAGACCAAGTTTGGTCTTTATGAGTGGTTCGTTATGCCTTTTGGGCTTACCAACGCCCCTAGCACTTTCATGCGTCTTATGAATCATGTTCTTAGGCATTTCATAGGGAAATTTGTTGTGGTTTATTTTGATGATATACTTGTTTATAGTAGATCCCTAGAAGAGCATGAGTTACATTTACGAGCAGTTCTATCTAATCTTCGTCATGAGCACCTTTATGCTAATTTGGAGAAATGTGAGCTTTGCGCTAATTGTGTTACTTTTCTTGGTTTTGTGGTCAACTCACATGGATTGAAGGTGGATGAGAGCAAGATCAAAGCAATCCAAGAATGGCCTACTCCTACATCAATTGGCCATGTTCGGAGCTTCCTTGGATTAGCTAGCTTCTATCGCCGGTTCATGAGGGATTTCAGCACCATTGCAACCCCTCTAACCGAGATTACAAAGAAGCATCACCCATTCACATGGGAAAAGGCCCAAGAGAAGGTGTTCAACCCCCTAAAGGAGCATCTCACGCAGGCCCCGGTCTTAGCACTTCCGGATTTCAACCGGCCCTTCGAAGTGGAGTGTGATGCATCGGGCATAGGCATTGGTGGAGTTCTCATGCAAGAAGGTAAGCCCATTGCCTATTTTTCAGAAAAATTGAAAGGAGCTTGTCTTAATTACTCTACTTATGATAAAGAGTTGTATGCATTATTTAGAGTTCTTAAGACACGGCAACATTATCTTTGGCCTAGGGAGTTTATTTTGCACACTGATCATGAGTCCTTAAAGCATTTTAAGAGCCAAGACAAGTTGGATAGGAGGCATGGTCGTTGGATGGAGTTTATAGAAACATTCCCTTATGTAATTAAGTATAAGAAAGGAAAAGATAATGTTGTGGAAGATGCCCTTTCAAGGAGATACATGTTGTTGTCTACATTAGACTCAAGGATCTTAGGCTTTGCATATATTAAGGAGCTTTATGTAGATGACCCTGATTTTGGACAGATTTACAATCATTGTGTGGCTAAAGGATCGTTAGATAAGTACTACTTGTTTGATGGATTTCTTTTCAAGGTTGATAAGGTTTGCATTCCCCGTTGTTCACTTAGGCTCTTGTTGGTTGAGGAAGCCCATAGAGGTGGATTGATGGGCCATTTTGGGAGGGATAAGACCTATCATATACTACACACACATTTCTTTTGGCCTCGCATGCTTCGAGACGTAGAACATTTAGTTAAGAGATGTGTTGATTGTTTGAAGGCTAAATCTAGGTTACAACCCCACAGTTTGTATTGTCCATTACCTATTCCTGCAGCCTTTTGGGAGGACATATCCATGGACTTTATTGTTGGGTTACCTAGGACTAAGAAGGGGAGAGATTCGATCTTTGTGGTTGTTGATCGTTTCTCTAAGATGGCTCACTTTATCGCTTTCCATAAGACCGATGATGCCTCTAATGTAGCTAACCTTTTCTTTAGAGAGATTGTTAGGCTTCATGGAGTACCTAAGACTATTTTGAGCGATCGGGATGTGAAATTTCTTAGCCACTTTTGGAGGACTCTTTGGAGTAAGCTAGGAACGAAGTTGCTGTTTTCCACCTCTAGTCACCCACAAACTGATGGGCAAACGGAGGTAACCAATAGGACCCTTACTACCATCCTTAGGGCCATCATTAGGAACAATTTGAGGTTGTGGGAGGATGCTTTGCCTCATGTGGAGTTTGCTTATAACCGGACTATGCATTCATCTACTAAGCTTACAACATTTGGGTGTGTTTATGGTACTAACCTACTAACCCCTTTAGATCTTACCCCATGTCCCATGAGGGAGAAAGAAGACTTTGATGCAGGAAAACAGGTGGAATTCATTCGGGAGCTTCATGAGCGTACTCGTGACCGGCTAATTCAAAAGGCCGAAGAGAATGCCAAACGAGCCAACAAGGGGTGTCGCAAGATGATTTTCCAGCCCGGCGATCTAGTTTGGGTGGATTTGCAAAAGGAGCGATTTCCAAAAAAGCGCAAGTCTAAGCTCGCCCCTCGAGGAGATGGTCCATTCAAGGTATTGCAACGATTCAGGGATAATGCCTACAAGATTGACCTACCGGGTGACTATGAAGTTAGTGCAACATTCAATGTCGCCGATCTCACCCCTACCTAGATGAGGATGAAGACATGGATTCGAGGTCGAATCCTTTCCAAGAAGGGGAGAATGATGGAGGACCATCCCAAGAACCACCCAATGCACATTGTTTCGGAGATGGACATGGACCTATCACAAGGTCATGAGCTAAGAAGATAAGAGAGGAGCTTAACGCTTTCATCATCCACCATATGAAGTTGGTGCTACCAAAGGAGGCCGAGGATGACATCATCACATTGCTTGAAACCGCACCATTCTCGGGTTCGACTAAGGATGATTCAGCCACCACCCATACTTAGCATTTCATTTGCTTGCTTGTTTTGGACTTAGAGTTTTGGGCCTTTGTTTGGGTTTAGTAGGACTTGTTGAGACCTTGTGTTTTGGGCCCTTGCTTTTGGGCTGATTTTCTCTCCTATTATATAAGGCTTGTAAACTCTCATTTGAAGACACTTTGAATGTTGTTAATGAAAACCTAGTTGGTTTCACTCTCCAAAGGTGAGAGCTTCATGCCTTGTGTGCATTTGTGTTGCATCTAGTTCGGTTGTACTTGGTTTTGTCAATTTCCCGATGATTGGTGATTCCGAGATGAGCACGAACCTCCTCCTTGTACTTCCATGGCCAGCCATGGTTGTGTAAGGTTGTATAGGGTTGGTTTTGGTGTCATTCAAGTTGGTTCTTTGTGCATTGTCCCAATGGGTCTTCTTGTTGTTCATCAAGGTTGATTCCTCCTATCTTTCCCTTTAATTTCCCTTTATTTTATTCTGTTTTTCCTATTCATTTGGTCAAGCCTTGCTCCCAAGGTTTAACCTTCCTTTGCTGCGTTTCTTGTCTCACTTTGCCACTTCTTTGTGTTATTATGAGTCCGAGTCCACAACGTCAAGAAGGTCGGGAAAACAGCGGCTAACCCCGCATCAACTATTTGTAGGGTTGTAGTACACGACATTTTAAAGCGCAACATACTACTTGCTTATTATACTAGTTAGTTAATGGCAATTGGTTAGAGATTATTATTTTTATATATATAAACACAAGGACTTTAGTCTCATCACTAACTCAATTGTTATATATTTGTTTTTACTACATAATTTGCATCTAAATACAAGGTAACAAATTATGACAAAGACTCAATGAAGACAAGGGTGGCCCGCTCGGATGAGCAGTTAATTAAGACGATAATCCGACGTACTAATCATTGTTGGAACGAGAGACAGATAAGGCTACGATCGATCGAGTTGGGATGAAACTATACCCGTCCAAAGCTAGCCTAGCTATATTGTAATGACAAATCTCTTACTGTAAAAATATCAAATTAAATGAATCAAACTCAAAAAAAAAAACATCTCTTATGATTGGTAAAGCGACATATATATAAAAATAAGATTACATTTAAGACAAATTAAAACAGGTGGCACGAGAACATGCTTTAGACAAACGAAATTTAAGATCGAGGATGAACCTGGTGAGAATGTAGACATTAACTGTATATATATGCACTTAATTGCAACTGATCGGATTTGATCGATCATTGCCATCATAAGAAGCCAAAGAGGAAAATATGGAGAAATAGTTCCCATGTGAGAGTTCACTCTATGTTGGACCTCGGGAAGGTGTGTTAGTACAATAAAGAAGAAAATTCTAAACGACCATTTTTCTCTGAAGCAAGTTTTTGAATATGTATGAAGAATATATCCCAACCTTGTTAATTTCTTTTAAGGATATATGAAATCTATGGTCTTGTGTGCAGAACATGATTAGTGCATAGTGCGATTAGACGTACGTACTATGAGTTACATCTTACAAATTCAAACTGTCTAGATTCTTTAGCCTACTAACTATAGATAAATAACTTTAAGCGTGCAAGCTAACCCTAATTATACCTCAACAATATCAAACAAAACAAGTTAATTCTTACCGATCTTTCACTTGGCACAAATATTGATCGACGCTCAACAATATCAAACAAACAAGTTCGTTCTTACCAATCTTTCACTTAGCACGAACGCTTGTCGATCCCCTCTGGACCAATATTCTAGCTTCATCAACAACAAATGGCGGGCCCAGGGTGTGGCGCATGTGGGTGGCTGCCACACCTTCGACCTACGAGCACCCCATAGTTTGGAGAAAAAAATAGTTTATTTATATATATGGTATTGTTGTAATAAGTAAAACTATGATGGATGTTGAATCAATGATTCCATTCAGCTCGGTTGGTAAATGTGAAGGAAAGGAAATGAAATAAGACCAAAGACGGAGGGTTTTGAGAAAAACTTTGCCAAACATGCACTTTTTTTTGGACAAATTGGTGAATTGTCCTACTTTTTGGACAAATTGGAAAATTGTCCAATATATAACCCTAATATCTCTATCATGCTCCTCTCCTCTCTTCCCAGATTTCTTGAGACCAAATCGGGAGCAATCGAGAGCAATCCTCATCGTCCGAATTCCAGTTCCTTCTTCGACAGATCTGAGATTTCGAATGAATTTCTGATTTCTCCTTCTTCGAGACCAGATCGGTCGGTTGCTCCTTCTTTGAGACCAGATCGGCGGAGGGAGCGAGCCGGTTGCTTTGTTGAGAGATCTGGGAATTCCAATTCTCGCCAGGAGAGACCAGATCGTTAGAATCGTAAGGGCATCGACCAATTGCTCCTTCTTCGAGATCAGATCGGCCGAATTCCAGTTCCAATTCAACTCCGATCGCTCCTCAGGTCAGATTTCAAATATCCGATCGCTTCTCCGGTCAAGGCAGCAGCAAGGCGGAGGCCGAGAGAGCGAGGGAGGGAGCAAGCATCGGAGGGAGTGAGCGAGCGAGCGAGCGAGGCCAGAGCGAGCCAAAGGTGGTGGCGAGCGGCGGAGTGAGCGAGTAGTTCAGATATGAAATCATCCGATCGCTCCTCCGATCGAGGCAGCGGCGCCTAGGCCGAGGCGGAGGCCGAGCGAGCGAGGGAGGAAGCGAGCGGCGGAGGCTAGAGCGAAAGAGGCCGTCGGACGCCGGATCTGATTCGGGGAGGGAGGTTGAGGATGAAACTTTTATTAAATTACAAAACCGACCCCGTAATTATGGAAATTATAAAAAATTCTATATTTTATTACAAAAATCACCTTGTAAATATGAGAAATAAAAAAACTATCTATATTTTATGGAGACTTAGTAAATTGGTTCCGGTCTACAAGAACAAGGGGGATGTTCAATCCTAGAGTATCTACAGAGGTATCAAGCTGTTGAGTCACACGATGAAGTTATAAGAGAGAGTTATAGGGATGAGACTTCAGAGACTAATTTACATTTCTGAGAATCAGTTTGGCTTCATCCCTGGTAGATCATCAGTGGAAGCTATCCACTTGCTTAGGCGTCTGATCGAGGGGCACATGGACAGGAAGAAGAACTTACATATGGTCTTCATTGATATAGAAAAAGCATACGACAAGGTTTCGAGAGAGCTACTTTGGAGTTGCTTGGTACAGAAGGGAGTGCCGGGGTCGTATATCAGAGTTATCAGGGATATGTACAAGGGTTCGTTGACAAGCATTAGAACTCCGAGTGGTGACTCAGAGTATTTTGATGTCGGAGTGGGGCTTCACCAAGGTTGTTGTTGTTGTTATATATATTTTAGGGTCTATCGGAAACACTCTCCCGACTTGTTCGGGGAAAGAGTGCGTACATTCTGACCCCCCAGACCTTGCTTTATCGTGGGATTGACTGAGTTGTTGTTGTTGTTATATATATTTTATTATGTGATCCATAATCTATATTTTTATTTTTATTTTTGCACAACAAAATGTTATATTTGCACAACATACGATTATATTTGCACATCGTACTCTTATATTTTCATGACAAAATGTTTAAAAAAAACTAGACTTGGGTCATATTTGCACAACTTACGGTTATATTTTCACAGCATACTCTTATATTTGAACGACAGAATGTTAAAAAAAAAACTAGACTTGGGTCATATTTGCACAACTTACGGTTAAATTTGCACAACATACTCTTATATTTGCACGACAAAATGTTTATAAAAAAAAACAAAAAAAACTACACTTGGGTTAGATTTGCTCAACATACGATTATATTTGCACATCGTACTCTTATATTTGCATGAAAAAATGTTAAAAAAAAAACTAGACTTGGGTCATATTTGCACAACTTACGGTTATATTTGCTCAACATACGGTTATTTTTGCACATGCACAACATACTCTTATTTTTGCACGGCAAAATGTAAGAAAAAAAACTAGACTTGAGTCAAATTATTTGCTCAACATGCGGTTATTTTTGCACATGCTCAACATACTCTTATTTTTGCACGATAAGATGTTAAAATAAAAGAAAAAAGAGTTAGATTGCAGGGAAGATGATAAAATTGCTATTGGCAATGTGATAAAATTGTTATAGGCAAGATGTGGACGTTTCACCAATTTGTTCCAAAATGTGGACGTTTCACCAATTAGGACAATTTTTTTTGGACGTTTCACCAATTCCCCCGGGTTTTGATCCCTACCTATCTTTTTTTTTATATAAAAAAAATCGCCTCCTTTTTTTTTACACATTAATTAGTTATTCATTAGAAAAGGATACAAAAAAGAGTAAATGACCGATTCATTTGTCCTCTGACTATTTAGATTCAAGCTTTATCCCACCATTGATGTACGCGTTCATTGGGAGCTCAAGGGATATCGCTGTAGCCTATAGGGCTAGTTGTTGTTGTTGTTTCTCTCCTGCTCGGTACTTTGCTTCAAGTAGAGTTTGATTAGGTTAAACAACCCGAAGAGTACTTTGCATTCACTGCTACATTTTTTACGAGGATTACACAAGCAACCCTTGGTTTCTTCGATCAAGTTATTTATACAACCTTTCATAGTGAATTCGCCTATATATGTATCTCAACTTATTACAGAAGTACATATGCATATCTATTAAACCGAGAGTCCAAGATGCATATGCTCAATTCTTTTCGTGGGTATCACACAAGCGGGCCTTGATTTCTTCAGGTTATTGATACAACTTTTCGTAGTGAATTGGCCTATATGCATCTCAACGTATTACACAAGTACATATGCATATCTAATAAACTGAGAGCTCGAGATACATATGCTCAATTCTCATTATGATATAGCATTCTCAATGAAACAATATATTCTTTGTTAATTCTTTTCACGGGTATCACACAAGCAACCCTTAGTGATACAACCTTCGCAGTGAATTGGTTTATATGCATCTCAACGTATTATACACAAGTACATATGCATATTTAATAAACCGAGAGTCTGAGATGCCTATGCTCAATTCTCAATATGATATAAGCATTCTCAATGAAACAATATAGTCTTTGTTGGTAAAAATTTGTACGATTTGATGATGAATTTGTTTCATTTTTCTTGTATCTAATTTCTTCTTGATTTGTGACCTTGTCAGGTTGGATTTCTTGATCGACTTCTTGTCTCACGTTGCCATTGTTGGTGTTATCGATTTAGGGTTATCTCCCTCTCACATTCAATCGACGAGATAATGAAAAACAGATAAACGAAACACACACAAGAACACACAACCTTTGTTTACGCGGTTCGGTTACCCTACATCCGCGGAACCTCAGGAGGAGAGGCTCACCCAATTTCACTAAGCATCCAAGTTCAAAACAGGTTACAATGGAATCAGATGCACAAGATCTAAGCTAGCGATTTCTAAAGCAACACAAGAACGAAGATAAGAGGAGAATAGGGTTAGAGATCGTCCGTTAAGGACACCGAGATGAGATTTCTCAACACCTGAACCCTCCTTCAGAGCCTTCATCTTCTTCATGCAAGAAGGGACTCAGGTAGCACCCAACCCAGACGAGCTCCCTTCAAGAAATCGTTGTCACCAGATCACTCTTAAGTTGGAAACCCTGCCTTCTTTTCCCAAACCTTAGCCCCATGGCTTACCTGAGAGAGAGAGTGCCCGGATGCTACAGTTCCACTAGGGTTTCATAAGAGAGTATATATAGACGAGCAAGCAACGGTCTCATGTAGAGAGCTGGGTCGGGAGAGTGGGCCAAGTGAATAGGCCCAATATCCAATGAAGCACAACTCAGACATAAGTAACCGAAGTAACCCAAATGACCACACATGGACACACATACCCGTCCAATAGGCACACCAAGTGAGTCAAGCTAGCTATTGGTTCCACTCATGGTTAGACCATGGGACCAATTAATGAGCTTTTCTTGCTCACAGCATGACTAGGTTGGTATGTGGTCGAGTGGGGTTTCACCTAGCCTAGACCATTGTGCATCTTAATAAACAAATAAACCATTGTTTTGTTACAAACCAAATTACAAGGATTAATAACATAACAAATGCCCTCCTAATCCTTGTGATTGAGTCTTCCTTGGTTCCCAGTAGTGAATTGAGTGTTCTCCCGTCCGTCGTCGATTCAAGAGGAGCTTAAAGCTCAGTTGGCATCCCATATATGCAGGGCATCCCTGCAAAATGAGAACTTGTCAGCTTGGACAATCTTTGTGCCAAAATCTGCAGGATTAAGGTCTCCCTTAATCTTTCTCACATCAATAAGTCCATTCTCAACCTGTACACGAATATAGTGATGCCTCACATCAATGTGTTTAGTCCTTTCATGATAGACATGATCTTTACATAGATGAAAGGAACTTTGGCTATCAGTAAACAAAAAAAATAAAAAGGATAAAGGTAAGATTTCACCAAGTATTCCAGTCGACCATGAAGCCTCTTTAATTGCTTCTGTATCAGCAACATACTCAGCCTCAGTGGAAGAGAGAGCAACAATGGACTGTTGTTGAGACTTCCAAGAAATGTATTTCCCAGCCCATGTGTAATAATTGGCAGTGATAGATTTCCTGTTATCTTTGTCACTTGCATAATCTGAGTCTACTAAACCATGCAAATCATGCTTTGAAGCATGTTCATCAAACACAAGACAATAGTTTTTAATAGCACACAGATATCTGAGTAAGTACTTCATTCTAGTCCAATGAACATCACCAATATTGGATATAAATCGACTTAGAACACTAATGGCAAATGCAAGATCAGGCCTGGAGCATAACATTGCATACATCACAGACCCTACAACAACATCATATGGAATTTTAGACATTTTTGTTTTTTCTTCAGGTGTGTTGGGACAATGTTTCTTACTCAAGTCTAGGTGCCCTCCTAAGGGAATACTGGTAGGTTTAGAATCAGTCATATTGAACCTATTAAAAACCTTTTCCACATAATCACTTTGAGATAACCACATCATCTTCTTTTTTCTATCTCTAGTGATGTTAATACCCAGAATCCTTTTTGCAGCTCCTAAATCTTTCATGTCAAAGTGAAGTTTCATATCTCTTTTAACAGCAGATATGAGAACCTTGGAATTGCACATGATCAGAATATCATCCACATAAAGAAGCACATACACAGGAGACTTAGACTTGACACCCTTGAAATACAAACAAGTATCATAACTGCTTCTCAGAAAGCAAGCTTTTACATGCATGAGTCAAACTTTAAGTTCCACTGCCTAGGACTTTGTTTCAAACCATAAATAGATTTCTTTAACAAGCACACATGATCAGATTTATGTTGATCTACAAAACCCTTAGGATGTGACATATAAATAGTTTTAAGAAGATCACCATGCAAGAAAGCAGTTTTGACATCCATTTGTTCTAGGTTCCAATCATAGATAATAGTTATAGCAAGCATCAACCTCAGGGTCTTATATTTAACTACTGGAGCAAATATGTCATTGTAACCAATTCCCTCTTTTTGGGAAAAACCTTTAGCCACGAGTCTAGCTTTGAATCTAGGTGGATCAGTAGGTTTAACACTTTCCTTTAACTTGTAGATCCATTTACAGTCAATGATCCTAGCATTTTTAGGCTTAGGCACTAATATCCATGTTTTATTAGTAATCATAGACTGAGTTTCCTCCTTCATAGCTTTTAACCACATGTCAGATTTTGCACATTTTATAGCTTGATCAAAAGTTTCAGGAGTATATGATCTCACAATCTCAGCAACAATGAAAGCAAGCACAATCAGATCAACACTTTCCAGTTCAGCAAGGTTGATGTACCACCTATTAGGTCTGATAACCCTAGGCTCTCTATCTCTAGTTAATTGGTAATCATGTAAAACATTTTCACCAATTTGCACAGAAGACTCTCCAGACTTAGAGTTAGAGTGAGAGGAAAGAGAGCTTACTTCCCCATCATGTTGATGGGGTATTGCTACATCCAGGTGTTCATTGTGGTCATTTGGATGACCTTGAGGCTCTTGCAGTTCTTCTTCTACTACTTGGCCACCAGGTTCAGGATATGGAGGTGAGACTGGTCCATTTTCGTCCAAATCTTCATCTTCAAGATGCCCAGCTTCATGTGGTAGGAAGAATGAGGATTGCATTGCTGCTTCTTGATATGTACATGCACTCTCAGAAGAACTTGTCAGTACATTTTTAAAATGAAAGTCCACCTCATTAAAGGTTACATTTCTAGAAGTGATTACTTTGTAACCATGAGGTTGCACAAGTAATATCTTGTAACCTTTTGTACCCTCAGGATATCCTAACATCACACCTTTCTGGGCCCTTGGTTGCAATTTACCTTGAGATATATGAGTGTAGGTAGTGCATCCAAAGGGCCTCAGATGGGCAATATCAAGCTTTCTCCCAGTCCACATTTCCTGTGGAGTCTTAAACTCAAGCACAGAAGATGGGGATCTATTTATGAGGTAGGCTGCAGTTGTTACAGCTTCACCCCAAAAGGAGGGTTTCATCCCAGCACTAATGAGCATGCACCTTGCTTTTTCAAGCAAGGTTCTGTTCATCCTCTCAGCTATGTCATTTTGCTGAGGGGTGCTAGGTGTTGTTGCATGAGGATGGTCAAGTATGAAATATAAATATAATATAAAGCAAACTGACTCCCAGTCTCAGCAAATAAATACAACACTTCCTCTCGTTGTAGTAGAAGGCAGTCAGGATCGTATCCACCAGGAAGCGTCTCAGTGCCCGCCTTTTCAGTTCCAGAAAACCTCTCGATTTCGACCAGAAGAGTACTCGATATCGACCTACCTAGTCGATATCGACCACTACGTCGACAAGTCTGCAAAACAGAAGAACAGCAACGCAATACGAAACAAGACCGGTCGATATCGACCTAACCACTCGATATTGACCAGCTTACCCGATGTCGACCAACTGTTGTCGATGTCGAGTACAAAGCGAGACAAGAATCAAAACTTTCGCAAGACAGATCATGAAATTGATGAAATAAAACCAATAAACTAAAGACTTCCAAGATCAGGGTTTCAACACAACAACAATAACCATGTAAAATAACACATAAAGACATAAAAGATCGTGCTTTTCATCAAATACTTTCGTTATTAACAAATAGGAAGGTAGAGGCTTTCGCATAAACCCCAATTGTTACTAACTTTTTTTCACATAATTAATCCAAGTTGTATTAAGATCACTTTCGCTTCAATAACACAAACAAGGATCACCTTCAACTTTCGTAAAAGAATCATGCTCATAGGGATAGAAGACGAAATCGCATCAAAAGATTGTACCTTTCTCGGCTACAAGCTCTCTCTCTCTCTCTCTCTCTCTCTCCTACCTCTATGTAACTAATTGTAACTGAAATTGAATGAATAAAAACCAGCCCATAAGGCTTTATTTATAGTGTTCATTCCCCGCTAATCTAGGAAAGAACAACTATATCTATGTCTAAACTTTCTATCTAAAATATTAAGATAAAACATTATGATAAAGGAAATAAATCAACAAGGAAACTATATCTAAAGTGGATAGATCTCTCTTGGACTTGATAAATCTTCCATTGAGTTGATAGAATATCTCTTGCTTCACGTGGAAGAAAGCCCTCTTAGAATTCGGACTCGAAATCGACTCGAAATCGGCTCTGGGGATTGGTCAATATCGACCAATGTTGGTCGATATCAACCAATGTTGGTCGATATCGAGTCCTCTGCTCGGATTCGTCTTCTGACCACTCGATATTGGCTCTAGCAGAAAAATCGACTTGGTCTTTGGCTCAATATCGACCAACATAGGTCGATATCGACCTGTCTTTGCTTCTTCACTCGATCTCGGCCTCTGGGTGGAAATCGACCTGCCTTGACTCGATATCGACCAACATAGGTCGATATCGACCTCTCTTGTTTCGCTCCCATTCTCTGGTCGATTTCTGACATTTCCGCTCGACGTGATCCACTCGATATCGACCTACTCTAGTCGATATCGACCTCTTTGGCAGTTTTCTTCCTTTCTTCGAATTGTTGTAAAATGCCTCGATTTCTGCAAAATTAAACAGAAACTAGTGTAGATTCCATAATTTGGCAAATACGCGTAAACTACATAGATTTTGTACTATTCTAGCCCAAATGTATGAAATGCATGCGGAAATCGATATAAAAGTAAGCGTAAAAATGGCGAATTAGGCTCACAACAAACACCCCATACTTAAGCTTGCTTGTCCTCAAGCAATACTTTTAATGGTCATTCAGGGTAAGAAATAAAAACTCTCAACATATTAGATTCATTGCCATATGTCCCTGCAATCAATTACTATGCTCGAAAAGGTACTAGTGTCACAATTCATTGGGGATGAAGCATAGATAATCAAGAGGACTTTAATTTAAGCTCATGGTAAAGAAAAGTTAAAGGTAAAGCGGTGGGCTATTTTTGGGCAATGTGGTGCTAAATCCGGGGAGAACTCTTCAAACTTCCAAAGTGGCCATGCATAAGCAATTCGAAAAATAAACTTAAGAATATGCACATATATTGTCAAATAAAGCCAAATATACATAAAGTAAACCCTTCCTCCACCCCATACTTAAACATTAGAGTGTCCTCAGTGTATAAAAACAAGGGTAAAGAAAGAAACTCACCAGACATGCGTGCTAATTGTCAAAATCGAGTGGCATTGCTTCTGTAGACCTTGGTCGATTTTGAGTGACCTGGTCGATATCGAGTGAGTCCGCTGCTTCTTTGTTTGTACCTGCAAAAATTGTTAGAAAAGAAATACCCATAATAGAAAAACTTAAAAATAATGTCCAAAAACAAAAAAACCAAAAAGCAATATCCAAAAATTCAAAAACTAAGTGTTTTATTTACAAGTTCTTGACTTTATAGTCGCTAGGCCGACTTTCTTCATTAAGCTCAAGGTGGCATCTGCAGGACCCATGTAGCTTGGGCTTCAAACAAGACTCTATTATTGTCCATCAGCTGTAGTCTGATAGCGTCTATTCTAGCATTGTTTTTGGGCACTCTTGTGTAGAGTTTAGGGCGTTTTTACTAGAGTATGCTACCTATTTCTTAGCCCTTTGTTTCCCATTTCGAGGAATCGGTGTCTACCGCTAGTTTGTTATGATTTCAGGTACTTTTGAGCGGTTTTGGAGCCTATTCAAGAGCTAAAGGATAAGGAGTGATTAGGGGCGTTTCCATGTGGAAATAAGTCATCAAAGACGAGCTAAAGGTGTCAAGAGACGAGCAAAAATATGAGACAAGAAGCAAGCATATCAAGTGAATCACTCATAGGAGCTCAAGACGATGTAGCACGACTCGCGGGACAAGGGAGTTTGTGCAATTTTCAGCTACAGCAAGCTGTCATGACTTGTGGGCAAACTTCACGAGTCGTGACGAGTGAACCCGTTTGTTTTGGGACTTCTGCAGGCTGTCACGACCCGTGACAGACTCTTCACGAGTCGTGACAGTGCCAGATCCGACCAGACCTTTCGGACTTCTGGCTGTTTCTTTAATTTGTTTTGGATGAATTAAAAGGGATGTAATTTTCATATTTGAGGGGGGTTACGTTTTGGAAAAAAAGGGCTGGAAACACTCAGCTTTTGGGAAGAAAACTAGAAAGAACGCTAGATTAGTTGAATGGTAAGGGATTGCAATCGAAGGCTTTGAGACGATTTCCGCTATAGAAGATCAAGTATTTCTCTTACTCTTCTTTGCCATGTCTTCTTATCTTGCTTTTGATTTGTTCTCTTTTATCATGTTTAGTTAATTCAATCGTTCTAGGGCTGGGGTGGTTCCGCTATGTTGAGATAGACCATACTTACTATTGCTTGAATGTAGTTTGATTTTTGTTTGATTTAATCCTATTGAGCGTATAGCCTAATTGATAATCAATTAGGTCCAATTAGGGGTTGAGACCGAGAGGAGATAGCCCTAATAGGAAGATAGATGATTGCATGAGACCGAGAGGTGATTGTTGTCATTTGAGCTATAGGATTACCTGAGACATTGATGTTTGCTTATGAGTGACACAATAGCATGATTCAAGGTCTCTTGAGTATTTATAGGGCGTCATAGAAATTCTAGGTTTGTTTGTTCTAATTGAGACCGAGAAGAGACATTTGAATGAACTTGCTTAGATTCTAAGAGCGTAATGGACCTAACTTTAGTTTAACTTTACACGAGAGTAATTGTTAGCCGGTTAGGTATAATTTGCTATGAGACTGAGAAGAGATTAGTAATGAACTTAGACAGCCTACCTCAATACAGAATCAAATTCATTCGAGCGAGAAAAATCTCTTAAGTCTATCGACGACACATGGTGGTTAATCCTCAATTCTAGAATGTTTTCTCCATATTTGCCCAACACTTCCATTTGCTTATTTTAATTTATTTTTGTTAGTTATATCATAAAACCTCAATTTCGATCTCTACTATTTTGGCTTAGTCAACTGGTTGCAAAGATTCGATTAATACTCCTATAGTCCCTGTGATTCGACACCTTGATATACTACAACCGATCCCATACACCTGTGGGAGTAGGTTTCAAGCCTATCAAGTTTTTGGCGCCGTTGCCGAGGACAAGAGCTAGTATCGATTGTTACTTGACAACTAGTTTGCTAAGTTTTTTTGTTGCTTTGATTTGTTTTTTTTTGTTTTTATTTTATTTTAGATGTGCTCTTTTGAAGATGAATTGTGTTCCCTATTGTGATGTTTGTGCGTCCTTCGGTCATGCCACTCGTGAACATCAGTTCTCTGTTTATGGGACATATGCCTATTGCGAGTTTTGTGGAGGTTTTGGACACACAATTACCGAATGCCCAGTTTTGCTAGCTCCCAGCTCTCGTGATGCGGATTTCATGTACCGCAATTGCAATCCTGATGGACATTACGAGTGGGAGCGCACTTATGAAAGGGATTTGGTCGAGCTTCAGTGCCAACCTTCCCAACCTCCTCCTGATCCAGAGCCTTATTCACATCTATCCATTGATGAGCTAGTCACTAGGATAGCGGAGCTGAAAGCTCAATTAGCGCAACACACATTGAATGCTCTAGCTATTCCGGAGAGTTTTCCAATCCAAACAAATGTCAGTGACAATGACAATTGCACTGGTGTTTCTTTTGAGATTAAGAAAAGTTTTGAAGAGCATGTGCATGAGTTGATTGAGCCAGAGATTGATTTTGAGGACGATGAGCCCAAAGAAGAGCCCCGATTGGTTGTTCACCAAGCATACATGGTGCCATCACTGTTTTCTGAAGGGATGGTTCAAGAGAATGTTGATCAACAATGTGGGGCATGTGCCGCAATGCTTGCAAAATGGCATAAGGAGGAGATATCAATTAATGTTCCTGCCGACATACCGCCTCCCATCAAGTCCCAAGAGGTGATCTTATTATTTGAAGACGGTGGTGACGATGAAGGCACAAAAGGACGATGGGCTAAGAAGAGGAGGAGCACATGTCTATGGAGTTTGAGCAAAATGCGATCTAAATCATGTCGCTACGAGAAGACTCTATTAGATGGATGGGGCGAGCTATGAACCGTTCATTCGGGTCGATTTAAGCTTCTCGAAGGTAATAAGGGTCGGCTTCAGACATTAAACTAGCGCTTCTCGGGAGGCAACCCGAGGTAAGTTTTCTTTTCTTCTTTTGAAAAAAAAAAGAGAATTTTTTGTTTTGTTTTTAGTTTATAGTTTTGTTTTTCTTTTATACATGTGAGCTGATTTGCAAATGAGCAAGTATGGGGTAGAGAGTGCGCTATATTGAGAATATTGATCCTGTTCGAGCTGAGTTGAAGGTGTTTTGACACCTATCTACTAGCCCCTATCTTGTTGAGTTTGTTGCTTGTTTGTCTTGGTTGTCTTCCCTAGGTTTGGACAAAGATGGCATTGGCTTGGCCACTTTCATGACACCCGTTCTACATGGTGAAATTGTGAGTATTCCCATCTCTTCCTTGATTGTTTTGCACATTGAGGACAATGCTTTGCTTAAGTATGGGGTGGGGGTGAATACTTCACAATTTTTGCGATTTTTGTGTCTATTTGGCCCATCCTTATTTTTGAATATTTGATGATTACCTGAGCATTGAGTCATTGCCTTGTTTGACTAGTTAGATTGTTTACCCTCTTGCTTGATTATGTATGTTTCTCGCCTTATACTTGGATACTCAAGCTTGACATTATGGTGAGACCGCATTATTTGGTCTATGTGCACAATTGAAATATGATTGAGGCAGTTTTGTTAGCCAATTTCTCCTTATCTACCTTTGCATTTGATCAACTTCTTGAAGCCTTCTAAGCCTTAGAAGCTTGTTTCTTTGGTAGCTCCACAAGATTTTCAATAGCCCGCTATTTGCCTTAACCCAATCCGGGATTTTTGGTCATGATGGTGTATTTTGTTGTGGGGATGTGCTTCAAGTGTGGGGTGATTTTCTTGATTGTGGTTGAAAAAAAAAATCTTGGGATAAGAGGAGGATAAAATTCACTCTTATGCAAAAGTCAAGAAAAGAAAAAATACGGTTAGTAACCGATCCTGCTTGTGGAGAATAAAATTCACACAAGTAGGAAGAAGTGCAAAGCGAGGATGCTGAGACACTTAGTAACCGGGTTCATTCATCACAAATGTTTGTATTCGTGTAAAACGGTGTTAAGGCTAGAGATGTAAGGAAAAGAATGAAAAAAAAAAAATTGATGTGGTTGACAAAAGTGAACATGAAAAATTTGTTGTGATGGAGTTTGTTTGGTGGATTGGTATGAGTTCGATTATTTGAAAGTGTGTGTTTTTCCGGTTGTTCTCGAATGATCCTTTTTCCCGGATTTTAGCACCACATGGCCTGAAATTTTCCATACCAAACTCTTTCCACCTTTGACTCATCGCCTATAAAGCCCTCATGATTTTATTGTGTGCATATTTTCAAGCGGTTGAGATTATCGAGATTGTTCAAGCATTGTGGATGAAGAGTATTGAGGTTGAGATTTAAGCGAAGTGCATTAGAGGATTTTGGTGTTTTGATGTGCTAGCCAAGCTCGATTGTTGGCAATGATATGCTAGGACGGCATTCGTCGGATAATTCTAATTAGCAGACGCTATCTTGTGGTTTATTATCTTAGTCTTGCTTGGGGACAAGCAAGGGTAAGTATGAGGTATTTTGATAGCGTCTATTCTAGCATTGTTTTTGGGCACTCTTGTGTAGAGTTTAGGGCGTTTTTACTAGAGTATGCTACCTATTTCTTAGCCCTTTGTTTCCCATTTCGAGGAATCGGTGTCTACCGCTAGTTTGTTATGATTTCAGGTACTTTTGAGCGGTTTTGGAGCTGATTCAAGAGCTAAAGCATAAGGAGTGATTAGGGGCGTTTCCATGTGGAAATAAGTCATCAAAGACGAGCTAAAGGTGTCGAGAGACGAGCAAAAATATGAGACAAGAAGCAAGCATATCAAGTGAATCACTCATAGGAGCTCAAGACGATGTAGCACGACTCGCGGGACAAGGGAGTTTGTGCAATTTTCAGCTACAGCAAGCTGTCATGACTCGTGGGCGGACTTCATGAGTCGTGACGAGTGAACCCGTGTGTTTTGGGACTTCTGCAGGCTGTCACGACCCGTGACAGACTCTTCACGAGTCGTGATAGTGCCAGATCTGACCAGACCTTTCGGATTTCTAGCTGTTTCTTTAATTTGTTTTGGATGAATTAAAAGGGATGTAATTTCCAGATTTGAGGGGGGTTACGTTTTGGAAAAAAAGGGCTGGAAACACTCAGCTTTTGGGAAGAAAACTAGAAAGAACGCTAGATTAGTTGAATGGTAAGGGATTGCAATCGAAGGCTTTGAGACGATTTCCTCTATAGAAGATCAAGTATTTCTCTTACTCTTCTTTGCCATGTCTTCTTATCTTGCTTTTGATTTGTTCTCTTTTATCATGTTTAGCTAATTCAATCGTTCTAGGGTTGGGGTGATTCCGCTATGTTGAGATAGACCATACTTACTATTGCTTGAATGTAGTTTGATTTTTGTTAGATTTAATCCTATTGAGCGTATAGCCTAATTGATAATCAATTAGATCCAATTAGGGGTTGAGACCGAGAGGAGATAGCCCTAATAGGAAGATAGATGATTGCATGAGACCGAGAGGTGATTGTTGTCATTGGAGCTATTGGATTACCTGAGAAATTGATGTTTGCTTATGAGTGATACAATAGCATGATTCAAGGTCTCTTGAGAATTTATAGGGTGTCATAGAAATTCTAGGTTTGTTTGTTCTAATTGAGGCCGAGAGGAGACATTTGAATGAACTTGCTTAGATTCTAAGAGCGTAATGGACCTAACTTTAGTTTAACTTTACACGAGAGTGATTGTTAGCCGATTAGGTAAAATTTGCTATGAGACCGAGAGGAGATTAGTAATGAACTTAGACAGCCTACCTCAATACAGAATCAAATTCATTCGAGCGAGAAAAATCTCTTAAGTCTATCGACGACACATGGTGGTTAATCCTCAATTCTAGAATGTTTTCTCCATATTTGCCCAACACTTCCATTTGCTTATTTTAATTTATTTTTGTTAGTTATATCATAAAACCTCAATTTCGATCTCTACTATTTTGGCTTAGTCAACTGGTTGCAAAGATTCGATTAATACTCCTACAGTCCCTGTTATTCGACACCTTGATATACTACAATCGATCCCATACACTTGTGGGAGTAGCTTTCAAGCCTATCAAGTTTTTGGCGCCGTTGCCGGGGACTAGAGCTAGTATCGATCGTTACTTGAAAACTAGTTTGCTAAGTTTTTTTGTTGCTTTGATTTGTTTTTTTTTTTTTTTGTTTTTTTTTATTTTAGATGTGCTCTTTTGAAGATGAATTGTGTTCCCTATTGTGATGTTTGTGCGTCCTTCGGTCATGCCACTTGTGAACATCAGTTCTTTGTTTATGGGACATATGCCTATTGCGAGTTTTGTGGAGGTTTTGGACACACTATTACCGAATGCCCAGTTTTGCTAGCTCTCAGCTCTCGTGATGCGGATTTCATGTACCGCATTTGCAATCCTGATTGACATTACGAGTGGGAGCACACTTATGAAAGGGATTTGGTCGAGCTTCAATGCCAACCTTCCCAACCTCCTCCTGATCCAGAGCCTTATTCACATCTATCCATTGATGAGCTAGTCACTAGGATAGCGGAGCTGAAAGCTCAATTAGCGCAACACACATTGAATGCTCTAGCTATTCCGAAGAGTTTTCCAATCCAAACAAATGTCAGTGACAATGACAATTGCACTGGTGTTTCTTTTGAGATTAAGGAAAGTTTTGAAGAGCATGTGCATGAGTTGATTGAGCTAGAGATTGATTTTGAGGAGGATGAGCCCAAAGAAGAGCCCCGATTGGTTGTTCACCAAGCATGCATGGTGCCATCACTGTTTTCCGAAGGGATGGTTCAAGAGAATGTTGATCAACAATGTGGGGCATGTGCCGCAATGCTTGCAAAATGGCATAAGGAGGAGATATCAATTAATGTTCCTGCCGACATACCGCCTCCCATCAAGTCCCAAGAGGTGATCTTATTA
The DNA here is from genome assembly GCA_037127255.1 of Persicaria tinctoria. Taxonomy (NCBI): domain Eukaryota; kingdom Viridiplantae; phylum Streptophyta; class Magnoliopsida; order Caryophyllales; family Polygonaceae; genus Persicaria; species Persicaria tinctoria. The sequence goes on from JBANSL010000018.1 coordinate 55,093,344, forward strand.
TTTGAAGACGGTGGTGACGATGAAGGCACAAAGGGACGATGGGCTAAGAAGAGGAGGAGCACATGTCTATGGAGTTTGAGCAAAATGCGATCTAAATCATGTCGCTACAAGAAGACTCTACTAGATGCATGGGGCGAGCTATGGACTGTTCATTCGGGTCGATTTAAGCTTCTCGAAGGTAATAAGGGTCGGCTTCAGACATTAAACTAGCGCTTCTCGGGAGGCAACCCGAGGTAAGTTTTCTTTTCTTCTTTTGAAAAAAAAAAGAGAATTTTTTGTTTTGTTTTTAGTTAATATTTTTGTTTTTCTTTTATACATGTGAGCTGATTTGCAAATGAGCAAGTATGGGGTAGAGAGTGCGCTATATTGAGAATATTGATTATGTTCGAGCTGAGTTGAAGGTGTTTTGACACCTATCTACTAGCCCCTATCTTGTCGAGTTTGTTGTTTGTTTGTCTTGGTTGTCTTCCCTAGGTTTGTACACAGATGGCATTGGCTTGGCCACTTTCATGACACCCGTTCTACATGTTGAAATTGTGAGAATTCTCATCTCTTCCTTAATTGTTTTGCACATTGAGGACAATGCTTTGCTTAAGTATGGGGTGGGGGTGAATACTTCACAATTTTTGCGATTTTTGTGTCTATTTAGCCCATCCTTATTTTTGAATATTTGATGATTGCCTGAGCATTGAGTCATTGCCTTGTTTGACTAGTTAGATTGTTTACCCTCTTGCTTGATTATGTATGTTTCTCGCCTTATACTTGGATACTAAAGCTTGACATTATGGTGAGACCGCATTATTTTGTCTATGTGCACAATTGAAATATGATTGAGGCAGTTTTGTTAGCCCATTTCTCCTTATCTACCCTTTCATTTGATCATCTTCTTGAAGCCTTCTGAGCCTTAGAAGCTTGTTTCTTTGGTAGCTCCACAAGATTTTCAATAGCCCGCTATTTGCCTTAACCCAATCCGGGATTTTTGGTCATGATGGTGTATTTTGTTGTGTGGATGTTCTTCAAGTGTGGGGTTATTTTTCTTGATTGTGGTTGAAAAAAAAAATCTTGGGATAAGAGGAGGATAAAATTCACTCTTATGCAAAAGTCAAGAAAAGAAAAAATACGGTTAGTAACCGATCCTCCTTGTGGAGAATAAAATTCACACAAGTAGGAAGAAGTGCAAAGCGAGGATGCCGAGACACTTAGTAACCGGGTTCATTCATCACAAATGTTTATATTCGTGTAAAACAGTGTTAAGGCTAGAGATGTAAGGAAAAGAGTGGAAAAAAAAATTTGATGTGGTTGACAAAAGTCAACATGAAAAAGTTGTTGTGATGGAGTTTGTTTGGTGGATTGGTATGAGTTCGATTATCTGAAAGTGTGTGTTTTTTCGGTTGTTCTCGAATGATCCTTTTTCCCGGATTTTAGCACCACATAGCCTGAAATTTTCCATACCAAACTGTTTCCACCTTTGACTCATCGCCTATAAAGCCCTCATGATTTTATTGTGTGCATATTTTCAAGCGGTGGAGATTATCGAGATTGTTCAAGCATTGTGGATGAAGAGTATTGAGGTTGAGATTTAAGCGAAGTGCATTAGAGGATTTTGGTGTTTTGATGTGCTAGCCAAGCTCGATTGTTGGCAATGATATGCTAGGAAGGCATTCGTCGGATAATTCTAATTAGCAGACGCTATCTTGTGGTTTATTATCTTAGTCTTGCTTGGGGATAAGCAAGGGTAAGTATGGGGTATTTTAATAGCGTCTATTCTAGCATTGTTTTTTGGCACTCTTGTGTAGAGTTTAGGGCGTTTTTATTAGAGTATGCTACCTATTTCTTAGCCCTTTGTTTCCCATTTCGAGGAATCGGTGTCTACCGCTAGTTTGTTATGATTTCAGGTACTTTTGAGCGGTTTTGGAGCCGATTCAAGAGCTAAAGGATAAGGAGTGATTAGGGGCGTTTCCATGTGGAAATAATTCATCAAAGAGGAGCTAAAGGTGTCGAGAGACGAGCAAAAATATGAGACAAGAAGCAAGCATATCAAGTGAATCACTCATAGGAGCTCAAGACGATGTAGCACGACTCGCGGGACAAGGAAGTTTGTGCAATTTTCAGCTACAGCGAGCTGTCACGACTCGTGGGCGGACTTCACGAGTCGTGACGAGTGAACCCGTGTGTTTTGGGACTTCTGCAGGCTATCACGACCCGTGACAGACTCTTCACGAGTCGTGACAGTGCCAGATCCGACCAGACCTTTCGGATTTCTAGCTGTTTCTTTAATTTGTTTTGGATGAATTAAAAGGGATGTAATTTCCAGATTTGAGGGGGGTTACGTTTTGGAAAAAAAGGGCTGGAAACACTCAGATTTTGGGAATAAAACTAGAAAGAACGCTAGATTAGTTGAATGGTAAGGGATTGCAATCGAAGGCTTTGAGACGATTTCCGCTATAGAAGATCAAGTATTTCTCTTACTCTTCTTTGCCATGTCTTCTTATCTTGCTTTTGATTTGTTCTCTTTTATCATGTTTAGCTAATTCAATCGTTCTAGGGTTGGGGTGATTCCGCTATGTTGAGATAGACCATACTTACTATTGCTTGATTGTAGTTTGATTTTTGTTTGATTTAATCCTATTGAGCGTATAGCCTAATTGATAATCAATTAGATCCAATTAGGGGTTGAGACCGAGAGGAGATAGCCCTAATTGGAAGATAGGTGATTGCATGAGACCGAGAGGTGATTGTTGTCATTGGAGCTATAGGATTACCTGAGACATTGATGTTTGCTTATGAGTGACACAATAGCATGATTCAAGGTCTCTTGAGGATTTATAGGGTGTCATAGAAATTCTAGGTTTGTTTGTTCTAATTGAGACCAAGAGGAGACATTTGAATGAACTTGCTTAGATTCTAAGAGCGTAATGGACCTAACTTTAGTTTAACTTTACACGAGAGTGATTGTTAGCCGGTTAGGTACAATTTGCTATGAGACTGAGAGGAGATTAGTAATGAACTTAGACAGCCTACCTCAATACAGAATCAAATTCATTCGAGCGAGAAAAATCTCTTAAGTCTATCGACGACACATGGTGGTTAATCCTCAATTATAGAATGTTTTCTCCATATTTGCCCAACACTTCCATTTTCTTTTTTTAATTTATTTTTGTTAGTTATATCATAAAACCTCAATTTCGATCTCTACTATTTTGGCTTAGTCAACTGGTTGCAAAGATTCGATTAATACTCCTATAGTCCCTGTGATTCGACACCTTGATATACTACAACCGATCCCATACACTTGTGGGAGTAGGTTTCAAGCCTATCATAGTCCTCCTGAATGGATCTTGTTCACCGTGAAGGGTCACATCTTCTTCTTTTTGAACTTGTTAGGGAACCAATGATCATTTGATTTGAAGACATAGACTTTGTCTCCTACTTCATATTCCTTGGGATCATTATTGGAAACCCTACATAATCGCACATACCAAGGCAAATCTCTCCCATGTATAGATAAATCTTTAATTGAAATAGGAGAAGAAAGATCCATACCTTGGCTTACCTTCGCAGATTCGGTGTCATTCAGCTCCTAAGGATCAGGTCGATATCGACCAATTTCACTCGATATCGACTGCTGCTTTTATGGCACTGTTTTAGATGATGTAGACGAAGACAGGTCAATTTGGGGTGGTCGATATCGACCAAGAGTGGTCGATATCGAGTGATGTTGCTCGATTTCTGGTGGCTTCGTCTCAGGAGGTGGAGTCGACTTGATAGGAGGTGGTCGATATCGAGTTATTCTGCTCGATTTCTGCTGGCTCGATTTTTGGAGGGGCAGTCGACTCGATAGGAGGTGGTCGATATCGAGTTCTTCTGTGGCCCAGTTGACTCCGGTGTAGAATGTTGGTCGATTTCGACCCCATACTTAAGTCTTGGCAAAGCATCCGAAAAATAGTTAGTCCATATCGACTTACCTTGGTCGATGTCCAGTAGTTCCTCTTTATCGTCGTTTAGGATGACCATGATCTCCTCCACCTGAGCTTCCATATCCCTCTTTTCCAGCTTCTTAGGGGTCATATTTCTTACCTTAGGTTCCTTGTAAGTAATGTACCAGGATGATATGGATTTGACCTCTTCCATGGGACCTGTGTGCCTTATAGTTTTGTTAAAAGAGTACTCAATTACCTCATCACTGATGTTGAAAGTGAGCACTCCCTTCCTTACGCTTATGTTGGCATCCACCGTTGTCAAGAAGGGCCTTCCTAGAATGATTGGACAAGAAGGGTCCTCCTCCATATGAATAACTAAGAAATCAGGGACAAAGAACTTACCTACTTGCACTGGTACATTGTCTACCATGCCTGTTGGGATGACCACCGTGTTGTTCGCATATACAGTTTAGCATCCACATGCTCTAGGGCACCTATCTTAACTTTGGACCAGATAGATAAATGCATTATACTCACACTAGCTCCCAAGTCACATAAAACATTAAATTTGTATTGACCAAATCCAATGGTTATAGCAAACTTACATGGATCTGGCATTTTCTCTAAAACGTCCATCTAGCTGCACTCCTCTGCGATCTCAACCATTGATCGCTTTTTTCTTAAGATCTCCTTGAGGAACTTTACATATGATGACATCTCATTAAGAGCTTATGTGAAGGGTATCGTTACATTGAGCCTTTGAAGCATCTTGATGAAAAGCTGGAACTTTTTTTCTGCTGGATCCTTCAAGGATTTCATCGGGAATGACAACTTTTTCTTCGTCGGAGGTGCTGATGTCGAGTGAAGGGCGTCGATATCGACTAGTGTTTGGTCGATATCGAGTGATGTTTGGTCGATATCGGCTGGACTGGTCGATTTCTGGCAAGACATTGCATTCTGGTCGATATCGAGTGAGGACTGGTCGATATCGACTGGTTTGGTCGATATCGACTCGTCTCCAGCTCCTTCTTCCTCCGTCGTTTGCTCGGGCGTTTGCATATGTCGCCCACTCCTTAGATTCATGGCAGCTACATGTCTTGTAGAATTAGTTTTAGGATTAGGTTCAGAGGATCCAGGGAGCGTACCTGGTTGCTTGGGGACGAATGTTGCTAGTTGACCAATCTGGGTCTCAATAGATTTTTGCCAGATATCAATTTCTCCAAGCCTAAAGTTGACACCATTTTAGTATGGATGGAATTGATAGATTGCTTGGTGTCTGAATGATTCCGTCACATCTCCTCAAGAATGGTCTACAGGTCATCTTTCTTACCTTCTCTGTCAGGGTGACCAGGGGCTCTATAGGGAGGGGGATTTTGATGCTGGGGCTGGCAATAATAGCTCCAGTTCTGGTTCTGATGTGGCCCTGAGTAGTGTCCCCCCTTCATACCTTACCTCTTCGTGGGTTTCTGCCGCTTGTACTTGATCGACTTGTGGGAACGCAGTGGTGTTGTGCCTCACAAACCCACATTCCAAACAAGGCTGATTTTTAGAGAGGAATTTGACTTGTTTGGTAAGACGACGTACCTGGTCATTCTGGAATTTCTTCCTGACGTCTGGATTAACCTCCTTTGGTGGCACATACAATGGCATAGATGGGGCAGGCCTTTCATACCTTTCGTCAGAAGAGGCCGCAGAAGTCCCATATGTGTTGTCGCAGTTAGCTAGCGTCTCAAACACCTCTCAAGCACGGCGTGGAGTGTACTCAAGATACCCATAGGCGATGTAGTTGTTGATCTGATCCTTAGTAGGCGCATCCAGGCAATTGAAGATGATCTCCTGGATGACGTAGGGTGGGTGTCCATGCATATGACATGATTTCAGAAGCCTCTTGTAGCGCTCCCAGACATGTGCAAGTGTTTCCCCTATCTTCAGTCTGAAAGCTGTGATCTGTTGTCTGAGAGCAGGTGTCTTTGAAGGAGGAAAGAACTTGTTGAGGAACAAGTCCTGCAGTTTGTTCCACGTGCAAATTGATCGTGCATGCAATCCTTCCAGCCACTATTGCGCTATTCCTATAAGGGACCAACGAAAAGCCTTTAGTTTTAGATATTTCAAATTAGCACCATCTGCTATAGCTTCACATAAATCTATAAAAGTGGTGACATGCTCTAAAGGACATTCATTGATTATTCCCCTAAATTGACTCCTCTTAATTTCAGTAGTAAAAGAAGGACGAATTTCAAAATTAATAGCGAGAAGAACTATCGGCGATTCTGGAACTTCCAGAGTAGGATGCAAATACTTCTTCGAGTTGGCTGGGATATGCCCCATCTGCTCGTCAAGTTGCCTCCTCGCGTTAACCTCGCGATCTACCCTTGCCTCCCACCGATGTTGGTTCTGTGTATATTCCGCCTCTCGTTGGGAGTGTTCTGCTTCTTTAGTGGTGAATTCCTCTATCCGTAGGCGAAGTTGCTCAAGCTCCTATGCTGGTGTGAGCTGGCCCTCATTCCCATTGTTGGATGTCGACATGAGTCTCCTCCTAAGCCTTTGCTGAAGATGGAAAAATTGCTCAGGCTTGAGAATTGGGTCTATGGGTGTGCGATCAGTTCTTCGTATACACCTGAAAAAACAAGAACAAAAAGAACAAGTAAAAAGAAACTAAAAAGAAAAAAGAAAAGTAAAAGGAACTAAAAAGGCCGCGACTGATTGCTTCCCCGACAACGACGCCAATTTGTTGTTGTAGGGGGATGGTCAAGTATGAAATATAAATATAATATAAACCAAACTGACTCCCTGTCTCAGCAAATAAATACAACACTTCCTATCGTTGTAGTAGAAGGCGGTTAGGATCTTATCCATGAGGAAGCGTGTCAGTGCCTGCCATTTCAGTTCCAGAAAACCTCACGATTTCGACTAGAAGAGTACTCGATATCGACCTATCTAGTCGATATCGACCACTACGTCGACAAGTCTGTAAAACAGAAGAACAACAACGCAATACGAAACAAGACCGCTCGATATCGACCTAACCACTCGATATCGACCAACTTACCCGATGTTGACCAACTGTTGTCGATGTCGAGTACAGAGCGAGACAAAAATCAAAACTTTTGCAAGACAGAAAACGAAATTGATGAAATAAAATCAATAAACTAAAGACTTTCAAGATCAGGGTTTCAACACCACAACAATAACCATGTAAAATAACACGTAAAGGCATAAAAGATCGTGCTTTTCATCAAATAACTTTCATTATTAACAAATAGGAAGATAGAGGCTTTCGCATAAACCCTAATTGTTACTAACCATTTTTCACATAATTAATCCAAGTTGTATTAAGATCACTTTCGCTTCAATAACACAAACAAGGATCACCTTCAACTTTCCCAAAAGAATCATGCTCATAGGGATAGAAGACGAAATCGCATCAAAAGATTATACCTTTACCGCATCACCTTACATGGCCACCGTCTGGCTCACCCTGACCCTAGAAGTTGGGTGACTACTCGCTCTTCATCATGAATAAACACATCAAAGATTTCAAGAAAATAAATTGCATTAAAAATAACCAAAACTTACAACCGATCGAAGCCAAATCCGCTCTCGCAAAACTCCAACCTCTCTCGGCTACAAGCTCTCTCTCTCCTACCTATATGTAACTAATTGTAACTGAAATTGAATGAATAAAAACCAGCCCCTAAGGCTTTATTTATAGTGTTCATTCCCCGCCAATCTAGGAAAAAACAACTATATCTATATCTAAACTTTCTATCTAAAACATTAAGATAAAACGTTATGATAAAGGAAATAAATCAACAAGAAAACTATATCTAAAGTGGATAGATCTCTCTTGGACTTCATAAATCTTTCATTGAGTTGATAGAATATCTCTTTCTTCACGTGGAAGAAAGCCCTCTTAGAATTCGGACTCGAAATCGACTCGAAATCGGCTCTAGGGATTGGTCGATATCGAGTCCTCTGCTCGGATTCCTATTCTGACCACTCGATATTGGCTCGGGCAGGAAAATCGACTTGGTTTTTGGCTCGATATCGACCAACATAGGTCAATATCGACAAGTCTTCGCTTCTTCACTCGATCTCGGCCTCCGGGTGGAAATCAAACTGCCTTGACTCGATATCGACCAACATAGGTCGATATCGACCTGTTTCGCTCCCATTCTCTGGTCGATTTCAGACATTTCCGCTCGATGTGATCCACTCGATCACAAATAAGGTAAACAATATGGTAAAGAATTGGCAATATTAATCTCCATAATGTAATTTCATTCTCAACATAACCCCCGGATCAGAAATATGGTAAAGAATGAGCAATATTTAGATCATGTGGAGCATATATGAAATAAGGCATAATATGGCTTGTGTGATGCATAATCATACGTATGGCTAAGGATTATAAACATATGAGCATTGTATGGAAAATATAAAGTCCTTCATCCTCTTATCATGCAACATGTCAAAAGCAATATCAAATTATACCTCATTTCATGGTTTTCAATAAAATATGCACTTCATTGTGACTTTCCTTTATTAGGCAATTTCATGATATATCTCTAATGAATCTAATTTTGCATCGTCGAGTTCAATAAAGCTTCCATGACACTTATTCAAAAAATTTGATGGGGGTGATGTTTATAAACTTTGGAAAATATAGGCACATAAATCAAATATAATTCCAAAGTGGCCATGCATAAGCAATTCGAAAAATAAACTTAAGAATATGCACACATATTGTCAAATAAAGTCAAATATGCATAAAGTAAACCCTTCCCCCATCCCATTCTTAAACATTATTGTGTCCTGAGTGTATAAAAACAAGGGTAAAGAAAGAAACTCACTAGGCAGACGTGCTAATTGTCAGAATTGAGTGACATTGCTTCTGTAGACCTTGGTCGATTTTGAATGACCTGGTCGATATCGACCTTTATTACTCGATATCGAGTGAGTCCGCTGCTTCTTTGTTTGCACCTGCAAAAATTCTTAGAAGAGAAATACCCACAATAGAAAAACTTAAAAATAATGTCCAAAAACAAAAAACCAAAAGCAATATCCAAAAATTGAAAAACTAAGTGTTTTATTTACAAGCTCTAGACTTTATAGTCGCTAGGCCGACGTTCTTCATTAAGCTCAAGGTGGCATCTGCAGGGCCCATGTAGCTTGGGCTTCAAAGAAGACTCCATTCTTGTCCATCAGCTGTAGTCCTCCTGAATGGATCTTGTTCACCGTGAAGGGTCCCATCTTCTTCTTTTTGAACTTGTTAGGGAACCAATGATCATTTGATTTGGAGACATAGACTTTGTCTCCTACTTCATATTCTTTAGGATCATTATTGGAAACCCTACATAATCGCACATACCAAGGCAAATCTCTCTCATGTATAGATAAATCTTTAATTGAAATAAGAGAAGAAAGATCCATACCTTGGCTTACCTTCGCAGATTCGGTGTCATTCAACTCATGAGGATCTGGTCGATATCGACCAATTTCACTCGATATCGACTGCTGCTTTTCTGGCGCTGTTTCAGTACATGGTATAGCCCTCCTTTCTTGATACTTCTTATTAGTGTAGTCCTATTTTAAATACTCCTTTAATACCATTGTGAGTCTTAATATCATATTGTTGATCATCTAACACAAATTCAGACATTAAATGTCTCCTAAGGTCAGGAACCCACCTGACCTTCTGGAGAACTCTTACTTTCCCATCAAACATTTATAAGGCCACATTACCTATACCTTTGATCTTCAGAGACGTGTCATCACCTAGCAGAACTTCACCATCATCATACTCATCTAAGGTCTTGAACATAGACTTGTCATAGGTAGAGTGAATGGTGCAACCTGAATCTAAAATCCAAGAGTTATCAGAAGCATCAGAAGAACAAACAAGCAATTGATGGGGGTAATCATTTTGAGAATCAAGCATAGTAGCAATTTCCTGTTTTTTCTTATTTTCATCAGCCTTTTTCTTTTTATAGAAATCCTTAATGTAATGACCAGGTTTATCACAGTAGTGACAATTTCCCTTACTGCTTCCCTCTCCGGTGGACTTTTCATCCTTTTCCTTATCCTTTTTCTTAGATTTCTTGTTATTTCCCTTTCCCTTACCCTTAGCTACAAGAGCTTCAGGCTTAGGCTCAGTTTTCTTTTCAGATTTGGTTTTGAACACCTTCATAATTTCATTTTTCTCAATGATGGATTCCAGAATTTTATCTCTACTTAGATCAGCATTGCTACATTGAACCACATCTTTAAAGTTGTCAAACTGAGCAGGTAAGGAGTTTAACAATAACACGGTTTGGTGGGTATATCTTTAACCTTGTCATCAACCCTTTCCAGTTCCTATGTTAATCTAAGAAACTTATCCAGATTTTCATTCAGAGACAGGTTGGTGTCCATTTTGAAAGTAAATAACCTACTTAGCAGTGAAATCTTCCTAGGTAGAGATTTTGTTAAATACAAAGCCTCAAGAGCATCTCAGAGAGATTTAGCAGAGGTTTTACTTACAACCTGATGAGTCACGTCGTCAGACAACCTGATCATGATTTTTGAATGAGTCTGCTCATCCATCTCTTGTTTGGATGACTCTGAAGTGCCTTCAGGGTGAGCTCCAGTCACAGCCTTCCAGTACTTCTCCTTTATCATCATAGCCTTCATCTTGACTTGCCACATGGCGAAGTCAGTCGTCCCATCAAAGGGCTTCATCCTCATGGTGTTTTCTGCCATTGAAAAACACACAATACAAGTTAGTAACTAACTTAATATAGAGGATAAACAAGAGTAAGGCTAGATTACAACCAGTAGGTAACCAAAAATACAAACAAAGGTCTGTTTTTGGATTTTTCAGATATTTATAAAAGCAAGAAAGAAAAAACACAAGTAAGATAGAACGAAAGAGCGAAGGACCAGAAACCCTAAATCTTGCGGAAGCTCAAAGAATCAAGGTCGGTTCAACTCTTTTTCGAAGACGAAAGAGGGCCAAGCCAAGGCTCTGATACCAATTGTTATCGATTTAGGGTTGTCTCGCTCTCACATTCAATCGACGAGATAATGAAAAATAGATAAACGAAACACACACAAGAACACATAGCCTTTGCTTACGCGGTTCGGTTACCCTACATCCGCGGAACCTTAGGAGGGGAGGCTCACCCAATTTCACTAAGCATCCAAGTTCAAAACATGTTACAATGGAATCAGATGCACAAGATCTAAGCTAGCGATTTCAAAAGAAACTCAAGAACGAAGATAAAAGAAGAATAGGGTTAGAGATCGTCCGTTAAGGACACCGAGAAATCTCAGAGAGATTTCTCAACACAGGAACCCTCTTTCAGAGCCTTCATCTTCTTCATGCAAGCAGGGACTTAGGTAGCACCCAACCCAGACGTGCCCCCTTCAAGAAATCGCCGTCACCAGATCACTCTCAAGTTGGAAACCCTACCTTCTTCTCCCAAACCCTATCCCCTTGGCTTACCTGAGAGAGAGTGCCCGGATGCTACAGTTCCACTAGGGTTTCATAAGAGAGTATATATAGACGAGCAAGCAACGGTCTCATGTAGAGAGCTGGGTCGGGAGAGTGGGCCAAGTGAATAGGCCCAATATCCAATGAAGCACAACTCAGACATAAGTAACCGAAGTAACCCAAATAACCACAAATGGACACACATACCCGTCCAATAGTCACACCAAGTGAGTCAAGCTAGCCATTAGTTCCACTCATGGTTAGACCATGGGACCAAAGAGCTTTTCTTGCTCACAACAATATCGACTAGGTTGGTATGTGGTCGAGTGGGGTTTCACCTAGCCTAGACCATTGTGCATCTTAATAACCAAATAAACCATTGTTTTGTTACAACCCAAATTACAAGGATTAGTAACATAACAATTGGTTTCATGGTTGGATCCGCGATGACTATTGGCCTCTAGCAACTGAAAGGCCTACTGGGGATCAAAGATTTCACTAAGAAAATCGACATTTTTTCGGTCCTACACTCGGTGTTTAAAGCGGATTATCATAAGGTATAACTAACTTAGTCTCACTCTATAGTAATCTTGGGTCCGCTACTGCTCATCAGAAATTTTGCACCACCTTTCATAGAGTCCCGCGGCCGCCATTGATCAACAACAACGTTAAAATTTAAACTTTTAGACTTTGATTAAGGGATTTAAGTATTTAAATTTAATTTTTATCCTGCTATATAATAAGCCAAAATAAAAATAGTAAATATATAAAGCAGGTAGAGAAACGAGGTAGCAAGAAGCAAACTAAAAGCTAGGTAGGTAGCTAACTAGCTAGTTGCAACTTCACCTTAATCTACAAAGCTAGCTAGGTTCCACCAAATTAAAACTCGCTTTTATAAAGGGCCCATGCCCATCACCATTTATGATCCACCTCCTGAAACCCTAATTCTCACCACTTGTTTTTTTTCCCCTTCCCCTTTCACAATAATAATTCCGTTTGAAATCATTCAATAATTCCTTTTCTCTCCACCCTGTCTCAACACACTAGCTAGGCAGCTAGCTATATCTTCCTCATCACCCTTCATTCAAATACCCTAATTTCCAATTACGGGTGTTGCTATAATTATAAATAACCAGCTCCGTCCTTCAATTCCATACACATACTGTAGTCCCGCCAATCTTAGTTCACCTAGCCTTTCTGTTACCATCGCAGCTCAATCTCGATCCGATCGAAGATGTCGAGCCGTGTTGATGTGGCCTCAGATCGGCTCTGCTACATCCCTTGCAACTTCTGCAATATCGTTCTTGCGGTTTGTTAATTAATTATACATCATTTCTGATTTTTATTTTTTACTTAATTTTCATTTTTCATGTGCAATTTCTTCAATAATTAATTAATGTATAAATATATTAAGTATTGTTTTTTTTTAGGGTGCAATTAAAAGGAATCGGAAACGAGGATGGATTCAATTTTTTTTTTTTTTTTTTGGCCTTAGTCCGATTCGATTGGACTTAACCATCTCACATCTAAATTGGGTATTGTGTATACAGGTAGGTGTAGATGTAAATCTCATGGAATTGAGTGTCTTGTTTTCTGGACGCAGTCATGTCTCCATCATCCAAACCCCTTTTTCTTATTTTGATTAGAGATTTTATTTCTCTTCATCTAGATTCTAGAGACCATGTTTTGCAGTGAGAATAAAGGAGTACCCTGCTCGGTGCTGCACATTGCACACATCAAACACCACACTATATCCTCCGCCCACCCACAAATGATTTTTTTTTTTTTTTTAAAAGAAACGTAACATTCTCTGAATTTATTCTTTCTTTGTTTTTTACACCTTCAATTTCATGTCCTTTGGGGGGATGTAATTAAAGTCAGAAACCCAGAAAATTAAAGGGGGATCCGAAGGGGAAAAAGAAGAAGAAGATGATTTATAAATTTATTGAAATTATGCAATTAAGGATCTGATGTAATGAGGTACGTACACCCTTAATTTGAGATCCAATAGAAAGATTAAAGGAAGGTATATATATATGAAAGTTTCTAAATTGTGGGAGATATATATATTCCTAATTAATTACCATGCATGTAGCACTAATTAAATTAATCTGCCTGATTTGTGGATATTGTGTGTGTAAATATTAATTAATTTGAACACTGAATGTGGCAATATATATGATGGGGGTGGCATCCATATATATATATGGATCTACAGGTGAACGTGCCATGCAGTAACCTGTTGGAGACGGTGACAGTCAGGTGTGGACACTGCAGCACCCTCTGGTCAGTAAACATGGCGGCCGCCTTCAACTCCGCCTCCGCCTCCTCCCCGTCAACCCAAGATCCTCCTCCGCGCCACCATCCTTATCAGGTTCAAATTATGATATACACATTCTTCCCTATTACTCCCTCCCTCCGATTATTAATGTAGTTCATAACCAATTTTGAAATTAAAATTCAGATCAGACACCAAATAAAATTAAATTGAAAACTAATAAATAGGTCCCTGCAAACTATAGGGTTTAATTTGTAAATTTGGAAAAGTACTCTCACGGATCGAATCAAAGAACAGAATTTTGATTTCAATTAATTGAAATTAAATATATTTTTAAATATAATTTGATGGTTTGATTTCCCCCCTCCTATTTGCATTTTATGTTTTTAGAATTCGCTTATTTTTATTTGTGTAAAGAGTACGTTTTCCCATTAACTACGCCACGTACATACACACCCACTGTACGTAGCTCTCGATCGTGTGTTTGATTTGAAATTTAGAATTTTAAGCTCACTCCAATTCTGTTATGATGGTGAGTTTGTCCCCCTTTTTTTTTTTTTTTTTTTTTTTGGCCAAACACATTTTATGTTGTGAAAAAAGTACTTTAAGTTATTTATAAAAAAAATATATATTATTTTATTTTTAAAGTTGATCGAGTACATAAAGCTGAAAATGAAATATATTTCAGAAAATAATCATGAGTTTTAATTAACAAAATTTTAAATTAAAAATTGAACCAATTCAAAAAAACACTTTAGAATAAATCTGTAGGGTTTGTTAATTTGTTTCAATACAGGAGTATATTTAAGGGTACCGGTAAACGGTAGAAAATCACCCCTTAAATGTGTCACATTGCACATAATCACCCCTTACATATGAAATTGTGGAAAACCACCCCTTATAATGTCTCTGTTAGCAAATAACCACCCTAGCCTCTACTCCATTAAAATTCAGTGTAAATATATATGAAACTGACTAAAATACCCTTGTCTAAACATCCAATTTTTAGTTGAATGCCATTAAAATCAAGAACAGTACTTTCCTTCAAATCCATTGCATTCAGTCAAGAATTTAAGAACAAATTCACATTAAAACAACTTCATCCCTTCAATTTCTTCAAATTCAACGACACGAAAGATAGCAAGTGACAGGCACACCCAAAAGTTTGAAACCCTAAACTATCGCCAAAGACCCGAATCCCCTTAAAGTCATCATAGATAAATTGGGACCGAGTTTGGGTTAGGGTTGTGCACCATATCAAATTCAGAATCGGCGTTTGAGTTGGGATTGGTAGAAGGGGCCGTCGTTGCTATTTCCCCATGAGGAAGAGAGCAGACAAAGAACCGCCACAGTAGGTTGCCATAGCCACCGCCCCGGAGTCGCCACTCCACCTTTGCGGCTTTGCGCCCCAATCTCGCCTCTTTTTCCTTTTTCCTCTGGCCCGACCTTCTTCTTGCCAGCCATCTACCGACCTTTCTTTCCTTCTCGATCTCTTTCAAAACTCAGATTTGGTGATCGAGCGGGGTCACGACGGGGATGCGTGTTGGGGAAATGTTCATGTGGGTTTTTTTTCTTCCAAAGTGTCTTTTGGACTTCTTAAAGTCCCACATTGATTGCAAAAGAGGTTGAGGGGTTGTTTTTTTAAGGAGGAGTTTTTGAAAGGGTTATTGAGAGTTGGGATAGGAGTCTCACACGCGCAGGGCCGGACCTGAGATTTTCAAGGCCCGAGGCAAGATTTCAAAATGGGCCCTTTATAGCTTTACTAAACATCAAGCTATAATTCAACAAAAAAAAGCATAGGAAAGCTCCAAAAGAAAGTTTAGATTTTACTCAGTAGAAAACTAGAAACGAGCACAATTAAAATCAACAATTATGACAGTTAACTCAATTGAACTGAAATCAATGAGAGCAAACAATATTTTGATTCAAAATTCAATAATGATTTTTGCAATTGAAATCAAACAGTGAGTAGCAACAAATACTTAGACTTGTAATTCAATTGAAATCAAACAGCCACAAGGCAACACCGACAGCACACAATTTTTTTTAACAGGCAGACAACAAATAAAAATGAAATCAACCAACGCGCGGAGACAAGCAAGATAGAGCCACCAAGTTGTGGGCGGCCAGCAGGACGGCGACCAGACCACCGGTGGCACATGAATTGAAAGGGAGCGGAACCATGAACGGGAGGGGAGGGGAAAACGACAGGATGGCCGCCCATCGCCCACCCCGGGAGAAAATGGATCAATCATCAATCCCTTGGGGATACTTGTGATTTGAGCCATCGGAGAAGAAGAGAATGTCGACAAGGAGAAGGAAGTGGCCGCCGACAGGGAGTGGAGTCCAATGGAGGTGCGAATCTACAGCCAAGAAAAAGACATTCGACGTTTATTGAGAGGAGATTATTGAGGGTTGGATATCAGATTTGGATCTGGATGAGGCACAAATTTTGGGGCTAGGGTTTCAGATTGGGGGACGAAGGAAGCCAAAAATCGGCGGCGGCGGACTGTGGCAACTGTGGTTGCACCGGTAGACACCGAAGAGGGTGAGGATGGTGGTCGCCTAGTCGGCAAGTGGCAACGACTTGGCGGTGGGACTGAAGCTAGATTTGCGGGGCGTGCTGATTTCTTTCTTTCTCCCTTTCTTTCTTTCTTTTTCTTCCGTTCACTCATTTATCTGATATTCAGTTTTTTTTAATATATAATATATATGTATATATACATGGGCATTGAGCCCCCAACTGGATGTGGGCCTGAGGCGACGGTCTGTTGGGCCTTGCCTCAGGTCCGGGCCTGCACACGCTTGCACCACCACCGCCGTCGGTCTGTGTTTGTGACACGTGCGCAGTGTGGTGCTGGTTTTGACTAATTCAACTTTGTCACACGTTTTTGAAAACCTGTTCAGGTTCTTTCCGAGATTTCAACGACGTGGAGCGTCTTCCTTTTGTTTTAAAACCGACGTTCCCTTCAGTTTCCAACACACATAACACAAGATCTCCTCCTTCTCTCTTTTGTTTTAAAACTGACGTGCCCTCCATTGCTTCAATGGCGAGTGCACGCTTGAGAAGTCCGCTGTGTATCCTTGGGGGGCGACGCCAGTAGCCAACCTGCACCACGGTGTCGGGGCGATTTCGCTTCTAAGGCATTGGTTCCCTTTATACCACGTCACATCCTTCAACCACTTTTAAACACGGGTTTTCACTGATTTTTCCAAGCGGAGTTTCCACTAAATTTGAGGCCTACATTCGTAATCGCACCAGCAATGCGATGCGCGACGGCGGCGTCGCAGACTCGAAATTCTTGTCCTTCTTGCCGCCGCCAGGCTTACGGTAGCTTGAGTTTGGCTGCCAATTTACCCCGCTGGATGGCCCCCTTACCACATTTCCGATCTAAAATCGCCAACGGAGGAGAGAGCTTTCATAGTTTCATCCCTTTTTCTTTTTTATTTTAATTAATCTTCGTAGATTAAAATATAATAAAAGGTAGAGTTATTAACAACAACTTAATGGAATAAGAGGTGTGCGTGGTTATTTGCTAACGGAGGCATTATAAAGGGTGGTTTGCCACAATTTCACATGTAAGGGGTGGTTATGTACAATATGCAATATTTAAGGGGTGATTTCCTTGCCGTTTACCCTATATTGAATTGAAACTAATTTGTTTGGACTGTACTGTATAAGTAAGTAAACTAGATTAGGTTATAGTCTTCCATTTTAGGAAGAATCTTTTACAAAGATAAAAATAGGTAGCTAGCTAGCTAGAGAGAGCAGTAGCTGGACTGATAGATCTGATCATCGATATGTATATACTGGCAAAAACAAACACTGTCAAATCTGTGGCCTGTGGGCATCACTACGGACTACAGTACTTTTCTTTGTTGTTGCCAACAACACAGAGCTTCAGGGCTTCAGCTTCCTCAGACTATGCACTTTTTTTCAGCTTATGAAACATCACTTCATATCTCACCACTCAACACTGTTCACCTTTTCTTTTTCACCATCAATTACTATTAGGATTCCATACCACTGTCATCATTTACTGTACTTGTACGTATACTACTACCTCCGTTCAGTAAAACATGCCCCAGTACTTATCACTTATTATTCACGCACACTTTTTTAGCAGATAAAAACTATATAAAATTTCTAATTTTTTAAATAACTTTTTTAAACAGTTTTGTAGTTATTATTAATAAGTACAAACTTGTTAAAAAATTTATTAAAAAATGAAGTTTTTATCTCCTAAAAAAGCGTGCGTAAATAGTAAATGACATGTTTTGCCGAATGAAACGGAGGTAGTAGTACCTTTCCTAATAAATTTACTGTTAAGTTAAGTCCCTTGAAAACTACTACTACTTTGTACAACAAATTGAACCAAAATTTTACCTGACCTGTTAGGAAGACAAAAATAAGATCATAAAAATGCTAATTAAATATATCGATCTCCATAAAACCAAATTACACCTCTTATCGAATTTAGGTTATAAGTTGTTACATATGTGTACATATATGCATATATACAGTCAAATGGTTACAACAGCATGGGTTACAAGGTGGACAATGCCATGAGTTCGTCTTCGAGGTATTATCATAACAAGATTGGAATGAAAACTGCAGCAGCCTCAACCAACTACCCTACTAATCCTGTTGAGGAGAGGGTTGTCAATCGACGTAAGGAAGGAATTAGAGTTAAACAAGCTCTTATTTAGTTTATTTTTCATTCCAAAAAATGTTGATCGATAAGTACCAATTTCAATTGGTGTTACCGGTTTTTATCTTTGATCTATCAGCTCCTGAGAAGAGGCAGCGCGTACCTTCTGCATACAATCAGTTCATCAAGTAAGCCCTTAGATCCATCGATCATCGATCAAGCTAATTACCCTACTAATGATCAGTTCATCAAGTAATCAATTTAATTACAATTCATGGATTTTCAGGGAGGAAATTCAGAGAATTAAAGCTAACAATCCTGATATGAGCCACAGGGAGGCCTTCAGCACTGCTGCCAAGAATGTGAGGATCCACATAATGTTTTTGGGATGAAAAATCCAATTGCTACCAATTAATTAATTAAAATTAATGTCTGCTAATTGTTCAAGTAGTAGTACTTCCTAGACAGTACTGAATTACTCATAAATTTTGGCTTCTTCCTTGGATCATTTTTCCGGTTACCAGTGGGCTCATTTCCCTCATATTCATTTCGGGTTGATGCTTGAGACCAACAACCAGCGGAAGCTGATCGAATGAGCTAGGTAAGTTTAGGCTTTCTCTCTCTCTCTCTCTCTCTCTCTCTCTCTCTCTCTCTCTCTCTCTATATATATATATATATATATATATATATATATATATATATATATATATATATATTAATTAGTGCATTCATCTATTAAAAATAATTAAAAAAGTCTGCTATTTTGTGATGCATCTAGCTTGATCGATCAAATCAATTTAGTTTGAAATATAGAAAATAAAGCCATATATAATCGGTCTCTTGTTCAATTTTAGGAGCATCTTCTTGCAAGGACGTACTGCGCTACCTAAGCGTCCACAAACTCTCTATCTATATATTGATGAATGTTATGTGTTCTCAAAGTGATCGAGCAACATCGATCGATCTGTATAATATCATTGTTTCCTCTCGGTGTATGTGTGTATATATGTACGTACACATACATATGCATGTACGTGTGTGTTACACAATTGTTAACTTAAGTATGTCGATCGACATATACCGCGGTGTGTATTTGATTGAACTTAACATTCCCAATGTGTTAATTGTACTTCCAATTTCATCTATACTAACATAGTGCCCGTGCGTAACGCACGAGATTTGTGAAGTATATTATATTATAAAAGATATTACTATAATTTATTTACATTATATATTAGATGTATTATACTATTATAATAATATGAAAACGATATAACAAAATTATATAAATTTGGATAAAAAATAATGCTTATACAATATTATATATCAATATATAATATATGTGGCAAAACATCAATATCTCACCTTCCTAGCAGGGTCGGGTTTAATCATTACAAATGCCTAAGGCAAGATATAAAAATGTAAATAAATTATAGACCAAATAATTTGGTCGTTCAACTACGTATTATACAAACTCTAGGTGAATAGAATTAAGCAGTAGTCACTTGTAAATATGTTATTTAATAGAGGAAAAATATAAGTTGAAAGAAAATAATGTTGCGTACTTATTCAGAAAGGGAATAAACTCCTCATTCGATAAGTACATGAAAATATAACGGCCTTAAAAAATGGTGTTAACATGACACAATCGAATAATACAAAATAAGATGTAAGAATTATAGTGGTTAGGATGTGCCATATCACGCTACAAATGACAAACAATACCATTTTTAAGTTACCACCTATAGTGGTTAGGATGTGCCTTTTTTTTTTTTATATATATCCACTTAATTTTTTGGGGTCAAGATATCTAGATACGTACATAACACCATATCTATATATCCATCTATATCTATAGTTGGGTGAAAGTCCCATTAATTGAACAAATTAATGATGATAAATTCTCTTTATATATATAAAGTTGTGTAAAAGATACCTATATTTATTTACGTACTGTCATGATGTAAACCTAACCGAAGGACTAATTTTAAAATGTTTTTTCTAAGGTTGGGGGACTGAACTGGAACGATTAAAAGGTGGTGGACTAAATTGGAACGCATTGCAAAGGTTGGGGAGTAAACCATAAATCATAATCCCCCCACCCCCCAACCCCACAAAAAAAAAATCGTTTTGCTTTGGGTTGAAAAACCCTAACCGATCTTCTTCTCCCCTGGTCTTGAGTCGCCCATGAACGTGTCCCTTTGCCTCTGGTCTCCTTCCTATCCCCGAGTCTTACTCTCAAGTCTCCCGTGAACGGCAACCGGCACTGTTGCCCATCGCCTCGCGCCGTCGCCGACATCTCCATTCTCGAGCAGTCGAACCCACGCCACGCCATGCCATCTCCATTCTCGAGCAGTCGCCACTCGCCGGCATCCCCATTCTTGAGCTCCACCCGTCGCAGACCGGCACTGAGGCCTCTGCAGACTGTCACTCCCGATTCCCGAAAGTCGAGCGCCCAAGCCGAGCCCCATCTCCTCTCATCTGTCGAATTCGAAGTGTCGAAATGTAAGTTTTCTAATCCTAATCCTAACTCATTTTCGAATTCACAAAATTATTGAAATTATTGCTTGAGAATTGAGATTGATATTGAATTATAATCTTATTACAGTTTGCAATTTAAAGAATTTACTGTCAATTTTCGAATTTAGATTGTTTAGCAATCCATTTACTGTCAATGTTTGAATTATTATTGCTTGATATTGATATTGAATTATTATTGCTTGGGATTGCTTGAAATTGGTTAGCATTTACAATTTACAGAATTTACAATCCGATTACAGAAATTTGTTAGCATTTTCTGTAATTATTGTCAATTCACAGGAAAGTGGTTAAGGGATAAGCATCCGAATTTCTGATTTTTTCCGAATATATTTAATGGGAATAATGAGCACCAGTTTTTAGCGATTTATGATATTTCGAATTTATTTAGGTTTTTTATGTTGGTTGTTAGTGATTTTTGATTTCTTTTCGAATTTCTGATTTTGTAGTAGTGTCAAAATATATTGATTTCTGGATTATTTAAGGAATAAGTATCTGAATTTCTGTTTTTTTTTTCGAATTTATTTTAATGAGCACAA
This sequence comes from Persicaria tinctoria, assembly GCA_037127255.1. Classification (NCBI taxonomy): domain Eukaryota; kingdom Viridiplantae; phylum Streptophyta; class Magnoliopsida; order Caryophyllales; family Polygonaceae; genus Persicaria; species Persicaria tinctoria. The sequence continues at coordinate 55,114,745 of JBANSL010000018.1, forward strand.
GTTGTTGGTGATTTCTGAAGATAAATAAATAAATCTAAAATATTTTTCATGATATATAATTAAACTTTCATGAGCCTTTTTGTTTTTAAAAATTATTAGTAGAAAATGAAAATTGAATTATTTTTGTTTTAATATAATATATCAATATATCAATGTATTTAGGATTCTAAGTGGGATAAAAATAAAAAAATATTAACATATAAGGCTGTTAAAAATAGTTTTTTTAACAATATTACAAAGAAAGTTTAACAAATTATGTATTGTGTTTGATAGATTATAAGAGGAATGCCAATGTATATTTTTAAATGTAGGATTTACTCGAAATGATAGTATATCATAACATGACATGGAAAGTAAAAATGTAGGAGAGTCAGGATATATAGTAATTAAAAATCAATAAAAACATATAAGGAAAAATCTCATTGGTTAAAAAATATACTTACAAATTTACCATAAGATGGCATCTTGTTACTGTTTATAAATTCAACTAATATAAATCTGAAAATAATAATGAATAATGATTTTGTTTTTAACCAAATCTTGAATAAATCTGAAATTCTCACAGAATTAGTGATTGCAAGAGGAAGGTGAGGATCGACCCCAAAAAGAAAAAATGGAAGGTGAGGGGGAGAGGGACTTGAAGGCGGAGAACTGTAAATCCGAAATTACCACAGAATTATTATTGAATGAAAGAGGAAGGTGAGGTGTAGAGAAATTACCACAGGATTAGTGAATGAAAGAGGAAGTTGAGGTGGAGAAGGTTGAAAACTGAAAGATTCTTCACAAAGATTGGAAATTATGAATGTTAAATGTTTGTAAGGTAGGGCTGAAAGAGTAAAGCATAAATCAGATAGGTGAGTATGAATGAATAAAGGTGGAGAATGTGAGGGATCACTTGTTAACTTTTATTTTTAATTTATAGAGGATTATTTAAGATTTCCTATATATATTTATTGATTTTGTGGTAGTGTTACAATATATTGATTTCTGGATTATTTAAGGGATAATCATCCGAATTTCTGATTTTTTTTAAACAATTTTAATGAGTTAGATTCGGATTTACTTAAGATTTTTTTTGGAACAATTATTTGTTTAATTAGATATAGGATATGCAATCGGTTGGTTGTTAGTGATTGTTAAGCTCATCCAGATTTTACAAAGATATTTTAGGAAAATATATTTTTTTTATTAGAAAGATGGTTTTTTAAATCATCCCACAAGTTGATAAATTCTCTTTTAAATTCAAATTTTAAAATTTCCTTAAATTCATTTACTGAAACATCTGCGTTCATCCTACATTAATCTATTGCCCTTCTAAATCTCGAGCTTCATCTTCATCTAATGGAATTTAATTAAAATTCTCTAGAATTGCTGGTTTTGTAGGAACGTTGCCTCTATATGACCACTCACCAGAAGTTGTTTCTTTCATAAGAGCTTGATTCGGTGCTGGTACGAATACTGATACTGCTGAAGGACCAAGTTGAAAGGCAAGGAGTTGTTGAATCCATAAAGTGGGTAAAGTTGGCATTACCTAGGTGGTTGTTTTTTATTTATTTCATGAAATATTGAAGAAATTTTGTTATCATATACCCCAAATTCATCAATTAATCGTTGTTGTTTCTTTTTATATTTCTCTTGTTTGGGTGATTACAAATTGATGATGTATATATACTTTATTTGTCAGTTCAACTGTGGATTGATTTTTATGATAGCTTTATGGTTATCTTCATTGTTGATACTTGTCATGAATTAACCTTTTGATTTGTCTGTTAGTAGAAGTACATGAAAGATAAGTGTGCAATTGCGAATGATGTTATTCGGCTCATAAACTTTTTTCGAGTTCTAGTGAACAGAGTGAATGGAAGGATTCGCAGCCGCAACAAAGGCTACTATTAATCGTTAAGAAGCCTTGAAGATGTGATCGATCTTTCTAGTTGGATATATAAAAATTATTTCTTTCTTTCATAGTTTGATCTTTAGAAATTATTCAATAATGAGAGAATGGTTTGTAATAGGCGGTTGTGTGTAAAATAATGAGATAGGTTTCATGTATGAAGTGTGTATAAAAGTGTAATGTAGTTTTATTAAATTATACATATGAGATGATAAAAAATGAAGTCGGATTTTTTGGAAATGCAGTCAAATTTTATCTTAAGATATTTATTTTTAGCATATATACGGGTATGTTAAGTGAATGGCTGCCATGTGGCGTTTTTAATGTGAGGCTGTCATGTGGCATCATTCGTAGTTGTTTTAGTATTATACTAGTTCATTGCCCGTGCTTTTGCACGGGGTGTTGATTACAAAAATATTATATAGATTTTCAGTATAGAAATAAAAAAACAATGAAATAAAAATTTATGGACAATTTTGGACTTGAAACCTAAATTTATTCAGAGCATCTACATCAATGCGAGTTTCTAAGGTTTTTTAACACCACTTTATTATTTTATATCTCCTTAAAACTCCAACTTATTTTTAAACCCACATCCCTAAAACTCATATTTATTATTTTTTTACCCTTAAAAACGATGATAGGTCCCATTTTTCCATCTCTTTCCCTTTTCACCTCTGCCCCCTCTCTCTTATTTTACTCACTTGGGCCCCACGTCACCCATTTATCTTTGTTCATTCGGTTTCTTATTGAGTTTCTTATGAGGAGCTTGTCAACATCGTTTTTTATTTTCCTTCACTCTCTCTCTCTCTTCAACTCCTACCAATGCAGATGGTCTCAATGTGGCTGGTTTTTATCCAAATTAACCTCATATGATCCAATAGTAATCATATCTAATTGTTTTCCGATCTCTGGAACGCACTAACCAAACACCACAACCAAATCTTTGGTTTTTCAAAAAAAATATGAATTGATTATGGATTATTTGAAATTAAATAACTAAAAGACAACTAATCTAACTCAACTCATCTATAGCCATGCCAACAACCATCACAAACCAACCAAACTATTGTATACTTAAAGTCTTATAATTCAAATTGACTAAAAAAACTTCTATATACTACGTATTAATTACACATGCTCATTTAAAAATGTGAAAATCAAGGTATCAATTAAGTTAAAGATAATTTTTTTTTTATCTATACAATGATTCATGTGTCTCACCCATCATTTAAAAAGAAAGTACTAAATGAACTAACATAGGAAATTACAATTTTTTTTAACTATATTGAATTCAAAGCAACCTATTTAATTAATCTATGGTTTTTCCAACCATTTAAATGTAAATATATGAACTTTATTTCTTTTACTATAAAAAATTGTCTAAATTCATGAATCAAAGTTAAATTTGAAAACCAATATGATATCATAGCCACCCTGTCAATCCACCCCTTGTATAAGATAAGAAAGTTAAAGTTCTTAAAAAAAAAAAAGAGGCAAAAACCATAAAATTAAGGTGGTTGTGTCACCTAAGCAAAAATGATTATCATTTGATAGTTCAATATAGATAAATGGTTAAAAATGTGTAAAATTTTACTTGTTAATAATTTAAGAGTAACCGTACTTTAACTACTTTTCCCGCTTGTAGATAGTTATGTATTATCACATGACAGAATGATCGTTTCAAGACGTCTTATTTCTTGTATACTGTAAAAAGAATTATGAGAACATAGCAAAAATATTTATTTATTATTTAGATTTATATTTAGATATTGATTATATTATTTATTAATTAAATTTTTTAAATAAAAACAATTGATTAGAAAATGTAGAATGTGTTAAGGAATTAGAAAAAAAAAATTATTACAATTTGATTGTTCAAAATTTATTTGACACATGTTATATTCTTATATAATTTCCCCCTCTAATTATTTAACCAAATAGAGATCCAAAAGTTCAAATCTATTTAAATCGGTGAGTATACAATTAATGTATGTCTGAAAAGACTATACAATAAACTAAAGAGAAAAATATATTACAAAATGCTAAGTTTAAATAAAATTAAAACTATATATTTTCAATATGCTAAATTTAAAGAAATTTAAAATCATATATGTTTTGTTATTGTTATGACATTAAAAATTATGAAAAATAAATGCTTAGGGTTTTTGTGAAGATATAAATCGCTATGTAAAATATGCAAGAATATAGAACTTAAAATATAAGATTCAACCTTATTAAGTGGAGAGCGTAAGCGTTTGATACACCTCCCGAAAATATAAATAAGATGATTTAAAAAAGGAAAGTACACCCATTATTTTCCAAATTATGGTTTATATAAATTACCTTAATTAACAATTAATACATACAAATAAAAAATGAGTAACAAATATGTAGTTAATTATGTGACATTATAGGAAAATGTGGCAAAATATTATTGGTTAATGAATTGAGCGGGAAAATTTTTCATCAGAAGCTGACATGTGGCAGAATCAGCTTCTGCTTTAGTATTGTTTAGGATATAAGATAAGATATAAGATATAAGATATAAGATATATAAGATATAAGATATATAAGATATATGTGGTGTGCGTTTGAGTGACTATAGCTTAAATTGGTCGATGATTTGTTATAAGGAGTTGTTTTATTGTACGTTCTTGTTAATTTGTTTGAATTAATTTTGGTTATAGACAGTACTTGAGTTGAGATCAGAACACACAGAACCGGCCGGTACCCTAGCTGAAAGTCAACTCCTCAATTCTCTTGATTTGATTAAAAAAAAAAGTTACAATTTATAGAATCCTAATTAACCCTACACCGATCTTGCATCACTTCCACACTAACCCACTAATCTAATAACTAACTTAATCCTAAAATCTCTCAAACTAATCCTACCACTAACCTAACCGGCCACACATCATAATTTACTAACTAAATTAATTTCTAATAATCTTAATTTTGAATCATTAATCTAACATTTCCCCTTGATTCAAAATTACAATCTATATCTATATAAACTCTTAATTTAGAAGAGTTTATATAAACTCTTAATTTAGAAGAGTTTAGGATGATGTGTCAAACATAGAGGAATTTTAGGAGTCTTGACCATTTTTTTTTTTTTGCCATTTTTCTTTGATTTTCTTTAATTCTAATTTTTTTTCTTCTTTTTCCTTTAATTTTACTAACTATTGAGCTTAATTCAAAACATTGATCTTAGCCTAAATTATAATTTGAGTAGTTTTTTTTTCTCTAAAAAAACAATGGGATTAATTCAAAACATAAAATTAATAATAAGAAAATATAAAATCTATATAAACTCTTAATTTAGAAGAGTTTAGATGATGTGTCAAGCTTAGAGGAATTTTAGGAGTCTCAACCAAAATTTTTTTTGCCATTTTTCTTTGATTTTCTTTAATTCTAATTTTTTTTTCCTTTAATTCTCTTTTTTCTTTAATTTTACTAACTATCTATATAAACTCTTAATTTAGAAGAGTTTAGATGATGTGTCAAGCTTAGAAGAATTTTAGGAGTCTTAACCAAATTTTTTTTTGCCATTTTTCTTTGATTTTCTTTAAGTCTAATTTTTTTTCCCTTTAATTCTCTTTTTTCTTTAATTTTATTAACTATTGGGCTTAATTCAAAACATTGATCTTAGCCTAAATTATAATTTGAGTAGTTTTTTTTTCCCCTAAAAAAACAATCTATATCTATATATCTATATAAACTCTTAATTTAGAAGAGTTTAGGATGATGTGTCAAGCTTAGAGGAATTTTAGGAGTCTTGACCAATTATTATTTTTTTTGCCATTTTTCTTTGATTTTCTTTAATTCTATTTTTTTTTCTTTTTCCTTTAATTCTCTTTTTTCTTTAATTTTATTAACTATTGGGCTTAATTCAAAACATTGATCTTAGCCTAAATTATAATTTGAGTAGTTTTTTTCTCTCTAAAAAAACAATCTATATAAACTCTTAATTTAGAAGAGTTTAGGATGATGTGTCAAGCTTAAAAGAATTTTAGGAGTCTTGACCATTTTTTTTTTTTTTTGCCATTTTTCTTTGATTTTCTTTAATTCTATTTTTTTTTTCTTTTTCCTTTAATTCTCTTTTTTCTTTAATTTTATTAACTATTGGGCTTAATTCAAAACATTGATCTTAGCCTAAATTATAATTTGAGTAGTTTTTTTCTCTCTAAAAAAACAATGGGATTAATTTCAAAACATAAAATTAATAATAAGAAAATATAAAATTAATATTAGTATTCTACATCTATATCTATATCTATATATATCTATATATACTACTTTAATCGTTTTCTCAACCCATGAGTTTAATTCAAAATATTTAATTATCTGAACTTTTACAATTATATTATAATATTAATTTAATATATTAGTAAGATTTTATTTATAAAAAATCGCGCCATGGCGCGGGGATCATACTAGTTTTTTTTAATTTCCTTCAGACGCCAGACGCATCATTGTCTTTTTCAAACTCTTCTGGATGCCACCGACATCATATCTTCTTCTTCGAATTGATCTAGACGCACCCGCCTTCAATTCTCGATTGATCGATGCACTTCTCACCATATTCGATCTTGATGCACCTTCTCATCTTCAACTTCAAATCCTTCAACCAACACCAGACGCACTTATCGCCATCTTCAATTCTCGATGTAATTCTCATCGTCTTCGGTTCATGGAGCACTTTTCCGATCTCCATAACTACCTTGATCGACCTTGGTCAGACTCTCATCACCGGAACCCTTCAACCGCCTTCATGACTGCCTTCTTCGGCCGGACTCTCCCCATTGGATCCTACTTCTTCAACTTCGACACTCTTCAGTCGGACTCTCATCGGAGTCGACGACTAGACTCTATTCTGCCGCCTTCGGTTGGACTCACATTGTAGCCCTTCGACAACCACCGTCTTCGTCGGCGTTCTTCTCCTCCGGACTTTCCTTCTCCGGACACAAACTACACACGGATGAACTCTTATCACATCCCTCGTTCTTCGACCGCCTTCTTCAATCAGCAGCATCTTCCGCCTCCTTGTCGTCGTCGGTGGTACTGTTGTCGGGACTCTTCTTCTCAGGCAATTCAACCTCTGGGATCTTCATCTCCGAATCAACACTCGGCCTTCATCTTCGGCCTTCTTTTCTTTCCTACAATGGAAAGCTTCAAACCCTTTGGAGCGCCATTCTCTCGGCCTCCTCTTGATTCCTTGCTTGGAACCATCTTCAACACACGGAGCATCATCTCTCTGAACGAACTTTGTCCTTTGATTCAATGTGCAATTGTAAGATCGCGAGATTGATGTAAAGTCCTCCTCGAGGGTTTCATTCATTAGACAAAGATATATATAGGTTACAAGGTATTGGGCCTTTGGGCCCACTATACAATATGAGACCTATGTAATCTATCAAACCCCCGCAGTCGAAAGTGGAGGGTCCCATACTGTGAGACTGGACCGAAAATCGAGGAACAACTGCCGAGGTAAACCCTTGGTGAAGATATCAGCGTACTCATAGGAGGACAGGACATGAAGAACACGAACATGTCCAAGAGCAACCTTGTCCCGAATGAAGTGGAGATCGAGCTCAATGTGCTTCGTTCGCTGATGCTGGGCCGGGTTGCTGGCCAGATAGACGGCGGAGACGTTGTTGGTGTAGACCAGGGTGGCCTTCTGAAGAGGGCAGCAGAGCTCAAGAAGGCCGGAGATTGCGCAGCCAAGAGCACTCGGAGACAACGTTGGCGACACCTCTGTACTCTGCCTTGGCGCTAGAGCGAGACACCACAGACTGTCGCTTCATGGACCACGACACAAGTGTGTCGTTGAAGAAGACACAGTAGCCAGACGTGGAGCAACGTGTGTTAGGACAACCACCCCAATCACGATGCCGAGAGGGCAACCAGGCACGACTGACTGGACGCAAGAGGTGGTGTGATAGGGTAGAGCTCCCCGGTGCTATTACATCTCATGCGAGTAACCCCCGTAGTAAGATCGTTCACAGAGAAATCAAAGGGATCAACCGCAAGAGAAATGTTATTGTCAGTAGTGAACCGACGGACAAATATAAGGTTTTTGACAATCTTTGGGGCAATGAAGACATTGTTAAGGTGTAGTTGGTAGGTTGGGGTCTGTAATTTGGCGTGGCCCATCCCCGAAGTGGCAAGACGACCACCATTGCCGACGATAATAGAGTGCGCATGACCTTTAAAGGAAATAGATGAGAGGTCACCTGAGGAGTTCGTCATGTGGGAGGTGGTACCAGTGTCCATGTACCAAGAAGAGTCGGGAGATGTCGGCTGCACAGAGGAGAAGGCGTGATGCCCATCAGGCGTAACTTAGCCTTGATCAGACGATATCAAATAGGCTTGAGAACCGGCATGTGGAGGGGCAGGACAGTCGAAGTGCATCCAATGAGGGTTGAAGTCAGGCACCGGGGACCATCGAGGGGCGGCGTTCCAAGGAAGAGGGCCATCAGTCCACGTATGTCGCGACCGATGCATAGAGCGGCGGCCGCTGCTGCTGCCTATGCTGCGGCCGCAACTAATGTCGGAGGAGAACAATTTTTTTTTCCAGAAATATTGGCCGCCTGACTTAATAAATAATTAACTCATGGCCAAAAGCGAGAATAGTATAAAATAAGGGAAGTTTCTGCGATTATGTAAAAAGAGATTGAAAACTCCAATTGCTTCAATGGAGGTTTGCGTACAGCGACGAGGGGAGCAGGGTGAAGGGAGGACCTCGGCGAGGTGACTGGCAGGTGCAAGGCAGCGATTGGGGCGGCGCTCGAGCAGTGGTTGGCGGCGGAAATCGGAGACGGCGCTCGAACTGTTGTCCAAGGATGCGGCGTCGAACAGGAACGAACGTTGCGAGAGGCTCGGCCTTCTGTTCTCCGACGAGGCTGCACTGCAGTGGTTCGGCGGCAAGGGCGACTGAAGCGAGGGCGCGGCTGCGGTTGAATTACGAGGCGAGGAGAGAGAGAGATCGACGGCAAGGGGACGACGTCGGCGGCGGAAGATGAGGGGTGGGACGGGAGGAACAAATTAGGGTTCCGTGAGGAAGAAAAGGCTATGATACCATGTAAGATCACGAGATTGATGTAAAGTCCTCCTCGAGGGTTTAATTCGTTGGACAAAGATATATATAGGTTACAAGGTATTGGGCCTTTGAGCCCACTATACAATATGAGACCTATGTAATCTATCAGCAATGACTAAACTGGATAGGACAATTGATATAGATATTCAATCCGGCTATTTTAGGAGTCGTAATGCTTTGCTAGAAGCCAACTACGATTAACGGGGTTAAACGGTTTAAGTCCGTGACTATTATAAACGGGTCATATGAGGTCACACACTTTGAGTTAACGAACTAGATCAACGGGTTTGATGGTTAATTATTAATATATATATTTGATATATTATTAAAAATTATTAATTATTTTAGAAATAAATAATTAGGTAAATTAATTAGGGGGGTTACATGGTCTTTGGGGTACATGACTCTTTGGCTTTGGGGTACATGACTCTTTGGTAGACCTGTCAAAACACAACCCGACCCGGTGACCCGACCCGACCGATCGAAATTTTTTGGGTCAAGACCCGGAAATTTTGACCCGGGAATTTTTTTCGACCCGAACCCGAAAACCCGGAAATTTTTCGGGTAATCTGGGTTTGGACTCGGTGACCCGATTGACCCGGTAATTTTGACCCGATTTACCCGATTGACCCGGTGACCCGGTTGACCCGGTTGATTTATAATTAAATATAATTAAATTTTTTTATATTTAATTAAAATTTATCGCAAAATTAGCAAATTATGATTTTTTTAATTTAAAAAAGAAAAAATTGACAAACCCGAAATCGACCCGAACCCGCCCGAAACCCGATCAAACCCGGGTTCTAGTCAACCCGAAAAACCCGAAACCCGTTTTACCCGGGACCCGTTTTACCCGAGACCCGGAGTGACCCGACCCGAACCCGACCGGAATGACTCGTTTGACAGGTCTACTCTTTGACCTTCCCCTAATTAAGAGACTCCTAATTACAATGGAATATAAGAAATCAAAGGTTGATTTTATGTGGAGTTTTTCCATACATAAAAAAGCATCTACGAAGCTATATATATAAAAGAAAAGAAAGTGCAAATAAGTGGCTACTTAGTTTTCTAAATACATACGGAGCAACAGTGGGTGCAATCAAGTGTTGATTTAGGAGACCATTATCCCAAAAACAATTCGATTGTTAGGCTTTTGATCTTCGTCCTAACAGTCGAACACAAGGGAGATCTAGACGCCGGACTCATGTGGAATAATTAGAGAAGTCACACTTGGGGCTTTCGATCTTTTCCGATTCCATCCAGATTCGATCCGGTTCACGCATTAAAAGTATATCCTCTAAACAATGATTGATTTATCCATTATGCATGAAGATCCTTGAATTAGATGTGCAGAATTGTTCTGTATTTCCGCTTTAAGCATCTAATTTTCCTTCAATTTGTATCAGAGCATCTTGCATAAATTGATATGAACAATAGATTAATTGTTAATTTTGATGCGGATCTTGATTTAATTGGCGGTAAATATGATATGGATTATTTTGCTATATCAAAATTTAGATTTTGATTGATCGGTTTAGTGTAAATTGTAATGATAAATGTTATTTATTTAAGAAATAAATAATAAATGTTATTTATTTATGAAATAAATAATTTCGGAAATTATTTGTTGTTGTGCATGCATAACCCTTTGGTCTTTCCTATGTAAATGAATCCTAATTAATTTAGACTAATGGGATTGGAGTCACAAAGGGCAAAAGACTAGCAAGAGGTTGCTAATAAATGAAAATGAGTTTTTTCATTTTTGGGTTTGACTCAAGTAAGAAAGTGTAGAGCAAAAGGGTTTTGTTTTTTGTGAGACACAACAAAAAGGCACACGTAAGGCATAATTGAGAAAGTGGTTCTCAATGCAATCTCATTTCTTGAGATGATCCTTCAATTTAAATTATATGATTTGATAATAGGGAATTACATACCATAAAGTTGAATTGGATTTTATCTGATTTGACTTTAGGCGTTTTCGTTGCCAACCCGCGGGCTAAACGACCACAATACAAACCGAACTGGTTCGGGTCTAGGTTAAGTCGAGTGCGACTCGACATGGTCCGGTCTAAGAGGATATATATTTCCCATCATATAATTTTTCAATAAATGCAATTTAATGATTAATATTGATTAATACCATATAAATATTTATACTTTAAATTAAGACATTCTTTTGCATGATTTTATATTTTGATATAAATTGCTTGCATAAGGTGGCTAGTATGGCCCATAAATACGATCTACACATTGTTATGTTTTTTTGTACACGATCTGCGTATCGTTGTGTATTTTTGTAATTTATTTGCAGTAATTAGATTATTAGAAAATATTGTAATATAAGAAGAAGAAGACATAAGAAGTTCAATGATGGAGATCCATGAAGAGTGCGAGGGTGGAGACCCATGAAGATTAGATCTTTAAAATTTTGCATCGTATGGGCCATACTAGGATCACAATTTTCGTTGCATTTCGAATGCTTTATTTTAAGTTTTTATATTGTCTTTATTTATGGTATTTTTTTCACTTATAAATAAAAATTTTTATATTGTCTTTATTTTAAGTTAAATTAGGGCAATGTCTTTCCATATCATAACCCATTAAGTTCTGGATTTTTGGTTGGACGGGCTTCACAAAAGTGATGGTGTCTTTCCATAATCTTGGGCTAATGAGGGTGAATCTATACGGGGGTTCATAAACCTTGATATGGTTGTACCCAACCCAAAAGGCAAAGTTTTGGATCTTGAGGCATAGGATGACTCAACATTGGATGTGGATCATCAACCAAGGTCGTGTTTGGCAACGGGATGGGGGTAGGTGGATGGGGATGGAATTTTGGGGATGGAAGGGATGGAGATGGAATTTCGAGGTGGACCGGGTGGAATTTTGAATCCAGTTTATTCCCGTTCGTGTTTGGTTGTATTTTGATGGTTGGGAAGATGGAGAAACGAAAAAAGTCCAAATTACCCCCACTAACCACATGAGATGACGAAAATACCCTCCCAAATACCCTAAAAGCTCAACTTCTTCTTCCATCGTCTCTCAGTTGAAGCCCAACAGCCAGCAACCCCTCTCGATGACTTTGGCCGCCTTCGACGGCCACCGGCGCGCCGCTCCGCCCCTCCAATGGCGGACGAGGAAGGCGAAGATCCCCCGATCTTCCACCGCCTCCCCAACGAGCTCCTCTTCGACATTAACACTCTAGAGGAGGGAGATCCAAGTTTGTTAGGCACCTGCTCAGGCCATCGGAGCGGCGGCGGTGGTGGGCGGCGGCGGCGGCGGTGGGCGGCGGCGGCGGCGGTGGGCGGTGGCGGTGGCGGTAGGGGTAGGGGTAGGAGAGAGGGAGGAAGAAGGTTGATGATGGGGGCAAATTTGGGAGATTTGCATCCCCATCCCCTAAATCCTCCTTCTAGGGGATACCTTTCCCATCCCATTTTTCGATGTGGAATTTCGATCTCCATCCCCTTCCATCTCCCTCCATCCCGTTTCCAAACACGCGGGCACGGTTTCCAAAGCCCACCTCCATCCCCTTCCACCCACTCCCATCCCCAGCCAAACACGCCCCAAGAGTTATAAGCAGTTATAATTAGTAATTGTTACTTACCTTGAGCACACAAGACTCAATGCAGTGCAAAAGTACGTTGGGTCTTGTCTGTAATGAGATCTTGGAATCATTTTATTCACAAGGAACAATAACAACTTTAATAAAATGTGCATTTACTTAATTTTAAAGGTGTTTAATTTTTAAGTAATTTGCATTTCGAACATAAACTGATTTGTATATCATTTTCTTTTATATAGGCATTATGTATAATGATAACTTGAATTTCACCCCACGCTCAATAGGTGAGAAAAAATAAATTGAATGGAACGAACTTTCCTGATTGGGAAAGGAATCTGAGAATTGTTCTCAGGTCTAAAGGGCGTGAGGACGTCCTAACAAACCCTATCCCTACTATTACCGATACCTCATTGAATGAGAAGATAGTTAGAGAAATCGAGTTAAGGAGGGATTCTTTACTTGTCACTTGTTTGATGCTAGCAAGCATGGAACCTGACCTTCAAAAGAGGTTTGAATACCAGGATGCCTACTCTATCATCACCAACCTGAAAATGTTGTTTCAGGTACAGGTAAGGATTGAACGGTATGAAACCCACAAGGCTATATTGAAGAGCAAGCTTGTGAAAGGAAAGCCAGTAGGTCCCCATGTGTTTAACATGATCGATCTTGTTAGCCGTATGGAGACATTGGGCATCTCATATGACCAAGAGTTGGTCACAGATATCGTCTTGCATTTCTTACATGATGGGTTTGCCTCATTCAATATGAACTACCATATGCATGGTATTAAGAAAAACCTGAACGAACTTCATGGTATACTCAAAGATGTTGAACACAATACTCTCACTAACAACAAGAAAGAAGTTCTTAATGTCAATAGAGGGAAAGGGTTCAAGAAGGTAGCCAAGAAGAAGAACAATACCCAAGGGAAAGGCAAGGAAGTCGCAAAACCTAAGGGTGGTGAGGAGCCAAGGGTGGCTGCAGACCATGATTGTTTCTACTGCAAGGCAAAGGGACACTAGAAAAGAAACTGTCCCAAGTACCTGGAAGACAAGAAGAATGGAACTTTGAGTTCCAACACTTCAGGTATTTATATTATTGAATTACTGTCAACCAATGTCCTCACATTAGATAATGGTCCTACTTGGCTATTAGATATCGCATGTAGTGCTTACATTATTTCAAATTAGCAGGGACTAAGAAATAGGAGACAAGTGAAGCAAGGGGAGATACACCTACGCGTCGAAAATTGAGCAAGTGTTGCTGCACTTGCCGTAGGAGATTTTAGTTTATCTCTTCCTACTGGTTTAATCTTAGAACATAATAATTGTTATTTTGTTTCTAGTATTACAAAGAACCTTGTTTCGGTTGCAGTAATTTATTCTGAAAGTTTTAATTTTAGCACTACAGATGAAAGTATAGTTATTCACAAGAATGATATCTTCTATGCCCGTGCTCCAGATATTAATGAAATATTTGTATTTGACCTTAAAACAAAATCTTATAACATAAACACAAAAAGGAAAAAATCAAATAAGTTGAGTGGAGCCTACCTATGGCACTGTCATTTGGGTCACATCAGTTTAGATTGCATGAAGAAGCTCCATAAAGATGGACTTCTAAAAGACGTGGATTGTGAATTCATTGATAAATGTGAGTCATGTTTGATGGGCAAGATGACAAGGCCACCTTTCAAAGAAACAAATGAAAGGGCTACTGAATTGTTGGGCATTATACATAGTGATGTATGTGGGCCAATGAATACAAAAGCTATAGGTGGTTATCGATACTTCATCACATTTACTGATGACATGAGTAGATATGGATATATTTACCTTATGTCACATAAATCGGAATCCTTTGAAAAGTTCAAGGAACTCCAAAATGAGGTAGAAACTCAAACTAGAAAGAAAATAAAAGCACTTCGATCAGATTGTGGTGGTGAGTACTTGAGCCATGAATTTGATCGTCATTTGAAAAACTGTGGGATTGTAACACAGTTGTCTACTCCGGGAATACCACAACTTAACGGTGTATCTAAAAGGAGAAACATGACCCTATTAGATATGGTCCGATCTATGATGAGTTTTGCCGACCTTCCGGTATCCTTCTGGGGATATGCCCTCACAACTGCCGTACTTACACTAAACAGGACTCCGTCTAGAGCTGTAGACAAAACTCCATATGAGATACGGACAGGAAAGGTTCCAAAATTGTTATTTATAAACATATGGGGATGTGAAGCTTATGTAAACCGTTTACAAATTGATAAGCTAACCCCTAAATTAGAGAAATGCTATTTTATAGGTTATTCAAAAGGTAGTTTTTATACTACTTCTACAATCCCATTGAGCAAAAGGTGTTTGTTGCAAGGGATAATGTCTTTTTAGAAAGAGAGTTTATTTTCAATAAGTCAAGTGGGAGAAATATTCATCTTGAACCGGTTTATGATGAAGAGAAACAAACTCAACAACATGATGACATAGATGATGTCGAGGATGAGTTGATGGATTTGGAAAGCAAAGGGCCCCAAATCATCCAAGAACCGGAACAAGAGGATCCACAAACAGTTGTGGAAACTGTTCCAGCTCCAGTTGTTGTACCAGTTGAACCCACCCGTAGATCAGATAGACCAAGTGTACAACCAAGACGTTATTATGATTTCATCTTGAATGTAGACCTTGATGTTCTTCTGTTAGAACATGATGAGCCTAATACCTATAAGCAAGCAACGACGGGTCAAGACTCTAAGAAATGGCTTGAGGCCATGAGATCCGAAACGGATTCGATGTTTGAAAATCAAGTGTGGGACTTGATAGATTTGCCAGAGTGGTTAAAACTCCTAGGGAGCAAATGAGTTTTCAAACTCTAGGCAAATAAGAATGGAAAGGTATTTGTATACAAGGCAAGATTAGTTGTCAAAGGTTTTAAACAGATTCATGGTATAGACTATGATGAGACCTTTTCACCAGTTGTCATAATAAGATCCATTAGGATAATCCTTGCTATTGTCGCTTATATATTATGATTATGAGATTTGGCAAATGGATGTCCAGACTGAGGTTGTGGAGCCTCCCAAGGATGGGCAGCACGATGTGAGGAGTGGTGAAGATGTGGATCAGGCGGGGAGGACAACACCAATGGGGACTCAAACTGTTTGGGCGAGTAATGGAAATCCTGCCGAAGGAACCTCTAACCAAGATAAGTCATTAGCGTGTGCACGGTTGGTCGCTTCTTTTTGGGCAACGGACGCGGGAATTTATGCAAATCAGGATGGCGAGTTAGAGATCAATGAATGCAAGACGCCCGACGACCTCATGAGATGGAAGATTAGGGGTGGTGTAAAGAGGGGTTCATATCTTCTAAGGGGCACCAAGGCTTGCATCGCGGGTGATGTAAAACTTTCCCTAACAATGGATGATATGTACAAGGTAATGTCGGAAATCAGGGATCCCAACAGCAGTGGGAGTAACGCCTTCCAGTTCAAGGATAAGTGTGACATCGACGAGGGCGGGGATTCATCAACAGACGATGAGTCCTATCACTCGGGTTGATGGTCTCTCGCCCTCGCTGGCTCGGGTCGTGTATTTGATCTATTGCGTTTGGTCTTGCTGTCTAGTGGTTCGGAAATACAGGTCTGGATGTCGTCGTGGAGCTACTGATTTCTTCTCCATGCCGTCTGCTGTTCGGTATGTGCAGCTGTACATAGCTGATCTTTTGTTCCTGTCATACGCCCTTTGTTGGCTGCATTTTGTGGTTATTAGGCTCAGAGTTAGGGGATTTATTTTGGTATGGGCTGGGCTGGAATTTAGGCTTGAGTTAGGCCCATTTTGTGGTTAATTTAGGCCCGGCTTCTTAGGCTTATATCTAGAGGTGGATTGGGAAATTTTGGTTTTGCTTCTTTATTAATATCGCATATATTCTATTCACCATCTATGAATATGTGTTGATATTTCTAAAGAAGCCGGTTGGGGGATACAAAATAGTGGGGGCGCGTATATTTTGATGCGTGGTATTTTTTGTGGGGAGCCTTCTCATTTTTACGCAAGACCCTTCGTATGGTCTTACTTCTTGTTACCCTTTGGCATTCGCCTCATCTATATATTTACCTTTTCAGGAAGAGAATGTGTACATGACACAGCCCGAGGGTTTTGAACATCCAAGTGATGCTGGGAAGGTATGCTAGCTTAAGAGGTCTATATATATGGACTTAAGCAAGCATCCAGAAGTTGGAACTTTTGGTTTGATGAAAAGATCAAAGAGTTTGATTTTATCAGATGCGAAGAGGACCTTTGTGTTTACAAGAAGTTTAGTGGGAGTAAAGTGTTCTTCCTAGTCTTGTATGTGGATGACATACTACTTATTGGGAATGACGTTCCGATGTTAGAGTACATTAAGGAATGACTAAAGATATGTTTCTCAATGAAAGACTTTGGGGAGGTAGTGTACATACTTAGAATAAAGATCTATAGAGATAGATCTAAGAGATTGCTTAAATTGAATCAAAGAATATATATATAGATAAGATTCTTAACAGATTCAATATGCAAGATTCCAAGAAAGGGTTTTACCTATGTCATGGTGTGTACACGACCTGATGTTGCATTTGCTTTGAGCAGGTGTAGCAAATACCAATCGATTCCATGAAAGGCACACTAGTGTGCAGCTAAGAACATCCTGAAGTTCTTAAGAAGAACCAAGGATGGTTTCTTAAGGGTGATGGCAAGTTGATCATACATCTTATGAGGAAGTATCACCTTATTTGACATTAAGATGTGTAAGGTGTATACATATGACAATGTTCCAAATCCATTGACGAAGCTTATTCCTAGCCCAAGCATGATGGTCACACTAGGGCTAACGGTTTCAAACACATTGGAGAATGGCTTTGATATTGCTTTCTATTACATTTTATGTTGAGGGTGTTATACACTAAGTTTATGTTCGACTTGATATATATGATTTTTCATCCTTATTTATATATTGTTTTGAACAATGATAAATAAAATGTCCAAATAATTCATAGTTCGCAAATGGGCTTATCTTAAGTGTTCTGGTAAATGAACCCCCATTAAGTGAAATGCAGTTATGAATTATCGCAAGTCCGTAGTATGAAATCATCAACTTGGACATAAGTGATTTTATTAATGACTATATTGTAAGTTGACTGATAGCGTCAGGTTTCATGGGCTATAGGGACATGGAAATGTCTAGTCGATTACATATATATGTATGGATGATACATATAGGACCGACCCACCTTAAGACTCTACAAAAGGGATTGCAGAGTTATAAGTTAACCCATGATTAGTAGATTCCTCAGACATGAATATGTTATGGTCTCTCTTGATGATTGGTATTTCTTTGACACGACTAAACGCTTTCCGTAACATGGAGTTATAAAGGTCGTAGTTGGGATTGCCAAAAGTTGAGTGGAGCCATAGTCATGCAAGATTGGAGAAGTCCTCCTTCTTCATGCATACTATGATGCATTGAAAATGAATGACGTTCAGGCCACTTGAAGAGCGAGAACTGAAAATGCATGGCCATGCTCGGATGGATTATTTTAATCATCCGTTTAATTGACAGTTCAAACTCGGAGTTCAAGAAAAATATTTGATAATAGATATGAATGTCACCATATCATCAAATAAGACATTAAGAGACAAAGGCATCTTATATTGCACACTTGTTTAAGGACAAGTGGGAGATTGAAGGAATTTTGTCCTTTAATTCAATGTGCAATGACTAAACATGAAATAGGACAATTGATAGAGATATTCAATCCGGATATTTTAGGAGTCGTAATGCTTTGCTAGAAGCCAACTACGATTAATGGGGTTAAACAGTTTAAGTCCGTGACTATTATAAACGGCTTCTATAAGGTCACACGTACACTTTGACTTAACGAACTAGATCAACGAGTTTGATGGTTAATTATTAATATATATATATATATATATATATATATATATATATATATATATATATATATATATATATATATATATATATATATATATATATATATTTATATATTTGATATATTATTATTAATTTTAGAAATAAATAATTAGGTAAATTAATTAGGGGGGTTACAAAGGTCTTTGGTGTACATGACTCTTTGGCCTTCCCCTAATTAAGAGACTCCTAATTACAATGGAATATAAGAAATCAAAGGTTGATTTTATGTGGAGTTTTTCCATACATAAAAAAAAAACATCTACGAAGCTATATATAAAAGAAAAGAAAGTGCAAATCACAGTGGCTACTTAGTTTTCTAAATACATACGGAGCAAAAGTGGGTGCAATCAAGCTAGTTTTGATTAGGAGACCATTATCCCAAAAATAATTCGATTGTTAGCCTTTCGATCTTTGTCTTAGCAGTCGAAGATAAGGGATATTTAGATGTCGGACTCGTGTGGACTAATTAGAGAAGTCACACTTGGGGCTTTCGATCTCTTCCGACTCCATCCAGATTCGACCCGGTTCACGCATCAAAGATATATCCTCTAAACAATGATTGGTCTATCAATTATGAATGAAGATCCTTGAATTAGATATTCAGAATTGTTCTGTATTTCCGCTTTAAGCATCTAATTTTTCTTCACTCTCGGCCTCCTTCAATTACAAACATGGAGAACCATCTTCTAGGCCTCCTTCTTCACAATTCCTTGGCTCGGAATCGTCTCAACAACTGAGCACTTTAAAGCCCCCTCCATTCCCTGCGTGGGAATCTTTTTTTTTTCATTGTCTTCCTTCTCTTGGAAAGACCAATTTCATGGAGTACTTTCTCTCCATTCATCGATAGGATCGAACCCATAATAGGATCTCGAACCCTAGCCCGGATACCATGTTGGAAGAGATGAGCGTTTTCAATTCAACTCCTCAATTCCATTTGATAAAAAAAAAAAAAGTTACAATTTATAGAATATTTCCTAATTAACCCTAAACTGATCTTGCATCACTTGCACACTAACCCACTAATCTAATAACTAACTTAATCCTAAAATCTCTCAAACTAATCCTACCACTAACCTAACCGGCCACACAACATAATTTACTAACTAAATTAATTTCTAATATAATCTTAATTTTGAATCATTAATCTAACAAAGTGTAACTTCATTAAAGATTCTTAGAGCGTCCACAACAATCATTTCTAGTGGGGTTTTTAACTCCAAAATATATATTTTATTGGAGAGAGGGGGGGTTGGAGTTAAAGAAGTGATGGTGATCCTGGCTGGGCAAGAAACACTCCTAAAACCCCACTATTCATAGCTTTTTAGTGGAAGTGGGGGTCACACACTCACGATGGATATTTATTTGAATGAAATGGGCCCATCGAATGCACAAATTTCAGCATGTGACATTCACATGCACATACATTCTCAATTGAGAATTTTGTATTTGGCCAAATTTTTTTTTAAAAAAATTATAAAACTTATTTTGTTTAATATAAACAAACACCCAATATTTTGAAAAGGAAACAAACACCCAATATTTTGTGGTTTAAGTGAAGATGATTCTTGTAATATCTAGAGTCTATTTATACTTTGTGTGATATTATATTATTGTCGTAAATAAATTCTAAACGAATTCTTAATTATTTATCATTATTATATTATTTTATGTGAATTATAATTTATGTATAAATGATGTAAAAATAATATTATTATAACTATTTTAATATGTAATAGATGGTGAAAGTGAAGTTAAGAAATTGAGATGGGTTGTAGGGATGTGGGTAAAAAAACAAATTGAGTTTTTTAAGAAAAGAGAAAGTGATAAAGTAAAGTTAAGAAACCCTATAGGGTTTTACTGATGCGAATGGTCTTAATTTGTAATAAAAACGCGACAACTTATAATTAATACATATCCTTATATATATATATATATATATATATATGATGAGGTTAAAATGAAAATGGGGCTTAAAATGAAAATAATGTTTAAAGTGAAAATGGATGAATCAACACGTGCGCGCCGTTTTTTTTTTATAAAAAAAACGCTGAACCGCTGTGAACCGGAAAAAAGAGAAAAAAAAAAACAGAAGCGGACTGAACCAGCCCCAAATAAAACCCTTCTTCCTCTTCCTCCTCTCGCCTGCAACGCGTCTTCTCAGACCTTCCTCTGTTGCTCCTCCAGCCGCCGTCCCTCCGACCTCACCAGCCGCCGACGAGAAGTTCCCAAGCCCCGACCTCCGATCCCAAGAAGACTCCGACCTCTCTCCCCAGCAGCAGCGAGCGTCCGAGACTCCTCCCGAGTGTCGAGCAGCCATCGATGGTGCCGACAGCCTCCTTTTGAGCTAGGCAAATTGAGTCCAGCCTCCGACCAGACCACCGATGGCCACTGCCCAACTAGCCTCTCCTCCTCATCATCTCTTCCATTGAATCCACAAGGTAAGTTTCTAATAAACCCCCAATTTCTAGGTTTTGCTAAATTGAATAAATATGTAGAATCTTATAATTGAAAGAATGAAATTGAAACTTATTTATAATGATTTCTTGTTCAAATAGATAGATTGAGAGTTTTTTACTTGGATTTGAGACAATCGAACTCACAATTAGCATCTCTGTCGCTACTGTGGTGCCCTTCTCTGCTACGCATTCATGCATTACAATTAACAAGTGTTTGGTTATATGTCATACATAAATTATACTGATGAAAGATGTTGAGACTCTTCTTGTCTGTATATTTAACAAAATGTATAATTTGTGTTGTCATTTCCTTGTTCTGTCCCACTTTCATATTTTTAATGGTTGCCACTCGCCTATCTATATGTTCTAATTCAGTGTACAACATTTCAGATGCCAATCAAACCCCAATTGTTTTCTCATGAATTGACAGTGCATTCCCCAATTGTTTATTCTTTAACTTGCTTCATCCGGTACAGATGAATGGATGATGAAAGCTAATATTCTTTAAGTTTAATGGTAGGTTGGGGGTTTATTTTTTAAGTTGTGTTAAGTTGTTGTTTATTTTTTAAGTTGTATTAAGCTTTTGTTTATTGTTTCATTCTTCTTGAGTTTAATGGTAGGTTGGGGGTTTAGTTAGTTGAATTGATTAGATGTTTGCCTGAGTTCACATGAATGGATGATCAAAGCTAATATTTTAGGTTCACAAACTGCATTTGACTAGAGGAAGCAATGGTATTGTTTTGTTTTTTTCATTCATCTGCTATGGATGCCATCTATATATAGAAGCTTACCCCTTTCTGAACATATGATATGATTGACTCCACCTAATGTGTTGATCGCTAATATTTGATAGGATAATTACTGTGTGTGCCTTTGGCCATGAGCAGTAACGTTGCCTCAAAAGTAAGGAGTGATAGAAAGACTGTTAAGCAAATGTGGGTGCCTAAAGTAATTGAGCTATGTAGCCCCTGCTGTGTCTGTGAATGATGTAAGCCATATACACGGATCATGCTCAGACACATCATCTAACGTGTTGGCTGCGAGGGCTCTCAGCAAGAGCAACAGGAAAGGGTATGTTGCTGAACAGCAAGTGCGGAAGGTAGCTATACGTTGCTGAACAGCGTGTGCAGAAGGAAGGGAAAGACCAGAATAAACAAAAGCCACATATATAAGCATGCTGATATGGAGGAGAAAAGCTCTTGAGCAACACTGATGAATTGAAGAGAGTGATAAAAAAAAGCAGGGCTAACGAAGGATTTTATTGAAACAGGGCTAAAGAAGGATACACCAACTTGGAGGCAACGACTTTAGATATGTTCAGGCAACGACTCGAACTCGGCTCGATAAAAAACGAGCAGAGCATGACCAAGCAAATACTTAGCTCGTTCGACTTGAATAACACCCATAGTTGTGAGTTGTTATTTGCAAGTAGTTTTTTTGTCAAGCTTTTAAAAGCTTATTAGCTCAACGGTAGAGCAATGTGTTTATGCGCAGAGATGTGGGTTCGAATCCTACATAGGCTAAATTGATTAATTTTAATATTTTGTATTATTTTTTGATAAAAGTGCAATTCATAACTTAATTTTATCCTTGCACTTTATCTGCTTATTTATGCACTTTATCATTTTATTCTTGCACTTTATAATCTTAATTGTGCACTCCGTAATCTTATTCACGCACTTCATGATTTTATTCTTGCACTTTTTTATTTTATTTATGCACTTCATAATCTTATTCATTCACTTCATATTATTATTTATGCGCAGAGATGTGGGTTCGAATCCTACATATGCTAAATTGCTTAATTTTAATAGTTTGTATTATTTTTTGATAAAAGTGCAATTCATAAACTTAATTTTATCCTTACACTTTATCTGCTTATTTATGCACTTTATCATTTTATTCTTGCACTTTATAATCTTAATTGTGCATTCCGTAATCTTATTCACGCACTTCATGATTTTATTCTTGCACTTTTTCATTTTATTTATGCACTTCATAATCTTAATTGTGCACTTCATAATCTTATTCATTCACTTCATATTATTATTTATGCGCAGAGATGTGGGTTCGAATCCTACATAGGATAAATTGCTTAATTTTAATAGTTTGTATTATTTTTTGATAAAAGTGCAATTCATAAACTTAATTTTATCCTTGCACTTTATCTGTTTATTTATGCACTTTATCATTTTATTCTTGCACTTTATAATCTTAATTGTGCACTCCGTAATCTTATTCACGCACTTCATGATTTTATTCTTGCACTTTTTCATTTTATTTATGCACTTCATAATCTTAATTGTGCAGTTCATAATCTTATTCATTCACTTCATATTATTATTCATATACTTCATCATTTTATTCTTGCACTTCATTAATTTATTCTTACACTTTATCATCTTAATTGTACACTTCATAATCTTATCCATACACTTCATATTACTATTCATACACTTCATCATGTTATTCTTGCACTTTATAATCTTAATTGTGCACTTCATAATCTTATTCATGCACTTTATATTACTATTCATACACTTCGTCATTTTATTCTTGCACTTTATAATCTTATTTATGCACTTTATCATTTTATTCTTGCACCGTATAATCTTATTCATGAATGAGAACAAAAAGAAGACAATCATAAAAAATGTAACCCTCTCTTCACTATCATTCGAGTGGAATTTCAGTACAAAGTTCTCGGTTGAAGGTTGCTGCTCAACTGAATCTTAGGCCACCTTTTCATGGATTCGCTTCTTCTATTGCCTCTCAGAGCAATTGAGTTGTGGCGCGATAATCTGATATCACAAAATTGCCAATTGGATAACACTGTCATTCTAGCTTTATCCAATAGGGCATTTCAACGGGAAGATGCCAAAGAATGTCTCGGTTCAAGCGAGCAGCTCAAAGGTTCGACTTTGAATCTCATCTCATAAAATGGAGGAGAGCCATTATGGAGACTGTCAATATAAATGAGCAATGAGATCTGATATCCTATTATGGTTGACAAATGACAAGCAAGGAGCAGCAAGTTAACCCGAATGTCAAAATGAGGAAATTCATTAATTTGTCTAAATGATGAATGTTGCATGAGACAAAAAAAAAAAGGCAATGCTAGAAATATATTCAAGATATCATCTTGTACTCTAATATTACCAAACTTAGATTTTCATGTAATCAACAGATTGGCTGCGTCTTCCATTTTTCACAAGGATGAAGCGGCTGATGTGGACAACAGAGCTTTATTGGACAACAAATCAGATGCTCTCCTGCCTACTCTAGATCAAGATGGAACCCATAAGCCAACTACTAACTCAAAACAGTAGGACAAACATAAAGACAAGTCGGCTGCAATTCTTGGCTTATCAGTGAACTCAAGCAAACTAGGACAAGCATAAAGACAATCACCACCCAAAGATGCATTCGAAAAAGTGCATAAATAAGATAAAAAAAATTCAAAAATAAGATCACTAAGTGCAAAATAACAGTATGACTAAATATTGCACATTAAAACTATGAAAACTAATAACATAGATCCAGGCGGAGTCGAACCACCAACCTCCCGAACAACAATTGCTTGGGTGCTCTTTCCTATTTGAGCTTATGGATCTTAATGTTAAAACCTACTAACTATTTAAAAAAAGTGCATTAAAAGAATGATAAAAGTAGCAACCATCAATTTTTGTTCAATTGTAAGACAATCATGAATGATTAACAAAGACATAAGTTGAACAAATTAATATCACAAATTTACCTCAAATACTTTAGAAAGTACGACGTATGATGATCCAAATTCAGTGGCATTAACTTCAATCAACTAAAAACATCCAAATCACGGTTCAATAACACAAAAACTTCAATCACAAATCCTATTCGACTCGAAAGCTCAAGTGTTTAGAGTCATACCTCGATTAAAGTCATTAAATAGAAGCCTAGCTAGTGCCCTATCCATGAGCCTATCAAGGAATTTTGAGATAGATGTTGAAAGAAGTTGTTAGGACTACCACTTGAACTTGATCTCCACCAACTGCTTTGAGTTGTCTGAATTGCAGGCTTGCAACCATGAGCCAACAAACATTAATGAGTTTTGGGAGCTCAATAATGGATGACTTGATCTGAATTAGAGGGAGAGTCTATGCTGGATAAAGAGGATCATGGGCATGTTTGCATTATTGAGAACTTTACTGAAAAAATCAAGCACTTTAAATGTGCATTACTGAGCAATGTGCACTTTACTAAAAAAAGGCATGCATATACAATATATTTTATATTATCAATTGATAGGGAGAGTCTCTGTTGGATAAAGAGGATCATGAGCCAACAAACATTACTGAGTTTGGGGAGCTCAATAATGGAAATCTAAAGTGCGTGATTCTTGAATTTTAAATTCATTAACCACAAATCATAATGATATCATCTGCTAATTTACATCAATCAAGAAATGCCTTTCACAAGAAACAAGCTAAAAAAAATTGGAAGAGGCAAAACAACAAATAGTTGGTGGGCATTGAACATAACTTGAAATCCTTGCATTGAATCAATGATTCATCAATCAAGCAAGATTTCAATCAGAATCAAGCAAGCAAGCAACAATACAGGTTTAAACAGCTGCAATTAACTGACCTGGATGACCTCAATATGTTGTGATGCCCAGAAACTTCGCAATTTTGGCCAAGTTTGTGAAGCAAAATCTTATCTTTAGACTAAAGTAGCAAATAATTTCACCAAGTTCAATAGTTCAAGTCAGGATAAACTAAGACACACCAGCAACTGTAAGAGATGCATTTTAGCACTAATTGTCATAATTACTGATAAGAACCAATTGGTTCAAACCCTAGAATCTTTCAAACGACAAGATCACCATTTCCCCTCAGAAACAAAAAATCACAACAAAAAAAATCCGAGAAACCAGATAACAAAATCAATTATTCTTCCAGGCAACACTCCAATACTAACTTCTTTTGATTTCTAGGGTTTTAAGCCGGAAATTAAGAAATGTTGCAAAACAGATCTCAAATTGGAGAGAGAAAGAGAGATTACATGGAAATCGTGGGATCGAACGATGGGAAAGAGAGAAGAGGCGTTGAAATTCATCCTCATCCATCGAAGTTGCTGATCCGAGCCTCTGATTCGCTGAAGCATCTCCTTTTAGCAAAGTCAAAAGGACTGAATGCGTTGAAATTTGGCCTGAAATTCATCCTCATCCATCAAAGTTGCTGATCTAGAGGACTGAATGCGTTGAAATTTGGCCTGGAATCACCATCCTCGTCTCATCCCCGTCAGCGCGCCGCCCCTTCAAACATCGTTCAATCGTCGAGCATGAAGAAGGATGAAGAAGGATTGAACGGGAGCAGAGTGAACACAGGAATACGTCTATTAGAAAGGAGATACTTTAATCGGGTCGGCCCATTAATACACAGGATCCGCGCCCAACCCATGAAAATGACCCATTTTCACTTTAAGTCAAATTTTCAATTTAAGCCCCATTTTCATTTGAACTTTCTGAGTGGTGTGTCAGTACACGGTACACTACTTTTGTATATGTTAGAAACGTGTGCAAAGAACAAGCACTATATATATCTGTCTAAAGCAACACACACACACACGGCCATCTGAGTGGTGTGTCAGTACACGGTACACTACTTTTGTATATGTTAGAAACGTGTGCAAAGAACAAGCACTATATATATCTGTCTAAAGCAACTCCACTTATATATGAAAGCATATATATCTGCAACTCCACTGATATATGAAAGCATATATATCTGTAACTTGCTTTGCTTGGTACGTACAACATATTATGATTGATATTCTTTCATTATTAGGCATATATACTCCTAAGACTAAAGTTCGATTCGATCTCACATCAAATATAAACATGAAAGAGTTTAGAACTGTAATCACAACTGAGCCATGGAAGCTCGAGTGTGTTCAACAATCGAGACGAAAGAGAGGAAAAATGAGTGTATGTGTATTGATTCTCCACAAAATGAATGTACAGATGTTTATATTGGATTACAAGAGAGTGGGCTTATACAGAAAGCTATACACTAGGCTCGGCCCATTCCAACAGAATCCACTAACAAGCTAACAACCAAACCCGTCATCCCCAACACCCCTCTTCAAGCTTGTGGGAGCTCTGCAATCCCAAGCTTGCTCATCACCGGAGAGAATGACGGACCAGGTAAGGGCTTTGTAAGAACATCTAAGATTTGATCCTTTGTGGAGACATGACGAAGATTGATCAATCCTTCGAGAACCTTCTCCCGTACATAGTGGTAGTCAAGATCAACGTGTTTTGTCCTCTCGTGAAAAACCGGATTTCTAGCAATGTGTATGACAGCTTGATTTTCACACTTTACTGGTATCGGTGTGATCGTAGAGACGCCCAATTTGGACAAGAGCCTTGTCAACCATGCCCATTCGATCCACACCCTTCATATTGATCTATACTCGACTTCTGCTAAGGACAAGGAAACTATGGTATGCTTTTTCAATTTCCAGGAAATGAGGCTTCCTCCTAGGAGAATCACATATCCACTCACTGAGCGTCGAGTAAGGGGGCATGATGCCCAGTTAGCATCGCATAATGATATGTGTTGTGTGCCCCTAAGATACTTCAATGTTCTCAATGCTGCTTTGAAGTGTTTCTTACGAGGAATCTTCATGAACTGACTCAGAAATTGCACTGCAAAGAAAATATATGGTCACGTGTGTGTCATGAAATTCAATTTCCCCACAATTTTCCTATACTCAGTGGGATTGCTAAGCATTTATCCTCCATCAAAAACCAGTTTAGTGTATGTCAACAAAGGGATACTAACAGGAACTACTTCTATACAATTGAATTCAACCAAAGTACCTTGAATGAACCGTTTCTGACTAATGAAGATCCCCTCTTCACTATGGACAAACTCAATTCCCAGAAATAAACTCAGCTGACCAAGATCCTTGATTTTGAATTCGTCATTCAAGAAACTTTTGATGAGAGTCATCTCTTCCAAATCATTCCCTGTCATGAGAATGTCATCTACGTATACAACTACATAAGTGACCTTCTCCAAATCTTGTTTGATGAACAATGAATAATCGTTCAAGGATTGTACATAACCCTTGAATTGAAGCGCATGAGAGAGCTTTGCATACCACTGACGTGATGCTTGATTGAGTCCATATAGTGAATTCTTAAGAAGACACGCATGGCCTGGTGGTGCAGACATTCCTTGAGGGATGTTCATATACATTATTTCATGAAGATCTTCATGCAAGAAGGCGTTGTTGATGTCCAACTGCAACAATGCCCATCTGTTCTTAGTTGCTACTTCTCTAATGCTCGGACGGTTGCCATCTTATCAACCGGTGAAAACATCTTAGTGTAGTCAACTCTCTCCCTCTAGGTGAAGCCTCTCAGCACTAACTGAGCTTTATATCTCTCCACATACCCGTCTGCTTTGTGTTTGATTTTGTAAACCCATCTACAACCGATTGGACGAGCACCTCTGGGTAATGGAGCAATTTTCCATGTTTGATTCATCTCCAAAGCTTTAAACTCATCCCTCATAGCAGCATCCCATACAGAAAACCGACAAGCATCTTGAGAGGTTTGGGGTTCATCAAAGGGTAACACTAGGGAAAGAATATTAGTACCCAAGTGTAAGGTAGTGGTAATGGTATGGAAACAAATTGTGGGATGAGCATCAGCATGATTACAAATGTAATCATGGAGGTGAGAAGAAGGGTGAGATACTCTAGTTGATCGACGAGGTGCAGCAGAGGCAATTGGAAAAGAAACCACATGAGGGTGAGGAAGAGGTGAGATGGGAGGTGAAGAAGATGAAGGTGGAGGATTGGGTTGGACTTGTGGATCATCATCATCATGAATGACCACTGGATTGGGAGGCCACATTGGCTCAGAAGGAGAAGCATCCTTATAAGGAAACCAATCCTCAAAGAATATTGCATCCCTAGAGATTTCAACTCTATGGGTGTCTAGATTCAAAACTCTGTATCTCTTGGTGCCTGTAGGAAACCCAAGAAATACACAAGGGGAGACACGAGGCATAAACTTGTGTCAGCCTTGCTTGAGTGTAGTGCAGTAATACAAACTTTTTTCTCCAGAAAATACAAGCCTCTCTCACAACTTCCAAGCTCGAGACGTTTCTTGCCCTGCACATTCTGAAGTATACACAAATATGGAGTAAACAAGACTGATCTCCCGGTGTCTCTTACAAGTCTGCCAATCAAGAGAAAATTGCACTTGAAATATGGGACATATAAGACCTCTTTCAAATGCAAGCCATCAGTCAATCGAACATTGTCCATGGTGTCTACTAGCAAAGATGAACCAGTACGCAAAGTGATTGAGAAAGGTCTCTTGATAGGCATACAAATTTTGAACAAGGAAATATCTATACACATATGGCTATTAGCCCATGTGTCTAGTACCCAATTGTGCAAGAAGCATGCAGTAGAGGCCATACCTGCGAAGCCTGCAAACTCTATATGGGTGCCGGACATAACATCTCTGTTATGCTGATCGAAGATATTGAGCGTGTCTAGGAGCTGAGCATACTGAGCTTGAGTACGCTCGGGAAAAACATGGCTTCCAGTTTCATCAGTAACCTGAGTTGTGACTTTCTTGCCTCGAATATCTCTTTTCTTCTTGGGAAAACCATGAATGAAGTATCATATGTTCACTTCATGGTTTGTCTTCTTGCAATGAGTGCAAAACATCCTTGATTTCTTAGACTGAACTTGCACATCTCCTTTCTTGACTTGAGCATCTCCTTTCTTAGCTTCTACATTGAACGAAGCCAAATCTCCACCAAGACGAGTGGTGTTTTTGTACTCCTATTGTGCTTCTTCTTGAGAAATCAAGGAATAAGCTAATCCAATAGTTGGTAAGGGTTGCATCATCAAGATTGAACCCCGAGCAGCAGTGTAATTCTCATTGAGACCAAGAAGAAATTGCATCAGCTTCTGTTCCTCTTGGAACTTCAGATTGTCTTGTCTAGATCCACAAGTACATGGCTGAACTTTGCGCAGATTATCGAACTCTTCCCACAGAGACTTCAATTTATTGAAATAAGTAGCGATCGTAGCAGTACCTTGAGTGAAGGAGCTCAGATCTCTCTGCAAGGCAAACATCTTAGCGCCATTGATAAGACCAAATCGGGACTCAAGATCGTCCTAGATCTCTTCAGCAGTGCTGGCATACATCACACTACTTCGAATTTTTGGATCCAAGCCGTTGTGAAGTCAAGAAATCACCATATCATTGCATCTGTCCCAGATCTCTACTCGTGGATCATCGTCAGCAGGTCGAGGAAACAGGCCATTGACAAAGCGAAACTTGTTCTTCGCGCTAAGTGCAATCATAGCGGATCTCTTCCACTTAGCGAAATTCTTGCCATCAAAAGACGTAGCAACAATCGAGAGTCCAGGATGATTGCTTGAATGAAGGAACAATGGATCTGTGTTATCAATCACAAGCTTAGCTCCGACCTCAGTTGCCATTAAATTGATGGATGTTAGATGTGATTTAGACGAGGACGAAGATGAAAAAGCTAAATCTGATGAGGAAACTGATCAAGGAGCAATTACTTCTCTGATACCATGAAAGAGTTTAGAACTGTAATCACAACTGAGCCATGGAAGCTCAGGTATGTTCAACAATGGAGACGAAAGAGAGGGAAAATGAGTGTTTGTGTATTGATTCTTGTTGTGAGCTGAATCTGTCATATTTTACAGTAAATTTAATATCGTTTTCTGTATACATTGCATACATTTGGGTTAGATAGTACAGAATCTATGTAGTTTATGTTTATTTGCCAAATTATGGAATCTACACCAGTTTTTGTTTAAATTCACAGAATTCGAGACGCTTTACAACAATTCTAAGGAAGGTCAAAAAATCTCGGAAAATAATTACAGAAGTCCAGAATCCGAGAGTACAGAACCAGGACAAACCGAGCTAAAGTTAGGGCTACTCTATGTCGAGTACACCTTACTCGATCTCGAGTAGAGAGCCCGGGCGGACTTGGTCGACAAAGCCTGGTCGAGAAAGCTGAGCCAGACCAACCTTACTCCTGGAACGCAACTCGATCTCGACAAGACCTAGTCGAGATCGACGACACCTCAGCGCCACACCCGGAGTCGATGAGAAGAGGAGCTAATCGAGAAGCCGAGGACGAAGACGCCGAGCACATCTCTACTTGATCTCGATAAGACCTTGTCGAGATCGACGAGCCACCTAGCGCCTGTCCGAGTCCATGCCAAGGAAGAGTCCTCGACATCACCAGAGAGCCACCCTCGACCACAACCCTAGTCGATCTCGATGAGCCCTAGTCGAGATCGACGACTCCCAGGAACCCTGATCCGAGCCATGTCGAGCGGAGTCACCCGAGAAGTCCAGTCGACGACGAATCCTAGTCGATGTCGATGAGCCCTTGTCGATGTCGAGTAGACCAGTATCTGGAAACGCATCGACATGAGCAGTCCGAGTAGAGTTTGGATTCCTTGGGCACGAAGGAAGTCGAGAAGGTCGAATCTATCATCATCTATCCATGGAAAGGAAGATTTATCATCATGAAGACATATTACATAGTTTAGATTTATCTTTTCCTTTTAGATTTATTTCCTTTATTGCTTTTATTTATCATTAAGCCTTTTAGATATAATTTTAGATATAGATAGGAGATTCTATCCTTGATTAGCAAGGATTAAAAGGCTATAAATAAAGCCCATGGGGCTCAGTTTTATGGATTCAATTTGAGAGAGAAGTAAGTAGGAGAAGTAGAGGGAGAAAGTGAGGCCGAGTAGAGCAAAGGAGCGAGAGCAAGTTGGCTTTGTTCGGTTTTACTTTCTTTGGTTTAGTTTAATGCAAGTTGTTATTTCTTTCCAATCAATGTCTGAGTTTGCGATGAGGCGTGAGTAGTCCACCCACTTCTAGGGTTGGGGCGAGCCCAACGATAGCCATGCGTGTTTGAGGTAAAGATCCGACCTTTATCATGTTTTGAGCATTTTCCTACTTGTTTATGTGTTTATTACCCGTCTAATGGAGATCCATGCTAACAACTTGGATTATAAACATAAAATCGGTAGAGACAATTAGGGTTTCTTGAAAGAGTTGTCTAATTGTTGGAAAAGGCGAAAGCTTAGTCCTTTGATGCGATTTACATGATAATTTGTTTGGTTCTGCCTTATGCATGCTTGGTTATCGTTGTTGCAAACCCCAATCTTGGAAGCCCTTTTAAATTAAGTTTAGTCGAAACCATAAAGCCTTTGCATTTATTTTCTTTCGTTTTAGTCTCTGTCTTACTCGAGATCGAATAGCACTCGTCGATCTCGACTACTGATCTTCGACCCAAAGTCGTTGTAGCTTACTTGTGCAGGTACTCGACGAGACGAAGCGAAGTCGACTAAGACTCTACTCGACATCGAGTAGGCCTTGTCGATATTGACGAGCCCCTGTAACTGCTGCTGCGCTGTGTTCGACTGTGCCTGACCCCTGTCGACTGACCCTTAGTCGAGGTTGAGTACCACTGTTGTCGACTTCTGACCGTGAGATTCCCTCGCTGCCTAGGATCCGCTGACACACTTCCTCGTGGATCGATCCTGACTTCCCGCTGCTGCATCAGGAGGAAGTCTTGTAATTATTTGCAAGGGACGGAATCTGGTTTGCTGTGATTTATTTATATTTTATTATTACAAGTCTCGATTTCCTCCTATCAACAAATTGGCGCCATTGCCGGGGAAGCTATCATTCGCGCCTTAGTTAGTTAAATCTCACATTTCTTTTGAGTTACTTCGCAGGTGTATGCGTCGTTCTGGTCTACCACCTGAGTTTGACGCCTTAGACGAACCAGAGCGTTACCTACACATCCACTTTAAACTCAAAAGGATTATGGCGGCCGCTGAAACACAAGAGCAACTGATCGAAAGGCTTACAAGGGAACTAGCCGCCAAAGATGCTGCTATCGCCACTGAGAAAGCAGCAAGGGAGCAAGCAGAAGCTGAGCTTGCCCAATATCCAACTACTGCAGAGGATTATATGCATCCAGCTCTCGTCGTGCCTGAATCGGCGATTCTAATCCCTGAAAACTCTTTTGAAATTCGCACTCAGTTTTTGATAGAGCTTAAAAATAATGCTTTTTATGGCAAATTTAATGAGTGTCCTCTTGAACATATTACTCACTTTCATGACATGTGTCGTACTCTTACTGAAGGTACAACTCTGGAATATGTCAAGATGAAATCTTTTCGCTGGTCTCTCGCTGGACCTGCACTTAAGTGGCTTGAGGGGCTGAAGCCGAGATCTCTCACCACCTGACCCAAGTAGAGCAAGAGTTCCTGAACAAATACTTCCCACCCGCCAAAACAGCACTTCTCCGTCAGAAAATCACCGCCTTCAAACAGAAGCAAGGGGAACCGCTGGCAAAGGCATGGGAACGCTACAAAGAACTGCTGCGATCTTGCCCTACTCATGGACAGCCACCCTACGTCATTCAGGAGATCTTCTTCAACTCTCTTGATCAAATCACTAAGGACAGAATCAACCATTATACTCGCTATGAGTATTTGACGATGCCACCAAGCGACGCATGGGGTGTGCTAGAAAAGCTCACTAACTACGACAACAAATATGGGGCTCCTACAAACTATGAGGAGAACTCCTACGCCAGGCCAGCACCATCTATGCCACTCTATGAGCCAGCAAAGGAGATTGACCCAGATGTCAGGGAGCAGTTCTACAGAGACCAAAATCGCAAGCTCCTCAAGCAAGTCAAATATCTATCTGTCAATCAGCCTTGCATCGAATGCGGATCACAGCGGCACACCACTACTGAGTGCCCACACACTGAGCAAGTCAGGATGGCAGAAACACATGAAGAGGCAGCCTACGCTGGGGGTCCAAATCGCTACATGGGAGACCAACGGTCCTATCAACCAAAGTGGAACCAAGGTCCTCCTAGGAATCCCCCACCTTACAGAGCTCTAGGACATCCAGAAAGGGATCAAAAGAAGGATGATATGCAGCTGATCCTTGAGGAGATGCGTCGGAATCAGGGCACTATCAACAACCAATTCCAGAACAACACTACAAAATTTGGAGAATTGGACATCTGGAAAAGGGGAATAGAAACACCGATGGGTCAAATCGCTGCACAGATCCCACGAGCGTCCGGACAACTCCCTGGGTAAACAGAACCAAATCCTAAAGGGAAGACCGGACACGTCGCAGCTATCAAACTCAGGAGTGGACATCAATTACACGAGCCAGAGGTCAGAAATCAGCAAAGCAAGGCAGAGCAGCAACTCAACACAGAGCACAGCCAACTCGATCTCGAGGAGGGTGTACTCGATATCGACAAGCCGCTACTCGACACAGACCAGAAGCTGAGCTCGGACTCCGCTGCGCAGACCAGCAACTCCAGGTCGACCACCCTACTCGATGTCGAGGAGCCCGTGGTCGAGATCGAGGAGCAACATCTGGCCGACGTCGACGACTCTGCAGTACCTCCAACAGCTGATCAGGCTCCGAAACTGAAAAAGTCACTGCCTTTCCCTTCAAAAGCACAGAAAGATCCCGCTGCAGGTAGGTTTACCAGATTTATTAATATGCTGCAAGAACTGAATGTTTCTATTCCTTTTACAGAAGCCCTGCAAGAGATGCCTGGATATGTCAAATTTCTTAAGGAAATCCTAAGCAAGAAGCGATCCATCTCAGAGATCGCAGGCGAATGCAAAGTACTCCACTTCCCTGAAAAGAGACCGGACCCTGGTAAGTTTTCTGTTACTGTGGGTTTTGGACAATATAAATATGATTCTCTGTGCGATTTAGGAGCAAGTGTGAGCATCATGCCTTTATCAATCTGGCGAAAAGTAAAGATAGGATGCATAGAACCTGTGGATGCCAAGCTATACATGGAAAACAATACAGTAGTCATCCCTACAGGTATAGTTGAGAACGTCCCTGTCCAGGTTGGTAAATTCTTTGTTCCAGCTGATTTTCTTATCATTGACTGTGCTGAAGATCCTACTAGCCCTATTATTCTTGGTAGACCATTCTTAGCTACTGCAGATGCCAAAATAAGTGTCAAGAATAGATCGCTCACCTTCACCATAGGCGATGAGGTTTTGGATTTCTCTTTTGGCCCTGCAAAAGAGGAAATTTCATGGCTGGAGGTGAAAAGCATCAGCAACCACGGGACCAAGAAAACAGCGGAGGAAGGAGCCAACACTGTACTCGAGATCGACAAGGGCTACTCGATCTCGACAAGGGACCTACTCGATCTCGACAAGACTTTGTCGATCTCGACAACCACTGCAGAGCCAGGAACTTGCCAAGAGCCTAAGTATGGGGTCCCTGTACTCGAGGTCGACCAGCTCTACTCGATCTCGACTAGCCCCAAGCCCAAAGATTCCTGTTTTGGGTTCGAAAAGGCAAGTTCAGGTATGAATCTTACTCCCCCTCAGTCCATAAAGAAAAATATCAATGATTTAAGGGGAGGTAAGACACCGTGGCAAGAGAATCTGCGAAAACTGTGAGCTGGAAGGAAAAAGAAGAAAGAGAAGGGAGATGATGCAAGCAACAACATGTTAGCTGAGCTTGGATACTACCATCAGGACCTAGATGATCCAGGAGAAGGGTCAAGCATGAGCGGGCCCCACAATAATGGTCCTTGAGCGCAAACGGAGAAGTCGGCCTAGCGACTCTAAAATCTAGAGCGTGTATATAAAACTTTATGATTTTTGGGACTTTTGAACTTTTTGTTTTTGGTTTTTGTTTTTGGTTTTGGTTTTATGTCTTTTAAAATACTTTATGTGGATAGTCTTGTTTTTGTGTGCAATCTAATACTTTTAGGTGGGCAAGCATAAAAGGATCGCGAAAAATGGTATAAGAAGTCCCTGAAAAACAGTCAAAATCGACGAAGGCCAAGTCGACGGCGACAAGGAGGAGTAGCCCAGACACTACTCGATCTCGAGTAGGCCAACTCGACATCGACAAGCCCAGACGCTCCTCGACTTCAGAAAATCACTGAACGCAAAGCGAAGCTCCTCGAGATCGAGTACACTCTTCTCGAGATCGACAAGGAATCTACTCAACCTAGACTGAGTTGCCCCCTCGATGTGTTGTCTTGTGAGTTCCTTCCTTTACTCTTGTTTTTATTTGATTTTATACAGTGGGGACACTGTAATGATTAAGTATGGGGTGGGGGAAGGGCTTAATTTGTACATATTTGATATATTTGACATTATATGTGCATGTTTAGAATTTATTTCTTGAATTGCTTATACATGGCTATTTTGGAATGCATTATTGATTTATGTGCTTATATGCATGTTTTCCAAAAGTTTCAAAAATGACCCCCATTTAAAATTTTGATAAATGTCATGGAAGCTTTAATTGAACTCGACGATGCAAAATTGGATTCATTAGAAATATATCATGAAATTGCCTAGAAAAGGGAAGTCATAATAAAGTGCATTATTTCTTAAAAACCATGAAAGGAGGTAAAATTTGAAGTTGCTTTTGACATGTTGCATGATAAGATGATGGAGGACTTTAAATTTCCATATAATGCTCATTATTTGAAATCCTAGCCTTACCTATGCTTATGCATCACAAAAGCCGTAATATGCCTTATTTCAATTATTGCTCCACATGATCTAAATATTTGCCATTCTTTACCTTATCCGGGGATTATGTTGAGAATGATGTTACATTATGGAGATTATCATATGGTGTTTGTGTTGTGATTATTATCATTATTGGAGCTTGGAAGGAAATTATTTGAAATATATGGAAAATTTAATGAGGGAAAGAAAATCCAATCACCTCAGGAGATAAAGGTAGATTGACCCTGCTCTCTGAGATAATAGTTTGGAGAGATGGGACACATTGTGAGGAGTCCAAAGCACTAAGTATCCGGGGCCATTCATGACACCCATGTTTGCGACTCGCGAGAAGGCAGTGCTGAGGTCAGAGAGGTAAAAGCATTATTATTGATAAAAGCATTATGAAAGGTGATGAAACTTATGTGGAAATTCAAGATTGGAAATACTCCATTTCCCCGGATCATTAGCACCACATTGCCAGAAACTGCCCACCTTTTAGCCTTTTACCAAATCTAATCCTTATTTTGAAGTCCTCTTGATTATTAATGCTTTGTCACTTACGAAGACGCCGAGCACATCTCTACTCGATCTCGATAAGACCTTGTCGAGATCGACGAGCCACCTAGCGCATGTCCGAGTCCATGCCGAGGAAGAGTCCTCGACATCACCAGAGAGCCACCCTCGACCACAACCCTAGTCGATCTCGATGAGCCCTAGTCGAGATCGACGACTCCCAAGAACCCAGATCCGAGCCATGTCGAGCGGAGTCACCCGAGAAGTCCAGTCGACGACGAATCCTAGTCGATGTCGATGAGCCCTTGTCGATGTCGAGTAGACCAGTATCTGGAAACGCATCGACATGAGCAGTCCGAGTAGAGTTGGGATTCCTTGGGCACGAAGGAAGTCGAGAAGGCCGAATCTATCATCATCTATCCATGGAAAGGAAGATTTATCATCATGAAGACATATTACCTAGTTTAGATTTATCTTTTCCTTTTAGATTTATTTCCTTTATTGCTTTTATTTATCATTAAGCCTTTTAGATATAATTTTAGATATAGATAGGAGATTCTATCCTTGATTAGCAAGGATTAAAAGGCTATAAATAAAGCCCATGGGGCTCAGTTTTATGGATTCAATTTGAGAGAGAAGTAAGTAGGAGAAGTAGAGGGAGAAAGTGAGGCCGAGTAGAGCAAAGGAGCGAGAGCAAGTTGGCTTTGTTCGGTTTTACTTTCTTTGGTTTAGTTTAATGCAAGTTGTTATTTCTTTCCAATCAATGTCTGAGTTTGCGATGAGGCGTGAGTAGTCCACCCACTTCTAGGGTTGGGGTGAGCCCAACGATAGCCATGCGTGTTTGAGGTAAAGATCCGACCTTTATCATGTTTTGAGCATTTTCCTACTTGTTTATGTGTTTATTACCCGTCTAATGGAGATCCATGCTAACAACTTGGATTATAAACATAAAATCGGTAGAGACAATTAGGGTTTCTTGAAAGAGTTGTCTAATTGTTGGAAAAGGCGAAAGCTTAGTCCTTTGATGCGATTTACATGATAATTTGTTTGGTTCTGCCTTATGCATGCTTGGTTATCGTTGTTGCAAACCCCAATCTTGGAAGCCCTTTTAAATTAAGTTTAGTCGAAACCATAAAGCCTTTGCATTTATTTTCTTTCGTTTTAGTCTCTGTCTTACTCGAGATCGAATAGCACTCGTCGATCTCGACTACTGATCTTCGACCCGAAGTCGCTGTAGCTTACTTGTGCAGGTACTCGACGAGACGAAGCGAAGTCGACTAAGACTCTACTCGACATCGAGTAGGCCTTGTCGATATCGACGAGCCCCTGTAACTGCTGCTGCGCTGTGTTCGACTGTGCCTGATCCCTGTCGACTAACCCTTAGTCGAGGTCGAGTACCACTGTTGTCGACTTCTGACCGTGAGATTCCATCGCTGCCTAGGATCCGCTGACACACTTCCTCGTGGATCGATCCTGACTTCCCGCTGCTGCATCAGGAGGAAGTCTTGTAATTATTTGCAAGGGACAGAATCTGGTTTGCTGTGATTTATTTATATTTTATTATTGCAAGTCTCGATTTCCTCCTATCAACAATTCTCCACAAAATGAATGTACAGATATTTATATTGGATTAAAAGAGAGTGGGCCTATATAGAAACCTATACACTGGGCTCGGCCCATTCTAACAGAATCCACTAACAAATTAACAACCAAACCCGTCATCCCTAACAAAACATATAAAAACGATCTAATTAACCAGATCCATTATTAGTATAGTGTGGAAGATGAAGAGCAATGTTTGTCGCTTGAGTTAACAACTATATATGCTCAAATGGCATGCATAGGTTCGCAAAATAGAAGATATTACAATAATTGACATGTTTAGCTAAATGCATATCTGAAAAGCTCACGTACGGTTTAATTGTTAAAGTGGACAAAAATATGAAAAAGGGGATCTGCGCCAAAGCATATATAAACTGCAAAGTTCATGAAAACTTACATTTATGTTTGAAAGAGGGAATGGACCACCATGCCATCTTTTGTTGCTTCATTCTTTTTGCACCAAAAAGCGTTAACTCTATTTAGAAATGAAAAATAGAATTGGTACGTGTATATAGATCACAATTGGTTCCCGCTTGAATTTCTACACAAATTAGCGCAGGGTTAATTTTATGAAATACAAAGAAAACCCGGCCAGTATATATATATATATATATATAGGGAAGCTTTAAAATGTAAAAACTCCTTAACGTGTAAAATCCGCTTAACGTGTAAAATTTGGGTTTAGGGGGCGCGCGCCGGAATATTAGTTAAAAAAACCGGGTTGAACCGAGAAAAAAAAAACATAAGAGAACTGGTCCTTTCCAAAAAACGCGATTGCGTTCGCGTGAAAACAGATTCGATTGACGAAAAGCTTCACCTTCTCGCTGGGGATTACAATCAAACAATTTGAATTGCAGAAACCTGTAATCAGCAAAAGGATTCATCGAAGATCAGACGAATATCCTGAACGAAGCAACAACAACAGAATCAGAGGAAGAAATTTTCAGAAAAAGGTGCACAATATTTCCGTTCTTATTAGATTCAAATTCGCATTCGTTACGGTATTAATCTGTCCAAAGTTCATATAATTTGTCCTAATTTCGGATTCGTTCTGAAAAAGGTGCAGAATATCAATGTAATTTGTGTAAACAAATCCCAAATTTGTAGTAAAAATAAAATTATAGGCTAAAACGAACCTAGGGTTTGAAGTTTGCAAAACAGGAAATGGCCGTCAATTAACATACATTTGCACTTAGAAAATGCAAAAATTGAATAGAAAACACTATTAATATACAATCCAATCCTCATTTGCATGAAATTTATATTAATAAAACCTCAAAGAACTGATATATGAGAGTTTGCTGTCTGATCTTAATATTCAGTATAAAATGTTGGTTTAGCACTTATGTAATTATAAATTGCAATGTTGATAGATTGATGGCACTGGTTACAAAAATTCAATTTATCTAATAAGTTTTTCAATGTTGGTTTAACAGAAGATATGGATTCTGTACCAGAGTCACATAATGAAAACATAGAATCGCCAGCTGCTTCGACTACTGCAATCGTTTGTGCAACACCAATCAGCATCGATGCAGGGCCTGAAGTGAATATCAATAATCTGATAGTGCAACATCAGCTCCCATATCGGGTGTTTGTGACACCAAACAACACGAGATATTGGATACCGATTTGCAGTGAAGAGTTAGAGCCAAAGGAATGGAAAGTGTTCCAGACATTGAATGAAGCTGTGAAGGCATATAAAGATTATGCATATAAAGATGGATTTGATGTAAGACATGGGACTACAGTTAATGCTAACAGGGTACAGCAATTGAAGTACTTATACTGCAATAGAGAAGGATACTCGAAAGGTAAACAGACAAAGAAGCTAAGAAAAAGATTATATATACGAGTTGGTTGTACTGCTAAGATAATATATAAATATATACCTGAACAAGGATATGTGGTGACAAAATTTGAGGAGAAGCACACACATCCTTTCGTTGATGAGATCTGCAGGGTATACATGAAGAGTAATAGGAGGATGCAAAGTTACCATAAAAAATTTATACTGGACTGTGCAAAACAAAGAGTTGGACCAGCAAATCCATACAGATTATATAAAGAAATGGTGGGAGGATATAGCAATGTGGGTCCATCAGTGATTGATTTCACAAATCACAGAAGAGATCTCTTGGCTTATTTCAAAGGATCTGATGCGCAAGTTGTTATTGACAGATTCTTCCATAAGCAAGAAATATGCAGTGCATTCTACTTTGCTTTTGATGTCGATGAAGACAATCAATTGAACAGATTGTTCTGGTGTGATGCAGTAAGCAGAAAAAACTTCTCATTATTTGGAGATGTTATTTCATTTGATTCAACGTACAACACAAACAGGTATTAGACATTATTCATATTGAATATTTAGATACATCATATGTGTAAGCACTGTCATAGATTTTAGTTATAAAACAGACAAAATACAGATTGCCTAATTTATTCACAAATATAGTAACAAGATTGCACAGATAGAATGTATAGATGCACAAAATCATGTATATTATGCACTGTGCGCAAGATCGAATAAATGCACAACTATACAGCCTAGTGATCTTTTATTTATATACATCTGTAATAACAACTTTATACATGTTTCTTTTGAAATTATTCTAATTTTCACAAGTGTCTTATATTAAAGGTACAAAATGGTGTTCAGTCCCTTCACAGCATATGACCATCATAAATCATTGTTGCTGCTAGCATCAAGGCTTTTGAGGAATGAGAATGTAGAGTCATATGTGTGGTTGTTTGAGCACTTCAAAAAGGCAATGGGTGGGTGTCCTAGAATTTTCACAACGGACCAGGATCCTTCGATGAAGATTGCTGTTCAAACTGTATTTCCAGAGACTAGACACAGATTATGCATGTGGCATATCATGGACAAGCTATCTCAGAAAATAGACAACTCAATGGATGGATACTTCAAATTCAGTGACAAGTTGAGGAGTATTGTATGAAACAGGGAGAGTACGCCAGAAGAATTTGAAAAGGACTGGAATGCCTTGATGGAAGAGTATGGAATGACAAGTCACTCGTGGTTAAGTGAACTGTTTAGAATGAGAGACAAGTGGATCCCTGCATATTTTCAGAATGTGAAGCTTAGTGGATTGATTAAAACAACATCCATTTCAGAGAGCATGAACAGCTTCTTCCGTAAGTTCTCCAACTGCACTGCAAATTTAATTGACTTTATGTTGTATTATGAAAGCGGAATTGAAAATCAAAGGAATATTCAAGGGAAGAAGAACTATGACTCTGAAATACTAGAACCAATTCTAATTTCGCCCCTTCCTCTAGAAAAGCATGCATCCAGATTATACACAATAAAAATGTGGGGGAAATTTCAGGAGGAATTGAAAGGAGCATTGTACAACTGCAGAGTGACAAATGTGACAGAGATTGATGAGTTGGAGATATATACTCTAAAGGAAAACAGCAAGATATACACTGTTGAGCACAAACTTGAAGATCATGATTGATGCTGCTCTTGTAACTTGTTCAACGGGTTAGGATATCCATGCCGACATATATTAACTGTTTTGAAGGATATACAACTTGAGAAGTTTCCAGAAACACTACTGCTTACTCGTTGGACCAAAGCAGCAAATTTGAGTAATGTTTTCACTTTGGATGATGTTGTGGTCAGACAGTCAAGTGCAAAACAAGAACAAAAACTCCTGTTGACAAATATGTTAGCTGAATTTCATGCTTGTGTGGATTTAGTTAAGGACAATAGTGATCAGATTAAGCACTTAACATCTGCATTAACAAATGCAAAAAGGGAGCTCCAACAAAGTGCACAAACATCAACATCTTCAACAGCTTCAAAGTCTGGTATGTATGATGGGTTTGATGCAGAAACCCAAGATTACTGATTGCTTATTTAAACCCTTTTATACAAAAAATAAAATAAAATAGTCCAGAATTATATATTCAAAGTATACTAATTTTAATAAGTTTGTTAACTTGAAGCTATGTTTGAAGAGTTTGCTGGAGTAAGCCTCCCGAAGAATGTGGTAATAAGAGACTCAAAACAAGCAAAGACAAAAGGCAGTGGGAAGAGGCTTAAAGGTGGGAAGGAAACAGCAATTCAAACACAGAAAAAGGGGAAGAGAATATGCTCAATCTGCCTTGAATATGCACCTCACAACAGTAGGACATGTCCATTAAGAGAAACATAATAGGAATAATAAGCACAATTTGTAATGGAAATTTATAAATGCACTTTAGTATTAGAAAAATGGTATACTTTTAGTTTTTTTATTCACAGATGTTATGTACCAACTTTTATATTATGTTCATTACTATCTCGGTTTTGTGTTAGGATAATACGGAGTATTTAATTGTGCAATACAATTTATTTTTATATTTTCCTTATTACAATTTACAATAAACAATAATTATTTTAAAGGAAAAAGGAGAAAAATCTCAAGTTGCAAATTGATACGTACAGGGTAGCACCTACTATTAATTATGACTTGCTTTGTAAGATTGTGAAAAATCTTGGACAAAGTGAGATTCAGGTAATGATGGAAGATCCATTTCCATAGCCTCAACTACAAACATCTAATCAACAAATAAGTACTTCTTAATTAATGTGCAATCAGAAAACATCAACAAAAGAAGAAAACCAACAGTATGAAAGGGGATTGTTTCAAAACAACCGTATACTAAACACAGTTACTATAGGAATAAATAGTTTATAAAATTTATAAAAAAAATTAAATATAACAAGAACAACTTAAATAAATGTCTTTTTTTTTAAAAAAACGTGAAGATTCAAGGAGAAATATAAAATAAAATAATGAAGTCTACAAATAAAATACTGTATATAAATAATTACTGCAGATATGGGAAGTTGGGAAGTATTAAACATTTAAAATGGGTAATCATTACAGTTATAGGAAGTTGGGGCGGGTAAATGTCTTTGGAAAACCGCCAATTGGATAAGGCCAATCAAATGATGGGAGATGAAGAGCCAAAACCGCCTATATAAACACAGATCCTCCATCATAACACATCACACAAACCGCCTGAAAAAAAGAAGTCTTCTTCTCTTACACATCAAAAAACAGAGAAATCCCAAATTCAAAAAGACAAGATGGAAGGATTCAACCCTTTTCTGTTTGCCGAAGAGTTCTACAAGATCAACAATGAGATAGACAAGTACTTGTACCCAGGGTACCACATGAATCTCCTGGAGGAGGCTGCAGAGACAAACACGGAGGCCACAAGGAAGGACCTTCTGGAGGCCGCCGAAAAGCATCAGATCTTCCTGATTGCCCTCAACCAGGAGAGAAATGCAAATGCCTACAAGATATTGGAGGCAACTGAAAATGGGGAGGAAGAAACCCTGGAGAAGGTAAGTTATCAAAACTTTAAATAGTTTGATTTAAATTAAGATCGCAAGATTATTTAACTTTTAAGTATAAATATTTATGTAGTTCCAAAAGAAACAAGTGCAAGTGGAGGAAGAACTGGCCCAGTACAGGGAGTACGTGACTGACTGCATCAGGGAGGTCTTTGAGGAAGAAGACAAGAGGAGGAGGAAGATTGCAAACTTCCTTGGAAGATAAGCAGT
Source organism: Persicaria tinctoria (assembly GCA_037127255.1). Taxonomy (NCBI): domain Eukaryota; kingdom Viridiplantae; phylum Streptophyta; class Magnoliopsida; order Caryophyllales; family Polygonaceae; genus Persicaria; species Persicaria tinctoria. Next base: position 55,159,052 of record JBANSL010000018.1, read on the forward strand.
CAAGTGCAGGAAGAAGAAGAAGTTGAAGAATACAGACTTTACTTTTGAATTATTAATTATATATTTTATATGAAATGTCTGTATTTCTTTTTAATTTGAAGTCTTTAAGTTTAAAACAATGGTATTTTGGGTTTGAAAAACAATTATGCAGTTGTAATTATGAACATCTATTTATAATATATGTATTGCAGTATATTTGCCTATGTGATTGAATGGAATAGGTAGGTATTTGAAGATGAAGAAAAGAGGAGGAGGATAACTGCAGACGTTCTTAGAAGATAGGCAATCAAGAGAAAGGAGGAAGGAGGAGATTCAGAAAAAATCATATTTTACTTGTGAATAGTTACTGTACTTTTGATTTTTGTAATATTGTAGATTTCAGTATATTTGACATGTAACTGTCTTAAATTAAATATAATCTCAGTTAATATTATAAATATAAACTATGATTTATTTGCACAATATATTGATGTCTATGCACAATAAGTTGTTAGGATTGCACAGAACAATATTACAATTGCACAATACAAGTTTACAAGTGCACAATAACAGAATAATAATGGGACTTAAATGTGATTTTTAAACTATATAAAAACAACACAAAGAACAATGGATTGACAAAACCAACAAAAAAATATAAATAGATGTGTTCAACTGATTGTCTTCATCGACATAATAGATTTGTAAATATAATGTGAAAATAACATTATATTTGCACAAAACGTGAAAATAACATTATATTTTCACATTATATTTAAAATAGCATATTTTAAATATAATGTGAAAATAACATTATATTTAAAATATGCACACTAAAGTGTTATAGTTGCACAAAACGATATTGTGATTGCACATTATCTAGAATGCATTTTAACACTGCACATAATAGATTTGTAATTGCACAAAAAGAGGATACTGGTGCACTACAAGACAAATAAAAGGAAATTATACTTAAGTGTGAATTCTTAATTCTATAAATTGCAAATAAAGTAAAATAAAATTACTACAACTAAAAAAAAATAGAGTTAAAGAAAATTAGGTAATTAAAAACACAATGTTACATAAATAAAAAAATAGTTGTTAACTTTGCACAATAAGGTTGTGTAATTGCACAAAACAACAATATGAGTGCATATATTATATTGGGTACCTTTATAACTGCACATAATACAAATATAATTGCACAAAAAAGAGATGATTTTGCACTATTGCAGACGAAAAAGTAATTTAGGCTGAAATGTCAATTTTATACTAATATAAAACGCACACAAAGTAAAATATATTCACAAAAATCAAAAATAAAAAATAAATTAAAATAAAATAAAAAATAAGAATCCAGACCAATATAAGAAACCAAACAGAGAAAGAGACGTCAACATAAAAGCATGAATAGATAGGCACCTCGGTTATAAAAAATAGAGCATCCTATTGCATATGCACAATAGGGTATTAAGGGTGCACAAAATTATATTATAATTGCACATATTAATATTAGGCCAGCACATGACTATATAATAATGTCACAACATAAAGAAATGTGTGCACGATTAAAATTAAATATAAAACGCATAAAGATTCGAATTCGAACATTAAAAAAACACAACAATATTTATAATGCCAACATCACCAAGCGTATAAACATAGAGTAAAATAGACAAGGATAACCCAAAAAGGGAATCATAAAGGGTTATACATTACGACACATGTAGGACATAAAATTTGTATACCCTCAAAAGCACGAAATGCCCAGCAAAATACTAGTGTTTGTTAACTACTCTTTCCTACCCAATCAATCCAACCGCAATTTTAGAGCTTGAACACCTTTTAAGGTCAAGGATGCATGTGCCTTAGCTTGAACTGAAATTTCAGATCGAAGTTCGTTGACATCAGAACAAATTATGTCAGTCATGTACTTCACACGCAGCTTTGAGATGTTCTTGTCAGTCCCGTGGTCAAAACCACACTTGAATCCCTTCTCCAATCCCACGAATGCCTCCATATGGTGCATCATACAAATACCAGAATGGGGACGCTTTTCTTCACCAGCCCAGGGAAGATAAATGTGTGATTGCTGAAGCATAGAAACTAATTCTGCCTTCTTTGATAATCTGTTAGACTTCAAATATTTAATCAAGAAATTATGCTGCAAAAAAATATTAAAAAAAAAAGAGGAAAATACTATAAATGATAAACTGAAAAATAGAAGAAAAAAAAACCCGCAAAAAGTAAAAAAGTGACATATAAGTATGAAAACTAACCAAATTGCCAACTGTATATTGGAAGATACAAGTAGAAGCACGAGTATCACTTGACACATCCAGGAATTGAAGTTCGTGCGTTTTCAGATTAAAGACAACCATGCAATAGATTGAGTCGTAATACAGACCAAACACAAACTAAACACAAATATAAAGAAAACAAGTCAACAGAAAACAAATAAAGTAAGAAAGAGAGTAGGGGAGATAAAACAAAAAAAGTATTAAAAAGAATAAAATGAAATTTAAACTCAAATACCATATCAACATCTTTCAACCGAATGTGAGGAGCAGCAGCCAGTTCAGAATCGACATGGATACCAAGTTTTGTGAAACGTTCAGCAAAGTCACCCGAAGGGGGGTTTGGAGCAAATTTCTGGAAAAAAAATACAAAATAAAGAACGAGGAAATAAACACATGTAGAATGGGAAAAAAATTAGGAAAAAAAAATACAACTTACAGACGACTCAAGAGATATAAAAAGCCTTGATGGAGAAACAACACTTCTGTATTGTTCTTTATAATTAAGGACAGAAACCCATGCCCTCACAACAGAGAAAGCGACTTCCAAATCTTCTTCAAGGGATTTAAAATCAGCTCTAATAACTTCAACAGACGAATTCTTAAAAAGAACTTCACTACAATAGGCAAAGAACAAATTATAAAAAATAAATATAACTCAAATAAACTTAAATATAATAAAATAACTAAATTAATAAAAGAAAAAATAAAGAAAAAGGGGAAAAAAAGGCTTACACATCAGAAGCTGATTTCTTAGACAAATATGCACAAATGCAACGCTCAATGTCAGACACACGCTCATTCACATCAACAACCCTAGAATAGTAAGGACTCTTCAAGGAATCAGCAGGTTTTGAAACCCTCTTACCTCCAACATCTTTCTCATTTTGATCAGCAGGACAACCCCTAGTAGACCTACGTAAAGGCATGACAACAGGAGATTTTTGCTTCTTTTTATACACTTTAGGGGTTGCACACTGAATGTCACTTGATGTTGATATACCTAAAGAAGAAGCAGCATCTCCACCGGAATATTCTTTGGCAATATTGACAACAGAGGAAGGAACACCAGGGACACCCACGACAACAGACGGTGCATCTTTGATATCTTTTTGTGCATCAGCATTGGACTTGTGTGCTGGTACAAAACCCTTTTGTGCAGACTTATCAGACTTGTTAAGATCTTTGTCAATTGCTTCTTCAGAAGATTTTTTTTGAGATTGGAAAGCAGGATCAGAACCAAATATATCAAACGATGGCTCAGGGGGAAGATTCATAGGCATAGTCCCCTTACCCTTAAAGACTGCAGAATCACCCTTCTTTCCAGCATCACATTCACTCTCAAAACAAACACCACCAAGCCCACCCCCAGATACATTACCAACTGAACAAAAAGGTTGATCAGTCTGACCAGACGATTTCATCTTACATTTATTAATGTAATCTAACTCAATTTGTGTAAGAGCATCCAAAAACACAGGATCTGACCATAAAGGATCTTGGGATGAAATCCACTCAGAAGCAGGGGGGTTGCCCATATTAGAATGGTCTGCGGGATGAGAAGCAGCCTTATCACCCTCAAACTTCAAACCCATCAGCTTCTTTGCAGCATGACTGAGGGTTTTAACCATTTCATTCTCTCTAAATTCAGGAGGAATTTTATCAGCCAAATCAACAAACTCAGATATGGAAGTAGCAAGAGCAGCAGTTTTTTGAACAAAGGATTGAATAAAATTCTACAAGGGGAAGAAAACACACAAACACACACACAACCAAAGATAAACAAAATCAAACAAAACACCATCAATATTATAAAAAAAAATATACTATAAATAAAGAATAGCATAAACCTCAATAGGAGATGATTTTTTTCCAGAAACTTATGGATTGTCAGTAGGAGCAGCTGAAGGGGCAACACATGGAGATTTAGGGTTATATACAGGAACAGATTGACGTTCCTCAATTCTGCCACGTCCAAAGCCTCCACTGGAAAGATCATCGTCTTCGCGCTGACGAATCATAGGTGATGTCAACCTCATAAAAACAGGGAAAGACCGAGTTACTCTCCTCAACGAAGTACTTGAGAATAACTTCGCCCTATCAATATAAAACAACTAACAAACACAACCAAACAATAACAACAAACGCATAAGAAAACAAATTATAATAAATACAAGAGATGATGATATAATAACAAAAAATAAAAGTATAAAATGCAAATGAGAAGGTGAAAAAAAAGAAAAACAAATACTCACAATGAGGAAGAGAATAGGACCTCTAAACTGACTGGTTTTGTTCTTCTCCCAAATTTTTTTGGAATCCACTAAGCTTTCAAGAACAAAAGCACACCAATTCAATTCTTTGAAGTCCTCAATCCCAGATAAGACTTTAACCAAATTGTGATTAACATTGCCATTTTGGATACTGTCCACAAGCAATGAATCAAATAACACAGCAAAGTTGATGACAAATTTATCACCAACATCGGCATCAACAACCATATGATCAATAAGAACAGAAGGATTAATGGAATCACCAGTAGTAAACAAACTCTTCCACTTCGTAAGAACATCTGACTTCTCTTTAGAAGTTTTCCTACATATTAAATTCTTGCCAATGGGCAAGCCTAATGTAATATGAACCTACTTCTATCAGCCAATACCAAGCAACATCGATTGGCATCAAACTGCTCGACCAACCAATGACAAAGACACAGAGGAAGATACTGAATTTCCAAATCCAACAAAGAACCAAAACCTATCCGCTTGATACACTCCTTTTGTTTATCATTAAATCTACCCAATTCACAGACAAACACACGAGGATTTGACCTTGTTTTCAAAGATGGGTATTGATTAGCCCTTCTAACTCTCGGCTTCTTAACTAAAACAGCACCAGCCCCAACATCTTGGGGGGGGGGGGGCATTTGTGGTTTGGAGGGGCACATCAGAGGCTACAGATTGAACATTAGCCCCTTCAGATTGCAAATTTTCTCCAACAGTTGGTTGCCCTTCATTCTCAACAGGAACATCAGCTGCTACAGGGACATCATCAGTCACATTATGATGGGGATTAGTAGACAAAAATTCAGTACTGGGGCCTGCGGAAGCATCTTTGGATAAACAACCTTCACTATTATCAACTTCCCTTGATTTACGTATTAGAGGAACATTATCTTCTGATTCAACATCAAGTGACACCCCTTCCCCATCGGATACAGAAAAACCAGGAGAATCACGTGCCAGATCAATAACTTTAGGAACAGAGCGAGGGGGCCGAGATTTCTTAATGCATTTTGAACGATAAGCAACAACAGCTAGAGCTTCACCATCAACCTTGGACCTTGTTCTTTTCCCTATAAGGAATAAAAAAAAGAAAAATATAAACAGACAACAAATACTAACGACAAGTAAATTGAGCCTAATTAGCAATAAATATATAAAATCTACAAAGAAGAATAAATGAACACCAAAAACAAACATAAACCGAACAACAAACAAAGTATAAACACAAATACACAATGAATATTAAGAATAGCAAACACTTATGATCATAAACGATTATAAAACAAAAAGTATGATAACAAAAAACACATAAATCACAGGAATAACAAAACGAAACAGCTTGAATAAGAAAAGGAACAGAACAATTACACAAATAAAAGCAATGAGGCGAAAAATCGCTGAATATAAGGGCAAAACATAAAAACGCACAAGTTCGAAGTAAATAGAAACCCTAACAAACAAGACAACTTAAATAGGAGCGAATAACAACGAATCATTGCACGTACCTACTGATGACCTTGACATAATGAAACGACGACACCAAAGACACCGAAAAAAGCTCGCCGGAGATCAAGGACACAGAAGAACGATAAAGCGAACGAGAGAGAGAAAGGAAGAACGAAGCTGATGAGATGATCTAAACGCAAGGGAAAGAGATGAAATGGACTTAAAAAAAATAGAGCCCAATGGAAAACAGGCCCAGCGTTTCAAATAAACACTAATCTGAGTCCAGTTATGTTAATTAAGGGAATTTTACACGTTAAGCTCATTTTACACAATAAGGAGTTTTTACATTTGAAGTAAACCCTATATATATATATATATATATATATATATATATATATATATATATATATATATATATATATATATATATATATATAGCCCACGTGGAACAAAGTTTAGTATACTAAGTTTACAAACTGTTAATGGAGAGACTGTGCCAGATTGCAGATTGGGCGACGACTCATGAGCTTCCCTCGCTTGAGTTCACTTTCGACGACAAACTTATTAGAGTTCGTCGCCTGACTATCCAAGGTGTGGTTCCCAACCCTAATCACGTTTGGCCGACCAATCTTGTACAAAATACATCGCTTGAATCAACTTTAAGCGACAGACATATTTAGACGAGGAACAAAGGAGGAAATACGATCGCTCAAATATATAGCTCAACCACTTATGTCAAAACTACCATTCGGGTGACAAAGAAAGGATACTTGTTCGTCACTTGAGGAACATTTATGAAATTCTATTGGTGGTTGAAATTTACAAAGCATTCAAGAGATGAGTATATGGCAATGTTCGTCGCTTGAGTTAACTTCAGGCGACGGAGATTACATGTATAGTCAATGTTGGTCTCTTGAATGAGTGACAAAAACGGGTCAATGACGACATATTTTTGAATGTTCATCACTTGGGTTAAATTCAAGCGACGGAGATAACATGTAATCAATGTTGATCGCTTGAATTTAAAAAAAAAAACAACTCATATAAAGGCGATGAACATAGCTTATCGTGCGACTATATGCCGTCGATCATATGTAAGAACACTTTAATATATATGTTAAGTACCGAAAGTTTGGCAATCACAAAAACACTCATGACGTACCCTAACGAACCACAAAGTCTTCCTACAATTTCCCTCTTTTTGGTGTTGGCAAACTCTACACCAATATAGCAACTCAACAAGTTTAGAGCAACTTATCTTCTCCATGGGACAAACATTCTCGCTCAAAACAACAACCACTTACTCATCCCTCTAGAACCTTCTCAACTATCATCAATCACACAAAATCCATAACATTTTCTTTTTCCTTAAAAACCCTTTCATATCAATATTATTAAACTTATTACCGCAATTAGGAAGCATAGACCAAGAACACATCATAGATAGAAGAAATATATATGTCATTGATACTTCATGCTCAAAACACATCATCAAATGTTTCAAATTAATCACGAGAGTAACAAAAAAAAAAGGCACCAGTAGCAAGAACTCGAAACAATAAAACCAAAGAACGAACAAGATTGTTAGGAGATTTTGTGTGAGGAGAAGACAGCCAAGGTGCTTAAAGACAAACCATTGTACCTGTTATCTATAGTGACAATCTGTCTTTTAAGATCTTGCAAAGCACGACCAACGATTTGAATAATTTTTTTTTACTAATTTAGCACTTAACCTTCCATCTTTCTCAACCACATGTTCCACATATTCATCTTGTATTTCACCATTTCTTTCATTTCCTTGTTGTGAATCCCATCTTCTAGATCATTTCATTTTCCTTCTTCATTCCATCTCCGTGTGAATTTTTTTTAAGAAAAGCAGTGAGATTTTTCTCGTTCGATCCACTATTTCCATATTCACCACCACCCCTTTTTTCCATAACATATCCAAGCCTATCTAGCAACATCTTATCACATCACCCTTGCCCACTGACAAAGAGATGGGTGGGCTGGTATGGCCCACCCCATTTTATTTTTTGCTTTCATTTCTTTCAAACCCTAACTAGTTTTCAGGCTTGTTATAAAAAATGTGTTGAAATTGTCCCTTAGTCCCCACATTAGCCTGATGTTTTGTGAAAAAACATTCTTGGCATATATGGCTTGCCACTGTTAGTGATTGGAGATATATATCAAAAGACAAAATTTAATTTCATATTGTTAGTGATTGGAGATATATATCAAAAGACAAAATTTAATTTCATGAATGAAATATGAGCTTATTCTTATATGTATTCGATAATTTAGAATAATTTTATATTGAGTTGTTCTTTTAAGTTTTGAAAATAGTTATTCGTTTTACTAATTAGTTCACTCTTAACCAAAAAAAACTAATTAGTTCCCTAGATTGTAAATTGACCGTACGAACACTTTTTATAAGGATTTTGCTGGTGTAAAATTTGTATATCAATTTATGCTTTCGGGTTCTTTGAATCTCGCCCACCCCTTAATGTGGCCCTGGCTTCACCACTGCAGTACTTGCCTTAAACCATGGTCTCCCCCCCCCCCCCCTCTAATTTTCTTCAAAAAAATAATTTTAACTAACAAGAGCACAATGCAACCTCTACGAGACTACGAGTGTCTTGCAGAATCAATTCATTCAAGCAACACTTAGCTTGACAATAAGAATAAGTGTAGACACACACAATGACAGAGTGCAGACATACATAATAAGTGTCCAAACTATCATAAATTAAGGTGGGAAACAAAGAATCAGTCAAGTACAAGTATATGAGGAAGGTTAACAAGTTATGGCTTATAGGGACATTACATAAGACCACGCTTAAGGTTAGCTTTGAATCATCAATCATTTCGGCTTATAGTAAGGGTTCTACATATCAAATTGGTTTCTCATTTGATCTATATAAAATACTACAAAAAAAAACAATGTATGGCAACGACTTTTGGCAACAACATTTTGTTTTCGTTGCAAAAGATATGCTTTTTGCAACGACTAAAAATTGTCGTTGAAAAAGATTGTTGCAATAATAAACAACTTCATTTGACGTTTGTCCAAGTGTTGGCGGGCAAGTTGAAATTTGGGTTATATCTTTGGCAACAACATTATTGTTGCAATAAAATTTACATAGATAAAGGTTATCTTTTGTAACGAAAATTTTTGTTGTTAAAAAAGTAACAGTATGACAACAAAAAGTTGTTACCATAGATAAACCAAAAGATTTATAAGGAAAACATGAAAATATTTTTCATTAAAAATGTCATACAAAATCATTAGAAAAAGGGAAACGACATTCGATGTTGTTAGGTTTCAGATCTTTTTCATCTAATAAGCCTTGATGAACCTAAACATAGGAAGAGGAATAGATTAACTCATCTGCTGAAAAGGTTTAGAGGACCGGGAAATGATATATAAGCTTATTGGGGTTTAATATCTCAGTTAAGACCGTTGATCGTATTCAAAATTACCTTGACTGATTTGGGCCCCATATATCGGTAGGGTTTACGATATTTCAGGTTTCATCAACACACACCTCCTCGATCCTCATCTCCTCTCCTCTCCGATCTCCATAATTCATTTCATACATTTTATCAAATTATAAGCATCCAAAAATTCTAATTTTATTCATTTCATCATAATGGCGGATAAATCCGGTTCTGGAAATGAAGTTGAAGTTCCTACAAGTTCGCATCATTTCGACAAGGTCGTGTTAGGCCCGAGCAGATTCGAAGCGATTTTTCCATATTGTACTCATAAATACAAGGTGACGAATAAGTTGCGCTACAGGAATTTGAAGAAGCACATTTCGAAGAAACATCCCTACAAGGCCGGAGCATCGAAATCGAGTAATTAGCTTGTATTGGGTTAATTTTATGAAGTAGTTAAGTTTTAAATATGATGAAGTATTAAATAAAGTAGGATGTAAGTTGTTTTTACTTTTATTGTCATTTCAAGTTTCGAAGTTGAATATCGATCCCCACCGAGGAGTCCAGTTCGGGTTGTAATTATTGTTCGAGTTGAAATAAACTTGTGAAGTTTGTAATTGTGTATTATTATTTGGTTTATCCCAACTTTGAGTGAGAGAAAATAGTAAAATAATGATTACCCCGTGACAAAATTATTACATTTGAAACAAAAAAAAAAACGTTTTCCAACCAAAGTACACGTAAATAAACCGAACATTCCTAAAACCTAGTTAAAAACCAGCAGCCAACCAAGCTCAAGTGCTCAACCTTGGTAAAAAAAATATAGGGGAAACGTTCGAAATTCCAACGTTCGACCCACCAGGTCAACCATTAGACATGCCGGGTCGAACGTTGCCCAACGTTCGGTGTTCGCATTTTCCTTCCCGATTTTGGCTATAAATAAGCCTCATCTGCCTCCCATTTCACTCACACCTCAACCATCTCCTCTAATCTCATCTCACTCCCTGTAATCACTCTGTATTCATACTGTAATCGTGAAAGTCGGAAGTCGGTGCTTGACGAGTCAGAATTTCAAGAATTCAGCGCTTCCCATCATCAAATAAACCCTACTCTCAATCTGCACTTTCCTTCCCTTAAAGTTTTAATTATTTCGTTATTTATCATATTTACATATTTACGTGATCATTTTTAGTTTATAATTAATTCAAATTTATTGAAAATATTTTTCCGAGGTCGAAGGAGCGTTAGTGGAGCGACCGAAGCCCCATCGTCGAGCGGGGGAAGCGAATCGAGTGTCTAAGGCCTGCTACTCGATAAACGACGTGATGACCCTGTGAGGAGATCGAGGAGGAGGTTGTCGTTCAGGGAAACCCTTCCACCATCCCAACAACTCAAGAGCCCGGCATTGCGGCCGACGCCGGGACCCCAGGGGCTGAGGGCGAAGACACGCTATTGACTATGACCCAATTTCGGGCCGCTACATTCAAATGCTGGTTCACGAAGTCTCCGATGGATGAAACCAGTTGCTCTGCCAAGTATAACTTCTGCTTGACGATCTTCAGGCACCCAAAGGAAGGAGAATATATGAACAACAAACGTCATATCCAATTAAAGCATCCAGAGAAACTTGCATTGGCCAAAGATGCATAGGTAAGCCGTAATTGGGAAACCGATTCAACCCCTTCTTCTTGTTCTTTTTTTCCCCAACTAAAATGTAAATAAACTGGAAAAAAAAACCGGATTTGCTGAAATCGGAGTTGTTGAAACCGTGTTGTTGAAGCCGGAGTTGCTTTTTTTTTTCTTTTTTTCTTTTTTTTCGTGTAATCGTAACCACTTCGACACCGGCGTTTCTGAAACCGGAGTTGCTTTTTTTTTTCTTTTTTCTTTTTCGCGTCGCCACTTCGATATCGGAGTTGTTGAAACCGGAGTTGCTTTTTTTTTTCTTTTTTTTTTCGCATCACCACTTCGACAGCGGATTTGCTGAAATCAGAGTTGTTGAAACCGTGTTGCTGAAACCGGAGTTGCTTTTTTTTTCTTTTTTGTTTTTTTTTAGCGTCACCACCTCGACACCGGAGTTGCTAAAACCGGAGTTGCTTTTTTTTTCTCGTCACCGGCGCTGATCATCCATCCACCGCACCTTTCGTTTCTTCCTTCTCCAACTCCTCTCGCTCGCTAGAGCAACGCGGTTCCTGTTGAAACTATGCCGCCCAAGAAGGAACTCTGAAGAAACTTTCAGCGCGGCAGGTTTGCTCTCTCTCCCTTCCTCATTCGTTTTTACTTGTAATTTAATGATGCACCGATTCAACTTTCAGCGTAGCAGGTTTTGAATGATCATCCAGGCGCTGGATCCAATTGGAGTCGAGTTCGATTGCAATCGAAGAAGCAGAGGCTGATCGACGAGGCATTGTCGGAGTCATTCGGGATAGAAATTGGCGGAGGAGGAAGGGAGATGAAGTGCCTAGCGGCGAGAGCGGGTGGCCTAGGGCACCACCTGGCGGCGGAGGTGGAGGCGCTTCAATTGGAAAGGAGATCACCTCGGATCTCGCGTCCATTGAAGACGCCATTGGAGTCACTTCGCCTCCAGATCAGCGTCCATGACTCAGATCTGTTGCAGTAGTGCGGTCGTCGACCGGTGGACTCGGATCTATTGTTGCTGGCGGTTCTTCAAGCAGATTTCCGGATCTCCTCGGATTCGAATATTGCACAAATCGGATTCGAGCCGGATCTTCTCGCCGCCTTCTTCAACCTTTAGGATTTCCGCACCAGCATCGCCGTGGACCTGGAGGCGATTTCCGAGCGACAAGGACAAAACTCCGACAAGCCGGATTCGCCAACGGGAAGGGCACATGTTTGTTGATAGGAGGAAATTGAGGATGCAAATATAAAATATAAATAAATCACAGCAAACCAGATTCCGTCCCTTGCAAATAATTACAAGACCTCCTACTGATGTAGCAGCGGAAGGTCAGGATCGATCCACGAGGAAGCGTGTTAGCGGATCCTAGGCAGCGGAGAAATCTCACGGAAGTCGATCACAGATGTCCTCGATCTCGACTAGGGTTAGTCGACAGAAGATCGGACCAGTCGAGCACAGCGCAACAGCAAGCACAGGTTGTACTCGATCTCGACTAGAGGCTACTCGAGATCGAGTAGGCTTCGTCGACGTCGAGTTAGGCTTTGTCGAGCACCTGCACACAAAAGCTACAGCGATGCTAGATCGAGAATCAGTACTCGATATCGACGAGTGCTATTCGTTATCGAGGAGACAGAAACTAAAACGAAACGAAAGAAAGTAAAAATAATTGCTTTGGGATTCCGAACTAAACTTAATGTAAAAGGCTTCCAAGATTGGGGTTTGCAACAACGATAACCAAGCATGCATAAGGCAGAGATAAACAGATAATCATGTGAATTGCATCAAAGGACAAGCTTTCGCCTTCTCCAACAATTAGACAACTCTTTCAAGAAACCCTAATTGTCTCTACTAATTTTATGTTTACAATCCAAGTTGTTAACATGGATCTCCATTAGATGGGTAATAAACACATAAACAAGTAGTAGATGCTCAAAACATGATAAAAGTCAGATCTTTACCTCAAGCGTGCATGGCTATCGTCGGGCTCGCCCCAACCCTAGAAGTGGGTGGACTACTCGCGCCTCATCGCAACCTCAAACATTGATTGAAAGGAAATAACAACTTGCATTAAACTAAATTCAAAGACTTTACAATCCCGGCGATCCAACTCTCGTTGAACGCCAAAACCCTAAAACCTCTGAACTCCTAAACCGTCTCTGTGGAACTACTTCTCTAACTTGTGAATTGAATGAATGGAAATCAGCCCCTAGAGCTTTATTTATAGCCTTCTATTCCTTGCTATTCAAGGATAGAATATCTCTATCTATATCTAAAAGGCTTAAAAGATAAATAAATGCCATAAAGAAATTAAATCTAAAAGGGTAGAACTCGGCAATCTTCGGCAATCTAAAAGAAATTAAATCTAAATAGGTAAGTCTTCTCTCCATGTGTGGTAAATCTTCTCCATAGATAGAATTTGATGGATGTAGGATAGAACTCTACAATCTTCGAGCCCAAGTAATCCCATACCGAGTAGAATTGATCAAACCGCGTAACGCGTCTCCGGAAGTCTCCTCGATCTCGACAAAGGGCTATTCGATCTCGAGTAGGATTGTCGGTCGACTGGGCTTGACTCGGCGTCTCGGCTAGCTGGTCCTCGGTGTGGCTCGATCATGGCTCCTGGCGTTCGTCGATCTCGAGGACCCCTTGTCGACATCGAGTAGAGAGGCTCGTCGACTAGGTCTCGCTTGGCTGGTCGGGCAAGTCTTCTCGATGTGCTCGGGTGTGGCTTCTCGGCTTTTTCGGTCTCGAGGAACACTCCTCGATCTCGAGTTGGGCGTCCGGGCATGGTCGGGCAGTCTCTCAGTCTCCTCGGACATGCTCTCCTCGACTCCGGGTTGTCTTCGAGGTCTTGTCGATCTCGAGTAGACTAACTCGATCTCGACAAAGGTTCGGAAGTCGGGTTCTTCGTCTTTAGCTTCTCGACATAGGCTCCTCGATCTTGGCAGGTGTCTAGACATGGCTTGTCGAGATCGACTAAGGCTTGTCGATGTCGGGTAGCTTTGAGCTCCGGTTCTCGCTTCTTGGTTTTCTTCCGAAATGGTTCCATATCCTGCGATATTAAACAGAAACTTATGTAGATCTCCATTTCTGACAAATAAGCATAAACTACATAAATTCGACATATTCCCAACCCGAAATATGCAAAATGTAAAGAATATGGAACTAAAATATGCATTAAGACATGGCTACTTTGGAGACATCAAATCACCCCATACTTAGACTTGCTTGTCCTCAAGCAATAACCAAACAATAATCAAGACCTACAACACATCCTTCAAGTCTTCGCCTTTGTCAAAAGCAACATCTTAGGTAGTAGCAATGTAAGACAAGTGAATTTAACGTCATCACACATGTATGAGCGATCCATAGGCATAGGCAATATAAATCCAACCTCACAGGGATAATGTGTTTACACTCAACTCTCAAATGTGTTTAGGCTATGAAGATCAACTCTCAACTCAATTCCATATACAATCTCATAAACATTGCAATTTAAACATGAATCCACTTCGCAACCAATTATGAAAATGCAACAAGAATTATCAGGAGGACTTCGCTCAATAGAAGTCTTCAAAGAAGATTCCATTCGGCGGGGTTGTAATGGGGCTTGGTAAGAAATAATAAGGAATGGAATTATTTGGCCATGTGGTGCTAAATAAAATTCGGGAATCAAGACTCCTAAATCTCCAACACAACCAAACCATAACTTTTCAATCATATGCATCAACCAAACTCTCTAATTTATCTCAATGAAGTATTGAACCTTTCAAACTTTCTCAACCTCTCCAAAATATGCATCTTGCAAATAATGAAAGAAATAAGATAAATTTGGCTCATGCACTTTATTCACAAACATATATACTTTTTTCTTTTTTTTTTCTTTTTTTTTCGAAAATAAAAACCAAATAACACTAATAGTGCATTTATAATGTGAGCCAAAAATCCTTTTACATAGTATGCATAGCAAGATAAAAACCAACCCATATCTCAATAATTTCAACGATCCTTCTTACTTGAAATGCAACATAAGCTTATCCTTTCCATAAATCATCATTCCAACCAACTCTAAGTCTTAATTCCCAAATGGGGGTCAGGCTCAATTTGGCTAAGGATATTTTTTTTGTGGAGTTCATAATAAAAGTCTCAGGCTAATGTTATGGCTTCAAGCAGGGATAATGCAGGGTAGGTAAAGAGAGGATAAAATTGGCTTAAAAGGTGCCTCCATCATTTAATTCTCATCAACATAAACATATAAATGCATTGGCTTTGAATAACTATCACAACATTTAGAGATGCACAGGAAGAGTAAATACACTCAAGAAAGCAGAGAGATTTTTAATGTTCTCCCTATAAGGCCAAAATTCTCACTGGAACAATTTTTGTTGGATTTTAACCTTTAGCTTAGGATCATATGTGCTCAATTTCATCACAAGTTCACAATCCACATAAAAACCATTTTGAGGACTTAGGCTAAACCTTCCAAACACGCCATAGGATTTATATGATCAAGTCAGTCATTATTTATCATCATAGGACATCTAAGTTAGGGTATAAAACAATGCAAAAATTTAAACATGCATTTTTTTCATTTTTTCGACATTTTCTATTTTTTTATTTTGTTTATGAAAAAATCAAGACTAAAGTATGACAAAAGATTTAAAAGGCATAAAATTTAAACATGAATGTATAATATAAAAATTAAAATTTCACCATGTAAAACCAAAAGCAAGACTAACACATATGATAATGATAATAAGCCCTTCCCCCACCCCATACTTAAACATTACAGTGTTCTCACTGTATAAAATCAAATAAAAACAAGAGTAAAGGAAGGAACTCACAGGATAACAAATCGAGGAGGGAGAATCAGGCATGTCGAGTAAATAAGCTTGTCGATCTCGAGTACATGTTACTCGATCTCGAGTAGCTTTTCTGCGTCCAGTGGTTTTCTAAAGTCGAGGAGTTTCTGGGCTTGTCGATATCGAGTTGGCCTACTCGATATCGAGTAGTGTCTGGGCTGCTCCTCTTTGTCGTCGTCGACTTGGCCTTCGTCGATTCTGACTGTTTTCAGGGACTTCTTTATTCCACTTTTTGCGATCCTTATATGCTTGCCGACCTAAAAGTGTTAGATTGCACAAGAAACAAGACTATCCACATGAAATATTCTAAAAGACATAAAACCAAAACCAAAAACAAAACAAAAAGGTTTAAAAAGTCCCAAAATTCATAAAGTTCTATATACATGCTCTAGATTTTAGAGTCGCTAGGCCGACTTCTCCGTTTGCGCTCAAGGGCCATTATTGTGGGGCCCGCTCATGCTTGGCCCTTCTCCTGGATCATCTAGGTCCTGATGGTAGTATGCCAGCTCAGCTGACAAGTGGTTGCTTGCATCATCTCCCTTCTCTTTCTTCTTCTTCCTACCAGCTCTTAGTTTTCGCAGATTCTTTCTCCACGGTGTCTTATCTCCCCTTAAATCATTGATAATTTTCTTTATGGACTGAGGGGGAGTAGAATTCATACCTGAACTTACCTTTTCGGACCCAAAACAGAAGTCTTTGGGTTTGGGGCTAGTCGAGATCGAGTACAGCTGGTCGACCTCGAGTACAGGGACCCCATACTTAGGCTCTGGGCAAGTCAGTGGCTCATCAGTGGAAGTCGACATCGACAAGTCTTGGTCGAGATCGAGTAGCGCCCTTGTCGAGATCGAGCAGCTCTTGTCGACCTCGAGGACAATGCTGGCGCTTCCCTCCGCTGTTTGCTTGGTCCTGCGGTTGCTAATGCTTTTCACCTCCAGCCAGGAAATTTCCTCTTTTGCAGGGCCAAAAGAGATATCCAAAACCTCATCGCCTATGGTGAAGGTGAGCGAGCGATTCTTAACACTAATTCTGGCATCTGCAGTAGCTAAGAATGGTCTTACAAGAATAATAGGGCTAGTAGGATCTTCAGCACAGTCAATGATAAGGAAATCTGCTGGAACAAAGAACTTACCAACCTGGACAGGGACGTTCTCAACTATACCTATAGAGATGACTACTGTATTGTTTGCCATGTATAGCTTGGCATCCACAGGTTCTATGCATCCTATTTTGACCTTCTGCCAAATTGATAGAGGCATGATGCTCACACTTGCTCCTAAATCACACAGAGACTCATATTTATATTGTCCAAAACCCACAGTAACAGAAAACTTACCAGGGTCAGGTCTCTTTTCAGGGAAGTGTAGTACTTTGCATTCACCTGCGATCTCTGAGATGGATCGCTTCTTGCTCAGGATTTCCTTTAGAAATTTGACATATCCAGGCATCTCTTGCAGGGCTTCTGTAAAAGGGATAGAAACATTCAGTTCTTGCAGCATATTAACAAATCTGGTAAACCTACCTACAGTGGGATCTTTCTGTGCTTTAGAAGGAAAAGGCAGTGGCTTTTTCTGTTTTGGAGCCAGATCAGCTGTCGGAGGTGTTGCAGAGTCGTCGACATCGGCCAGATTCTGCTCCTCGATCTCGACCACGGGCTCCTCAACATCGAGTTGGGTGGTCGACCTGGAGTTGCTGGTCTGTGCAGCGGAGTCCGAGCTCAGCTTCTGGTCAGTGTCGAGTAGCGGCTTGTCGAGATCGAGTACGCTCTCCTCGAGATCGACTAGGCTTTGCTCTGTCTCGAGTTGCTGCTCTGCCTTGCTTTGCTGTTTCCCGACCTCTGGCTCTTGTAATTGATGCCCACTCCTGAGTTTGATAGCTGCGACGTGTCCGGTCTTCCCCTTAGGATTTGGTTCTGTTTGCCCAGGGAGCTGTCCGGACGATCGTGGGATCTGTGCAGCGATTTGACCCATCTGGGTCTCTATTCCTCTTTTCCAGATATCCAGTTCCCCAAATTTTGTGTTGAAATTCTGGAGCTGATTGTTGATGGTGTTGGTAGCCTGCAGGTTCTGTGCATGATTTCGGCGCATCTCATCAAGGATCAGCTGCAGATCGTCCTTCTTTTGATCCCTTTCTGGATGTCCTGGAGCTCTGTAGGGTGGGGGGTTCCTAGGAGGACCTTGGTTCCACTGTGGTTGATAGGACCGTTGGTCTCCCATGTAGCGATTGGGACCCCCAGCGTAGGCTGCCTCTTCATGTGTCTCTGCCATTCTGACTTGCTCTGTGTGTGGGCACTCAGTAGTGGTGTGTCGCTGGGATCCGCATTCAATGCAAGGCTGATTGACAGATAGGTATTTGACTTGTTTGAGGAGCTTGCGATTCTGGTCTCTGTAGAATTGCTCTCTGACATCTGGGTCAATCTCCTTTACTGGCTCATATAGTGGCATAGATGGTGCTGGCCTGGCGTAGGAGTTCTCCTCATAGTTTGCAGTAGACCCATATTTGTTGTCATAATTGGTGAGCTTGTCCAACACACCCCAGGCGTCAATTGGCGGCATCGTCAGATACTCATAGCGAGTATAATGGTTGATCCTGTCCTTAGTGACTTGATCAAGAGAGTTGAAGAAGATCTCTTGAATGACGTAGGGTGGCTGTCCATGAGTAGGGCAAGATCGCAGCAGTTCTTTGTAGCGTTCCCATGCCTTTGCCAGCGGTTCCCCAGGCTTCTGTTTGAAGGCGGTGATTTTCTGGCGGAGAAGTGCTGTTTTGGCGGGTGGCAAGAATTTGTTCAGAAACTCTTGCTCTACTTGGGCCCATGTTGTAAGTGATCTTGGTTTCAGCCCTTCAAGCCACTTCAGTGCAGGCCCAGCGAGAGACTAGCGAAAAGCTTTCATCTTGACATATTCCAAAGTTGTACCTTCAGCGAGAGTACGGCACATGTCAGAAAAATTTGTAATATGTTCAAGAGGACACTCATTAAATTTGCCATAAAAAGCATTATTTTTAAGCTCTATCAGAAATTGAGTGCGAATTTCAAAAGAGTTATCAGGGATTAGAATCGCCGATTCAGGCACGACGAGAGTTGGATGCATATAATCCTCTGCAGTAGTTGGATATTGGGCAAGCTCAGTTTCCGCTTGTTCCCTTCCTGCTTTCTCTGCAGCGATAACAACATCTTTAGCGGCTAATTCCCTTGTAAGCCTGGCAATCAGCTGTTCTTGTGTTTCAGCGGCCGCCATGATCCTTTTGAGTTTAGAGTGGATGTGTAGAAAACGCTCCGGTTCGTCTAAGCTGTCAAACTCAGGTGGTAGACCAGAACGGCGCATACACCTATATAGTAACTCAAAGTAGACGTGAGATTTAACTACCTAAGGCGTGAATGATAGCCTCCCCGGCAACGGCGCCAATTTGTTGTAAGAGGAAATCGAGAATGCAAAACAGTAAGCAGATAAAGTAAAGCAAACCGATCAAATCCCAGCAAATAATGTTCAAGACTCCCTCCAATGTAGTAAGAGAAAGTCAGGTTCGAATCCTCGAGGAAGCTGGTCAGCGGATCCTAGGCAGCGGTGGAATCTCACGGACAGAAGTCAACAACAGGTGCAAGATCTCGACCAGGGTTAGTCGACAAGAGATCAGGCTAGTCGAACAGGGCAGAAGCTCTCAGCAAAGGCTACTCGATCTCGACAAGGGGCTACTCGAGATCGAGTACAGTCCTCGTCGACTTCGGGTTGGGCTTCGTCGAGTTCCTGCACAAGTAAGCTACGACGATCTGGGATCGGGAATCAGTAGTCGAGATCGACTAGGCTTGGTTGAGATCGACGAGGGCAGAAAGTAAAAACAATGCAAATTCGGTTTTGTGACTTTATGAATTTAGAGAACTTCCAGGATTAGGGTTTGCGACAATGATTACCATGCAAGCGAAATATAAATCACAAAAGGCGGTAACTTTATCGATAAAGGAAAAGGCTTTCACCTAATCCGACAAGTAGGAATATAAATCTCGCGACAAATAATCCCAATTGCATCTATTCCTTTTCATAATTAGCAATTATAATCTTTCGAATAAAACTCCTAATTACTACCCAAGTTTCACAACATGAGTTCTTCAATTTCTCAATCAAAGATGAAGCACATAGGGAATAGACTAAGATAACGACAAAATACCTCCTTTTGCAATCGTTAATCCACCGACATGGCTCTCGTTGGGCTCACCCCAACCCCAGAAGTAGGTGGACTACTCGCGCCTCATCGCAATCGCAGACATTGAATTGAAAGAAATAACTTGCATTAACTAAATTCAAAGCCTTTACAATCCCGGCAATCAACTTTCGTAAACTGCCAAAACCTTAAAACCCTTGAACTCCTAAATCTCTATGTGTAATTGTATCTCTGAAATTGAATGAATAGAAATCAGCCCCAAGGGCTTTATTTATAGGCTTCTAAACCTTGCTACTCAAGGATAGAAACATCTATCTATATCTAATATTATATCTAAAAGGCTTAATGATAAATAAAAGCAACAAAGAAATTAAATCTAAAAGGGAAATAATATCTAAAGTGTCTCAAGTGGATAAAACTCTCTTCTTCATGATAGATGTTGATAATTCGGATAGACTCGGCTATCCTCGGCTCCAAGGACTCCAACCTCGAGTAGGACTGCATCAACACGTTACGCGGCTTCGGGAACCTTCGTCGATCTCGACAACGGTCTTGTCGATCTCGAGTAGGAGTGTTGTCGACTGGGCTTGGCTCGGCGTCTTGGCTAGCAAGTCCTCGATGTGGCTCGGTCATGGCTCCTGGCGTTTGTCGATCTCGAGGAGAGCTCCTCGATCTCGAGTAGGGGTGGATCATCGACTTGGTCTTCCGGGGTTGTCGAACAACCCTTCTCGACATGCTCGGATGTGGGCTTGTCGACATCGAAGACGCTCCTCGATCTCGAGTAACAATGGATCATCGACTTGGCCGACTTGGTGTATCGGATAGCCTCTTGTCGACATGCTCGGACACAGGCTCCTAGGATTCCTCGATCTCGACGACAGTCTTATCGATCTCGAGTAGAAGTGTTGATCATGGCTTGGCCTGGTGTTGTCGAGCAGCATCTCTTCGACATGGCTCGGGGAATGTGGTCTGGCACTTGTCGATATCGATGAGAACTTAGTCGAGATCGAGTAGACTTGCTGCTTCCGTCTTTGCTTCTTGATTTTCTCCCGAAATGTTTCCATATTCTGCAATATTAAACAGAAACTTATGAAGATCTCCATTTCTGACAAATAAGCATATACTACATAAATCCGACATATTCCCAATGTGAAATATGCAAAATGTAAAGAATATGGCACTAAAATATGCATAAAAACATGGCTACTTTGGAGACATCAATGTCTTTGGGAGGGATCGAAGGAGGTGAACCAACGGGTGCAACGAGGGAGAGAGGGAGTTGAGGGGGGCACAGGGAGGAAGGAAAAGGCAACGGTGGACATTTACCCTATTTGGATGGGTACATGTTCAACCATATCCACTATACAAGTGAATAAGTTATTCGAGCTGAACAATACTATATGGTTCTCCGTCCCTTTGCTATTAGGGGTAGAGCTAGCAAAATCTGACCCGATCCGAAAACCCGACTTGACTGACCCGAACCCGACCGAAATCTGAAAATCTAGAGTCATTCATAACCCGAACCCGAGACCGAACTCGACCCGAACCTGACCCGACTCGAAACAGACCCGAACACAGATAAACCCGACCCGACCCAAACCCGACCCAACTCTGAACACAACCCGAGCCAACCCGAATTGAAATGGTTATTTAACATCAACATTTTAATACTTGAATGTTAAATGTTTTTGTTATTTTAACAGAAGTTTATGATTATACTTTAACATATAAAACACCAATTATTTTTGTTAATTGTTTATATGTTAATCATTATTGTATTTTTGTACAATATAAGTTAAATCAATAGAGGTGTAGTAGTACAATCACTACGCCATTTTTCAACTTGGGTGACGGACATAATTGGTTACTTGAAAGTCGAATTGGGTCACCTGAGAATTCAGGTGACGAATAGTCGTCACTTGAAGGGTCGTCACCTGACCGCCGTCCCCTGAGCTTGTAGGTGATGACTCTATCAAAGTTGGTCGCTGAAAGTGATAAAGCACATAGAAGTCAAAGCCCGACAAAAGTCGGGCCCGAACAGTTCAGGTGACCAAGTTTTCGTTGCCTAAAAGATAGCAAACATTGTCTGAGAGGGTATTCAGGGGACCGAATATGTTCGTCACTTGAACATTCAAGTGACCAAAATGTTTGTTGCTTAACCAATCAAGTGACATAAGTGTTTATCACTTGAGATTGTGAAACGACTAGTATGTTTGATAGAGCATATTTAGTGTTGCATAACAGATTGCATTTAGCATAGTTTAGTTGTGAATATTGCATATATTTAGTTGAATTTACATAATTACTTGTTGAGTTGGAAGAGGCAGAATCTACATGATTTTATGGTTTATTTCAGATATAGTTGATTAAAGGTGAGATGAATTGGAAAAGAGCGAAAACAAGCTAAGGAAGATGCATAGGAGTTGGTGAAGTCTCAGAAGAAGAAGTTCGGAAGAATCGCAGGCCGCCCCGCAGTATCTCTGGCCGCCCCGCGGCTCGAAGGGGAAACGGTGGATTTCGCTGAATCGTCGGCCGCCACGCGGCCCGTGCAGAAACTGAAAATTCAGTCCGGATTTTAATTAGGGTTTTTATTAAGTTGTTTGGCCGACTTTCTAAATACTATTTAAGGTTTTTCTAGTTTGTTATTTCATTCACCTTATGCACTTTATTCCATTGTTGAGAGCGCCGTTGAGCATGAGCAACTAAACTCTCAAGGTTTCGCCTATAGTTTGGATCTTTGATTGTTGAATTGTGAGTTTCTTAATCTAGTTCTTATTCCTATTCCAATGTTTTGACTTCTTTGTGCTTAATTGCTTGAATGTGTTTTATTCTCTCTGGCCTGATCAACTAGTTAGAGTAGATTCATTCAATTGCTAGGGTTTTGTAGATTCTTCGTAGCGAACCTTAACCCAAGTGGCAATCATATCCCTTTAGGACTCGTATGACTAATTGGATGTGTAGGACGTTGAATACATGTTGAATATCGACTCGTAGCTTGATATTATGTGTACCTTGGTTAATTCATAATCTTAATGCTATCTCTAGGTTGAATCTTAACCGTGTTAGGGTTATTTAGAGATAAGGATTGCTAGGACTCGTAGGACTAGTAATTTACCTAAGATCTAGACAAGGACATTGATAGGAAAAGACAAGAACTAGAGACTGAAACACGGATCGAATTCATCAATCGAAGTGATAAATTGTAGGTGAACCTATTTCTCTCCACTGCATTCTACAATCACTTGACTTTGTTTGCTTGCTTCCGCTTTGATAAAAGGCGGATCTTTTCACACCAAAAATCTCCCATATTCTTACTAGCGATTAAAATTTATACTTAAATTGAATAGATTTCCCTGTGGATCGATCTCTTGCTTACACACTATACTAGTTGTGAGTTTGAGTATTCTTTAGCAAGTACAACGTAAGGTTTTCCTCTTGTCAATGTTCGTCACCAAGTTATTCAGGTGACCAATAATATTCTCAATATTCGTTACATGAATCAATTTTGAGATTTTTTTTTAAAATTCAAGCAATTATTATATACTATGTTAGTCGCCTAAATTTTATAATAAAAAAATTTATGTTTACAATATTGTTGGTACCCTTGTTTTCAACATACCAAATGCACAAAACCTAAACCAAAATAGCATTCATACTATACAAAACTAGCTCACAAATACAACACTTCCAAATACATGTGCCTTCAAGGTTTACAAAAAAAAAAATGTCGGATGCTAAGAGCATTCACATGTTCACAACCATTCGTGCACATCCTATACATTCACACTTCCCACCCAAATACTACCGAATAAGAAGCATAGAGGTCAAGAGTCTCCTACCGGCTTGTTTATGAGTTGGCGAAGTTGTGGATGTGCAGATAAGCTCCAGCCTCAATGATTTAGGCTCTCAGCTGCCTACAGATTTAAAGAAGAACAATATTTGCAGCTTTAAAAATACAAACAAGTAGAAAATCATGAAAATAAAGTTTGAATTGAACATTGACCTTGCCACTCTAATTTCCTACAAAAAAAAAAACAAGATTGCTATTGTAATATTTCAGTTGAGTTCCATAAATTCCAATAAAAAAAATCAGGTAAAAGCATACCTTAAATAAATTAAGAAATTCATGTAATAGCATGTCAAAAATAAGAATTTGGTTGTATATTTTAGACACGAAGTGAGTCCACCAGCAGCAACAATTTTCTCTTGGTTTGCCTCTATATTTTAGACACAAAGTGCTAGAAAACAGTCGAAAGAAAGTTATCTGAAAATATTTGATTTTATACCAACCAACTAAAGCAACATCCAAGCAAAAAAAAAGTCCATGTAGCCCTCCACACTCCTCCTTAGTCAATGGTTGTGTACAAAGAAACAAGATGTTGGTTGTGATTAATGTGAACAAAAAAAATCTTAAGTAAGCTAGTGTGATGAATGTGAACTAAGAAACATACAAGACATATTGGGGGAATGCTAAGTCTTGTGTTATACCTGAGCTCTAAGAGTATGAAGAAAATTCCATGTAGCCCTTCCAAACTCCTTAGTCAATGGTTGTGCAGAGTCACAAGATGTTGGTTTATGTTGCCAAATCGGAAGGCGTATTAGATAAATTCATGATAGCTATTAGCTGAACAATATAGCCAACGAGTGTGAAAGGAACCTTGTGTGTTCCTTGTAAATATACAATAAAGAATGGTATGAAGCATGTCATAAGTGTTCATTCAAGAAAATTAAGTCATGAAAAAAACAAATGCAGTTCCAAGAGGAAAAATATGGATGATATATATACAATAAACCAAAAATGAACAAGGTTGAACAAGGAAAAACTATTTTACATAAAACATCTAAAATAATCAGTGATTTCCTATTGTCAAATCTAAGTACTAAAACATCTAAAATAATCAGTGACAATAATAAAACAAAGAACAGATAGAAATTATAGTACATAGATTGAAATTAGGGTTTGGGATTCGAAAAGGAACCGTGGAGGGTTGGGGCGGTACAGTTGATGGCGGAGCCGTGGAGGGCTGAAGGCGGAGCAGACTCCCTAGATGCCAAGTAAGTTCATCTACAAAATGAAAAAAGGAAATCAAGAAAAGTTCAATGTTTTTTTACAGATTTGGATGAGAGAGAGACATGTTTAAGGAGGAAGATGAAAAGAGGAACCGAACCAAACGACGGAGGGCGGAAGAGAGGGGAATCGAGAGTGTGTGCTCAGAGGAGGCGCGAAGGTGCTCTGTTGTTGTGCTCAATGTGTGCGCCGGCAGGGTAATTTGAGAGACGAAAGTGGGGTTTGGAGGGTGAATCTGAGATTTGAGTGAGAGGGAGGTGCTCTGGAGAGAGGGACATCAGAGAATGAGAGGCCGGCGGTAAGGGAGGAGAATGAGGCGGCAAGGGAGGTGCTCGCAGTGGTCGGCGGCGTCGGGTTGAGGTGAGAGTGAGGGCGAGCAAGTGAGAATGGAGAGAGGGACATCAGAGAATGAGAGGCGAGGAGAATGAGGCGGCTCTGGAGAAAGAGAAATGGGATACATGAAAAGATAGACTTTAGGGTTAGCTGAATAGAGGAATTTACAAAATTTGGTGAAATTTTAGGCGTGAATAATATCCCACCAAATCCCCCCTCCCCAAAAAAAAAATATCCCGCCAAATAAATTACTCCAATATCTATATGTTTATTACATTATATAGTTAATATTTATATGTTTATAACTTTTGAGTTGTTGCTAATAACTTTTATAAATATAACATTATAGTATTAAAAAAAATTAGAACCAATATATTCTATAAAATTAGAACCCTCCTAATCTGAATCTCAATCTTAAATCTCTATTCTGCTCGATCTCAACCTTTATCTCAATCACAATCTCAAATCTCAAATCTCAAATATGAAATGTACATATTAGTGGCAATCTCAAATCTTGATCTCGATACAAATCTCAATCTCAAATATCAAATCTCAATATCAAAAGTCGATCTTGATCTTAATCTTGATTTCAAATCTCAAATCGCAATCTCCATCTCAAATCTCGATCTCAAACTTAATCTCAATCTCAAATATCAACTCTCCCTCTCGATTCTAAAATATAAAATATCAAAAGTCGATCTTAATCTTAATCTTAATTTCAAATCTCAATGACAAATCTCAAATCGCAATCTCCATCTCAAATCTCGATCTCAAACTTAATCTCGATCTCAAATACCAACTCTCACTTTCAATTCTAAAATATAAAATCTCAATATAAAATGTTGATCCTAATCTTAATCTTGATTTCAAATCTCAATGACAAATCTCAAATCGCGATCTCGTTCTCAAATCGCGATCTCGTTCTCAAATCTCGATCTCAAACTTAATCTCAATCTCAAATATCAACTCTCACTTTCAATTATAAAATATAAAACTCAATATCAAATCTCAACCTTGATCTTAATCTTGATTTCAAATCTCAGTGACAAAACACAAATCTCAAATCGTGATCTCCATCTCAAAACTTAATCTCAAACTTAATCTCAATTTCAAATATCAACTCTCCCTCTCAATTTTCAAATATAAAATCTCAATATCAAATGTCGATCTTGATCTCTAATCTTAATCTTGATTTCAAATCTCAATGACAAATCTCAAATCTCAAATCGCAATCTCCATCTCAAATCTCGATCTCAAACTTAATCTCAATCTCAAATATCAACTCTCACTCTCAATTATAAAATATAAAATCTGAATATATATCAAATGTCGATCTTGATCTTAATATTGGTTTCAAATCTCAACGACAAATCTCAAATCTCGAGCTCAAACTTAATCTCAATCTCAAATATCAACACTCCCTCTCAATTCTAAAATATAAAATCTCAATATCAAAAGTCGATCTTGATCTTAATCTTGATTTCAAATCTCAATGACAAATCTCAAATCGTGATCTCCATCTCAAATCTCGATAGAATTATTTATATCCAAATTAATAATTTTGTAATTGTTATTTTATTTTTATCTATATTATTATATTTTGATAGAATTAATTATTTATATCTAGATTTGTTAAAAACTAATAATAATAATAGGAAAAAAACTAATGGACCAAAAGCTAAAAATGAAATGGGCATTGAAAATGATATGGGTCAATGATATAGTCAAACCACAAATAAGCTCATTTGCAACTTGCTAGTTAAAATAAGGTTAAAACCTAAATGTACAATTAATTTGATTTAATTATAGGACCGATCAATTGGTTTAAATGTTTAAGAAATGACGATGTTGTCGAATATCGAATTTCCGATTATGACTTTTTTGAAAATCGGTCGACAACCGATGAGTCAATAACAATGAGTGTATTCAACCGAGACAAAATTACATATTCAAGTATTCAACCGTGTCAAAATCATTTATTTTAAGTAAATTACATATTTAAGTATTCAACCGAGTCAAAATAAACCTAATTATCCAAACGGGTCGAATATGATTCGACCGAAAACTCAAACCAACTATACCGCTATACCCACTTTGATTCGAAACTCAAATGAGACCGACCCGCCTCTTGAGCCGAAACCCGAACGAGACCGACCCGCTTTGACCCGAATCCGAATGGGCATGACCCGACTTAACTCGAAACCCGACCAATCTAAAATTCATTATGACCGAACCCGACCAATACCCGACCCGATCAATACCCAACCATAAATTTTACCCGAATTGACTCGACCCGAGCAAGTCTGAACCGAATCCGACCCGAACGACTGACTTGCCAGCTCTAATTAGGGGTTTGGACTTTAGATGCTTACTTTCATTGTGTTATGCAATGTTAATATTATTGTTCTTTTGTGGCATGCCTTGCCTTTCTTCGTGTGCCTTCAACGTCCTCTCCACATATTTGGACCTCTTCTAGAACCGACCTCACTTCGAGTAGGACTTGTCATCTGGCTTGATAACTGACTGCCTAGGTTATGAAAACTGTAACTGCGTTGCATGAAAGATGTATGGAAAAGAACAATTTAAGTGCTCAGTTGAGTGACAGGTCGGATGTACATCCATCACCTGCCATTCACACCAATGAAAATAGTTGCACAGCCAATTAATTCAATGCTGCAACTTATCAGTAAATACGACGGTTGAACTTCTGTTGTAAAAAATAAAGAGGCAACGGGAAAGGTGAAAAGAAAAATCAAGACAGTCGATTTCCATAACTAACAACAGACTGCATCTTTTCCTATTGAGCTAAATGAAATCCTACTTGCCTCTGATCCAAAATTGAACACCGGTGTAACATTTTGTGCAGAGGGATTGCTTGTTGAAGGGAACGAAAACACAAGAGGGACAGCAGTTTTCTTCTCTCCAAAGGTAAAAGTCAGGGTTTTGGCATCGTTGCTAGGAGGATTCACAACAGTGGCTGAAGGAAATGGCAACATGGATGGTGTCGGTGGCTCAAATGAGCTCATAGGCGCAGTTACAGGAAAAGTGAACCCAGAGGTGCAATTATCTGAAGCAAATCGGACCCTGCTGATTGGTTTGTCGACAAAAATTGGCGGCAAAAGTGGTTTGGTTCCAGATGTAGCTGCTTTCGGCACATTCTGTACTTGAGTCCCAGCCAAGGGGAAATGGGTAGCAGCAACTGGACCTTTGTTAGGACGTGAGATCTCATTTTCCTGCAGGAATGACATTTATTATCAACTTTGAAACCAAAATTATAGAGCGCTATAATTTTACTTTATCTGTTTTTAAAAACCTTCAAAAAGAACAAGTACCTGAGTGGAATCCTGGTTAGTTGTCAGCTGCCTAACGTTACCAACTGAGAAACTGCTTTTCTGGTGAGTCTTTGAAGCTGAAGTATTATCACTATCAGTTCCATTAATGCCACCAGTTCGGACATTCGCAGACGGAACCTTAAAAAATGGGCTTTCCCTTCCTTTGTCCGGAAGAAATCCTCCAACATAAGATGTGGTTGCAGCATCATTTGTAGTACCAGATACTTCAGAAGTTGAAGAATTCTTCTTAGCAACAACTATCCTCAACTCCTCTGACTTTTCCTTAGGAGTGGGAGTTCTGGATATTTGCTCCAAGATTTGGCGTGCAAGCTTACTCGTCTGTGGGTGAACAATAGATGTGTCTGCTTCAGAGAGTCCCTTGTGCTCCGTTGACTGAAAAGAAGTGCCAATGGTCACAGGCTCAACAGATTTTGAGGCCTGAGGGTTATCACCAAGGATTGAATCGTTGACTTGTGGAGAACCTTTCTGCGAAGACCATAATGAGGGTGAACCCCTTCGAGGAGTCTCAGAAACAAACTTATGCCGCAACCTACGAATGGGTCCAACAGAACCCTGCGCATCTTCTGCCGGGCGTATCCTTGACTGCATCAACCAAATTATTATTAAGATCCTAGTGAGAATATGAAGTAAATACAATTTTTAAAAATAAAAAAAAAACTGGCTTCGAAATGTATGAAAGTTCAAGTGAAATTTCCACCTTTATTGATTGTCTTTTTCCATTTGTTAAGGTAGGTGGACTATTTGACACAAAAGTAGGACTTTATCATTTTATCTTAATCACTACTAGTGTATTACCTCTCTGAAAAAAGGAGTCTGCTTCTTGAAGGGGGTAGCTGAAATGTCTGAGAGCTTCCTGCTGTCACCTTCTAATGGAGCCAGCTGATGAGAGCACAGTTAAAATAAATGTCCCATATCAAATACTCCGTATTTGTTAAGATGCGCACTTTAAGAAAGAACGGAAAACATCTTAAAAGGCATACCTTGGACTTAGATCTCGAATATATTGTTCTCGAGTAAGGAGTTCGACGATGGCTATTGAGACCATATTTACCCCCTTGACTATGAGGTGTCAAATAACCAGGCTGCTCCTGTACAACAGCACCAGGCCAGCATATGGATGGTTTTGGTGAAGGCGATGGGAAAAATCTATTTGCCCACAATTCTTTTGAATGAGATAATAGCCTATCATTTTTTGGTACTGGACTTTTTGATCCAAAGTCAAATTCAGACGCCCTAGAACCCATATAGGCTTTAGCTAGTTCTACAGGTGAAGCCCCAATTTCGTCCTTTACCTGCAGAGTTCCAATCTATTTAGATGAGTATCAAATTATGCACAATATACTTGTGCCCTGCAGATATGACATTTATCCAGAATCATGAGCAGATTGATATCTATTGCCAATGGGCCTTTCTTTATGGGAAGGTTATGGGTTAAATTCCACCTCCCCTGTGCATAAAAGAAAAACTTCAAAATATTGGATATCTCACTTTCTTTTATGATTGCCAACTTTGCTGACTCAAAAAAAAAAAGCAATGGTGAAAAGAATACAACATACAAGGAAATATTCGGCTAATGAAGGACCAAAGCTCTTGTTCTAACATTAGTTCGTCTTAATATAAGTGATCAAGCTAACTTGAGACTTTATTATATAATCCCAAGACAAGGATTTCCATGTCCATTTTCAGTATAGAATGTGTCCATTTGGGCAATTCAATTATCATCTAATATGATTACCAAATTAAATAAATGAAACAAATGAAACTTACTTGACCATTTTGCCATTAGTAAAACAGCTGACTATGCAAATATAATAAATAAATTACATGTCAACATCATGCATCTTCCAGCAGGGTGAAAATGACGTACATATTGAAAAATAAAGGCAAATCTATTTTTAAAAAAATTAAGTGTGTTATACAGTTATACACTGCATGGAAAGGATTTAATTAGTGTGGACCATAGGAGCACTTTTTACTCTTTCATATCCAATTTAAAGCCAGTATGCTGAGCTAGCAGAAGTAAGAGATTAAAGCATGAAACCTTTATCATAGATACTACATGTTTGTAACCAAAACAATTTCTTTCAGGAAAGAAAGCTTCTTTCATGCACATGAAAGAAGTTATCATAATGTTCTTGTCTTGGTTGTATGCTTGTGTGGAACTTCCTGATGGGATGTCAAACTCATGATCTTGTCTCTATGAAATAAAGTAAATCTCTTTGGGTGCATACACGGGACAGCAGTTTTAAACTGTACTGTTCATAATTATAATGGATAATGGAAGAGATAGAAAAGGAAATGAAAGAGAAAAGGAGAAGAAAGGAACAAGAGACTAATCCAACAGAATAGAATAGTTAATAATTAATTGATCAAACACCACATGATCTGATGGATAATAGGGGCTTAATACCCTACATACAGCTTAATAAGCCACATGCTAAAAAAATACTCCCGCTGATCAACAGCATGTGACATTTTAGGGTTGTGCTCAAGTTTTATGAAAAGTTTCAATTCACTTATTTGTAATGTTTACCTACATCTTATCACATCATTAAATGTCCCCTACTCTTTTAATCCAATCAATGAACAATTTGAGCAAAAGTAGTCAATAAAAAACAAGTTCAAGTAAAGATCTCACAATTCAATGGTAATTATTTTCCTAGGAAAACTAAAACGACAATTAAAGTAAAATCCTAGTTGCCTATCATAGGAATTATTAATTAAGATCTTATTTCCAGCATAGGATGATACCATTTTAGCATCCATATGGAGATTTTGATTCTATATAACAGGAATATACCAGGATATGGGAAATATGCTTTAAACAACTACCCACAAATCTACAAGGTCAAATAAGCAATAAAATGTTTCAGCAAAAACCTAAACTTTCAAAAGGACTTGTGAACTTCTATTCTACTAATATGCTTCTTATTCTTTTCTTTATTTGAAAACTACTTTCTAAATGAGATAGGATTAAGATATGCTATTTTATTATAGTTTCCTAAAATGATGTCATTTTATGTTAGTTTCAAGGATGAGATAATTTTTTTCTCTAACAGTGCCAAAATTGTCTAGAAGGACCTGGAATGGGAAGAAATCTTATGCCTATTAGGTATTGTGCAAGTTCAAAGCCATACAAAATAGAGCATGTTTTTGTCTAGTTCAGAGTTTAGACAATTCAAAGAGGTCGCTCACCGTGGGTTGTGGCAGAGGTGTTAAGGTTGCAAGTCTATCTTCATCAATATCTTCCTGTTTCTCTTCATTTGACTCAGCGTTCCCCGGAGATATCTCTACCTTATCAGCTTTTTCTGCTGTACTCACATTTGATATATGACCACCTCCTTCAGCATCAACAACTCTTGCTTGTAATATCCCCATCAATCGATCAATTTCTTCCCTGAAAAGTAATTAATTGTAGTTTGATGAAACTGTTTTCTCATTCAATCAATCCGAGAACACGCAAGCATAAAAATGTTATTTGATTTAAGCGAAGATAAGTACACAAGTGAAATAATGTTGATGTATAATGCCCTCTATCAAAAAATCAAAATGATCACTACATCTATTGAGTTATGAGACTTCCATCCAGGTACAGCTAATGAGCTACAAGAAAGGAAGGCCAAGATCACTAATTGCCAACTTACCCGAAGGACCTAAAATCTGCTTTAGGCTATCAGAGAGATTCTTACACAAACACGTAGAAATCACTGGATTGAACTGGAAATAGTGAGGTCTAACCTCTTTGGATTGAACTGGAAATAGGGAACAATGCACATACTTCTGACCAAGGCAGATATACCTCACACTCTAAACTCACTGGATTATTGATTAAGAGGCCTAATGCCTTATTTATACTAACATCCACCACTTTGGCAACCCCCTCGAACAGTCCTAACCGTCTAATTCTAGAGGCTTCTAGCTTTCTCTTGATGTTTGCACTATATTCCATTTATGTGTATGATGTGTATCACAACCAAAAGAGGGAAGCATATCAAATATCAATACTCTTTAATTGAGTAAACAATGGAAATGTTGGTGTTTTTCTTGTTGTGGTCAAAGATCCCAAAAGGTTCAGAGATCACAGCTAACCTGCAAAATGTTTTCCCTTTGATAAGCTGCTCAATTTGAGATAGGTCAGGTACATCAGGATTACCAGCAGGACGTTGTGATTTGCTTCTCCCGCCTTCAGCAGAATAGAATATATCTGGCATTTCCTCTTGTTCAGAGGGGCCCTCATCTCTAGTTGATTTGGACACACAGACCTGCACCATAAAAATAGGAGTCTGTGGTCAAATATTAGATAATTAATGAAAGAAGCAAGAAATTCCAGTTAATAACAATGGTTAATCACCAACAAATATTCAAAATAAATAAGTCAGAAGTACTGGTCAGGCCCTTGAATTAATGTAGAAGAAGAGCAGACTAGGGATAGCAGGTGGCCAAGCATGCATTCTTTGAAAGTGATTAAGATATTTTATCCCATGTGTACCAGACAATCAAAACATCTCTCAAAAAATGAATGTACACAAATATTCACCCTCTCATACGAAAAGGCAACTGGAAGTCCGGGAGCCAGAGTGCAAAATTTTGCCAACTACAGATTCGCTGGATGGCTGAAGTAAACAAACAAATTCTTTATCAGAAACTACATCAGTAGGATTTCGTTTTGTTCATTTCGAACTAATAGCTGAAATTCCGTATTAAAACAGGAATAAAATCTCAAAGGACAGGAAGTGCATTCATTATCATGCACAATAAAATAGAATTGGGCTAACATTCTAATTCCAATATCTTTATTAATTAAAAAAAAAAACAGATGCAGAAAGTTTGCAGCAATTAGACCTTTAGATAACAAGGAAGTCTTAATACGCGTCTAAGAGATGCACAAACAAGCAGGATGCTTGAATAAGAATATTTACTACTATGATGATATCTTAGCTAAATTAGGGCCATTAAAATTCTCAGAATTAATGTCATCACTCATCCCCTTATACATGACCAAAATAGTGTGAATTTTATCTTCACATGTTCATATACCACCCAAAATGTTCAACAATTATTGCTGAGTCAGAGAACCTATAAAAATGGAAAAGCAAGTGCATCTGTCCAGTGGGAAAATCAGTGTTTAAAAACGCGAGACAAAAGCACACTATGACGCACTACAGCACAGCCTGCACCTTCCTTGACCAAGGCAACTATTGAGTGGAAAGGCACTCCACAGGCGCTCGAGACGCACCATAGGTGACAAGCGTGCTATAGGCTATATAGCACAAGGGTGGTTGCTTTTTCATTTTTTCTTTAAAATCCCAATTTCTGTAACGGGTAGATCATAAACCTTCCAATTTTTTTTAACTTTCATATCTTTTCATATCTTTTTTTACTTTTGGAAAATATATTTAAATTTTTTTTGAAGATATTACAGACTTCATCCTCTCCCTTTCTTAATAAAAGTTTTGATAGTTCATCTCCTGCTTCTCACATATCTACAAGACTACAACTCCACTCCTCTCCCTCCCTTCTCTGTCCTTCTCCCTTCATAGTTGTTGAGTCCCTTCATTACAAGTCTATGGACAAAGGTGATGGGAACTTCGCTCCATGTCTCAACATCGAGGAAGAAGAGGATGCAGATGACATTGATGATTTCGCTTGACCCACTAGGAACCATCCACCCCATTCAGCTTGAAGTCTTTGTTTTCTTTATTCGCATATGCTTTAGACTTGCATTTATTACTCTACGATGCTTTAAACTTGTGTTTTTTACATACTTTAGATAAAACATGGTATTTTGGTTTTATTTCATCATGAATATGTTTTATAGTATTAAAGTTGAAAGCAAGAAAAGTTTTAAGGTGTTTTGACATGATTTGTGGAAAGGCGATTGCCTTTGCCTCTATGGCGCGCGCTATAGCCCTAGGCTTGTCCATCGCCTTTGGTCGCCTCTACGTATTTTAAACACTGGGGAAAATGAACAACTTAACTGTCTAATAAGGCCAGAAGTAGATCAGTATCAAATATCCACATAAATGAGTGCAGAGGAGTTAATTGGAGAACAAATTTAGCAAGCAGACAGTGTTACAATAGGAAAGAAAATGTACAAAACATCAAAAGATAACTATATAACTCAATTTTTCCAAAGACCAGGCTTATAAGCTTACATCGACTGAGGACTCTTGATTCTCATTTCTAGGCTCTTGCTCTATATCTGTGTCATTGTCATCTGTTCAAATAAAAAAATGAATAACCATCGAAACACTTATGCTCATGTAGATATCATATTCAAATGCATAAGCTGAGTAAATAGAAAACAAAAAACCAATAAAATAATTGACACAAGTAACCTTACTGTTTTAAAAGAAAGAAAGTAAATAACATTACAAAAACAAGTAGGTCAACCAACAACAACAACATTTTACCAGCACAGGTCACAAATAAAGGGTTAACACTGAGGCATGTGATTCCTACCACCAATGCGTTCATATACCATGTGGAAATGGACAGCCTTTCGATTAATATTAAACGCAAACATATATAGTTCCACATATCTCCTCTAACTATTTTCTGAAATACAAATAAGTCAATAACATCTACAACCCGAGTATATAATCATCCAAATATATCTAAAGCGTCTCAAACCAACAACATACACATAATATATATGTCATGTAAGGGGAGAAAAATATTCATAAAATCCAAAGGAAGCAAGAAGTGGATATCGCCAAATTTGCAAAGTTGTCTTTGCACAACAAGGAGAAGATACTTGAAATTTTTCAGTCAAGTAGTCAGAGCACATAAGAGTAGCATATTCATGAAGAAATTAGAATTGTTTTAAGCCACTCCATGTATAGGAAACTAGAGAGGGTGAAATTAGTGATTACTTCTTTTTGCCCAAACAAGAGACTCATTTGTGCCATTATTGAGGATTATTTTCTTTTTTCCTTCTTCTACAATGTGATTTCAGTTTTTCAGGGTTTACTTGATTATATCCCCTTACAATCATATATGCAGCTAGTTTGGGCCTGTTTACAGTGCATTGGATTGACATCTAACACACATCTTAGAAATACTTGTAGACTTTTTAGTAAATTTGTCTATTGTAAAATTGAATAGTAGACCTCAAATTTCCAAGAGCACCACTTCAAGCTTTACTACAATAGTACATTGCAAAAAATATAAGTAGCCTTCTAAGAGCTAAGCGACTTGATAATCATTTTATAAACTTGCAGTTCAGTTTTCCATCTTGAAAAGTTAATAGTGTTTTCATACAATCCATAAAAGCATTGAGCTGCTCGTCCTGTCCCCCAAAAAAAGTAACCAGATTCCAACTCTAGAACTCCTAAGTAAATGTAACTGAGCGGGCAGTGAGAGAATACTATGAAATTTTAAATCGGTGCAAATTTTGAGAATCAGCCAAAAAAAAAAAAAAGGTGAAAAAACAAAGGATCGAGGGAAGCCGTTCTAGAACAATAACAACTATGCAAATCTCCCTAAATTAACAGAACAACGAACTGCTTAATTTACAATTAACTAAGCACTGTCAAGTGTCAATGGGAGATGTAAATGTCCAGCTGCTTCAGAGTAGCCAACACAGTAAAACAAACATCTAATCACCATAGGAGTATAATAATACACCCAGAATAAAGAAAGAATTCCGTGCTTTGCAGTTAAGAATGCAATGTTGTGGTTATGTTACATCAATCTACTATCTTAATCGTTCAAGCAGCAGCTGAAGTCATCCATTAACGATCTAAAACAGGAATAAAACCACAAAATTGCCACAACATGAGATCATAAGTCTCACAACAGACCTACAACTCCAATTAAGGGGAAACAAAATTGAAACCTATTCCGATGCCATAAACCCTAAAATCAACCAAGGGAAAGAAACAGAAACTAAAAGGCAGTACCTTCCTCGGCGGCGTTGGTGGGAGGAGGAAGAGGAGCGGGGAGGGAATTAGTAGAGGATGAGGAGAAAACAGAAGGAAGGAAACGAGCGGCGCCATCAGCGATGAGACGGTAGGCGGGATCCACGATCTTCGACATCCAGCCGCCTCCGCCTGCGGCAGTTAATCCAGGGCGGCGCTGCTGAGCGAGAGGGCGGTCGTAGGGAGTGGACGGAAGTTTCCGATTAAAAGGACGGCGGAGTTTGCCGCCGGCGCCTCTGTGCTCGGAGGCGTAGGCGGACGAGGACGAGGCTCCTGCTAGGGCTTCGCTGCGCATTCTCACTCCTTTCTGATTTCACTCTCCCTCTCTCTCTTCCGGAAGTAGGGAGGGAGGGGAGGAGAGGAGTGGACGTCTGACTAAGTAGAGAAGGTCTTTTTCGTTTGTGGGACCCGCAAGCTCAAAAGTCTTTCCAGAGGTTGCCCTTTCTACGGCGTCGTAGTTTATTATTTTTATTAAATTACAAAAAATTGCCAACAAAAGATATTAGTTTACAACAAGCCCACTCCTAATTCTTCAATCAACTCGAACAAAATCCAAAGATCAAGCCAATATCTCCATACAAAAATATAATAATGTTAACTGTTAATTCATGTCTTCATAATATATAGCGTCACAAGTTGCAAGCTGGTAATCTTTTAGTTATTAGTTCATATCAGGGACGGAATTAGTGTGCTTCAGCCCACCCCATTTTACTAAGAATATATATACTATAGGTGTGGAAATATTAGAATGTTTTGCTAGCCCATTTGGTTAACGGAGGGGAAGAGAGCGAAATAATCCGAGTTCGCACCCAGCTATTTCAATTTTTTTTCTATGTATTGTGCCTACGGGTGGTCAAGATCAGTTCTTTGATTAATATTCAACCATCTTATTAATGTATTGATCGAATTTGTCCCAAAATCCATTATTTAATTGGTATTTATATTTCTTAAATGCAAAACGATATTAAAGCTAACTTAAGTATGGATAAAAAAAAATATCTATAATTTTTAATTCAATAGATATCGTGGCAAACAAGGAGGAAAAAATTATGTGCAAATCAAGCATACCCAAAATTATAATTCTAGTTCCGTTTATCTCAAACTTATTTTTTTCTATCTATTCGACATTAAAGATTTATAGATTTGTGAACTTTTCATTATTAACTTAATCAGGAAATATCTTGCTTAATAATTCTTCATGAATTCAAATTTGTTTGCATCACTTCACCATAAATTAATTCTCGAGTTACTGTAGAGAATTATAATTTAGTTTCACTTTACACCGAGTTGGCGAGTTCTCGTTGAAAATCTTAATCAACTTCTTTCACCTAAACAGTTTGACCAAATATTTGTCAACTCGACTTTATGGTGCAATTTTTGAGATGCCCTTGAAAAGTATGTTAAGGTACCAATAACAAATAATGATTCTTATATTAATGAAAGGTTGTGTGCACCTCTCCAAAAAATTTGGAAATCCAAAAGGAAAAGTATAGTTTAATTTCAATACGGAGGTCATGTATTGGAATATAGAGCTTCTTTGGTTGATAATCTAAGAAGTCATAAAGTAGAAAACCTTAGAAAATAGATGAAGTATATGCATTACGTTGATTTTTTTTTTCATGGAAAAACTCATGAAGTTAATTTTTTTTAAAATTTAAATTTCTTTATTTTGGATGAAGTTCGGTTACCTAATCCCCCTACTCTTGATCGATAGGCTTAGAATCATTGGATGTTTGTGTTATGAATTGGATCCCTTTGTTAATAAAGACAAATTTTGTTGTTAGAATGCCAATTTTCGAGATCTCTCATCCAATTTCCTACCCACATCAGCTCCGCAATATCCACCCAAATTAATCTTTCAAGAGATATAAAATCAATCATGTCTTTTATGGGCAATAACCTTTCAAATTAAGGGGGCATTAACAAAACTGGCTCTTGTTTGGTGGACGACCTGGCACATCCGAAACCAACACGTCTTTAAACAAGTACATATTCCTTCCAGAGATGTCACCTTACGCCTCATTAAAAATCATGAGACAAACTAGAGCAACACACTCCGATATGACAGTACTCTTGACGAGAACACCCACCCTAAACCACAAAGCTTAGGCAACCCAAAAAAGAAGACCAATGAGCGTAAGATTACGTGGAGAAAACCGCCAAGTGGAACATTCAAACTCAACTTTGACGGATCTACAATCACAAATAACAACAGCACTACTGGTGTGGTTATCAGGGACTGGAATGGACAACCGATACACATTGGATACCAAAAACTAGGTACAAAAAGCGCTTTAACAGCGAAAGCCTTAGCACCCAAACTTGGGGTACAACATGCTCTTGATCTTCATATTGACAAATTTCAAATTGAAGGAGATTCCGACATAATAATAAATCACCTCAATGACAAGTCTAGATGTCCTTGGAAAATTGAGAACTCATTTTATCAGACGTCCAACTTTTAATATCGACTTTGAAAGAAGTCTCCTTCTTTCATGTACCCCGTTTGGGCAAATAGAGTGGCTGATAAGGTTGCACACCTTTGCCACTCTGTCCGGGGTGTCGATATTTACAACAATTGTAGTCTTTCAGACCTCATCCGCAATGATGCTTTCGGGTAGAGCCTTCTCACCCGAACTTTTTCATAATAAAAAAAAAAAAGACAAATTTTGGTTCTAAGGCTAAGAAATGTATTTTTTTTTATGTATATCCCTTTGCTCGGAAAGCCCTCAAATTGTTCTGTCTTGACACGCAAAAATATACTACATATTATTAGTAAATGTTACAAATTTCCCCTCAAGTAAAAAAAATTGTTTTGTGACACACATGTATATATATATATATATAAATCACCTCAGCTTCCTATGGTGAATCCAACTACTGACCTAGATACTTGTAACACTGACATTACTTCTTAGCCAACTATATTGCCTACTTTGTAATCTTTTGATCATAGAGAGGTACCTACTTTTGCATCACCTAGTAACAAAATAGGTGTGCTTGCCATTAATGACAGCTTAACTACTAATGTTAGTTCATCGATCTATTGAATTAGTACATCCAATTCAAAGGTATGATAGAACTCACAATCATTTTTATCTAAAGTGCTTAGTTATTCAACTTGTTTTTCTCATGATTTTATTTAGTCATTTGTAAATTTTGTTCACATTCATGAACCCCTATACATTTTCTCAAGCTAAGAAGGATCCTAAATGGTTGGAGCCAAAGTTTTGGATAATAATCAAACTTGGCAATACCTCGATCTACAAAATTACGAAACTTATTGGCTCAAAGTGGGTTTTGAAACTCAAATATAAATCCGATGGTTCAATAGAAAGACATATAAGGCTCGATTGATAGCTAAAGGATATAATTAATCACGTAAAAGAAAAAGACTATAAACATATATTTTCACTAGTAGCTAAGTTTACTACTCTCTCCTTCTCTCCTTATGAAGTAAGTCATCAAAGGCATTGTCACAACATTGGTATATGTAGATGATCTTCTGCTCACCGGAGATGACGAGGTCATTATTGTGCACAACAAGCATCTCCTTCAATTCATGAAACTTTCACGATAAAAGATCTTGGTTAAGTAAGGCTCTTCCTAAGAATGGGGATCTCAAGATTAGATTCAAGGATGCTTGTCCACCTAAAAGTTAAAGTAAAAACTTAACTTCCTTAGACACAATAACCTACTAGTTGCAAAAAAGAAACTAAATCCCCACTTCCAAGGGGTCTTAGACTCTCTACCGATGAAAGAGATCCAATGAGGATATAGAAAGCTAGAAAAGGCTTGTAGGGAGACTTTTATTTCTTAACTTGACAAGGCTATATTTATCCTATGTTGTGCAACATTTGTTGCAATTCATGAGTGATCCTAGAGTTCCTCCCTACCATACAATGATATGCACATTCTCATATATCTCAAAGGCACATTGAATGAATTCAAATTAATCTTCTCTCAATATTTTAACTTTCAATGATGTTGATTGGGGTTGGGGTAATAGACTACGTGTTTATTGGGATAGAAATGTAAATATCTACTAATGAAGGGTATTGAATGTAAATATGTAAGAGGGGGACAACTTCTATATAAGCCAGGCATGCTTAGCTTCGGCAAGGGCTAGCCGTAGCAATTGATACCCTTTTGCCACTAATGGTAGCTTCGGCAAGAGTTGTCGTCGCTAATGAAGCCTTATTTGCCACGGCAATAGGGGTCCCGTTGCTAATTTTTGTATCATTGGGCAATATTTGCCACGGTGAGGTGATGCCGTAGCTAAAAACTGTATTTTTTTTAGAAAAAAAAAAGAGAAAATCCATATACCCATCTGGCCATCTCCTCACCCTGCTCTTTCAGATCTGAAAACCCTAGCCCACCATTCGTTGTTTGTCCAACTCGTCCTCTACCTTTAGATCTAAAAACCCCTAACCCAACCTTTGCTGTTCTTCCATCTCCTCTACTTTTAGATCTGAAAACCCCTAACCCTCCCTCAGTTGTTCGTCCATCTCCTCTAATTTCGGATCTGAAAACCCCTAAACTCACTCACCAGTAGTGTTCCAGAGCCGACGTCGTTTGGTTGCGGCTATCGTTAGAGCTTTATAGCGGCTGAGAAGCAGCAGGCGTCGTTGAAGACGATGTCGTTTTCGGCTTCCTCCTGGCAGCCCTTGTCTCTCAGCAGCAGCAATCGGGGGATAAAATGGGCGCTGTGCGCGGTTGCGTACAAGCCGACGGGGAAGCCGAGGGGGATAATGAGGCCGAGGATGGTGTCTCCAGCGATGCAAGAGCTTGTCGGTGTGCCGGAGATTTCTCGTACGGAGGCCTTCAAGCTCATCTGGGCCCACATCAAGCAGAACAACCTCCAGGTCTCTCTCTTTCCTTTGCTTGATCGAATCGCTGTGATTGGAAGATTAGGGTTTTAATTGGAACTTCGAATTTTACTCATCTTGTTCGTTTCTTTAGGAGTAAGATTGTAGGAAATGAGTTTGCTATGGATGGAACTGTGTAATTGGAAGATTAGGGTTTTTAACTTTTGGTCAACCATTAAGGATTTCTCATAATGGAACTTGCAAATAAAGGAAATGCTTGTTCTACAGTTTGATTGAGTGTGTATGTTTGAAATTCAGGTTTGTTTGGCTCTTGCAACTTATTCATTATCAGATCATTGCCAGTACCTTATTTCTACAAGATTAGGACTCAATTTACAATACCTCTTCTGCTCTAGGGTTTTTTCTGTTCGGAAATTTTCAACTCTGAATTTTTGATTGACCACTTTCTAAATTTAGGTTTATTGAATTCTTTCTGAAGAATAATCTGGGGATATTTGCAACATTCTGAATCAGGACCAAAGGAGTTCATGGAGGCACAAGGGTGATTGTCAAAGGGATTTGGTAAGTTTCTCCAAGTATAAACATTAATTAATGTACCATGGAGGCACATGGGTGATTGTCAAAGGGATTTGGTATGTTTTCTTTATTTCTTATTTTCTGATTGCTTTCATTTATGCACACATCCCCTTGTTTCTTATTTCTTATTTCATGAGTACACTAGAAAGTGCAAAATGTTTATACGATTCAATTTTGCTCTCTACTGTCTGGAATAAATTGTGATTCATATACAATAACTGTTATTATGGCTTGAAAGTAATTTATTTTCACTTTGTTCACAAGTTTTCAGTTAATGGCTTCCTGTATTCAAAGTTTTTATTAATTCATTATTTATCATGGTGGAATGCACCTGGATATATGCTTTTCTTGCATTTGTCCATCCTATGCTGTTTTTGATCCATAATTTGGGAATTGAACATTTCATTTAGGTGGGAATAGTTGATGCCACAAACAGCTCAAGAGCGCACCGAAACATGTTGATGCAGTTGGCAGAAGCAAGGTGCGTGTATTTGTTTATAACCTGCGTGCTAGATTGCTAGTTCTTGATTCCAAGTAAAACTATTATCTGCCCCCATCCCCCTGAAAAAAAAAAATGTAGCAATCCAAACTTTTACCATTTTCTTTCTCTCTGGGCTAGTTGGTTGCCTTGGAATATCTAAATTATTGGGCTTCTTGATCCTAGCAGTAGTTCTGATCAATTTTGATCTACCTCGCTTGTTTCTCTTCATCTCTATTAGAATTTGCCTTAATCATTTTCTTTTACTTACGTGGTACATCCACTTTTGCAAGTTTTTTTAGTTACGAATGTTATTGCTTCTGATGATATCAGTATGGGTATGAGTTGTCATTTATTCCTGTGACATTGTAAGTTGATATGCCTGTTTGTTTGCAGCTAAGAGGATCGTCGTTTGTTGGTTCACACCCTGTTTCTCTTAAGAGGTAGCAATATATTTGTTCTTCGCATATGACTCTTTTTTGTCCTTACTAATAATTTTTTGCCCACTATATGTTTTATTTTTTTAGAAAAATGTAGCAGTTCTTTATTTTGGGTATCCCTCCTTTGATGCTGCCCCATATTCGTTTAATGAATAATGACAACTGATTTTGTTCATAGTTTCAGAAGTGCAATTTGGACTTGTTTTGGATCAATGAATGCAAGTTGTGCAATCATTAGTATACTAAATTAAAGAATCTTAAGATGAAACAAAATAGCATAGGGGAACATGTGGGCCTGTAAAGAGTTGCATCACTCTCTATATTGTGGTCATTGTTCATATGATAAATTGATTGCGGAGCCTTCAATTTGGTTACTTTGTTTTCTAGTTTGTTCATGATAGAGTCTTTATTTTGCTGCGTCAGAATCACTGGGCATAGGTTCATTCCTGTTTGTCAGCAATCTTTATAGCTCACTTTCTGTTTGTGCTTTTCGGTTTAATTTTGTTTTAATTTTTTTTGTTATCAGTGTGTTCATTTTATGTCAGTCTAAAATTCTTGTAAATTTATGTAGATAGACTGCATCAGTAAAGGACTGTTTCAGATGCTTTTTTTAATAATTATTACTTGGTTGGTGTGGGCTTTCTCATTAGCACTCCCTCCATAATGTTTTTTGGCTTATATTCTTGGCTTAAGCTCACCTGATGTATGATTGCTATTTATGAATATGTATTAATGTGAGCACTCATCTAATCCTATTGATCTAGATACATTCTGACATGCTTCTGCTTTTTGCTAGAGTGGTTGTATGTTTCACAACTATACATTACTGGATGGGGGGATGATAATTGATAGGGTGAACACTCAGAAACAGGAGAGAAGATATCTTATCTATGATCTTATTTCGGTTAATAATGTCTCCTTCATAGAGGTAGGCTATCTTATTTCCGTTAATAAAGATGACATGAAACTGCCCAAAGTTTTTGTAGGTTACCTAGCTTGTCTATGATTTGTGTAGTTGGGATCTTTGTGTCTGAAAAACATGTGTACGTGTAAACCTTCTCTTTTGATTATTTGTAAGTCTAAACTAGCACTTTTTGAGGTTACACAATATATATCCAAGGAAGAGATTTTTTAAAGTAAATTATGGTACCTGGTTTGATTGTGTTTATACTGCTCCTTTCGAGAATCTAGATGGGCATTGTTGCTAGTAGATATTTCTAGTTGAGTACTCCATCAGGTCATTGATGTAAATTTTAGTTAAACACTACATCAGAAGGAAACATGTTGCTGGGGTAAAAAGTGAAAAGGAGCCATACTCCATCAGAAGGAGCCATACTTGCTGATTCTTGATTCATTTTTAGTTCAGTATTCAATTGATGTAGTTCTTGATTGTATATGTAAATTTTAT
Source organism: Persicaria tinctoria (assembly GCA_037127255.1). Taxonomy (NCBI): domain Eukaryota; kingdom Viridiplantae; phylum Streptophyta; class Magnoliopsida; order Caryophyllales; family Polygonaceae; genus Persicaria; species Persicaria tinctoria. The sequence continues at coordinate 55,203,554 of JBANSL010000018.1, forward strand.
AATTACGTATATTTATTTTATATAAATAATGTATTTTTTGACATTTTATTTTATATGTAAATTTTGTATAATTAATGAAATATTATTATACAGGTAAATTGTGGTCATTGTTTATTATTTTTTTAAAAAAATATTGGACTTTTTAGCCCGAGTCTAAAGCTAAAAAGCAGTTTTTTTTTAAATTTTACCCCCACATTTTAGCTACGACAGCTAGCCGTCGCTAATTTCCTTGCTACGGCTATTTGCCGAAGCTACCAAATTTTGCCATCCCAAAATTCACCACCTTCCCATTTACCGTAGCTAAGCCGAAGCTAGATGCCTTTTGCCACCCCTTGAAGGCCTTTTGCCACGGCTTTTTGCCGAAGCAAATTTCATTTTTTTTTATAGTGGTAACAAACTCAAACCTTGGCATAAGATGGACTTGCTACCAAAATGTGGCAAGGCAAGACGGCAAGTGTTGAGAGAGATTGGGTCAGATGAGGTGTTGAGGTCATATGAGAGAGAGGAACTAAAAAATTAGTCAATTTGGAGGTTGTTATAGTCGGCTGGAGATCTCATGTCATGGAAAAGAGAAGGACAATGAAGAAGAGACGATGGATCGAGACTGGAAATGTGCCCAAGAAAATAGATCGATAAAGAGAGGTGAAAAAGACATGTATGTAGCAACCAACTAGAGGACAAGGAAATATGAAAATCCATATAACGAGTTAGGAAATGAAAATGAAAAGAAGAGCAAATAGGTAATTAGCATTAGTGAACAATAATAGGAAATTTAGCTTTTAAATCGCAATAAAGGGTGCACTTTTTACATACTAGGTGTAGAGGTCGTGCGATGCACGACGGTGATGTGTAGTAATTGCTTTTGTGTAGATCTGGAGTCTACTGGGGCAACTTATGCGCAAAAACACAACCCATTAGGCACGACAAACCTATACATCGGTATAAAGTAAGTTGTATGCTAATTGAAGGCCCTTGCAATAGGAATTAACAACAAATGGTTGTTGTTGTGAGCTTGTATGATTCCCACTCTTTAAAAGGTCTCAAACTTGAGTCGCCTTCATTACTATTGTCCTTATTATTTTCACCTATGAAATGCAGTGAAACAAAACATATTGATCAGAAAGTGAACAAATATGCATTACAGCAAAATCATGATGAAATACAATATGTGATGGAGATTTCTATTTTCACCTATGGTCCTCCAATTAACATCTTCATCAACAAAAGAAATAACAAACACTTAATTAGGTCATCCAATAAAGAGTTCTATCGTTGTAGTTGTCAGTTATGTCAAGGTACTCATGATTGAGAAAGTCTTGGGATAAAGAGCAAGCTTTGTACCTTGACAACCTTTTCTAGTAGTTCTGCGAAACAAATCGTGTTGATGTTCGTGAAAATCTCATTAATTTGCAACCATGTTAGCTTCTATATAGAGTGTATTCATTACTTTCTTCCTTTTAATTTATGAGTTTTTTTTAATATAAAAAAAGTAGCAATAGTGTGGTTAATCAAATTTTTTGTTTGCACCTACAATAAATCAGCCAAAGACGGGGATAAAGAACGGTAAATAACAAACAAATAAAAAGGAATACTTGACATCATGTCAAGTAAAGCATAAATGTCCAACAAGACGTAATTGCACAGAAACTAATTAAGGGTGTCATAAAGAGGAACTGGGATATATGAATATATTGAGCATGCATGATTAGCATTAATCCACTCAAGTCTATGGAATTTACAAGCCAAAACAAAATCTCAATTGAAACACCACTGAAATGAAAGGAAAAACTTCAAGAACTTGTGTGCAAGAAAGAGATGAAAACAACATTTATAATCAAAAAATGAGTTGTATCTCCCATCAATAGATCTGGGCAAGGATTTAATTAAAAAGGTTTCAATTTTAGCCTCCACTAGAGCCAATTTTGATAGAAAATCAATCCATTCGGCAATAAATTCATTCATACAATTTACCTATGCCTATCCAGAATCCCATGTAGCGGCCTGTTCCTGTTTAATCCATTAATTCTATTGGCGGGTGTAGATGTGAATATTTATTTTCTTCATGTATTATTCCTTTAATTATTTCAAGAATTTCAAAATTGAATCTGAAAGCCTAGAAACTAAGTATGGATTGACATAAAGGTAATAAACAAAATCTAATGAACACCGGCAATAAAAAGAAGTAGCCTCAACAAAGAAATATTGCCTACACAAATCAAAACCTATTTTTGGGCATATGTAAAAAATGGGAGGTGAAGAAGGGAATCTAATGAACACCGGCAATAAAAAGAAGCAGCCTCAATAAAAGAAATATTGCCTAAACAAATCAAAACCTATTTTTGGGCATATGTAAAAAAATGGGAGGTGAAGAAGGGAATGCTATTAAGTTCAGAACTTCGGGTAAATACATAATGAAACTAAGCCCAATTTTGACAGAATCAGCTTCCATTAAAGAATATCTTCTTTAGTTGATCAACTCAGATAGAGATGATCTCCCAAAATAAGAAAAAAAAAAGAACACATCTAATGAACTGCAGAAATGGTAAAACAAAAGGGAATCAAGGACAATAATGATAGATAAGCAGAGGAAATAAATATCAAAACAAGCTAATTTCACCAAATCAAGGAATGAGCTTAAATGCAATGCATATGCAAAAACTTGTCATTTAAGGCAATGCATCACTATAATGTTCATTTTTATGAGCCAACCCAGAACTTATCAATGACTAATGACAGTTAGGGCATACCAGCTCCATTGGTGTCAAACAATTTCTCTTTGGGCAACAATGCCACTAGGAATTTCTACACCTTTCCATCCTCAACAACGACAACAGGATCTGCGCCTTGAGTGATAAGAATGATCCTCTTGCGTGCATCAGATGCCTTTGGCCACTGAGAATTCTTGATGTCCATCTCCTCTACATTTTCAGTCTGGTAAGATAACTAACAAAATTAGGCAACCATTTTAATGAATGAAACACATTAACAGTGCTTGTAACTGAAAGGCAAAACACTTCAATGCCGGAAGATAGGTTTAAATATAGAGTTGATGTTACCTCCTAGCCATGAGCTTTAGAGAAGGTTCTGGCTTCCGCCTCATTTCCAAAAACGTAGTCCATGTACCTCATGTCCAAGGAAGGAAAAAAAAGCATATAAAAGACTATTCCATGTTATCTTTCATTAAATCACTTGTCACTGAATAGAAGGCTTATGGCACCACCTTTTCCTGAGGATCCTTGAAGAACTCACAAATAAAGGGAGCATAAAGATTCATCGTGAAGACCTACAAAATAAAATCAAATTTCACAAGGGTGAACCTTCAAGAATTAGATTGCATAGTTGATTCTTACAGGTTTATTCAAGATCACATTGATCACATATTATTTTTAGATGAAACAGGAAAAAGGTCAACTTTTGTTGTTTATTGCATCTCCAGAGGTGCTTCTGAAACAGGAAGAAGGTCAACTTTAGAGATGGTTTATTACTGATCTGAAATATTATTTGGATGAAAACTCTTGCAAAAAATATGGTTGTGATTTGAATTCATCAAACACAGATGATATAACAAAAATGGTTGTGATTATCATAGAAAGTGTAAGACTATTAAAGCAAGCCTCAACATGCATAAATTAATGTTAGAAATTGCATTGCTTTGCTTCACATTAAACACAACACATAAAAAGATATATAAATGCTCCACCAAAAAAATGCTAGATTGGAAATGAAAGTGAAACATATCCACAAACCTTTCAATTCCCGTAACACAAACTACACAAGTTCTAGTGGGTGCAGACTCATCCTCGTAATAGTGAATCTATCGATTACAGAAATGATTGTTAATAAAAACACATAGTTTGCAAATACGCTTTCATGTTCAACTTTTTTGTTGTGCTTACATTTACATCAGCAAGTTTAGCATTTTGCTTCATCTCCTCTTCAAATTTGTCTTTTCCAATAGAGCTCATGTAACTTGTTGCACCAGGCATTTGCAACATCTACTGTAAAGGCAGAATTAATATTATATTTTAGCTCACCACATAACCAAAAATTTTGCCAGAGTTTCGCCTATGTTTGAGGCGATTTTGAGATTCTAAAACCCATACCATATACTTAAAACAATATAACTGTACAAAGCTATATCATTTTGTATAGGGGGATTTTATAAACCATGAAAACTACCTTGAATCTTTTTTTTTTCCAGCAGGGACAAATGTTTGCTCATGTGTGTTTGGTTTTTGTTGTTTTTGGGTGCTTTTGCAGGTAGCTGTACCGAAACCAGAAGGAAGAAGGCAATTGCTGTCTTTGTTTGTTTTTGTGTGCAATTGAATAACCCAAAAGAAGAAGCCAGCCAGAAGGAAACTAACCAGAGCCAAGAAAAGACCCCCTTTTGGGTTACAACAGCAACTTTTAAAGGATGAAATTGAAGCAGTTACTTGTGTAAAGTGTAAACTGCCACGTACTGCCAGTTACACACCCCCCTTTTTCATGTATTTCTCTTCTTTTTCTTTTCCTGTACTATTTTAAATACAATCAAAATTAGGAGGTAACTTCTCCTGAGATTTGAACATATGCTTTGGGCTTTTTTTGTTTGGCAAAAATTGGGCCTTCCACCAAATTCACATAACCCAATTTTGAATTTTAAGCTTTATGGTTAAAGAGAAGAAATCATTCACACTTTTAATGTATAATAAATGTGATGATATAAAATCATGAATAAAAAAAATCATGAAATTTTACCCTCCAACAGTTGCCCCCCGAACTTTGTACGTGTGAAACATTGAACACGTTCAAAGTTCAATTCATATGCTTTGGTGCATCATTTGAGTTTCCGACATACCTTTGCTTTAGAAAGCTTTTGATATGATTTATAGATTTATAGTCTGAAGAAAATTACAACTTGTAGTGTTGTTTAGATGAAAAATTGATCACAAATGAAAAACAATCTTTCATAGAATTTGCTTAGGACTAATGAGAGGTAATCTGGTATTGGCATCTGAGATAATTTGGAAAGATTTTCCTTCTCAAATTTTGATTTCTGCCTTTGTGGCTTTTCAACCAGTTTGGTTTTTGAACTTTCAAACTGATTTGATTTTTGGTTTCGAGTCAATTATGGTTTGACTTTTGGCCGATTTGGTTTTTTTTTTTGCTCATGGTCTAAGATTTCTGACTTTAAGCTTGAATTTGGATTTGAGAGTTTTCTTGTGAGGGACAAGAATTTGATTTTGACGACTTGGTGTCACAGGCTTGAACTTTTGTCTTTTGACCGATTTCATTTTGATTTTCAATCTTAGACTAAATTTGGTTTTGACGACTTGGTGTCGTGGGCTTGAGCTTTTGTAACCTTTATGGTCGAAGCTTTGTGGTGAAGACATCAAAGAAGATGATTTTGAAATCTATACCCATACCATTAGAAGCCAATATATTTGATGGCTTTTTTTCTTTGAGTTTGAGTTTTGAATTTTGGGGGGCTTTGAATGACCGTACATATGCGGATAATGTAGGCCAATTTCTATGTGGGAGGGTTTGAAGGGTTTTGGGAGGCTTGGACCTTTTTGGTTTTGAGAGAGAAGAACACATTGACCATTTGATTAGTCAAGTTTTGAGGCAACTTTCGGTTTATGGTTCCTTGGAAGGAAATTTGATTTATGAGAGACTTGAATTGACTATCACAAATGGACGTGACAATCAAAGTCGGGAAAATTTAAGCATAGACCTTTTGTTGATCTCTTTTTGTGAGAATGTCTTTGAAAGACAAATTTTCTCTCTCTCGCCTTTCCCTTTGCCTCATTTTCAGTATAGGCACAAAACGTGCAAGTCTTTAGACCATACATGACTTTTCTCCTTGTAGTTGAGACAGTGCTCATTTGACTACAAAAACAGAGGAGTTGACTTCTTTTTCTTCTTTGTTTGAGAAAAGAAGACGTTTTGTTTGTTTTTTGTGGCTGCACCTAGCACTTTGACTAGCTAGACTACCTACGTACCCCCTTTATGAGGGATCAAGCCGTTCGTAGTTCTTTGTGAACCCATTTTCCATAACTGCTTCCGGTTCATTTGATTTCCGGACTAATTTCAAGTCCTTTTTTTTATGCATCACTCGAATTACTGGAGCACGCCTTCTAAGAAGGGTTTCCCAAATAATTCGACAATCATTTGCAAACCGGGATTTTTTTTTCTCTCTTTTTTTTCCTTTTTTTTTTACCGCATCATTCAAATTACCCGGGCCCACCTTCTAGGAAGGGTTTCCCAAATAACCTGACTATCATATGCGAACCCGAAAACTTTTTTTTTTGTGCGACTGAATTTGACATAGATTTTTTTCATGCCAAATTTCCTACGTACCCCTTGATGGGGATCAAGTCTTCACGTAGTTCTAGACAGAACTATTTGTCTTTCCGCGTTTGAGACTACCTGATCATTTTGACGCCCTTACTTGGCTTTAGGTATCCTTGATTTGGTTGAGCTTATAGATGAGAACTTTTGACTGTCTCTTCTGGAGCTCTTGCTTTTGGTCCTTTTCATTTGGACCTTCTTGCTTTTAGACCCATCAACTTTTCCGAGCCTTTCAAATATCGGAGCTTTAGATTCTCCACTTGTCGAGGCTATATTAAGCCTTTGAAACACCGAAGGTTTGAATTCTTCATTTTTTGAGGCTAGGTCGAGTCTTTCAAATACCGAAGATTTCGGCGCTTCACATGTAAAGGCTAGATCAAGCCTTTTAAACACCGAAGTTTTGAAAGTTCCACCTGAAGCCGTCTCGAGCCTTTCAAATGCGGACACTCTAGGCTTAATCACACTTGCAGTTAGAACACCCTCTTCATATGAGATTTGGAAAATTTTGACATAAGCCTCTTCGACAAGTTTTTGTGGCGTTTTACCCTTGAGATAGGGTTTTAGCTTTTGCACTTGAACTTTATGCTTCTTGTGTGCTTTTGAAGCCTTACCGAATTTTGATTTCTTTCCCTTTGATTTCTCTCTTGATTTTGAGGAGAGAATTTGCTTCTTGGAGTGAAGAGTAATATGTTTAACTCCTGCTTCATTTTCTTCCATGTCATTGGTCCATGAGACCATACAACATTGAGTGATGTCTTTTTCATTCAAGGACTCTTCTTTTGACGTGTCATCTTTCACCAATGCTTTAAAAGGAAATGAAACTGTGGGGCTGCCCCCAGCTTTAATAGCCCTAACAGATGTTTTTTCTGTTTGAGAAGACACTTGGAGTGAGGGAGTGCACTCTGTCACATTTACCGTTGAAATGGTATTTGATGAAGATGCTTGAGTCGAGGATGTTGCCCCCTCAATTTCAATTTCTCCTTTATTAATCACCTCCTCTACAATATCTTTGAAGACATGACAATCTTGAATTGGATGGCCAACGAGCTGGTGATACGAGCAATATTTTGGATCACTCGCCTTGTCAACCCGTTTTGGCCTTTTTGTCTTCGGGAGCGTTAAAAGTTTAGCACTCAACAATTCATCAAATATCCCTTGTACATCATCATCATCAAAATGATATTTCTTTTGCCATCTTTCATGAAAAGTGAGTCTATTGGCTGGCTCATTGGCTTTCTCTTTTCTTTGAGCTTTAGAACCATTTCCGTTACCGACCTCTCGATCATGTTTGGCGAAAGTCGCCATAGACTCCTCTTCATTTTGTAGCTCATCGCTATCATTCTTTTTAGCCTCACTATCTTTAGGCCAATTGGACCTTCGTGTGAGTTGCTTTTCAACATTGCACGCTTTAGAAACCAATTCATTAAATGAACGAGGTTCGGCACTTCCAACATGTACTGCTAATTCCAGCAATAGGTTGTTGGTGCACATTTGAACGCATACTTGTTCACTTAATTTTTCATGGCATTGGAGTCTTATACTCCTCCACCTCGTGATGAAGTCATTTGTAAGCTCGTTAGGCCTTCGATAGGTGTTTGCGAGGTCCAGAATGGAAACTCTTGCCTTCGAGCTTACAAATTGAACTAGGAACTCCCTTTGTAGATCGTCCCATGTTTGAATCGACCCTGGCTGAAGTTGAGTGTACCAGGTGAATGCCGATCCCTTTAAAGATTGGACAAATTGCCTAATTAATAAGGCATCAGTCAAGGCAGTTTCACCACAAGCAGAATAAAAATGAGCAAGGTGCTCATGAGGTGAACCATGAAGGCCATCGAACTTTTCAAAGCTCGGTCTTTGGTAGCCTGGGGGAAATGACATCAAGTCATAGTTTGCTGGATATGTCTTTTTATACCCGAGCACTATTGGATTTTGTGATACATAAACTTCTTTTATCCCTTGAGCGATCATCTCTTTGATTTCTTGCGAAGTGATCAATGTGCTACCGCTTGACCCTTCACCATTTGGCCTTGATTGCTCTTGTCTATTTGCTTGAGCTTGAATATTGATTTGAGCGAGAAGTGATGCAATTTGAGCATCTTTCTCATCAAGCTTTCTTTGCAACTCTTGAAGTTGCTCTTCGACACTTGATGTGCTGGTAGTCAATACTGGCATCACATCTGGTTCGTCTTGTGAGATGTTTGCTTGAGATTCAACCATCGAAGTATTTGAACTTGTTAACTTCATCTGGTCTTTCTCTCTTGCATCCTCTTTGGAGACTTGACATATTTTTTGAAGCTCCTTGTCCTTCTTGGATCTCGAAGGCTTAACCTTTGTGGCATTGGGTTCTGTCTCCTCCGAATACGAGGTCATATTGACTTGTACAACCTCTTTCAGAAAGATAGGCAAAGACCCGACGAGGATCACTCTTGGAGAAGCCACTTGAGGAATTTCTTCTGCCCCCTGCGATCTAAGAATATCTTTTGCAAGGGTTGCACGGGCTTGCTCTAAAGTTGATGAACGAGCTAGCCCAAGAAGAGGTCTCGTTGTGTCGCGTTGAGATCTACACTTGTTTCCCCTTCGCTTCATGGAGTTGTTTGCCTTCTTGGCAATGGAGACAGGTTGTGCGGAAGTTGCAATTGCTCCCTCATTCGTTTTGATGACACGAATGATAGGCCTTTGAATGACTTCTTTAGTAGGCTTGGTGCCGTTGTAACCACCATCTTGCATTTTGAACTTTTTGCAGATAGGTTGGTTGTTGAACATGTTGTCACCGATCCGGGTGATCTTAAGCTTCCTGCCCCATGGCTTGGAAGTGCTTTAGGCTTCATGCCCCCTTCCCTTGAGAGCGTTGCGGGAGATTTCGACACCCACTTAGCGATGGTTTTGTCCTCCGGAGCTTGAAGTGCTCCAAAGATGTTGCTGACCGGGATCGTTGTAGACATTGAGTCCCGGGTGATGTCAAGGTGAGCTTCAAATGATCGTTTCCTGATCCAACGACCCCCTTTGATGATGAAGGTTGCTGGAAGCTCGTTAAAGTTGACAATCACTCGAGGTGCCATTTGTACCTTTCAAAAAGAGATAACCCTGTATTAGTATAAATACAACTAAGAGATGATAAGGCACAAAGGGTCCCACTGGGCGTGCCAAAAATATGTTGAACAAAAATACGCGAATAATTGCACAACACATTTTATTTGATTTTTAATATTTGAGTTCAACCCAGCAAGGGCAACAGCAACTCAGAAATCACAGCAGACAGCAAACCCAGCAAGGGCAACTCAATCTCGACAACACCTAACTCGAGATCGACAAGAAGTAGCAGAAACAGAAATTGCAGAATCGAAAACAGAAACAGAAACTCAACTCGACGTAGACAAAAGCCAACTCGAGATCGACTAAGGTCTACTCGATCTCGACAAGCCTCTCCTCTGTATCGACTAAAACACAGAAAATATAAATTCCAGATTTGAACACAGATTTCAGAATTTCGACAGAAATAAACTCAATATAATAAAGAACTTCCAAAGCCAGGGTATCAACACCACAACGATAACCATGCAAAGTAACACACAAAGGCATAAAAGATCATGCTTTCCATCAAAGTAACTTTCGTTACTAACAAATAGGCATATAGAGGCTTTCGCATAAACCCTAATTGTTACTAACTCTTTTCACATAATTAACCCAAGTTGTATTAAGATCACTTTCGCTTCAATAACACAAACAAGGATCACCTTCAACTTTCGCAAAAGAATCATGCTCATAGGGATAGGAGATGAATCGCATAAAAAGATCTGACATTTACCGCATCACCTTACATGGCCACCGTCGGGCTCACCCCAGCCCCAGAAGTGGGTGGACTACTCGCTCTTCATCGCAATCGCAGACATTGATTTATGAAAAGAAACTTGCAATAAACTATATTCAAAGTCTTTACAATCCCGGCACTCAACTTTCGCAGAATGCCAAAACCCTAAAAACCTTAGAACTCCTAAACTGTCTCTGTGGAACTACTTGTCTCTGACTGAAATTGAATTGAATTCTGAAAAACCAGCCCCTAAGGCTTTATTTATAGCCTTCTATTCCTTTCTATTCAAGGATAGAAATATCTATCTTTATCTAAATCTATATCTAAAGGCTTAAAAGATAAATAAATGGAATTTAAGAATTAAATCTAAAAGAGAAAATTAAATCTAAATAGGTAAGTCTTCTCTCCATGTGTGGTAAATCTTCTCCATAGATAGAATCTGATAGATATCGGATAGACTCAGATTCCTTCGGCCCCAAGGACTCCCAACTCGACACGGACAGCTCACCGCGTAACGCGGTTTCGGACACGGCGCTCGTCGATCTCGAGTAGGGCTCCTTGACATCGAGTAGGATCCGTCGTCGACTAGGTCTGGCTGGGCTTCTCGGGTGGCTCTGCTCGACAAGCTCGGATCTTGGCTCCAGGCTCCTCGATCTCGACTAACTCTCCTCGAGATCGAGTTGGGTGTAGTCGAGAATGTGTGGCCTCGTGTGGTCGAGGACTCCTCCTCGGCATGGCTTCGGACTGGGCGCTGGGTGGTCCTCGATCTCGACTAGATGTACTCGAGATCGAGTAGAGTTGGCTCGGACTGGTGCTCCTTGGCTCCTCGACTTGTCACAACTCGTCGACTCCAGACTTGGCACTAAGGTGTAGTCGATCTCGACAAGTGGTACTCGAGACCGAGTAGGGTTCCAGGAGTCGGGTTGCTCTGGCTCTCGACACTACTCTTGGGCGACAAGGCCTGTGCTCGGACACCGTCGTCGAGGTCGAGTAGGCTTACTCTAGATCGAGTAAATTCGGGCTCCAAGCTTGATTTGACTGGTTCCGCTGTATCTTGACCTTGGACTTCTGTAGTTGATTTCCGAGCTTTTCCGACCTTTCTTAGAACTGCTGTAATTTGCCTCGAATTCTGCGAAATTAAACAGAAACTGGTGTAGATTCCATAATTTGGCAAATAAACATAAACTACTTAGATTCTGTACTATCTTAGCCCGAATGCATGAAATGTATGCAGAAAACGATATAAAAGTTACTGTAAAACATGACAGATTCAGCTCACAACAGTACCCGACATATTTTGAGATTTAATATCGGGTTACCTACGTAGCCGTTTTTACGGCGTCAAGTCTTTACGTAGTTCTTTTCTTTTGAACCGTTTGATTTGGTTTTAAAAATTTGATCGTTTGAGGATCATGTGATTGAACCCGACGAGCTATAGCTTTGTATCGGATTTCCTACATATCCGGTATAGCGGAATCAAATCTTATGTAGTTCTTTTCTAAAATCAAGTTTATTTTGTGAAACTCGATTTGAAAGTTTGACTCCATTTTTATTGAAGCCGGTTTGAGATTGACCCAATAGAATTAATTGACAAAAAATATTTGACGAGTTTAATTTTATGTTTTGATGAAACTCGAATTCTTAATTTGTGCCAATTATAATTCTTATATTTTAGTTGGTTAGTTTTATAATAAAACACAAATTTGCAAAGTTTTAGACCGTATACACATTACAAATCGGAAACGATATCTACACCGCTAATTTTTACTATTTCCACCGCTAATCACCGCATATCTATGCGGAGTGGTTAATGACGGTCAGCGCACCCACCGCATATACATGCGGTGACCCACCGCATGTATATACGGTGGTACCCACCGTATGGAGACTCACCGCATTAAGATGCGGTGAGTACCCCCGTTCCGTTCAAACCCCACCGCATAACCATGCGGTGGGTATCGGATAACCAGATTTGAGGGTAACTATTTGGAGGACCGAACGGACCAATAGAGGACCGATATACACCGCATGAGTATGCGGTATGTGTCTATACAACGAATTTCTCGTTTAATATAGGGACATCTGCGGTATAATCCTACTACAGTGGAATTAACTTGTAATAAAGGGCGTGATCGGAAAAAACTCATATGTTGAATTCAAAAGAAAGAAGATATTGCATCAGCATTGATGAAAACGAAAGTGCGATAAATATCATGGATGTCGAAAATATGGAGTTCGAAAAATAGTTTGTGAAATGGCATAGACAAAGATACAACCCAATTGAACAGATGAAGTTCAAAAAATGACACCAGAAAGTGGAAATCGCTAATACGGTAGGGGACGACCACCATCACGACGGCGGTAAGCTCTATATCGTGCAATCCTCGCTGCAAACTGCTCTTCCCAACCGTCGACCGTGCGATCGTGATGCCGTGTCCATGTGACGTAGACTGGAGGAAGAGGTGAACTAGGCAACCACCAAATCTGTGAATACAAGGTGAATATTGACATCAGAAAAGAGAAACAAAACAGTAACAAAATAATGAATATGAAATACGAAACGTACCGGAACGAAATGGTTGTTGTTGCCGACTAAAGCTATTCCATCTAGCTCATCATAGGCCGGTACTGACGGGCCACCGGTGGCGTACAGAGGTAGGCACAACATAGGCATCATCTGTGACAAAATCACCAAAGGACGCTGGTGAAGCGTGGCAAACACCTCGCCCATGATCGGAATCTCCATCCAATACGTAGCATCATGACACGTGCCAAAATAGTTGACCCTCATGATGAGCTCATCTAAGGCAGGATAGTAATGGTACCGATCTGAATGCAGCTGCAACTCAACGACCAGCTCTCGTCGAACTCGAGGCCATGCGTCTTGTCCCAAGTTCAGAAGACAAGCAAAAGACCTATACCCACAGTGACCATCACCTGCAACATTTATGACGGCTCGTACGAAAGTAATCATGAATTCGTCGATGTTGCCAGTGCCCCAATTGAAATCTACTTGAGGTAGATTTTGTGGTGGAAGGGTCGTAGGTGCTGGTGTTGGAATGTCACCTACAATATCCGGAGCTGGCTCCGAAGCTGATCGACCTCGTCCACGTCCCCTTCCAGGACCCCGTCCTCGTCCTCTGCCTACTCCTTGGCCCCTAGAAGGGTCGTCGATGGCAATGACGTTGGACCCATTGGCCTCCTCATTGCCTTCCACGTCATCTGTTTCGTTTGATGTCGGTTGACCCCGACCTCGGCCTCGCCCTAGTGCGGATCCACTGTTCGCATGTCTATCTGCCCGACGTTGAGCCCGAGCACGCTCACGTTCCCAAGGTAGAGGGTTCGTCTGACAAGGGTGGCGAGTCCTCGGTCTCCCGGACGGTCTATGGTCCTCCGAGTCAGGGGTGGTCAATGGTGTATGGGAGGGACGATCCCCATCGTTGAATGCCGACGCGATTCTCCAACGAGTATCCTCGTCCATAGCTCCACTCTGGAACAAACTGATCATGCACGACATGTCCACATCAGCTCTGCTCAGGGGAGTGTTATCCCGGACGTTCTCAACATGAGGCCTCTTGAAATCCAATTGCTTCCAAAAAATGTGAATCTGGGATGGTCTGATGGGTATCTGCGTGTCTCGACAAGCTTGCATCTCATGTGTGCATGGGAGACCGTAGACATCCCTCCAGTATCCATCTCTGCATGGTTGCGAAGGTGGCTCAGCTTCCATCTTTGTGTAGATTTCGAACAACAGGTTGAAACAATCATTCGACACAATATTCCGAATTCGATCAAAAATCCATAGGTCGTGGGAGTCTGTAGGCCAGGTGTTGTTCGCTCTCCCCAAAGTATTCTTCACCTCACTTATTTGATCCGCCATCATCAGTTCGATTGTGTTTATCACGTGAGTGAAATCACCGACCCTAGAGTTTAAGGTCTTTTTCAACACAGAATGAGCAACCTCAACCCTACAAGATAAGTGAGACTCGCATGTGAAGATCATTATATGTAAACAAATTATGTGTATAATGAATTTTATAATGAAAACGTAGGTGCACTTGTTCGTCGTGGTCGTACCAAAATGCTGGATTGCGTCTGTCCATGCACGAACTATATTCTTCGAGTAATCTCGTAACCACGTCGCCTCCAAATACGGCATAAGCCCTTCGATATGCCCCCACTCTGCATGCATACCCCTCCTTCTAGCGGCGAAAGTTTCAACCGATCTGGATTGAAACAGGCCAACACATGCGTTCTTGAAACGCCTAGCAACATCAAGATTCTTTGACTTTTGGAAAGCAGCTTCTTCGCATCGTCGGAGGACGTGCACTGTGCACAACATATGCCTGACATTGGGAAGAACTTCTCGTAGCGCCGCAGTCAACCTCAACTCTCGATCAGTGACAACAACGTTAGGAAGATTACCTCGCATGAGGTAAACGAGCTGCCCCAACGCCCAAATGTACGTATATGTGTTCTCGTGCGACATGAAGCAGAACCCGATGACGAAGTTCTTCTTTGTGCAAGTGAATCCAATGAACTCACACAAAGGGATCCCGTACCTGCACAATGAAATATTTGAGTTCGCATACCCTGGTGGGAAGGGGTAAAAGAAAAAGTGTATATAGAAACGTACGCATTCGTCCGGTATGTACTATCGACGAGGACGACGTATGGAAACATGGCTAGAAGATGGCAAGCGTCTGTATGGGTGATGAATAGATCTTGAAGCTTTTTGGGGTCGTCAGGGGATCTCCTCGTAGAGTAGAAGTAACCCTTCTCCCGCAAAATGCGGAGTGCTTCCTGGGTGACTGTTCGATCTCCTCTCGCTTCAGCTTTAAACTTTACTCTCGCATTGTACACTTGGTTCCGCGATGTGAAGTTCAACTTCTGCCCTGCGTCAGCTGTCATCTTCAAGGTAGCTAAAATCGGTTTTGGTGGGGTACCAGTGACAGTAAGGGCCAACGTAGCGTCTCTTTCCCTGTATCCATCCGTCCGACGTACGGGTGACCGTCCAATGCACCGGGGAGTTGATGGTTGTGCTTGCCATGAAGAACATCCAGGCCCCATTCGCCCCGTTTGAACTCGACGCCAGACAATGCAAATAGACACCCCTCTATCTTCGAAACAGCTCTGCGCGTGTTCCCGCTTGCATCGTCTCCGGCTACTCGCGGTCTCTTACGGGGAGTGTACTGGCCGTACTTCTCACATGCGAGCAATAGACTCCCACGCCTTGTAGGAGTGCTCCCCCAAGAACGCTTGATTTTCAAAACCATATTAAGCTTTAATGCGGTGCCACGACAGTGCTATAGAAGATCGTCGCGATTGGTCCACGTCTGGGATGTAGCAAAATCGGGAGTGTAATCGCGGTACTCCTGGTTACGGGCCTGATCGTCCCCACCGTCTTCCGGCATCGGATCAGCTTGCTCCTCCAATGGTAGCTGCCAGCATGCAAACAGTACATATATATTACGTGACCCATTCATGGTTTCCGTCTGCTCTAATTCATAACCTAAGTTATTCCACTACATTTAAAAACCGGTACCTATATTTTGGTTTCCATTCGTTACGATTCCACTTCCTATATTCTGGTTATTCCACCACCTATATTCTACCTATAAGGTCATTCCAAGGGATAAACATTAATCACATACCGGAAGACGAAGGGGTGGTGAGTTATCGGCCATTGGGGTACTTGCAGGTGCTTCCTCTGCTGGGCTTGAAGGCCATCGATTGGTGTCGTCGTTAACCATATTAGAAAATGAGGTGTGGGGGATTGGATGGATTCCAACGGAGAGCGGAAGACTTCTTTTACAGTCACACCGCATACCAATGTGGTGGTTGCAAATGACCGTTGGCGTGGGATAATTTGAATTTATGGGCCCACCGCATAGGAATACGGTGGGAGGGACACCGCATAGGGCGGCGGTGTATCACCGCATGGCCATGCGGTGTCTACCACCGTATACATATGCGGTAGATAAATACCGCATGTCCATGCGGTGGGTTCCTATATATACCCCATGCCCCGTGTGTGAAAATTGCCGTGGCGGAAAAGCGATGATAATCCATGCAAACTATCCAGGGCCAAAGATTTGTGGCTTCGGTCCGAAATTTTTGACCCTTGACTAGTTTGCACGGGTTTTATCGCTTCGTCTCCGAAAATAAAATCCGTATGTATGCCTTTTTCTTGGCTGAATAGCGATGATAGCCTAGGCAACATGCCACGTCTGGCGATTTGTGTCTTTTGATTGAAATCGCAGGCCGCTGGCATGTTGCTCGGGTTATATTGCTTCGATATAATGTTATGTAGATTCGATCTAATAAAATGCAATAGTTATCCGCAGGATAATGTGAAAGACGTTGTGATAGTATATATGTACGTCCATAACATCTTTTACATTATCCTGCGGATGACTGTTGCTCATCCAACCAAAACTGTAAATGCTTTGGAAACGTACCGGTACGGGTACACCGTCATCTTCGTTCGTCATCGGAGTCGGCGTCCAAATTACATCCGTCGAGGGAGAATGAACCTCTTACAAGAGGACGAAGCTGGGAACTTCCGTTTGAACGCACGACGGAATCTCTCATCTTCGCACTTTTATAAGAGGCTCGCTCTTCGCCGACCGATGGAATTTGGATGACCAACTCCGATGACGGAAGAAGATGATGATGTCCCCGTGCCGGTACGTTTCCGCATCTTTTTTTACCACCGCATTTCCATGCGGTGGTACATACCGCATTTCCATGCGGTGGTACATACCGCATGGACATGCGGTATTATACACCGCATAGATATGCGGTGGTACACACCGCATAGATAAGCAGGAAGCCTCGCATAAAACGAGAAATGATTTCTCGCTATAAATTACGCCGTGCGATGTCGAAATTACAACATCTCGTTTGAAGGAAGAAGTGATGGCGGCCGGTAACACACCAAGACCTTTCTTCTCGGTCTCAGGGAGCGGCCCTAGGGATTTTTTCTGGTGGGTAGAAGACGTCTCGCTCACACAAATATTGGTAAGCCCCCTTCGGTCGTCTGACATAAAATTCACAATGGTCCCAACTCACTAAGTAGATCTTGAAATCTGCAGCCTCTGCCTTCCAACTTCGAGGAAGAATACGGGCTGGGCAACGTCGAAAGAATAACGCTGACTAATGGGATAGGGAGGAGAGGCACCAGCATCCGGGTAGAGCGCAACAGCTCCGGGGAACTCTGGCTCGCACAAGGATGGAATACGTTCGCGAGATCGCGTGGCGTGCGGGTAGGCGCGGGTTTGATGTTTAGCTACTTAGGCAACGCCCACTTTCGGGTAGTCGTAGTGCCGCCAGAGAATGTTTCACCATCAGAGGAAGAGAACAACAATGATTTCCTCTGAGGTGTGACATGACAACGACCCGACAAAACTTTGTAACTAAGTTATTTTTGTTGTAATCTTATATCATTAATATGAAATATGAGCCACTCTAAAATAACGTGTTTTTCCCTGAAATAACGTGTTTTTCCCTGAAATAACCAAAAATCATGTAACGGTGTCGCCGTGCAGGGACGTTTGAAGATATCTTCGTGACACCGCATGGGTATGCGGTGGTATAGACCATATGCCTATGCGGTGGTATTGAATGAAAACTATAAAAGGGCAGTTGGTTTAGACTTACAATAAACCATAAACACTATGTCCACTACCAAAGTGTATGACGCGGAGACAAGATCGGGCAGTAGGTTTAGACATACAATCGAAACTTTTCGTACGCCAACTGACGATTTATTGTGCAACTGTCAGCACAGAAGCTCGAAAGGATGGTCGTGCTGCCTTTGCCAAGTTGTATGCGGAGAACGCGATACAGGGAGGGTTTCCCATTCGTTTGACCTAGAGTGCGTCCAAGGAGTGACTTACGAGGATGTCCGCATGACCAGGCCATACTCGTATAGGGATAACCCTGCAGCATATTATATTTACGTGACGGAGGCAATTACGGAGCTTGTTAGCGACTTCTTCTCCGATTTGGGATTGGCCAGTGCAGTGCAGGTGGCAAGATACACAGTGGAAAAAGCCGTGCGGCGTGCAAACACCAAGCTTACAAAGTACTCATTTCACCAAATAGAGATTCACATTTTGCTGAGCAATGTAGAGGAGTCGGTTGGTAGTTTTTATGTACCATAGGTAAAATGTTGTCGGTTGGTATTTGTTGTGTATCTTTTATGGTGAATTTATCAGGTCCCGAGTTAAACCAACAATTATATTTCTCTGTAAAATCATTTGCATTACATAGTTGATAATATTGGCTTATAAACCGCCTCTACATAATGATTTTACACCAACTTGGTTCCTGCTCTACTAACCATATCGTATATTTTGCATAGGGTCTCACCACAGTAAAGGATCTGTGGAACAACTACCTACTGACTCCTCGAGAAGACGCGGGCTAATGTGGATCTCAATGCGGTTGAATGCGTACTTCTTCACTTTGTCATTCGCTGGACGGACTGCGTTGTCGACAGTGAACCTTGCAATTTGAAATGCGCAGTGTAGCCTGACATCGCTGAATAGGTCGCTGATTGCGCATTTGATTGCCTCAACCGCCTCGCGGTAGTATGACTCAGGGTCCTCAATGTGTAATTGGTGACCTTTCAGACACGCCAATTCAACCGGCTCCTAGAATGCGTAGCTATTGCCTTCAACGCCTTTGTAGCATACAACGTGAAAAAGACAGCAGGGAAATGATTGGCACCACCGCTTGTGCTGACAATTGCACAAATAATCCTCGTATGGCCTCGAGAACTTTTCGCCTATAATTTTGTATGACACACCCATATCCGTCTCACCTTCAAACTCAGCTACTCTAACCATGATTTGATTGTTGTGATTCGTATGAGGTGGTTGTCACATTTTATAGGCAATGAGCTAGGTATGTGGTGTCTCTACACCTCATGAGTATGCGGTATTGAGATACCGCATGCGTATGCGGTGACTCTACACCGCATACGCATGCGGTGTCGGCATTGTATCCATGTCCAAAATGGGTCCTGTCCGGTCCGGATACACCGCATTGTCATGCGGTGTATGGCCTATAAATCTTGCCGGCGACCCAAGTGCGACTGGAACCACTACGGCTGTCCAGCAAACCACAAAATGGTCAACACCTTAGACACATACCGGCGAACGGCAGGTTATTTGGAGTACAATGTTACGTTAATTTGTTGCACGGAGCCCCGGTTGCCGGAGGAATGCACCTGCAGGCATCCAGCATACCTTCCGGGAAATTCGTGCGTTATACTTCAGTGTCAATTCGAGACGGACACTGACGTAGCATATCCGATCGAATTTTCTTGTGCGCATTGTTATGACGACAGAGGATTTCCCGAATCGTATTACTTAGATGTAGAGGCACGGATTGCAAATCACATTAGGAGATATTGTCGTTACGATGTTTACATGTTCGGGGCTGAGGGCCTATGTGATCATGTTATCCGAAAGCTGCGAGCATTCAACGCAGGTGAAAGGTATTACGCGTTCAACCAAATGAATATTGTCATTTTCATTAATGAGAGGTCATCGGACGAATGTAGTGACTAGACATGTATTACCAAGTTTGTAGTGTGTTTTGCAAGTGTTGTATTTTCATTTCTAAGCAGTTCAACCTTTTAATGAAATTCTCTATCGGATTCCGATCGGTGATTTCCATGACATATTATTTCAAATGTTGCAAGGAAAATAGAAAATATGTTGCAGTAGGAAACACATGACACAAAGAGCGTACGAACCGACTTATTATTCAAACAACATTGTCACAACTACAAAGACGACAAACAAACTACTACACGACGAACAATAATAACAACTTCATCACACTGGCACAAACGAACGACTACACATAAGTCGGATAAACACATAAAACCTAGATCTCGTCGGCATGCTTGTTGTTGATGTGCCTCTTAAGATGACCGTGCTGTAGGTTGTTGGTCACGGTGTAGCGATGACCGCAGTGACGACACGTTGCAGTGAAAGCGATGCCTCCGAGCGCCTCTCTTTTGTAGTGTTTGGTGAACATGTCTTCACGTGGAATTGGTCTTGGTTCGGACGACATTGTCGACGGTGAAGTGTGTTTCCGGCGCTGAAGTGTGTTTCCAGCGGCGGTTGAGGTCGGTATGATATAGGCATACCTACCGCATGCCCATGCGGTGATACCTACCGCATGGATATACGGTGACTCACACCTATATATGGCTGGAGTCTCTGACCAAGTTACCACACATCAACAAGTCGGACAACAACGGCGAAAGCTCAAGCAATGACATAATACGTCAAGGCACGATGGAAGAGTTTGAGGCGGTTCTCTACACTGGAAGTCCACGGTCAAAGACGGTGGAGGCGATGATAAAGAGACTACGTGATGAAAATCGGTTGCTGCTTGTCGAAAACCAACAAGCCCGTTGGCGGATTGATATCCTGGAAAGTCAAGTTACAGTTCTGGAAGAGGAAAAAAAGGCTCTCGTCATGAAGCTAGATCAGACTACTTTTCGTAACCCTTGACTATATTAGGGTTGTATTTGGTCGATTGTAATTTATAAAGTTCGTTTCGAATCATGTTATTGAAAGCTGTGTACGGGCATACTATGCAAATTTGAAATCGATCCGATACGGTAACAAACCATCAAGTCCACACCGAAAACACAAAATACCTAATCCCAAATCGAATCATCAACTACTCCACAAAAATCAATCCAAACTACCAACTACTACACAAAAAGTCATCTAACCGCGAACAGAACAACCACATACATCAGCCCAGATCGCACCGTCACGACGGAGAAGGACCCCAAAATTGCTCATAGATGCGCTAGATGTGCATCTGTCAATTGAACTCCGAGGTTCCTGAGTCGCTGAATCTCCAACCCAGCAGCATGATGGCGCTGCTCGATGATGGTCGGCTGGGGTGGCGATGGCGGGGGTGGCGGCGGCGGGATGATGGGCTGGTGTCGAGGAGTGTCATGAAGTAGGTATGGATGACTATGGCGGTGTAACCACTCCAGATAGTCATCGGCCACGCCATATGGGTACTCTACAGAGGTCTGTGGCAACTCCTCCATGGGGAAAAGATGATCGAACCTGTGCGCCCAGTGGTTGTCGGCTGGGTGGAACGACGCCTCCTTTTTTGCCTTGGCGGACTTTGGTCTGTGCACTTTGCTAGGTCTGATTGGATCAACGGGAATGTGCTGAACCCGACCAAACTGTCGCAGCACACGGTCCGACATATACGGCTCCTCCTCGAACAACCACCGGATGGTGCCCCTATATCTCGACAGACGCAGATCTCCATCAAAATCCAAGTGTCTACCAAAGGGCATGAACTCGATCTGCAATGGAATAGAAATTGTTTTTACGACTCAAATGTTCAAAATCTAGTTTATAGTCTGACAAATGTAAGTGCGGATATAAAATGTGTTCGTACCTCGTCGACAGTCATCTCATCCAGCCTCCGCCACATAACATCCAGTTGCTCGATGCGAGGCCTATCGTCCCGGGTCATCGTAGTGGAAAATGGCGTCGCCCCCAGGACGTACCTCACCCCGTGTCGCGGATCCCGGGATAGCCTCCGATCGAGCGTCATGCCAATCTTGAACACCGGAAAATACAACCATATCCACACCTACAAGGGAACAATACTATCAGCAACAAAGTCATTATAACTTAGTTACAAAACTGGCAAAAATTAATAATCACAGAACGAATGACTTACCTCCAACAGTTTCGTACAACCGTCCATGTCTTTGGCCAACTCCCTGGTCGCCTCGCCCAATCCTCGGTATAAGCACGCCAAGACCCCTGCAGCTATAGAAAGATTACCCACCTGCGCTGCATCCATAAACCTACGGATCACCTCCGGACGCAATCTTCCGCCCGACTTGTCGATGAACAACGTCGCAGTCGCAATAATCCCCATCGCAACACCCACGATGCACTCCATATCATGCTCTAGTGGGGCGCCATCTCGAACCCGCTGTCGCATCGGTGCTATCTTCTGAAGGAGGAGCTGAACAGTAGGGCCTCATGGGCCCATGCGCTCTCCCGCTCGTGCTGAGTCAAGCCGTAGAACTCCCCAACTGTGTCCCTCCCGGCACCCACGTCATCCACATGAATACACTCCTCTCCGTCCAAACCAAGCCCAAGTATGAAGAACACATCGTGCAATGTGATAGTGATCTCTCCCCATGCAAAGTGGAAACTGTTCGTCTCGGGGTGCCAGTGCTCAACAAACGCGCTGATCAGACTGTGATCCACATGATCCCACTCGAAATCTCTCAGCTCCCAGAACCCAGTGTCACGCACTGCGGGAAACCAGGACTCCCGTCCATCCGCCTCCAACAACGCCTCGACCCAGCCTTGCCCTCGCCTCTGCACACGCACACCCCTCCGCAAGGCTACCTCATCCCGTCTCCAAACAGCCTGTGTAATGTGGGCCTCGTAATCTCTCAGAAGTGAAACGGTATGTGCCCCCCTGGCCATTTGGGCAGAACTGCCCGAACTACCCCTGTGCTGATAGGCTCGCCATGTTACCTATCACCTCCTGCACTACTCCCCTCGGCATGCTACCCAGCACCCCCTGCCCTACTGCTCTCGCCATGCTGTCTCCGCCTCCTCTGCACTACACGAACGGGGGGTTGTGCCGCCTGGTCTCCTCCCCTGTCCTGACGAACATCGTCACCGGTCCCCCACGGATCATGGCTCGGGCCGAGGGGGGGCAGCGACACATGCCTCGAAAGTGTAGCTGGCTCAGTAGGTGGGGCCGAATAACTCCTCTGTCCACGTACATCCCTCTCATGACCCTCAGCAATCGGCTCAGCCTCTAAGTTCCTAGGTGTCGCCGATGGCGTCGCATGCTGACTCCCAGTAATCGGCACAGGCTCCGAGCTCATCGGCGTCGCCGATGGCGCCGCATGCTGACTCCCAGGCGTCCTCCTACCACCCATAGACCCTACCGGTGTGAACGACGCAAAATCTATCTGCCCAACGATCCATGGCTCCTGGTCGCCCGCTCGAGCATGACTCGTCCCAACAGCCATTGATCCGATCAGAGGGGCCGTGTTGTCATACGAGTTCAATTGGTCGCTCTCAAACGCAGTCCCAAAGTACGCCTGATAACCGTCATGCTGAGTCTGCAACTGCTCATCCACTCTCTCAACTCCAGTCTGCGGTGCTCGGTCCCCTCGTAGGTACCCCTCCATCATCTCAATACCCTGGTCGCCTTGTCTAGACTCTTCGGTCGACTGCACCACTGGGTCATCCGTGTGGTCAGACATCAACTCCAGCTCAATCTGCACCAGACTCTGAAATGTCTCTATAGACGACTGTGACGTGTGCCCCAAACCGTCATTGTGGTCAACACGTGACTGAGAAGATGGCCCAGTATCAGCTCCTACTATCTCACTATCCCTCTCCGGGGGATCCACTACATCCTCCAACGTCTGGCTCTCCCTGACGGCAGCCCCGGTATCATCGCCTACCTCGTCACTATCCATCTCCATAGGAACTGGTACATCCTCCAACATATGTCTCTCCCTAGCGTTAGCTCTCCTAGCAGATTGCAAAACCACCCTCTCTCCTAACCCTCACGATAACGTGGACTGTGTAAATTAAAATATATTTGTCAGAATCCTATCGCTCGAATACGACACTATATCATATGACTGACTAATTGTTGCAAAATTTCCCTAAGATTTATTAATGTTTCAACTTTATACTAACAATTTCTAAGAAAACAGAAATATATACTTATTCGATATCAATTTCCCTACACCTAGTAATGATTTTAACATACCGTAGGCTGAGGCTGTGTCTGTGGTTGTTGCTCAGTCTGTGTCTCAAGCTGTGGCGGTACATCTGTCGTCCTCCTCCTCTGTATAGTGGGTTCGGGCTACATTATATATAACAATTAAATGTTAACACTATCTCCTTCAGCTTAAAAAATAAAGCAAATTGATTTTTATAAACATTCAATGTTACCTGTAACGGATGTCTCCGAAAAGGACCGACACCACGAGACGCATCTTTTCTACGATTGTCTTTCACCATCTCAACACTCGGTTACAAAGTGGGGGTAGAAATAGGGACGGGGAATCGACGGAACCAAAAGTCGGGCTCGGGAAGAAAGGAATCGGAGAAGAGTCGGATGGTGTGTCGGAGAACTGGCCCCCCCACGCCTATTTATAATGGGCCCCCACAACGGTCAAAAAGTCACCGCATCTCCATGCGGTGGGTTTTGTACTGTTACCGCAACGGTAAAAAAGCCACCGCATGGAGATGCGGTGGCTTTTTTTACCGTTACCACAGCACAACGGTAAAAAATCCACCGCATGTAGATGCGGTGGCTTCTCACCCAATTTTTAAAACCCACCGCATGGGTATGCGGTGGGTTTCGGATAACTTCGACCCAACCGGTTTCTTGTATAACGGACTCCGTTTTAGCCTAACCCACCGCATATACATGCGGTGGGTAGCAATACGGTCAACGGACCCACCGCATATACATGTGGTAGGTCGGGCTAAAATTTAATTAAGTCACCGCATAGGGATGCGGTGGCTTTGCGATGTAAATAGTAAAAATTAGCGGTGAACTTATCATCACCCATTACAAATATATATATGTGCATGCCTTTGCTTTTATCGAGCTAATTGCGGCCCAAATGCCAATTTGCTAACCGGCCCAATTCATTACAAATGAATCCAGCTCATTTCTCTTTGTTTTTTCAAGGTAGCAGCCGCCAGCAGGTATGCATTTGTTTCTTTTGTTTTATTTTTTCTTTCGCCATACATCTTCCTCCTGGAGACAAACGAGTGCTACTGTGCTGTTTGAAGCAACTGCGGCACCAAGCTTGAAGTGCTGGCTTTGGGAAATTGGAAGTTGACACAGAGAGGACTGAAGCGAAGGATCCTGCTTCGACAACGAGGCACCGATCAGACACCTCCCAATTCCAAGTGCTTCCAACTCGGTATGTTTTAGGGTTTTTTGTTTGTTTGCAAATTTTAGCCCCAATATTTGGTGCCCAATCCGATTTTTGAGTGACTCTTGATCTAACTTTCAGATCCCCAATTAAACCCCCTTCCAACTGAGTATTCAATTTTCATGTTAAGTTGATTTTTCTTCAATTGTAATTTTGGGGTTTTTGAAAGTCGATTGATAAGGGATTTGAAGGACAGGGGCTTGCAAATTTTAAGGAGGGGTGGAAGAATCCTGACTTTAAGCAGTTGAAAGGAAGGCGGGCGCAGCAAGGTTCGGCTAAACCCCAAGCGGAGTAACTGTCTTCCCGGGAGCATCGCTGCAACTCCGACCCCTTTGAACGGGTATGTTCAATTCATCATTCTTTCTCCTCGAATTGATTTTACCCTCTCGATTTCCTAAGGTTTGTTTGCCCAATTTAATCTGGGACTCATTTGGTGAGCCTTTTTGATTTTCTTTTTGGCCTCCAATTTTTTTATTTAGGGCAGTTTTTTATTGAACATACAGTTTATGATCTCCAACTTAAGACGGTTTATGTTTCACGTCTTATATGGAGTTCATTTGATGTTTTTCATTTGTCAGTATGGACAATTTCCTTTTCTTGAACACATAGTGCCTCCTACTGATCATGTTAAGTTCCAGTTTGTTTGATGGATTAGGATTTTTGTAGGAAATCACTTTGGGTGAAAATTTTGTCAGAGTTTCGCCTATGTTTGAGGCGATTTTGAGATTCTAAAACCCATACCATATACTTAAAACAATATAACTGTACAAAGCTATATCATTTTGTATAGGGGGATTTTAGAAACCATGAAAACTACCTTGAATCTTCTTTTCTGCAGCAGGGACAAATGTTTGCTGATGTGTGTTTGGTTTTTGTTGTTTTTGGGTGCTTTTGTAGGTAGCTGTACCGAAACCAGAAGGAAGAAGGCAACTGCTGTCTTTTGTTTGTTTTTGTGTGCAGTTGAATAACCCAAAAGAAGAAGCCAGCTAGAAGGAAACTAACCAGAGCCAAGAAAAGACCCCCTTTTAGGTTGCAGCAGCAGCTTTTAAAGGATGAAATTGAAGCAATTACTTGTGTAAAGTGTAAACTGCCACGTACTGCCAGTTACACACCCCCCTTTTTCATGTATTTCTCTTCTTTTTCTTTTGCTGTACTATTTTA
Organism: Persicaria tinctoria; assembly: GCA_037127255.1. NCBI lineage: Eukaryota > Viridiplantae > Streptophyta > Magnoliopsida > Caryophyllales > Polygonaceae > Persicaria > Persicaria tinctoria. The sequence goes on from JBANSL010000018.1 coordinate 55,229,860, forward strand.
ATGCAATCAAAATTAGCAGGTAACTTCTCCTGAGATTTGAACATATGCTTTGGGCTTTTTTTGTTTGGCAAAAATTGGGCCTTCCACCAAATTCACATAACCCAATTTTGAATTTTAAGCTTTATGGTTAAAGAGAAGAAATCATTCACACTTTTAATGTATAATAAATGTGATGAATGATGATATAAAATCATGAATAAAAAAAAATCATGAAATTTTACCCTCCATTACAAGTTTACATTTGATAATTACCTAAGCAACTCCTAAGCAACTCTGTACAAGGCTTTTTTTCCTAGGAAGAATAAAGGTTCCAAAAACCAACATATTGAAGGCTATGTATACTAAATCTATTACACCTTTTCTACTCCTTTTATATGGATAGGAGCTCGCAAGAATCCATAATAATTACTTGAAGACTTAAAAGACAAGGAAGTCACTTTGGCATCAAAGAAAGCAACACATCATTCATCTTCACTAACTCGTCATAACCCTTATACCATGCCCCATGATCTTATTCCTTACAAATCCACATATCACATATAAAGGCTCGAATTTTAAAATCTTAAGTATCAGAAAGGTTTTGGAAAACGGTTTTACTATCGATTGGTTTTGAAGATGTTGAGAACTTGGGTTCGTGTGTATGGATGTTAGCCCGGTGGCTTATGAAAGTGGCTTGATGATAGGTGTGTATTGCTTTTGACTTGCATTTGGGCCCTTGCTTGTGTTATCTTGCTGTTCTGCATCTTCAGGTAAGTATCCTACGGGACTTACTCAGTAACTTGGACCTCATGCCTGATGTGTCATGTGATGTGTAGTTTTGTTGCATATTAAAGCATGCCATGTAGTATCATGCTAGGGTTGCATTGAACTGAGCATATGGTTACTATGTGTGTTTGAACCAGAACGACCGTTATCTGTGATAGTCCTAAAGTCTTTGCTAGAGTCATAGGGTAGCCCAGCCTCATCGGGTGCCCTGAGTCAATCGAGTCGATATGAGCATGATATGATAGCCTAGCACCATCAGGCAAGCGATGAGATGATATGGTGATGTCGTGGTTATGCACCACCAAGAGGAAATTGCTATGCTATAGCATCGAACTGGCCAGTCTGTGCACTAACGGGAATGGGTGCAGAGGTAGGAGAGGGATATGCCACTTGGCATTGTCTTGAGCCCTTTACAATTTTTCTGCATATTATAACTGTCCAACATGCTTATGTGATTTAATTACTGTACTGCATTAGTCATCCTTTATCCTAGGTATATGCATGTTATATGGCCTCAGCGCGGTCAGAGGACCCGCATGCGATTACCGGGCCTGACTTCGTGGATAGTGTTAGGTACCGCTCCTTATTTGCTCCCTACTTATGTGACGGGAAACCCCTTGGCGAACGGAGAACCGGGCTAATTCTCTAACTTGGTATAAATAGTAATCACCCACTTATGTTTTGATTTTGACCCGGCTCTGTCGTGGCGCTTTGTATCTTAATTTTTCTTCCGCCTTGCTTCCGTTTGAAATGAATTTCATGAGTTAGTCCCTAGGACAGGTTAAGTGTACCTAACGGCCCTACGATGCTTTTAGGGTTTGAAATCCCTCTTTATTATTGATCTTAAATTTGAATTTGAAACCTCGACCCGTACCTGGATTGCAAGATCCGAACAAGGGGTTTTATCTCTTGAAACATAACCCGGAAATCATAATTCTGGACCGTTACAAAGTTGGTATCAGAGTTTAGGTTGTGCAATTCGGGTACACAAGGGTCGAGTGTATGCTTTTAAAACCGCCCACGAATTTCAAAAGATTTTAAAGGATTTAAAAAGGGCAAAATGAATTTAATATGACTGACTCAATTGGACTAAATATGACCATGGTATAAGACATAGATTGAAACCAACTAAGGGGATCGAGAGGGTAGTAAAGGAGATAGACCATCCCTATTGGATGTAGTTGGGAATGGGTAGGCGAAACATAGCTTGATCTTTATAGGTGGGCCTAGAAGACTCCAAGGAATTGCGCCGTTGTGGTTGGAGTGGCGAGTTGGGTAGCTTGATTGTGTTTACGCAAACTATTGATGACTGATTCCATGTTAATTGTTGTAATGCTGAATGTCTAATTGTTATGTTCTAACTATGAAATGTGGATGATTGCGTGAACGGAATAGCGGGAGTATCCTGATTCCTATATGGTCAAGCCCAACTTGTGTGGAACCACCCCTTCCATTATGAAACCTATCAATAATTTGGTCGAGCCTTTCCTTCAAGTGTCGGGATTCCTCACGGGAAATTAGGTTGGTAAAAGCAAAGTTGTTAGGAATCTTGATCGAGTATGTTGGTTATGGGAGTGAGTCTTGAAAACGGTCTTTAACATGGGTTCAAGATGGAGAGTAAGGTGTTTATGGGGCTGTTCTCCCAAATTCTTATGACGATCAACTGATATCTTGTTGTTACAAAAGTCGTACCCGAGTCCCACGGGAAAGATGGGTGATGAGTCAATTGGGAAAAGTCAATGACTGCCCTTAGAGATCCCTGTCGGGTTATCTTAATTGCTCCGTCTATGATCGTATGGTTTTATATGTACTACTCTTTGACCTACGGAGTGATCTTTAGTGTGAAATTGTACTTACATGTTTAATATGTTCACAATGACTACTGTATGGGTCCGAGTTACAATTGTTACCTCCCTATCATCCCAACATGTTTTATTTAGTATGTTGCATCGTCATACAAGTGCATGAATGTAAATGTCATATGTTGGGGAAGCTGCATAATTGATGTTCTCCCTGTGAATAGGTTCATGATAGTGTGATCGTTCAGTTCTAATATCATGATAGAGGGAGTTCATTACTTGATGGATACGTGTTACCACTTGATGTCAACATGCCTTATGTGATACATAATTCCCAGTACATGTTATGATGATGATCTTTAAGGTAAATTCGTTGTTGTATGACATTCTGTACCCATGCTTGCCCTGTTGCTTAGGTCTCGTGTTGCACCTTGCTTCTTGTATTGATTATATGTCGCCTTCACATGTCTAATTGATCTGTTGTATTGGTCGTACTAATGACCGGTTAGAAGCATGAATGGCATGATATGAGTCTATATAATTATTGCCTTCTCCGGATTAGGTCCATGATAGTGTGCTAAACTTCCCTTGTAGGAATGTTGTAAAATGATTTCCTCCGCATGATTAGTCGATGTTACTCGTGGCTTATTGACTAAATTAGTAGTTTTGATTGTGATCATGCTATTTGAGGTGATAACTGGGTAAATGCATGCCTTATCTGAATGTTTGTTGATTGGGAACACATGCCCCGTGTGCTATATTCCTCCCATGCTCCTATATCGATGGACTATGTTAATGTGATTTATTACACATTGTTGTGTTAGTCAATCAAGTGCATGTATGTATCAAATGTCATGTTATGTCATTAGGATCATGTAGGATCCTTGGTTATGATGTGTGCGGATTTATACCATGCCTACGTTACTGCTGGTTCTCCCTTGAGATAGGTCCCTGTTAGTGTTCACTCTCCCCTCATGCTACTCTTTTAAATGATTGTGTTCATCCTGGTTAGATTAATGTTGAATCCGATAATTGACTTGCTTTCTGTGATGGTAATCCTAGCCTGCTTACATAGTTGTCGCTCGGTAGTGTTTCCCTATTGCTTTATGATATCCTCTCGTGCTTGTATGAACATATGACTTGACACTTCGTATGATCACACACCACACTACATCATTATATTGGACATGCATGACACATGAAGGTTAGGACGAGTTAGCGAAGTACCTTCTTTTCACCATGTTCGATATGTGCTAGTAGTATCCTATAGGACTTGTGATTTCCAATATGACTCGCCAGATGGTAACTTGTGATACTTGCTGCATTACGTATACTATCTTCATGAACATTATGCTGCGTTTCCTTAGGTCGCTCTTAACCATGCCATGCCTCATCGTGTATCGCTAGCATCATGTAGGATCTATGCTTTCTCAATATGGCTCGTCGTCTGATTACATGCCATTCTTGACTTATTATATATATGATCATTGCCGCCAGATGTGATAGATACTATGTTGCTGTTACGTGTTCTCGCATGACACTTAGTCTGATTGATATGTTATACCTCACCATGCCGTGTTGACCTCGGTTGTTGATATGTATACCCTGCTCATGCATTTTTCATATATGCGATACTTGCTATGCTTATTAAACCCCCGCATATCTTGCTTAAGGCTACTAGGCGTATCTACTTTCATGGAATAATAGACTGCTAGCTTGCCTCGCATGCATCAGTGTAGGACTCAATTGTGTCTTTTGGAATGTACATGTATGTCGTTGTTCCTTGAGATAGGTACATGTTAGTGTGGATTGATATGATTGATTTGCTTGTGATAAACTCTTGCTACTTGTTACAAATTATAACCTAACCGACTTTCATAAGGGCATCGTTGCTGTTCTCGGGTCAGAGTCTTGTTTCCAGTCTTGTCGTCCTTTAGCCTTGGTATGTGTTTTTTTCAAAGTGAACATTGGGTTGCCCGTCCTTGTCACTCCCCTATCTCTGCTAAATTAGACTTCTCTGCGATACTTGGACGAGCGACCGCATGGGAAAGAGAACGGAAAAAGGGATAACGATAGTGCGACGCAAGAGAAGCGTGGGCTCATAACCCACGGGCCTCAGGATCGACGATGCCGACAGAATGAGCACACATCGAGGGTTGCGATCACTGAGTACGATATGACTTGCAAGCAGAAGTGCCTTTCGTTCGAATTGTTAATCCTTCCTGAATTAGTTGTCGATGAGATTACACTAACATAACGATGAAATTAACGTGTGGATATGCTGACTTGGTAATGATTGTTGCCTGATTGTTTGCTGTCTATGCTGATATGATTCGATGATGTCTTGATGTGTGATACTCTGAGTTGCCAAGCATGATCTAAATTCCTTGTTTATAAAATGTGGGACTGCAACTACTATGAAATCCTAATTTGCATAGTAGATGAAGTTATGAGGGGATTTGATGATTTAGCTTGATTATGTGCGTATATGATGTTCATAATAATTATTGACCATTATGGTAAATTGAGACTTATTGATATAGTTGCAATGCTTAATTATGAACTCATGATGCTATTGATATAAATGCTAGTTGATATAATGTAGTCCTTACGTGTAATAGTGTCCATGATTGCTTCTTCTTTGAACTTTTGGGTGAGATTCTCTTGTAGAGTGGTTGGAGGGTAGTGAAAGGGTTGTAGTCATTAGGATGTTCAATGGTGGTATGAGGTAGAGTTGCAGTGAGGAATGTTGACTTAGGTAGGACTGAGTGAGTTTTGAGATTCATAAGAGGCAATGCTTGAGTGTTTTCGATGAGCCTTCTACGTGGATCTTAGGTGTGGCCAATAGGGCATGATGCTTGTGATATCTTTGGAAGTGTAGGAAGTGTAAGAAATGGATTTTAAGGATATTAAGAATATAGTACGAGAGGGCACTCGAGTGTGAAGTAGGAAATAATGGAGTTCGGTTTAGAGGTGGATGTCCATGGGAAGGTCTAGGGAGATCACTTTTGAATTGGGATATATAGTAGGTGATGGTGGCCACACTAAAGGGTAATGTCCGTTTTGGGATTGTGAGTTTAGTTGAGGATGGTTTTGGCTTGGGAATTGGTGGTGAGTGTGTGGGGATCGTGGCTAATTGTGACTGGTAAGTATGTGCAAACTTTCTTGATTATGTGATTTGTTGATATATGCTGGCATGATGGTAAATGGCTATTATGATGAATCCGTTATAGAATGACATTACATGTTGATATGCAATGCTAAGATCTGTTTGGTATAACATGTGTTATCATGATATATTGATGTATTGTTATCCTGATATATTGGCACGCGATGTCCTGTTAAGTTAAATGTTGCAATGATTATATATATTTTGCGCTTACTATGTTGTTAGACCTTGCTATTGTTGAATCATGAGAGCATGAAAAAAAATTCTATGTTGATGACTTGGACTTAATTGCTGAAACGTGGTCGTATTAATACCTCTATGCATGGATATTTCAACTGGATCCTTGGTTATGGAAATGGTGAATGTCCTGGCTTGCTGAATCTTGATTTAGTGGATTTCTTTGTGTTGACTTATTGCCTTCTACCAGACTGACACCCTATTGTGACGCCTATTTGACTTATGTGCGCTTTCGTGATTAGCTGTGTTGGTTTGATGATATACTTGCCAATGCTTATAGTATGATGTGACTGTGAGGATACCTTTCATGACTTTTGTGTGCTGTCGAGACGTTTGTTATAATTAGTGATACGTTGTTGACATGCATATTATGGCCTTTAAGTTGATGTGCAGATTCTTGATGTGACCTTGTGGCAATATGTTGGTATGTGTTTTGAGAATTGTCGTATGACGTACGGGTTGGAGACTGGTTGGTTGATACAGTTGTACATTGTTTATGGCTTGTGAATCTTGCTTGAATTGAGACTGATATATTGATTTGATTTTGGAAACTAGGAAGAAAATATGGGATTAGCCCTTAGAGGTGGATGATTCCACCTCCGATCTTTTGAATTTGATTGATGTTAATGCGAGAAACTGATTCGGTTTTTAGAAGATTTTGACGAAATCTTGATTTGAAAGGATTTGACTTGTTTTGGTGTAAAGTTTCTTGATTAAGTGATGGATTTGAAGAGTTAAACGGTTTTGAAAAGGATTAACTTAGATTTGTAAGGAATAAACGTTACCGAGAATTTCAACGATTTTGAGGATCTCCACATCAATTGCGGAATCCCTTTTGAACCTTTTCAATCCGGGCTTATATTATAACGCCTCACGAAGTGGATACAAATATTTTATAGGGGCGCATATAGAATGTTTGCTAAGACCTAGTAGGGGCGCTATAGTTGCTTTTGAGTTATGATATAACCGAAAGGTCAAGGTAAGAGTGTGGTAGAGGCCCATATCGCATACTTGCTACGACAAATTGGGAATATTATGATCACGTCGAGGGTACTGTGAAAACTTCATACGGGCCCTTATGAGGTGCTTACGGGGTCAACGACATGATCCTTGGACTCACCAATTTCAAACTTCATCCCCTTGTTTTATAATGATTTTAGTCTCGGGGACGAGACTTGTTTTTAGAGGTGGATGATGTAAAGGCTCGAATTTTAAAATCTTAAATATCGGAAAGATTTTGGAAAACGGTTTTACTATTGATTGGTTTTGAGGATGTTGAGAACTTGGGTTCGTTTGTATTGCTTTTGGATTGCTTTGGACTTGCATTTGGGCCCTTGCTTGTGTTATCTTGCTGTTCTGCATCTTCAGGTAAGTATCCTACGGGACTTACTCAGTAACTTGGACCCCATGCCTGATGTGTCATGTGATGTGTAGTTTTGTTGCATATTAAAGCATGCCATGTAGTATCATGCTAGGGTTGCATTGAACTGAGCATATGGTTACTATGTGTGTTTGAAATAGAACGGCCATTATCTGCGATAGTCCTAGAGTCTTTGCTAGGGTCATAGGGTAGCCCAGCCTCATCGGGTGCCCTGAGTCAATCGAGTCGATATGAGCATGATATGATAGCCCAGCACCATCGGCCAAGCGATGAGATGATATAGTGCCGTGGTTATGCACCACCAAGAGGAAATTGCTATGCTATAGCATCGAACTTGTAAAGACCGAAATATTATTTTTAATATTATTTTAATCACAAGTATATTATTTCATTTATATATATATATAAAACTTGTTCTCGAGTACAACTTCCGATTTAAAATCGTTATGAATGATTCCGACATCGTTTTAAAGTTTGATTCCGACGGATTTTATTTTTGCTTTCTTACTTCGATATTGGAATTTATTTTGAGATTCATTATTTATTTTAGATTCAGAGAATGTTATTAAAATTTAGAGCGGGTCGGGATAACGTCGAGTTAGCGAGTTTCATGTATTTTGGATTTGGGTCTTGAGAGGATTATTCCTATTCTTTTTTCTTTTTTTCTTTTTTTTTCCCTCTTTCCTCTCTCTCTCCCCTCTTGGTCCGTTTACAGTACACCTTACAGAGCTTCACTCCCAATGGCACCCAAAGTGGGTAAGCATACCCCTTTTACCCTTCTCTTTCCAGGCCATGTCCCTCCCCAAAATTGGCAAAATGCCAATTGCAATACTGTCCTCACCCACGCCAAATCAGAAGGGAGTCCTGCAGCCTCTCCTCTTAATTTGAATTGAAGCCAAGAAGCATACACACAACCCACAGAAAACTCCTCCAAAGAGCTCCCTTTCTTCCCCATTTCGGCACTATAGAGGAAACCCAGGAAAGTTGCCCCCTTTCATCACAATCTCCTCACCTGATTCACCCTCCACTCCTCTCGTTTTCCTTCCAGCTCCCTCCAACAGCTAGCCGGCGCTGCAACTCACCCATTCCGAGGAGCCTAGAGGTAGTCGGAGCCTGGCGGAGTCACCATCGCTGCCGGAGGCCGTCCTCCCCTCTTCACCGCCTCTAATTGCTTCCAGGAGAGCGGTAAAACTTTCGATTTCGTTCCTTCACTTTAAATCGTCGGAAGCTACCCGTTTGCTCACCCTTCTTCATCCCTAGGCCACTCGGAACCTTTCCGACCTGGACGTAGCTCGCCGGCGCCATCGCAAGTCTCGCTCCCCCTCCCTGATCTAATCGAGATGGTAACCTTCAACTCTTCGTTTCTTGGTGTAAATCTGTGTAAAGGCACACCTTTACATCCTCTTTCGTTGTCCTAGGTCCGGACCAAGCCTTCGTTGCAGTCGAACGCCGCCCTGACATCCTCGCCGGAGTTGCTCTTGTCGCTCGGTAAATCTCTTCTTTTCCCCGTCCTAATTACTCTCGCTTCCTTCCTGTTGTGTGGGTTGTGGTCGGAAATCTATTCCGGCCACCTGGGACAGGTTTTGAGCCGAGCAGGGCCACCGAAGGCCTGAGGTTCCTTCCCTCCTCACCTCCGCGTCCTCCGCCAGAAACAGAGCCTTGCTCTGAGGTTGAAGACGCTGATCCCCTTCTCTCTCTTTGTTAGGCCTAATTTTTGGGCTCAGATCCTTTTTTTTAGAGAGCTGGGCTTTGGGTGTTTAAATTTCAGATTTTGTTGTGTGGCTATGTTATTGCTCTACATTCATATATTAGTAGATTGTCTTTATCACTACTATATTTTATAACTTGTTTTACCAGTAGATTTATTGGGATATATTACTATGATTTTATGTGTTCAGAAAAAGTCAAAGGGGTTACTAATGTAAATTTATGAAAGTGCTTTATTAAAAATGGGAGGTTTTAGAATTTTATTTAGTGAAATACTATTGGTTGGGATTTTTAAACATGGGTTGTGAAAATGGAATTTAATTATATAAAGTTTTGAAATAAAATGCCGGAATTATTTATATTATATGATTTTGAGAGATTGGTTAAGGATTAAATGCTTAATGTCAGGATTTGACTAAGTACTATTTTGAAAGAATTATTGATTCCTGAGTTGACTTGACTTGAGATTTAAGGTTTTGGAATACGGTTTTACTATCGGGTGGTTTTGAGGATGTTGAGAACTTGGATTTCGGGTGTATGGATGTTGATTCGATAGCTTATGACAATGGCTTGATGATAGGTGTGTATTGCGTCTGGATTGCTTTGGACTTGCATTTGGGCCCTTGCTTGTGTTATTTTGCTGTTCTGCATCTTCAGGTAAAAAATCCCTAGGGGGCTTACTCAGGTTGGACATTCATGCCTGTTGTTGCATTTTATGTTAGGTGTTGCATATGCATAACAGCATGAACATGTAGTTTCATGTGTAGGTTGCACTAATTGGATGAGCATCTGCTTACTTTATGCGTTTGAAAAGAGAACGGCCGTTATCTGAGTCTTTAGAGTCGTTGCTAGGGTCATTGGGGCATTCGCGTTTCATATCGTTTTGGTCCCAGTCGAGTCTTATATATGATCTGGCTGCGGCGGTGACCGAGCGTCCTACCTGGACTGCTTCGGAGTGAGGTACGGACAGATAGGCTGCGGCACCGACCGAGCGTCCTACATGGGCTCCTTCAGAGCGAGGTACGGACATATATTCCCCACAGTGGGAACAGATCAGGGGATATGCCTTTTGGCATTGTCTTGGGCCCTTTACAGTATTTCTGCTTATTATTACAACTAGGAGCATGCTAGTGTGTTTGACTTTCGTACTACATTAGAGCATCTTTATTAGGTGTAGCACATACTATGTGGCCTCAGCGAGGACTGCCGGTCCCGCATGAGTGGCTCGATCTGACTTCTTTCCCCGTTCTTCTTTTAAAGGTATTTTCTGCAGATTTTGATGGCTCAGTGTCTATATGACGGGAAACCCTTGGCGAATCGAAGAACCTGGCTAACCATCTAATCCGGTATAAGGTGATCATATTTCGTTTAAGTTTTGGTTTTGACCCGACTCTGCCATGGCACCTTGTGGACTAATCTTGCTTCCGCTTTACTTTCGTTTGAATTGGTTTTCGCGACATAGTGTTAGGACAGGTTAAGGTTACCCAACGGCCCACCGAGATTTTAGGTTTTGAAATCCCTCTTTCCACTAACACTGAAAATGAGTTTGAAACCTCGACCCGTACCTGAATTGCAAGATCCGAACAAGGGGTTTCATCCCTTGAAACGTAACCCGGAAATCATAATTCTATGCCGTTACAGAACTGGCCAGTCTCTGCACTAACGGGAAGGGGTGCAGAGGTAGGAGAGGGATATGCCACTTGGCATTGCCTTGAGCCCTTTACAATTTTTCTGCATATTATAACTGTCCAACCTGCTTATGTGATTTAATTACTGTACTACATTAGTCATCCTTTATCCTAGGTATAGACATGATATATGGCCTCAGTGCGGTCAGAGGACCCACAGGCGATTACCGGGCCTGACTTCATGCATAGTGTTAGGTACCGCTCCTTGACGAACGGAGAACCGGGTTAATTCTCTAACTTGGTATAAATGGTAATCACCCACTTATGTTTTGGTTTTGACCTGGCTCTGCCGTGGCGCTTTGTATCTTAATTTTGCTTCCGCCTTGCTTTCGTTTGAAATGAATTTCACGAGTTAGTCCCTAGGACCGGTTAAGGGTACCCAACGACCCTACGATGCTTTTAGGGTTTGAAATCCCTCTTTATTATTGACCTTAAAATTGAATTTGAAACCTCGGCCCGTACCTGGATTGCAAGATCCGAACAAGGGATTTCATCTCTTGAAACGTAACCCGGAAATCATAATTATCGGCCGTTACATCACACTCATCGATCTCACCCCCTTGAGCCTATACAATTTGTATAAATAAATAAATAAAAGAAGCAAGTAGAAACTTGTCTAACCCATCCACCGAAAATAAACAACATATAAGGTTTTTTTTTCTATTATAGGTTTTTTTTTCTAGGCAAAATAAAGGATTCAAAAACAACACATCGAAGGCTATGAAATAAGAATATGTCTACTACACCTTTTCTACTCCTTTTGCAATATGATTAGGAGCTCGCAAGACTCCATAAAATTCCTTTTAAGAACTTAAAAGATAAGAAGGTCAATTTGGCATCAAAGAAAGTAACACATCATTCCTCTAGGTATAAAGAAAGGAACCAAGATGAAAGGAGACAGATTAAAAAGCCTTTATCCCATGATGGTTACTATACTCAGATGAAGTTATTTCTGAAACTATGAAAGTGAAGAACTACTTTTATAGCACATCATTCCTCTATGTATAAATAAAGAAATCGAGATGAAAGGAGACAGTTAGTGTACGCAGATGAAGTTATTTCTGAAACCATGAAAGTGAAGAACTATTGCTACAGCTTACAAGCTTCAAGAAATGCAAGCCATTTGGTGTGGGATTGGGAAGGGATAGGAAGCCCTTTAAGCACTGAAAACATTTATTCGCTGGATGGAAGAAAATGAGTTTCATACAACAAAGAAAGTTAACATTCTTGCACCATCAGTTGTTAATGTTGGGTGTTCTTTTTCAATTTGGCTTGTTTTGGGTTCAGCTATTCAATCATTCATACAACATCCATCTTGAATTTGTCTTTTAGAGATTAAAGGATGTCTGTATATATTATAGCAACAATCAACACTGAAAAGAAATATATATGTTTTTTCTTATAATTAAGAAATAAGAAATTGTGAGATACGAAGTATAAAGCAATAATTTTCATATACCACAAAAAAACCTGAGACTGAACCGCCTTCATGATCATTTTCTAACATATTCTGGCACTTGACATTTTTCTATAACAACTATTTTACATATTTTACAATGACGAGTCCTGTAAGAGTTCAAGAAGGAAAAGATATGAATAAGAATGCAAAGCAGATGCAAAGTTGTTCATAATTGTGTGCTCCTCCCACTTTTTGGGAATCGTTATATATGATGTTATCGATTGTTTTTTATTTTATCACATAACTTTTTGCAAGTAGAAACTGTGAGATACGGGTTCTCTACTTTTTATCACATAACTTTTTATTTTATCACATAACTTTTTATCACATAACTATTTTATATATATAGGAAAGAGAATTGAGGCAATTTGTTTGCAAATCATGTAGGTTAGAAAAGCAAAGACATGCTAAAATAGATCATAAATGAAAAGCATGTCATATAAATTATATACTACTCTATTAGTTGCTTACGGATGATATTTTTTCAAGGTTAGGAACTTTATTTGCTTGCAAGATTGCTCTTTTCTTCTGGGTTCAAGATAGCTTCAATATCTGCAAGGATCACAACGCCATATAAGTAATCTTCTTAACCACAAATATAACTATAAATAAGGAGAAGGAAAACCAAAGAACATACACGAGGAAAAAAAACCTCAAGCATAAAGTACACAACCATTCAAAGATGATAAAAATGAAGATATGCAAAAAGTACACAACCATTCAGAGACACAAGCTTAAATCCAAAATAGTCTTAGCTAAAACTGCTCTACAATTAAACTTGCAATATGTGTACTCTTTCTACAAGTGGTAGAACCGTGGAACCTTAAAGCATCCAATCCGAAATCGTACTCAATGATAATCTAAACAACAAATCAAAAAGTAGAGAACCCTTATATAATATCTGACTGCTTAGAGAGAGAGAGAGAGAGAGAGAGAGAGAGAAAGAGAGAGAGAGAGAGAGAGAGAGAGAGAGATCACTAAAACATAACCTGAGAAGGAACTTCAAAGCATTTATAAAACTCATTCAGAATGAAAAAGGATAGGATCTATTTCGAGCATCTTAGAAAAGTTTAGTCTAGCGAGCAAGAAGTTGTTTATGTTTTTTCTTTCACTTTCACTTTGTTGGTCTCTATTGAACGTCCTTGTGTCGCGTCGCAAACTTGTCGGTAAGCTTTAAACATCCAGCTGTAGGAATCCTGCTACTCCTCGACATGGTGGCTGATCCACATTATTTATTACTATACATGGCAAGAAACTCACTTGGGCATCGGTAGCTTTCTCAGGGGGCTGACATTTCTCCTTGCTAGAAGACACATTATCATCTGAGGAATTTCTAGTCCCTCTCTTTTTGGAACAGGTTTCCGCTTTTCAAAGGTCGCCACACAAATTGTGTGCACCAGAAGCCTTGTTTGCCTACTAAAGTAGAAAAATGTTAAAATGGTAGGGAAATGGAATAACTAAATTCCAATAAAATAAGAGAATACTAAGTTATCACTATCTAAATAAAAAGAGAAAGCTTAAGGGAAAGTAAGGTGGTGAACTGACAGAAATTGTCCTCAAAACATGCTGCTTGAGGTTTTTCAATTCGTTTCTCCTCACGGGCTATATAAAGAAGTTAGGTGCACCCTTTGCCATGCATTTAAAGACCGTGCTAATTGAGTCACTTGAAGACATCACTGCAAATTATGAGAAACATACGTCATTTTACCAAACTACACAAGTTTCCGAAGAAATAAATCCTTCTATACCCGCATTCATCAATCATCATTCAAAAGACTTACTTATGTTATTACAGTGATTTTCTTGCAGCCATCGTGCTCCATGATTAGCGTAAGAAGTCCATAGCCGGATATAGAAGGCAAATCCACCTCTGTCAATATAAGGTCAATGTCACTGTGTTTCTGCTTCAGGATCCCCCAAGCCTTTAAACCATCAGGAATTGCAACAACTGCATAACAAATATTCATGCTCAGGATCACATGATATCTTCATCGGATGATAAGATTATACCGAGTTATAACCCAAAATTAAACATGCTCATGGTTTGATAGTGGGTAAGTGAATATATTGGCAAACTACCCTACTACCAATGAAATAAGTTGAAAAGACCAAACACCATTAAATAAAAAGAACTATCCATACACGAGATGATGAATTTAGCATCAAAGGGGTAACAACTAACATCTCTTTTGCAAACAGAGATCCTAAATGATAACAAGTTCAGAACCATTAACCACTTAAGACCCATGTTTTTCATTTACCCTTCTATCTTGTATTATTTGGGAGACAAGGAAGGGTCTCTAGAAAATCCAATGTGACATTACCAATTCAACATCAACCCTGCATTGGAAAAAACTTGCTCTTTTTTATCTGTAGTAATTTATCAGCAAATGGATTTTAGCCTTAAGATTACCCATCTGCTTAGTCTCCTACTTAAAAACCTTTTTTTTCCCCTTAATCAAGCAGAGCATCGTGCACCAAAATGATCCAACTTCCAACTTGAATTGAAACCTTTTCCCCATTCAAACTTCAATCCCTCTCAAAAATCATTTACCAATCAAATATTCAAAACAACTTAAACACAGCACCTAAAAATACCCAAATCATGATCTAACACAGAGATTCAAAAATCAAGCAATAGAGATAAAAAGATGACCTTTATAATTGCATTTACGAAGAAGAGCAGCTATGATCTCACGAGTCGAATCATCAGCTTCCACCAAAAGAACTCTGATCACCATCCGAGGCAAATACTCTTCCCACCTCACAACCCCCCCTTTCTCTATCCTCTTCCTCCTCCTCCATCTTCTCAACCTCTTCCATTCCTAAATCCTCCTTGCAATCAACCACCACTAACTCACCCATCCATCTTTCAGAATCTCCGTCCAATTTTCACTAATTTTCACACCATAAAACCCTATCCCATCACTTTCACCAAAAAAAAAACAGTTGAAAGCACAGCCCTGAACTCAGAATCAAATCCATTAGGACTATTACGATCTCCGATTCCTCTTCCTGCCCAATTTCCTCCTCAATCCGAGCAAGCGAGAGAGAAAGCAAGAGAAACCCTAGAAAATATCTAGCAGGCGTTGACAATCCATCCGCCTCTGATTCCAGCACCTCTTGATGTGTCCCCGCCACCTGTCAACCACCATAAACAACTTTTAATTTTGAAAATCAACATCGAGAATTTTGCAGCAAATAGCTCAAATTAAAGCGGGTGAAGTCGAAGAAACTTGAGAGGCAGGCTGACATGACAAACCACGTAGGCGATCGGAAGAGCCTGTGGCTGCAGGCAAGACGGGGTCTCCCTTACCTCGAGAAATCCAAAATGAAACCATAAATTGAAAGAAAGAGAAAAGAAGAGCGAAATCAACGGAGATCTCTTTCACCCACAGAGCGAAAGTGATCTGAGAGGAAGAACGGAAGTGATCTCTTTCACCCACAGGCGGCGGGAGGCGGGCGGAGAGTGATTTGAGAGAGGAAGAGGAAATCAACGGAGAAGACTGGAAGGGACGACGAGGCGACGCACGGCAAGAAGAAAGAGAAGGAGAAAAAAAAGTCAAGGAAAGAGACTTACGAAAGAATCGAAAGGCCCCCAGAAAGAAAAAAATAATCATTTTTAAATTCACACTATTGGGGGTAACATTGGAAAGAGCACAACAAGCAATCCGGATCATCCAAAGTCTTATAACAGGACAAATGTACATATACACCCGGTGTATGTTTCTACTTCTACACTACGAATCAAAACTTGCCATGTGTTGTTAAAAGAAAAAAAAAATTTAAAAATAAAAATATAGTACGTGGAGTTTGAAATGAATAACCGTATTTCCATTGTATAAAAAAAAAGTAACCGTATTTTCATTATTTTTTTTAAAAAGTAATCAAGCTTTCAGCAGAGGGATGAATTTTCATTTATTTTTATTTCTAATTTCAAACCAAGTGTAATTGTTTAAATATAATTAGTTTATCAATGTTTATTACATTGTACTTATTATTTAATGTCATATTTTTTGTTTAGCTGTTGGATTTATGAATTTAAAAAGAGTTGGTTAAATAAAATTGTCACTATTTTATAATTAGAATGTATTTTTATAAAATTTTAAGTATAAAATATTGACAATTTTATGTGAAATACATGATATAGGTTAAGTTAAAAATATATGTGCCACAAATCATAATGACTTGGTTTGAAATAAATTAAATTAACTGTAACAAAAAAATATATTCAACTGGTACTTGTCTAATTGTCTTGATGTCAAATTTCCCCCTTTTAATACAATAATACAATAATACTGTGTATTAGACCTGTCAAACGGGTCATTCGGGTCGGGTTCGGGTCCGGTCACTTCGGGTTTTGGGTAAAATGGGTCTCGGGTAAAACGGGTTTCGGGTTTTTCGGGTTGACTCGAACTCGGGTTTGATCGGGTTTCGGGTCGGGTTCGGGTCGATTTCGGGTTTGTCAAATTTTTTTTTTTTAAATTAAAAAAATCATTATTTGATAATTTTGTGATAAATTTTAATTATATATATAAAAAATAATTATATATAATTATAAATCAACCGGGTCAATCGGGTCATCGGGTCAATCGGGTAAATCGGGTCAAAATTACCGGGTCAATCGGGTCAACGGGTCGAAACCCAGATTACCCGAAAAATTTCGGGTTTTTCGGGTTCGGGTCGAAAAAAAATTTCGGGTCAAAATTTTCGGGTTCGAGTCGGAAAATTTTCGGGTCGGTCGGGTCGGGTCACCGGGTCGGGTTGTGTTTTGACAGGTCTACTGTGTATTCATGATGTACCATGCATATATATATATATATATATATATCATGTTTATCACTGTTTATAAAAAAATTGATAATTTTATTCAACCAGAACTTAAATTTTTATTAAACCAACCCACGTAAATTACATTTTTTAATGAATGCTAAACAAATTTAGTTTAAAATAAAATTAAACGGTTAGTGATTAGTGAGTTAAAATTTCCAATTGAAATCCCACTGCCTATCTATCTATATATCTAATATAATACTAAAACACATGTTTGAGATGCCACATGACAGATTCTCCTTCAATCATCCTATGTGGCATCATGTACTTAAAGATGGGTCCACATTTGATTTAAAAAACATTTTCTCAAATTAAACTTTTATTTATCAAACCAATTCATCCAATATTTATAACCATTATCTATTTCTCGAATCCCTCAAAATGAGGGATGTTTATCTCTTTACTAACCAAAATATTTCAATATCTAATACAATTACACACTTGATAATTCAGATTGTAGAGAAGTGATTTTACTATTTTAGTAACAAATGAGATTTAATAAGATTTTCCAATCTGACCCAATAAAATTTTGTGATTTTTTTTTAAATTCGGATGCTTATCACTTTTTATTTAAAAGACCGCATATTTATCTAATTAATTGCTAACCTAATTTTCTAATTACTCTCGAGCATATCTTTAATTAATTTTTAAAACAAAAAACGATTTGTTTAACTTACCATACAATTTACATTGACATAGATTTAACATTTTCTCATTAACCCAAATAAAAAAAGAATAATTTTTTAAAACAAAATTAAGGCTCGAACATCCTCATAACAAACATGAAATAATTAGAATGAATATTTTTAACCATGTCATCTATTTCACTTATCATACAATCTACTCCACTCTAGCTCATATTTTCCATTTTTGTTCTCTATACCCAAATCAAACAACAATATTTTTTAATCCGCTTTTTTCCAACAAATTAAGGCTACCTTCATAACAAACCTGAAATTAATAATTAAACATATTTTTTTATTATTATGGATTGATTTAAAATAAAATGATTTGTTTTAAAATTTTAATTATTATTTAATTAGTTGAATTTTTAATTATATATTATTTAATTATGATTTGATTTTAACAAATATTTGCAATAAAGATGATGACATTGATGAGTACAAATGTAAACGATGGTCGATTCCATAGTTAAATTATTCAAATATTTGTACATATATTTTTTCAATTATATGTACAACTATTAGTCAAACATTATAATGAAAATGGTATCATTACTTCTTTTGTATTCTGTATATGTTATAATTAATATGAAAGACGGAGGATATTTCAATTATATACTTGGATTTGAAAAAGATATATGCTCAATGTTAAAAATAATATGCTTAGTTAATTACATGAATTTTTTTTAAAAAGTTGTAAAATATATGGGATATCAAACATTTCTTTTAGAAAAATAGGATTAAGTTTTAAAAAATGAGAATATGAAATAAATGAACAGATCGAATACAATATATGAAAGTTTCGAAAAAAATATTATAAATAATTTTTTTTAATAAATTATGTTATAAACTTTGGATAATTTTTTAAAAATTAAATATTCTTCTATGTATATTATATTATATTTTGAAATTTAGGTTGAGATAACTTAAAATTATTATATTTTACTATATAATTCATACTTATATTTTAATTAAATAATTAATAATTCAAATTTTGTATTATATGTAGCGCGCACTACATGTAATGAAACCAATTTTATATCCATACTCGCACAAGGTGTGGATACCAAACTAGCTTCTTAAGATAATACATGATAGTCATACGTTAAAAACGTCACATCGCGACCAAAGACTTACGTCACATCCCCCATAGAGTTCTATAATTTCATTGGTTTATAATTACTGACGGGTCCCTCTTTATTTTGATAAATCTAATTTTATTAATTAACATATATAATCCAACTTTAGATTTTCATATTTTTTACTTTAATTTATATATTTAACTACTTAAAAAAACTTAATTATTTGAAATGTTGAACGGTAAAAAAAAGCTTACCTTCTTAATAATTTTAGATGGTTTATTAGGGTTAAATCTTACACAAATCACTTTTGCTAATTCTAGATTTTTTTTACCATTTTAAAATTATTAATCAATCAAATATCAAATTAAGACTAATGAATAATACAATTATGATACTCCGTACCCACACCTTAAATAACTCATAATTAATATAGAGGGAATCATAACAAATGACCCTTGCCCGGGAAATGTTTGACTTTAAAAATATATGAATGTTTGACTTTAAAAAAATTATGAATGTTTGCGTTAAAGGTATTGATAAGAAAGTGGTAATTCAACCATTTTTATTTCATGTAATTTCAACTAATAAAATTGCACAATTCAAAGAGCTTCACGTACGCTCCATTTTCGGCTAACCATATATAATAGCAACTTCTTTGTCAATCTTATGCTTTAATCCCTAAGTTATTAATTAATTTATATTAAGGTATGGGTGTATGCGCGCGTGTCTTAGATAAAATTATTGGAATAATTATGAAAGTTTTACTTGAATAAACTTGGTCTCTTTAGGCTTCTTTTATAATCCCAAATATATTGACGTTAAAATGATACAACAAATATTTAGAAAACTATATATATGCTTTTATAGCTTAAGTTAAAGTAGAGTTGTGTAACAACTATATGGGCAGAGTTAAAAAAAATTATAACCGCTACAAACAATTGAATGATTTACTTTTTAACAGTCATTAATTTTATTTTAGCTTTTCTATGGTTCACTATTTTCTATTAGGGTAGCAGATAAATTGTATATCTAGATTACCTTAATAGAGCAAGATTAGCTCTATATAGTTTTTTTTGGTATAAATTAAAAGTCTTCTGTATACCAATACATTTTTTTTTTGGTTTAGGCAATGATTCGGGAGGGATGACCTATCCGATAGCATCCTATCTGGTTTCGTATACCAATACGTATTCATTGTTGACATGAGTGGATCTGAAATAGTAAGCCCGTGCCTTAGGCACGGGTACTGTACTAGTATAACTTTAAATCAGAAGACTTTGCTGAGGTGGCGATCTCTCCTTTAATTTAGGTTTTTTTGACCAATCACGTTTTATCTGCTCCTTTCCTCTCTCTTCCTAATTTCATCATCGCTCCTAGGGTTACCACCTCCCACCGCCTCCGATTTTGGCTGACGGAATTTTCCGCCTCTTCTCCACCTTCAGGTTCCCACCTACTGTCTCTCCTCCGAATCCATCTACCACCGCCTCCGACCTTCTACCGCCTCTCCTCTGAATCCTTGCTGCCTCTCCTTCTACCCTTGCTTTCGTCCTCCACATTCTCTCCGCCTCTCCTTCTGCCCTTGCCTTTTCTTAATTCGATACCGAAAATTCATCATGTAGAGGCGTGCCGGTCGAGGCTTACAAGTGGTCTCACCCTCCCTTTGCTGCTCATATTAGAGGCTCCCAGGTGACCTTTGTTCTTAATCTATCCAGTTTGTTCTATTATTGCAATTTTCTTTTTGTTGCTTATAATCAACCCAGAAATCATTTTTTTTTGTTGTTTTTCATCCTCCAGATCCTACTTTGACTTCTTTTTTTGAACTATCAATTCGATTTCGTCGAATCCCGAAATTCCGATCAGAAACCCTGGGTTCCTCATCTGTTCGATCCTACATTATTTAAATTTGCTTGAAAATCCCCATAGAACGAAACTCAGGTATGAATCATTTCCCTTATACAATTTATTTTGGCTCTTTTGAATTTCTTCACCAATTTCGCTTCATATTGAGATTAGGCTTTAGTTTTAGGGTTTTCCTTCCCAATTTGACATTTTGGATAAACTTTTCACAGGCTTAGGGTTCATTAATTGGATACAAATGAAAATAGAAATGAGATGGATTTACATTTTACTGTTTAGTGTTTCCTCAGAAATCTTGGTTGAAGAAGCCATTGATTGCTAATTACTTAAGCTTCTGATATGTTCTTTTCTATAATGGTGATCTTTAACCACACCAAACACCCTGGTATGAATCATTTCCATTCCCATGCCTTATTCCCATGGAATGATACCCAATGTGCCCTAAGGGGAACTTCCTGTGATCTTGTAGATGCGGCTCTGACATTACTTCTTTCATAAGTTGTTACTGAGACACAAATTCATAAGCTGTTACTTCTTTTTGTTTCTGTTGCATCACTTTTTTTGTTATTCACCTTTTACTGTTACTTCGCTATGCATTTTTAGATGCTATGCATCATATTTAACTGATGATTTTTTTTTTTTACCGTTGAGCCACCTTCAAATACTACATGATCCATTCCTGTGGTTGGTGGTGCTTCAAATATTCAAGTGTTCGCACCCTGTGCTGGATATGTGCTGCATATCAAGGAGCTAATAGATGTTAGGTTAGTTGCAAAGGCTATGAAACATCTTTCTGATAACCCTCACGCATACAACCAGTTTATATTGAGGTAAACTCTACGATTATGCTTTTGCAACAACCCTTTCTCTACACCACAGCGAGACTTGGCAATCTCTTTGCTATGAGAATGCTAATTGATCTTATTGCTTCTTGGCTAAAAGGTGGAAGTATGAAGGCCCATCAGACTCATTCAAAGCACTTCTCGATATGGCTACAAAGTCTTGCCGTCTTTGTATTTTTCTGGCAACTAGCATCCGAGAGAGGGAAGAAAAAAGCTAATTGTCAAGACGCCCCTGCAAGTGTACTAGAGGTTCTGGAACTGTTTATCATGTATATATCCGAGAAAGAGGGAGATTTGAAATGGAGTCCATTTTCCTCAGGTGATCTTCTTTCGATAATATTAAATTCTATTAGAGCCCTTGCTGAAAGACAAACCACAGTCTAGAAGGAAACACGCACCCTATATAATCATTCAATCCAATGTGCTACATTGTTAGCCTTGAAATTATCATGATATGGATCATCACTTTTGTTCATGTTCTACTGGACAGGTCGAACAATTTGACGCTGGAAGCCCTCAATCACGCCGTCTTTTAGAAATTTAATCACTTGAAACATGTGCCTGTATGGAAACAGGAGAGGTCCGAAAGCCTCAAGGGAGGCGATGAGCTGAAAATCTGTAGGATCTGTAGGATTTACCCTCATGGCTTGACACAGAAACAAGCTCTGTACGCATTCAGATTCCAAGGAGATGCTGATTTTAAGAGGCACATACAAAGCAATCCCTGTTCGAAGTTTGAAGTGATTTTCGTTTAGGGCATTGTCTAGAACAAATTCATCTTTTGAAGCAAATTGGTTGGTTTAGTGTTGCTTCTGATCTTCATTTTTTTATAGGCGTGCTCTTTATTCTGCTTAATGTCACTTATGTGTGTTGGATGGTGGGTTTGTTTTGTTCACTTTTAGAATCTATTTTCTTTTTTTTTTTGTTCGTTTTTTGAATATATTTTCTATCTATTTATTTCTCTAAATTTTTTTTTAAAAATTTTAATCCTTCGTATATCCTATCATATTATTAGTATATATCATATCAGCCAAGTAGATATTATTACCTTGATAACCTTTTTTTTTTAAACCTTAATGATTTATTCGATTTTCTTTTATCTGAAATCCTAATTTTCTTCAAACCAATTACCTAAAATTTGAGATTCTTTCCAAAATATGGATTTTTCTTTTATCACTTCTAATGTGGGGTTATCTGATTGTCCTTACTCTATTATATTTGTTTACCACTTATCTGAGTTATCTCCATCTCCTCACACATCAAAAGGAAACTACATCTTCATTCTTTTCTTTTATGCAAATATGGCATGTTCCATTGAGTCCACAAGTCTTAAGATATTGGCCAGTGATCTACGATCAATGTGTTTATAGTTACGGTATTTTCCAAAGCTCAATTTCATGGGAGCAAAACAAGATCACCATTGCAGATGGTTTTTTATTGACGAAATGGTATGTACAAATAACTTCCATTTTCTTTTATATAGCTAATAAATCTGATAGCATAATTTATCGTTTGTATTTTTTTTATTCATCCTTATAATATTTTTTTATAATTTATTTTTCTTTTTTTTCCTCGCGCACGCGCCATGGCGCGGGGACTGTACTAGTTTTAAATTAAATTAATGTTTTTTTAATTTATAATTAAAAAAAAACTAAAACAAATGGCAATCTTTGATTGGAGGTGTAGAAAGTTACACATACACTAAGTGTATGTGTATCACCCTCCCTTATAACATCTCAATCGGACGGTTCAGATCGACCCAAATGATTTAGTAAAAGCAAGATGAATTACCGACCGTAGATAGTTTTAACTCCAATGGTTGGGATCAAAATCTGCCCACACTTTTTTTTTTTTTGGAAACAGGAAAGCATTTAGAAAGAGTAAAACGGCGACTAGCCGTTACTCATCCTAGAGCGTCCTTATGGACGAGAACTTGCAGTTCTTGATCATTCTCTAAACTTCCGTCGGCAGGGATACTGTAAGCCAGGCGTGCAATCCTATCAGCCACAGTATTAGCTTCCCTGAAAATATGACGAATAGCAACATTAGAGAAGGAATTTAAAATAGACATAGTATCTGATTGAATCAGCTCAATGCTCCACGGACAAGCCCAGTCCCCCAGTAGCGCATTGACCACCCGCAGGTTATCGCCCTCGATAAGGAGATTATCCAGTCCCAAGTCTCTAGCCCCAATAATTCCCTGTCGGAGGGCCACAGCTTCTGTGTAGAGGGCAGAATTACAATTGCAAGGCCCCCAACCGGCGCGAACAATGTCCGCCTTATCATTCCGAATAACAAATCCGTAGCTACAAGACCCGGAAACACAGTGTGATCCATCAAAATTAAGTTTATAAAAACCAGTTGGTGGTTTAACCCATTTCACGTTGGCGCGTTTCTGCACCTGATTTTTTACGGTTGTTGCTATTTTCTGCATAGAGGCCCCCACCTCATCTGTAGGATCGTCCTGTAGCTTATTCGACATGATCCAAGACTGCCTACTTGTTTCGATAAAGACGTTCACCCCTTGAGCTGATGTGTTATTATTTTGGTCAAATATTTTTTTGTTCCTGAAAAACCAGCAGCTCCACCAAGAGAAGGCAATTATCGCCATTTTGGACGGTCCTATAAAGTTTTTTATGTTGTTTAGTGATTGGTCTTTGTTCCTACCGTTAAATAGGTTTGGTCCCAGTGCTTTCAAACAAATGTTTCTTTCTGCGAGTACTTGCTTGGTGAGGCCACAGTCAATGAGGAAGTGGAATGTGGACTCCGATTGACAGTCACAGAACGCACACGCCATTGGAACGTGAATACAAGATTTCTGTAAGCGTTCCTTCGAGGCAAGACCATCTTTCGACAGTTTCCACAGGAAGTGGCGGACTTTCGGAGGGACATCGAGTTTCCATATCCAATTACATTGGAAATCAGTATTATTGTTCCCAATCGGGATAAGCGTTGTAGCTGACTTGGTTGTAAACCACCCATTCGAGCAAGGACCCCAGTACAACCTATCAGTCAGGCTACTTTGTGGAAGGATAATTGAACGAACATGGTCAATGTCATCATTGCTTAGCACACCACCCAGATCCGTTCGCAGCCGGAGATCATCCCAAGTATTGTTATTACGGATGAATCTGCCCACAGTCCAGGTTTCGTTAATTATGCATCCTTCCTTAACCAACCGATTTTTCAATGGCCTATCAAACGCCCAATTGTCTTGCCAGAAGTTAATAGTATGTCCATTACCGACAGACCAGCGTAACCCTGGTTTAAATAATTCTCGTAAGGACATCAATTTTGACCACTGCCACGAAGTCGAAGATTTCTTTTGATATTGCATTAGGGGTGCACCTTTTAAGTACTTTTCCGTGACTACACGAACCCAAATGTTTGCAGGTTCCGCAATTATTTTCCACAGAAGTTTCATTTGTAAGGCTATATTGATTGTTTCAGCTTTGAATATACCCAGACCACCGGCCATAGTGTCACTACAGATTTTATCCCAGCTGATGAGCGGTGTCGAATTAGGGGGTTTGTTCCAAAAGAAACATCTGTATATTCTGTCTAGCTCTGTCAACATCGACTTAGGTAGAAGGAAAGCTTGCATGATATGCAGAGGCTGAGCACTTAGATTAGCTTTAATAAGCACCTTCCGCCCTTCAGCAGAAAGACTCGAAGCTTTCCACTTTGATAATTGCTTTCTTGCTTTGAGGATGATACTTTCAAAAGTATCTTTGTTAACCTTACCATTAAACAATGGACAACCTAGGTATTTTTCAATCGAAGAGGATTGACTAATGCCCAGTGAAAGAGTAACCGTTCGGATGGAAGCATCCGACGTGTTTTTTGATACCTGGAAGCAAGATTTCTGTGTGTTGATCTGTTGGCCGGACATTTTACAATAATTGGCTACAATTTGTGTAATTCGCTGACAAGCCCCAGCTGTCGCTTTTGAGAAAATCAAAATATCGTCTGCGAAGGCGAGAAATGGTATCTTTGTACCGCCGTTCTTGAAGGAGATTCCCAAGTTTTTAGACGTTGTTGCTTCAAGTTGTAGGGAGCGGGCGAGCACCTCTGTAGAGAGGATGAACAATAGGGGAGACAGAGGGTCCCCTTGCCGCAGCCCTCTGCCAGGGAAAAATTGGTTTGTAGGACCTTCATTAACAAGTATTGAGTAAGAAACGGTTGAAACACATTCCATTATCCAACCGATAAACCTGGTGTTGAAACCCAATTTAGTCATCACTGTTTGTACAAATTTCCATTCAATTCGATCGTAGGCTTTTTCCATATCTAATTTGATTGCCATCCATCCTTCCCGACCCTTCTTAGCCCGGAAGGAGTGAAAGGCTTCATGTGCAATGAGGATGTTATCATGGATAGATCTACCTTTCAGGAATGCCCCCTGTAATGGGTGGATTATCTTTTCAATCACGATAGATAACCTAGCGGTTAGTATTTTTGAAATTATTTTGTAAATCGTTGAGCATAAACTAATTGGTCGGAAAGGGTTGACAGATTCCGGATTGTCTATTTTAGGGAGTAGTGTAATGAATGTATGATTAGTCTGCTTAAGTAATTTGCCTGTAATGAAGAAAGCTTTGACTGCCTTGATAACGGATGGTCCTACGATGTGCCAATACTTATGGTAGAACCCAGCTGACATTCCATCAGGCCCGGGGGATTTCTCATAACCGATTGAGAAGACTGCTAGTTTTATCTCTGAATTGGTAACCGGAGAGGTAAGATTATGGTTGTCAATGTCCGAGACTTCCTCAGACACAACACACATTTCGTTCTCAAAAGACATTGATGGGTCTGCGGTTGATCTAAACCTATTTGTATATTCTCGCAAGATTTCTTGTTTAATTAGCTCTGCATCTGTTATGTGAATGCCATTATTCAGAGATAATGATTTGATTATTTTTCTATTCCGCTTAGCAGAAGCAATTTTATGGTAATAGCCAGAGTTACTGTCTCCAAGTTTACAATGTTTGAGTTTTGCCCGTTGGGCCCAAAAGCGACGTTGAAAATCGAGCAGATGTTCTCTTTTATTAAGTAGCCTCTTGTGGAGGAGTAAGTTTTTTGTACTAGAATCAACTAGCAGAAGGTCTTGGATCTTAAGCAGATCATTATCAGAACTTAGTAGTTGGTTGTTTACATTACCATACGTCTTTTTATGCCATTTTTTTGCTAGTTCTTTCAATAGTTTCGTCTTATGGACTAATTTGAACATCGGAGTTCCTCTGTTGTTTAACCTCCAGGCTTGTTTGACCACAAATTCAAAGTCCTTACATTTAGTCCATGCCATATCGAAACGGAACGGACGATTTCCACAGTGAACCGATGTTCTAAAGTCACATGAAATAGGACAATGATCAGCTGATGTGAAGGCGTGGTTTTTGACAACCAATGAATCATATGTAACCAAGATTTCATTTTGTACAAGAAGTCTATCGAGTTTTTCATAACAATTATTGATACAAGTTTTATTCTTACGCTAGGTAAATGCCCCACCGGAAGTTTGGACATCCGAAAGACTTAGCAAATCCTTAAAGGAAGTCAGCCGAGTGAATCTTGAATTCGCAGGCTCGACGCCTCCCAGTTTGTCACTAGCCTGGGCAATTTCATTCAAGTCACCCATGATACAGAACGGGTTACTAAGCCTCTGGGAATAACCTTCAAGCCTAGACCAGAAGGCATCCTTATCACTGTAGTTAGGGGGGGCATACACAATTAGGATGGTGATCGAGCAGTTCTTATCAACATTGAAGTAGCCAACGTGTATAAATCTGTGTTGAATTGAAACGAGGTCAATCCTCCCGACGGAGGTTGGAAGATCCTTCCAGAGAAGGCAGATTCCACCTGCAAATCCAATTGCTGGATCGAACGCTATGTTTGTGAAACCACACTTTTTCCAGTGTTTTTCATCCGGGCAAACTGAAGTTTTTGTCTCAATTAGCGCGATGATATTAATAAAATTATTTTTACAGAACGTATCTATATCCGTCCATAAGTTGCGTTTCCGCAAACCTTGACAATTCCAGGTGCAAATATTCATGGAAACAGACTGTTAGACGGACATTGTGAACTAATTTGGTGCACGAATGAACCAATTGATGGACAGTTTATAATCCCTTGAGATGGAATCCCCGGTCCAACGAGGGAGCTTGTCAGCATATTATGGTTGTGAGAACCTTTATGGTTGATGGGAACAGGAGCCCCAAAAGACCAGTTAGATAACCCATGTACACCTTGTAAGAAAGAAATACACGAATCCATCGAGATCCAATTTAAATTAACCAAGCCATCACAGTTGTAGCTCAAATACATTGACCAAAGCGCCAACAAACCAGTCAAAGCCTTTGCTAAATACCCTCCAATTTTAGAATTGATGTAAAACCTAAGGTGTGCTGGGTAGCAAATGTGGACAGAAGGACCCAAAGTCCAATCCAACATCCCCTGAATAAGGAGAGGAGCGACTAAGCACGAACCCATGAGGGAAGAGGTCATATTATTACGGCTATGAGAAGCCGGATAGCTGGTAAATATATGTAAACATGTACACCATTCAGTCAGTCCATGGAAACTTCGTAGGGAAGTGGTAGAATACTTCAAGCAGCACCAAGCAAGGTTCAACAAACCAACCCAAATGTAACTCCAACACACAGGCCATAAAACCCACAAATAAATCGTACTTAAAGTTGGGTATGATACCATATAAATGATCTTATAATAAAACAAAGTGTGAGTGTAGGTAACTGACTCAAAAGTCCAATCACACAAATTCAGTAAATGAAAAGGACAAATCAAGCCACGTTACCCTCTCGAACCGAAGATGGTTACGCAAGAACTCACAAGTGCAACCCCAACCCGGAGTTGAGAAACACCCAAAGTCTATCATTATTGGATTTAGATACCGTATATTTTTAATTATAACGCCTTCTGGGCAACACCCACTCGGCTCGTACCAACAATTGAGATCCACTTAATGAATCCATTGAATGGACCGGTAAGGTCATGGTGTAAGTACTTGCGTTTTGTGGATGTTGGGGTGCAACCATAAGCATGATATTTATGAGTAATTTGCTGGTAAGCTGATTAATCAAGTGTGTAAGGGAGTAAAGGAGTATAATAACTTACAGAATAACAGTCACGGCGAACCGCACAACCAGAGGACACGAACAGCCAGCCACGCCACCGCCCGTAGCCACGGCATCTGCCCAGAACACACCCGCCACGCCCTATCCACACAAAATAAGGGCAGCAGTCGATGAAGACGAAGCAAGAGGCTGGAACCCAGACCAACGAGATCGAAATAGGGTTGGACACCACATCGAAACCGTTCCGATTTAGGGCACTTTCAGAGTGCACACAAAGGCGGAAATTAAGAGAGGACTTCGAATTTGATTGAGTGGGTGAAGCTACAGGGCTCCTGCAATCGATCGGTGAAGCTACAGGGCTCCTGCAGGACGGGTATGGCTAGGTTTTGGGGCCGGCGGCGGCTGTTCGGTGAAGAAGAGGAGAAAAAGGGAGCGCGTGAACGCGCGTACAGGGGTGCGGGTTTTCATTTTTGCGTTCCTTCTGCCCACACTTAATACAAGGCCGTCCAATGGGTTTCGAAGGCCTTGTGAAAAACTTTGAATGAAATGGTATTCGACTTAAATTTTAGATGAAATTCACATAACATTGACATAAGAAAATAGTTCTTAATCAAAATGACAACAAAATACGTAACTTGTCAAATACGTAACTCGATAACATTCCAGTTCTAGGAGTTTTTTCCCCACAACTCCACCACCGTGGAACCGATCAGCTCCTCTAGGATGTCGGAGGTGACACAATCAATAAGGGGCTTCTCGGAAAGTTAATGATGCAACCAAAATAACTTCGAATTACCATTTCTTATTGTTGAACGAAGATTGGGCGTCAGAAGTTCTGCTCCGTGCAGTATCGCCCTCCAAGTTCTAGAGGATCCCACTTTCCTCTCAAACATATCAATGTCCTGACGACCATTACAATATTTCCCTCTGACAGTGCGACTCCAAAGACTCATCGGATGTTGAAGAAGTCTCTGGCCTAACTTCCCCAATACAACTTGGTTAGTTGCCCATATGGGACGGATGCCAAGTCCACCCTCCGACACTGGGCTGGTGAGCACATCTCGGTGCATGAGGTGGATTCTTCTATTCTCATTTGTCGATCCCTAGACAAAGCTATGGACTTTCTGATCAATTGCATCACATATGTTCCTTGGCACCATGATTGATTGCATAACATACAAAGGTAGTCTTGTGATGACATATTTCACAAGCGTGACTCTACCTGCGAGTGAGAGCATTATGGCTTTCCATCCTTGGAGTTTAGATGTCACTTTCTCGAGAAGGTAGTTATACTTCTCTCTTTCCATTCGACCGCACGACGTCGGCACTCCAAGATAGTTTCCAAACTCTAAGGAGGCGGTAATCCCTAGCACATTACTAACACGTTGCTTCACCAAAACTCCAACATTCTGCGAGAACAAAACACTGCTCTTATTGTAATCGACTTTCTCCCCGGATTGCTAGCAAAAATCATTTAAGCACCTTTGAATGATTCTACTTTGGTCTTCCGTTGCCTCCGCTAGGAGCACAAGATCATCCACAAAGAAAATGTGGGAAAGACTAACATTCCCCACTTTCACCGGCTTTCATCTTCCATCCTGAACAGATCTATCAATGATGTGGGTAAGGCACTCCATACATAGGACAAAAAGGTAAGGAGAGAGTGGATCTCTTTGACGGATCCCAAGCGACATCTCAAAATTATTCATCTTATCTCCATTCTAAAGAAGCTCGACTGGCTCGCTAGTTTGGCTCGTCATAATAACTTTAATAAGATTCTGTGGAAGCCCTATTGTAGTTAATGTTTCACAAAGAAAATCCCACCGAATTTTCTCATAAGCCTTTTCTAGATCAATTTTGATCATCATCCATTTCCTCCGACGTCTCTCTGACATTGAGTGCAACACCTCCTGTTTGATCACAAAATTATCAACAATTTGTCATCCCAGCACGAAACTAGCTTGTGTGGTAGAGATTAAATCCGGAGCAATCCTTTAAGTCGGCTGACAATGGCTTTCGAAGCAAGTTTGAACTGTACATTCAATAAGAAATCGGCCTGAACTGAGCTGGATTAGATGGTGTTGGAACCTTGGGTATGAGGACCATTAAGGCATCACAAGCCCCCTCTCGGAAAGCAGATGTCATTTAGCATACTCAGGACAGTCCTAGTTACTTTTGGAACAACGAGCTCCCAATTTTTCTAATAGAAAACCGCGGGAAATCCGTCCGGACCCAGGGCTTTATATGGTCCTATCGACTTCAGTGCTTCCCACACTTCCCCACTTTCAAACGGTATTTCCAATACAAACCTATTCGATGTACTCATATGTGAGAAGGAGGCATACAGATGGTGTGAATCAATTAAAGGTTCTACCCGTTCAGTAGTGTATAATCCTTTAAAAAAGGACACCATCATGTGCTGAATCGCAACTGGGTCAGTAACCCATTCACCACTCTCATCAACCAGCGTCGTGGTTCTGGTCACCCGCCTCCTGATAATAGTTGAAAGGTGATAAAATTTAGTGTTTCGATCCCCCTCGAGAAGGAAGCTTGTGGGAGATTTCTAAAACCACACGGCTTGCTCTTAGGCTATTACCTCTTGTAGCTCCCCCGTAACCTCCTACTCCAGATTGATGTAGTGTTGAGAAGCTTTAATGGCGAGACGCTTTTTTATCCCCTCCAGTCGATCCCAAAGTTGTCTTTTCCTTATGAAAATATTGTCGTAAACTTCTCGGTTCCATTGTAAAAGTTCCGTCGACAACTCTCTCAGGGTGTCACATGTTTCTTCATTGTTGCGCCATTGTGACTCTAGGAAACCTTGAAAGTTCTCGTAACATCCAGGCCGCTTCAAATCGAAAAGGTCTATCCACTCCTCTCTCTAGAGTCACCCGGACTACTTGGATTAAGACTGGGAGATGATCAGAATATGGATTCGTGAGATGGCGGACACTCGCCTCTGGGAACATAGGTCTCTGCTTGGCATTACACAATGCCCTATCTAGTCTAGCAGTCTTCCTATTATCTATTGATCTATCTTGGCTCTATGTATAAGGTACTCTGGTGAGACGAGATCAATTAGTTGTAGCTCATCGATGTGTTGACAAAAACGATAGGATTCCCTGTTGGACCCAACATATTATCCAGATCTCTCATGGGTCCCGTAGTTGCGTTGAAATTGCTAGCCAACAACCATGGCTTATCATTCACTGCTGTAAAATCCTCAAGGGACTGCCAAAGCTCCAACCGTCGGGCTGGACTAGGGGCAACATATGTCGCTGAGAAGATCCACGGGTCCTCTCCCATCCGTTGGACTTCAATAGTGATATGTTGATGCTGAAGTCTGAGTGGAATAACATTTGCCTCCGCCGTTTTCCAGAGGAGCCAAATTTACCCGGTGAATCCTTGAGCCTCAATTCTTCTAATACCATCAAACCCCGTTTGACGGCACACCCTGTCAGCTGTGTCACCACTAATTCGAGGCTTCACTAAAGCAATGACTCTTGCATCGTAATGGAGGATAAGTTCTCTAAGGGCATTCCAGAAGCCATTGCTTGCCGCCCCACACACATTTCAAACTAGGATGTTTAATCTATTCATAGAAACAATGAGGTTGTTGAAATTCCTTTGGATGACTTGATTCATGTGCGGATTCGTCGTCAAGAAACCCATAATTGCATCCGCTAATCTGTCTAGCGTTTTATTGACCGCAGGGGGTAGTGACACCCTGCATAACATCAGTCTCGTCTCCGTTTGCATTGGATGAAACGTACGGATCATCTTGTTTGCCACTTGGGGGAGTAATGCTTGGAACGGTCCCGTCCGACGGTCATATAGGAGGAAGCTTGTCATTTGTCCACCACCATGACTTGAACTCTCGGCACTGGCTCCATGAATGGCCTTAGTAGGGTTCCTGGTAAATGTGAAGACAGGTTTGGATGTAGGGGATGGAGTCTGTATGGGGTGGATGCTAGGATTTATGTTATGGGTAGTGACAGACTTGCTTTGGGATATCTTGTGATGTTCTTTTTGGGTCCTCGACTGACGTTTGGGGTTCAGTTAAATTCGTGGAGAATCCGAGGTCTTCCCTACCCTTATTTGTTTCTTGAGCGTGATGCCCCTTCGTTGACTTATCTTTTTTTTTGGTGGACTGTCTTTTTGGATATTTGGGATTTTCCTTATCAATTATATTTTTTGCCTCTCCATCTGATTTCTTTCCGCTTGTTTCGGGATTCCCTCCTCAACTTCAAGCGCCCCAAATCTCATCGAAATCACGACTCCCTCGGATACGGTTTCCTTTCGTGGTTCGTCGGTATGGACGTTCATTCCATGAGTTGGAGTGCTCCCCCCCCCCCCCCCCCCGCTTTTGTACCGGAGGTTTTGTCGCTTTCCTACTAGTTCCCGAGCTATCTCCCCTCACCTGACTTGGCCTTCTCCTTGTTGACTTCTTTGCTTGCATCCATCCCCCGTGAGGATTGGATTCGATTTGTGACAAATCAGCATTCTCGTCCGATCTCTCCACTAGAGGATCCACCACTTCCTTTTCAGCCTCCCCGCAAGATTCGATGTTATGCCCGACTTTCCCACACTTAAAGCACATCATCCTTAATCTCTCGTACTGGATTGGCCAGACCTTCCTTTCCATCTTGAATTTCGACAGAAGTGGTTTCCTCAGATCAATTTCCACACTCAAGCAGGCAAACCTTCCTCTGTTCGCTACCCCTGTTGTGTGATCAATTCGCAGAACCTTCCCAATCTTGCTCCCAACCAGTTTCAAGAACCTTGGATGAAAATACTTATGTGTAGACAAGGGATTCTCACCCAAAATATTAAAGTGGTGATCTCTGCATTGAACCTCGGCAACCATTTTCGAATTGCTAGGTAGTTCTCTCCCATCATCCATGGGCCATTCATGATCACATGATCATAGTCGACTTGATTGGCGAACCTCGCGATATAGCTAGTAATCATTACCATCGTCCACCAGGGAGAATGGGGTGCTGAGTGCTGAGTCCCCACGTCTGAGATAGTCTTTGGTGGAGCTGCATATATACCCCGGTCCTCTATCGAAGAGCTTCACAATTAGCGTATTGCCCTAAGGTTTCCTCAATTCCAGTTTTTCCTCCATTGTCAGCGCTATTGTTGGGCAGTTCGGATCCTCATTTTCCGAGGTGAAATCATCATCAGTATCATATTCTTGCTCACTAGCCAGACCCTGGAAGGATGGGCTCATGTGTGTCACTACAAACTCTGCGTTCCATGAGTGCATCCTTATAGTTCATAGGAACAATTTTGGTATCCGCCGAACCTGGAATCATTCCTCCATTGGCTTGACCCCCCTTACTTCCATCTCCATGAAACTAGATTCACTCTAGCTCTTCTCTGCGTAGTCTCTTTTTGGTAGACTCTTGCCTCAAAATAGTCTCCGATGGACAATCTGGTGGGTCGTCGGGCGGCCTCCCCTCCTTGTTAGCAAGATTCTGATGGTTCACGCTCTCGTTCTCGCCCATGGTTTTTCTTTGAATCGAACACTCTTTTGAGAAAATTGTTCTGATCTTTATTGTTGAAAAATATATATACTTCGTACTATTATACTGAAAGATGTACACTACTAATTTAATTATATGATAAAATTTACACTCACTTATACTTCTTAGTTCAATTGCTAAGGAATGATAAAATTCACACGCACTTATACTTCTTGGTTCGATTGCTAAGGACAGATTATTTATTATCATTGAATGGGACAATGTTGGTAGCAATCTATATATACCTGAATAAACGAGTCACTTGTTTTAGAAATATGTCGACCTTAAATATATCATGAGTGGAGTTGAACCTACTCAAACTTTTTTCGATAAACAAAGATGTATACTCGCTTAGTTAATAAAAATTTGTTATTTACTATTCACATATATTTATAAAAGTATATATTTTGATTGAGATGGATAGAGTGATTCACAAAAAACAAAAGAGGATGCATTACGTGTTGGTACCATTCAGGGAACGGACATAAAGTCGTTGCTTGAATGCCTCTCACGTCACGTAAGGATTCAGGCAACAGACATGTTGTCGCCTGAGACCCCGTTGCTTCAAGACCGTCTCTCTGATCTCGATGTGACAAAAAACCGTTTGTTCATCACCTGAGTTGTCTCGGGCAACGAATTAACCTTCCGTTGCCTGAATATGGTCAACGAGCTTGGAATCGGTTGTAGCCATTCAAGTGACGAGATAAGTTCGTCGTCTGAGTCTTGTTCGTTGTCTGAGTGTTATTCATTATCAGAAAATCTAAATATTTAGGCAATGAAAGTAACTTTAGTTCGTTGCATGAGTCATCTAGAAACGGATATGATGTCGTGGCTTGAGTCTTGAAGGAGGTGTTTTTTCATGTTGTAGCAACCACAATGGTTCCTTTTTTCGTCGCGTGGTTATTCAAGTGGCGAAAGTGACAAGTATAATTTCGTTGCCTGAGTGATCATTGTTCGTTGCTTGATCGCAAAGTGACAAGGTAGATAGTATAAGTTCGTTGCCTGAGTGACATATTGTTTTTTTAATGTTCTTACGGCGGATGTACCCTATGTTCGTTGCTAGAATGGAGTTGCCAAAAAAACAAAATCCTGTTTGGAAGCTCCATTTGCTCCCTGCGGACACGCACCAAATCACACTCACCCTGTTTCTCATAACACATTCACAAGCCTGTGGACATCTCGCACATACATTTCACATTTACAATTGATATCCATATGCATCCACATTTGTCAAAAAGCGCATACATTCCAGATTCATACGAATGTCACATTCAAGTTAGTTTTTCGTTTCAACAAAATATTCCCAAATCCACATTCATCTTTGTCCAGCAAAACCCACAAACCCAACCCTTCTTTTCTACCAACACTACACACATTCATAGGTCAATCAACGTAGTTCAATACTAGAGTTAAATAGTCAAAAGATGAGGAAGAGAGTCACATTCAAACCTTAAGCTTCATTCGCGCAGGTGCCAACCGAAGCTTGTTTGTCTGCGACTAACCCCCGCACGACATCCTGCAACTCAGTAAGGCCCGATATGGCCAACCTTGCAGCCTCCTCAGCCTTTGCAGCAGCCTTTGCAACTCTCTCCTCAGCCTTTGAAGCCCTATCCTCCAGGTGCCTCCTCTCTTCCCTCCTCTCTTCAGCTGCAGCAGCAGCCCAGGCCTCCCCTCTTCTTTGGGGGTCGCTGGTGAGCCCCTCCCAAACCTACATAATCACCATTCAAATGTAACGACATGTATTTGAATAAGGAATTGACATCAATATATATTGATCAAATCTATACACATAGATTATAGCAAATTTTCTTCTGTCAAAGTTCTTCAAAAGCTAAATGTCATTTTCAATAAAAGAGTATACATTATTAAAGTCTTTTCTTCAAAATTGACCAGATTAAAGTAAATTTCTGTTAATAATGTAATCTGATAAAGAGTATAGATATAGATAAAGAGCAATGTAATTTGATAAAGAGTGAAATGATGTAATCAGATAAAGAGTAAAATGCATTAAATTTCTGATTACTAACTCCTTCTCTAATAAAGAGTAATCAGATAAAGAGTAAAATGATGTAATCAGATAAAGAGCAATGTAACCAAATTTCTGATAGGGTAAAATAATGTAATCTGATAAAGAGTAAAATTGATTAGTTATTATTAATGTTTTTACAACTGTTAAAGACTATACATATAGACTATGATGCCCCGAAATACAAATTCATAGCGGTTTCAAGTTTCCAAATACGAAGAAACTCCGAAATGCCTCAGAAACACCCTAGAAACGTTTCTGAAAGGTCGGAAACGGTCAACATTTCGTTGACCAAAAAGTCAAGAAACGGTCAACGTTTCCCTGGAGCAAGAAACGTTTTTTCACTAGGTGGCATTTCCCAAATTTTTTAATTGAAAAAAATTATAAAAAAAAACTAAATCAATCTTTCTTCCTCTCTCTTATGAAATTCTTTCCTGTAGGTAGGCCTGTGCAGATTTCGGTTTAGACCGGAAAATCAACCGGAACCGAACCGGTAGAACCGGTCTTATAACCGAACCGGATATTCCGGACCGGTTTTCGGTTGATAATTTTTGTGAATTACGGTTCCGGTTCGATTTCGGTTATAACCGGCGGTTTACCGGTTTAAACCGGATAAAACCGAAAATTTAATTTTTGTTCATACAAGCTACAACATCGATCAAGATTTATTTGTTTAATTATTAATTATTGACGTATAACTAGTTAACTACCTAACTGTTTTTTCCCTTCACCATTTTTTATTTTATTTTTAGGTACATCCTACATCCAACAACTTCTCTTTCAATATATTTTTTTATACATATAAATTGTTACGGTATAAGTGAAAAAAATATAATATTATCAAAGAAATTTTAAGGAAAAAAATAATCATATATACTTCCGGTTGTTCCGGTTCCGGATCGACTTTCTATATGCCGGGTCGGTTTTAAACCGAATCGGAATATTACCGGTCCGGTTATCGGTTTGAATATTTAGAATATTCCGGTTCCGGTTTTCCCAGTTTTGTGCCGGTTCCGGTTCGGTTTCAACCGGTGCACACCCCTACGTGTAGGTTTGTAACCCATCCGCCTCCTCTTCCATTTTTGCTCTTCCGGTAGGCGAGGCGATTGTCTCCTCCTGTCCCAGTAACCCTAGCCGTCGGCCCGCCTCTCTCTGCTCGCTCAATCGCTCCCTCTTTCCAGATCTGTCTGCTCGACGACGGCCGCTCAATTGCTCGCTCTTCTCTTGTAAATCTCATTCAGTGATATTCTCAGTATGACTCTCTCTCCCACTTAGTCACTTAGGGCACAAAATATGCTCCTATTTTGAAACTGGGACGGTTTCTTGGGCTGGTAAAATAAAATTTGTCCTCTTTTATAAATAAGCCCAATATAGCATATCATGGTTAATAGGATTTCTGTATATACAAATATTACTACGTAATTCTTATTTAAACTTTGCAAATGCTATATACTTAGATATCAATATCAATCATCAATATATTTAAACTTTGCAAATGTTATATACTTAGAAGATTGATGTTAGGTATGTGTTGTTCTTGATTATGTTGTTATTTTGAACCTAAGCTACTTTATTATGTTGGTTTGTAAGACATTTAAAATGCTTAACATGTCTGTATTGATTTCTGTTAAGGACATTGATTTTGTTTATCACGGTTTTGAACATTTCAGTTTGTAGCCTTAGTGTTGCATTATATGTGTATGACCTGGTGATATATTTATTGTTTTTCTTTAGACCTTTAAATGAACATATAATTCATGTTGCCGTTTTCTCGCCGTTTCCGTTTCCTACAAATATTGGATTGTCGTTTCTCCGTTTCCGTTTTCGTTTCCTTACCGGGTGTCGTTTCCGTTTCCGTGTAACATAGCATACAGATTACAAAAAATAACAGTTTATATTTTAAGTAATCTAATCTGATTTCCAATGAAAAGCAACAATGATTTCCTATGAAAAGCAACAATGATTTCCAATGAAATACACACAGAGTATTAAAGTTTTGTAATTTGTTAATATCAGAACAATTATTAACAAAAAACAACAATGATTACTAACTCTTATAACAGTTTATATTTTAAATAAAGTGTATGTGTTGGTGGAATACCTCTAACTTCTGTGCCTCGGCGCTCTCCCAAGCAAGATACCAGGATATTGCGTTGTGCTTCTATATAT
The DNA here is from genome assembly GCA_037127255.1 of Persicaria tinctoria. NCBI lineage: Eukaryota > Viridiplantae > Streptophyta > Magnoliopsida > Caryophyllales > Polygonaceae > Persicaria > Persicaria tinctoria. The sequence continues at coordinate 55,268,182 of JBANSL010000018.1, forward strand.
GGTCAAGGGGGCTGGTGCTGCTGCGCTTGAAGTGCCATCTTCCAAGGGTGGTGGATTGGATTGTCTGATCCCCTCCAATGATTGCTTAAGTTTTCCCTATCATAACAAATGGAATAAAGCATTATAGGGTGTCATTAAAGGAAAATCTAGTAAGACAAATAAAATCAATATAAAGACAAATATAAAGACAAAAGTGTTGAGGTTATAGTTTTTGACAAAACGAAACAAATTATAAGAGAGAGCCTATAAATAACAACCTAAAGTTTTTTAAAATAATCTAAAGTTGTTTAAACTGAAAGTTGTTTAAAATAACCGAAAGTTGTTATACAGTATTATATTATAAGTTTTTATACAGTATTAAAGTCTTTTCTTCAAAATACAGACATTGAAATATTTATATTAGTTATACCAGAAATCAGTTTACAAATTATTATACAATATTACATTGAAAATAAAAGTTACAACTTGTTCTTCAGCATTTGGGGAAGACTTGTACATGTTCAGTACGACTTCAACAAACGACGCATGACTGCCTTCTTTAGCCAGCTCAATTGCCCTGTGGGTGAATGGCTTTGGGCCTGAATGATGGTTGATAAGCTTTGGGTTTTTGGTGCGGTTCTCCTTGTTCCGTGCACACAAGCCTAAAAAAACACAATTTGGCAGATTAGGGAACGTTTGACAACTATAAGTACACAAGCCTAAAAAACACAATTTGGCAGATTAGGAAACGTTTGACAACTATAAATGCGCACACACACACACACACACACACACACACACACACACACACACACACACACACACACACACACACTTTCTTGGGGACTTCGGCTCTGGAATCAACAATGCCAGCATATTGAATTCTTTCTTCATGCACATCGATGGGAGCAAATTGTATGGCATCACAATGACAGGCCATGTGCTATGGTTCAATCCCAACGTAGAATAAGGGTTGAATCCATCAGTTGCTAGCCCAAGCCGCACGTTCCTCACGTCATGTGAAAAATGAGGATACATCATATCAAATTCCTTCCACGCCTCCCCATCTGCTGGATGCTTCAACCACTCATCTGAAGTGACCCTTTTGCCATGCCAACACAAGGCTTTTGCAATATTAGGCTCCATGTACAACCTCTTCAATCTAGAGTCAATGGGAAATAACGAAGTGTCTTTCTAGCAACCCTTATTCCTCTCCTATTCGGGCATGGATTCCATCTCGGGGTCTCGCATACGAGACAAACATCGTAATTCTCATACTCCTTGTAAAAATAGCACGCAATTGTACTCACAAGCATGAATTTTCTGGTAGCGAAGCCCGAGGTTCATACAAATTTCCTTCATTGATTTCCCACTTAAAGGGTACTTGTGTTCACGGGGGAGCAAACGGTTAATGTGTCTGCACATGTCATGGATGCCGATATATGTCCACCGATTCTTCATCTTCACTTTCATTGCATCTAAAATAGCACCCAGAACAGTGATAACGGTGCCAAGGTACAACAGAGTCCGAGCTTCAACTAAAAGCATCTCATACTTCCTGTAATCATCATCAGTGACATCCTCAAAGGTGGGCATTCCATCATCAACAGTAGGGTTATCCCCTACATATGCATTGTATCCAGCATGATACGGAAATGCATCATGCAATCTCTCCGTTACAGGGCCCTCGTTAGAAGTGGAAGCCCCTCGATCCAATATCTGCATTCTGAGCTGGTTTGTTCTTTGATCGGCCAGTTGCTCCCCATGTTTGTCCCATACCGGATAGCTAGCCAACATACCTCTTCTGCTCAAGTGCCTAAACATCTCCGAAATCGTTACCCCACGAGAATTGCAACAACGACTACATGGACAATGAACATGTGACCTCCCATTTGCTTTGTGATAGGCCCAAGCACAAAACAAAATGATCCCCTCACTGTATTTTGGATGACCACGAGGAAGTAACATCCAACTCTTATCCGGGACCTCCATCTTCCTATTTTATATAACAATCATCATCACAATCATATTCAGAATCTCCAACAAAATCACATCATCAATTATAAATTCCAATGTCAATCATGTACAATCTCATTCAAAATCTCTCAACAAAAAATTACAATAAATAAACATTTCAATCACAATATCAACACAATCACATTCTCAATCATAATTTCTCTAAACCATATGACAACTTTAACAAAATCCCAAACATCAAAATCTCAATCACAATCTCCATTTCAATCTCATTTGAAATCTCAATCAACAAAAACAAACATTTCAATCACAATTACATTCAAAGTTTTAATCAAAATCTCTATTCCAATCTCAACCTAATTTATATAACAAAAAAAAAACAATCTCCATGACAATCTCATTCAAAATATAACAACACAAAATTATAATAAATAAACATTTCAATCACAATCTCAACAAAAATCACTATTTCAATATCAACCTAGTTTATATAATAAAATACAAAATACAATCTCAACCCAATCTCATTCTCAATCATAAAATCCAAAACAAACAAATAACCTAATACATGAAAAATTTCCAAAAAATACAATAAATATAACATTTTCACTTAAATACATAGATTAATAAACGAAAACTCCCCAAAAAATATAATAAAAAATATATATATATATATATATATATATATATATAAAATACGGATCAAATGTTAACAACTCTTATGATGTTAGATGTTAACAAATCAATATTCGGCAAAACTTATCAAATATTCATCACAGTCAATCAATTATTCATCAAAGCTTTTCGACAATATTTAAGAGATTCATTTCAATTAATAATTATTGTCAATTAAAAAATAATTATCACCCAAAAAACTCAAACCCTTGCGCGTGTATCCACCCCCAATCCCGTAATTGTGTCACTGTGATTAATATTTCTTAAATGTTGCCGAATATTGATGAATATTTGGGAAATTGTGTATAATGAGTTACTGTAATGAATATTTAAGTGACTGTGATGAATACTTGATAAATTCTGCCGAATATTGATTTGTTAACATTTAACATCGTAAGAGTTGTTAACACATGACCCAATATATATATATATATATATATATATATATATATATATATATATATATATATAAACCTCAACTTGACTTCCTTGGAGACCAAAATGGAGGGGTGAGGATGGAGATAGAGAAGTCGAAAATGTTGAGAAAGTTGTCACCTTTCGTATACAAGTATACTGTAGTTAATGCGGTTGTTCAAAATTTTCACTCAGGCAACGAACATTGGAATATATTCGTTGCTTCAACCAACAACTTTAAATGTGGCAGGTAGGGTCCCTTTATTCAGGCAACAGACATTACTCATGCGACGAACATTGGAATATATCTGTTGTCTCAACCAACAGCTTTAAATGAGCCTTTAAATGAGGTAGATAGGGTCCATTTATTCAGGCGACAGACATAGTATCATCTTGTCGCCTGAATGCCACCCACTTTTTTTTGTCAACCTTTGTCATTTGTTGAGGTGACCATTTCCACAATGTCCGTCGCCTGAGTTAATTCAAGCCACGAACATTGCTACTATGTTCGTCACTCGAGTACTATATACTTTTGGTCACATTTTGTCATCTGCTCAAGTGACCACATACAACAATGTTCGTTGCCTGAGTTAATTCAGGCAACGAACATTGTTCTATGTTGATCACCTCAATCCAATCTAAGATAGGGGGTTGCCTTGGGTTGTTTGGAGCAACGACGCCGACTTTGTCTGTCGCCTGAACCGATTTCCAGCAACAACACTTCATGCAAAGGCGGATCCAGAAATTTTTTCGGGGTGGACACAATTTTGAAAGGAAATTTTTTATATTATTCTTATAAGAAATATTTTTTTAAAATATATATGAAGAGAATACCTTAAATTTATAAGAAAAATTATTATTATTTAATTATAAAATACTAAATAAATTATAAGAATTTTAAAATAATAGAAAATGAAAATATGTAACTATTGGGATTTGAACAAGGGTTGAGTTGAATTCTATTTAAAATAGGGTGGGCTCAACCACCACACCACTAAAGATACTTTTATATTCGCAAGAATACATAAAACGAAAGATATGAACCAAGCATTACAAATGAAATTGATGGTGAAAATCTTGGCAGAGCCATGTAACCCGTGGGTCCAAGTGATCAAAGAAAAATATATGAAAGAAAGCCCCCTCTTTAAATACCAGCGAAAAGGTAATTCATCTTGGCAATGGGCCAAACCAATGGAACTGAAAGAAGAATTCTGCAAAGGACTAGTATGGCAAATAGGAAATGGAAAGACGATCAATCTTTGGAAGGATATTTGGCTAGACGACAAACCATTACAAGGGCGACAACATCCCAACATCACAATTAGACCTGAGCATGGGCCGGACCGGGCGGGCTTGGGCCGGGCCTTAACCAAAATTTCAGCCCATTATACCGGACCGGGCTTGGGCCAGGCCCGGTTTTTGGGCCTAATGTCTTGCCCAAGCCCGCCCTCATTGCCGGGCCGGGCCGCCTAGCAGGCCAAACGGGCCTAACGTTTTAAATTCATTTTTGTATCCGAAATCGAACTGTTTCTTTTTAAAAGATGCAAATCATAAATTATACCAATACTTTCAAATGTGAGGCAAATTTGGATACAATATTATCTTACTAACAAATGCAATACAAAGTTATATATATAATATAATACAAATTGATATATATACTGTATGGAAAGATATATATACATGTTAACGTGTATATATGTTATAGTGTATATATACACTGTAAATGTATATATCTCAAATGTAAATGTGTATATCCCATACACTGAGTATATAATTTCAATGTGTGTGTTGGGTGGGACTGTAAATATATATACACACTGTAAATGTGTGTATCCTCGTCCCGCGTTTCGTTTCACATCATTTTTGCGGGACGGGTACAAGATTTACGGGATTTGTGCCCACCCCTAGAAATTATATATTTATATATTTATTATGTTATATATATTTTTATTATGTTATATATATAATATTAATATATATATAACCGGGCCGGGTCTGTCGGCCCGCTTGGGCTTTAACCTATGCCCAAGCCCGCCCTCTGGGCCTACCGGGTCGGGCTCGTCGGCCTGCTTGGGCCAACTACTATGTCCAAGCCCGCATATTTTCCCGGGCGGGTTGGGCGGGCTGGGTGGGTTGGCCCATGTTTGCTCAGGTCTAATCACAATCAACGAAAATGACAAGGCTGAAAAATACATCGACACCTACAGGAAATGGAATATTAATGAACTGTCCAGCATCCTCCCGTTAGATGTGGTCAACAAGATCGAGAACATCTATATACCAGAACATGAAATAGAAGACAGACTATACTGGAAACCAAGTAAAAATGGATGGTTCAGTACAACAAGTGCCCTAGCACACATCACAAGGCAAAACACAGAAGAAACCAGTGATACGACATGGATATGGGCCCTAGACACATTTCCGAAAGTTAAAAACTTCATATGGAAACTTGCACCAGATGGAATCTCGACGAAAACAAGATTAGCAAACAAAGGCATCCATGTTCCACTATCCTGCGCTTTGTGTGATCAGATGGATGAAAGCTCAATCCATCTCTTTACTGAATGCAACCACACCCTACAACTAATTCACAAAATTGACCCAAACATTGAAAAAGTGATTCGAGACATCGATACTACAAACAAATCGATCAAAAACATTGTGTGCGAAATTTTTACTAGACTCAACCCTGAGCAAAAAGGAAGACTTGCAACGACATGGTGGAGCTTATGGACAAGTAGGAATCGGAAAGTATTTGAAAACCTCAATACAACATCCATCCATATTATGGAGAATTATACCAGACAACAAATAAAGAATTGGGTTGCTTCTAAATTGACCTTTGAAGAGGAGCCTACATATCACCACCAGAAAACTCGAACAACCGATACACGACGAAGAAGAAATTTAAGATGGAGCAAACCAGATGAGGGGTCTGTCAAAATTAATTTTGACGGATCCAAACTGCCTTCGGGTGAAGCTTCTACATGTTTCATCATCAGGGACCACAGCGGGGCAGTCATCGATTGCGGCGGCTTCAAATGTGGGCACATTTCTGCTTTGGCTGCGGAGGCTCTGGCGATTAAAGGTGGCATCGCCAAGGCGAAGAAGCTCCAGCTATCCAGCATCATGATTGAAGGCGATAGCATGACCGTCATCAACTGTTGACGAGGTCTATGGCACTGCCCGTGGGAGATCGAGATGCTGATTTCCGACACCCTGCTCCTACTCCAACAGTTTGCTAGGGTGCAATTCGGTCATGTTTTTCAGGAGGTCAACTCGACCGCGGACAGGATTGCGCGTCTCGTCCACACAGCGTCCATGCAGGACCTCCACGCTGATTCTGCTCTGCAAGTCCTCATCCGCAAGGATGCCCTTGGGTGGTGGTCCAGCAGGGCATGACCTCACCCAAAACTTTACCTTATCAAAAAAAAATATTCACTTTAATTTTTTTTACATAACACATTTATTCTTATATTTTTTCCGGATCGGGGTGGGCGACGGTTCGGTGTCGCCTACCCTTGGATCCGCCCCTGACTGCATGTGTTCATTGCTTGATTTGCACCAATGGCGTAGTGATGTTGTTAGATACACCACAATTAAACCCGATTACGGTTAGTGCAAGCCTAAAAACACAAAATCGAAGGCAAATCAGGATTTATGGCACAATCTTCATATCGACGTGGTGTTCTAATTTACAATGTATTTAGTTTCCGAACGGAAAAAAAAAAAAAACCCATCGTCAAAGTTCATTACTCAATCGATCGATCCTCGGGCAATCAAAAATATTGCAGTAATAATTAGCAAGGTCCAAAAAAAGTTGCACTCACCAAATTGCACACCTTATCCAATCTCCTACTAGCCGTGGCCACGGGTCAGACCCGCTGGGTCGACGGTTTCGACCCGCCGGGTCAAGGGTCAGGGTTGGCCGATCCGAACCCTAACCCGTAAATCTCACGGGTTGACGGGTTCGGGTCGACCCGTTGACCCGACGGGTTACATTATTTTAAAAAAAATCATTTTTTTTTAAAAATAATGACTATTAAAATAAATAAATAAATAATATGTAAATATTTTATCTTCACAACACATTTTATCACTTTGATATGAAGTGTTAAAAATGTAGGAAGATTATATCTCCATATTAATTCTTTCATCCACAATAATTTCATTGTGTGCTGTAAGAGAAAAATATGAGAATATATTTCTCAAACTTCATTTCCAATGCAGGAAATGTAGGAAACAAGTGAAGTGGAAGAAATGTGGTACTGGGATACATATATATAGCCCCATGCCTTCTCATTCTAACTCCATATTTTCGATGTGGGACAAAGTCTTTGTCCCACATTGGAAATGAGGGGAAGGAAGGAAGACTTCCAACTCTATAAAAGGGAAGAATGGGGTTTATTTGTCTCACATTGCACTTTGCATATTAGTTTATGTATTATTGTGAGTTATTTTAAGAATATTTTACATAATTTACATAATATTATAAATTTATTTTATTAAAAATAAATTTTTCCAAAAAAAAATATTTTGAAAAAGCGGATTGATTCGGCGGGCTGGGTCGACCCGCCGGATCACGGGTTGCAAAACCCCCGACCCTAACCCTAACCCACCACCCGTCCCCATCCGGCTACCCGTCAACCCAGACCCGCCGGGTCACGGGTTGACCCGTAACCCGTGGCCACGCCTATCTCCTACATTGGTAAAAACAAGATCCTCCATTATCTCCCGTAATAACTCCAAATCCGTTACGTACATTCACAACAAACATAAACATAGGGGTCTTCCTCTCTTCTAGCTTTTTTTTACCTCTACTTTTTTAGAAATTAAACTCCCAACCACTCCCCCCAATTTCAATTTCCCCGCCACCGGCCCACCGCCGACGCCGCCAATGTCTGATTCCGACTCCAGCTCATCGGACGACTCTCGATTCGCCTCCCCTGAATCCACCACCCCCATCATAACCTCCTCCATCCCAACACGCGCCCCCTCCCCGGGACCCACCCTCCCCGCCGCCGCCACCAAACGCCCTACCGCCGCCGCCCCTCATGCACGAGCCGCCGCCGCACCTCCTCCCCCTCCCGCCTCCATCGCCACCCTAAAACCACCCACCTTCGCCCCCGCACCCGAGACCCTCCCCACTGAGCGTCCGCCCTCGATCGCCTCCGAGAAAGTCTCCGCCGACGCCCTCTCCAAGGCGAGAACCGCCTTTGAATCCCTCTCCAAAATCCTCTCCAGCCCCATCCCCGGCGCCGTGTCCAACTCCCCGAACCCCGCCGTTGCCGCTCTCTACGACGCCTCCGTCTCCCACTCGATCTCCTGTCTCCTCCGCGCTCCCAACTCCGGCTCCGGCGACAACCCCCTCTGCCGGTGGCTCTACGACACCTTCCAATCCAACGAGCCCAACCTCCAGCTCCTAGTCCTCCGCTTCGCCCCCCTCCTCGCCGGCGTCTACCTCGCACGCGCAGCCACCCAGCGCCGCCACCTCGCCGGCTTCGAAGCCGTCCTCCTCGCCCTCTACTCCCACGAGACCGCCTCACGGGCCTCCGACCCCGTCACCGTCACGCTCCCTGACCTCTCCTCCCCCAGCGTCTACCACGAGACCGCCCCCTCCTCCAAGGCCGTCAAATCGGACCCCACCGTTGCGGTTGTGTCCGCCACCCTTGAGCCCCACGGCACGGTACGGTCCACGCGCCGCGCGTGCATAGCCGGGGTCGCCCTCGACCTCTACTACGGCAAGATCGCCCTGATGCCCCTGGCTTCGAAGGTTGAGTTCTGCGAGTTTTGCGACGTGTGGTCTGGGCACGTGGAAGACCCGAACGTGTCGTCGGAGGCAGGGGGAGGCGGAGTGGTGGAGGAGAGGATACCGCTGCCGTGGGAGCTGATGCAGCCGACGTTGAGGATACTAGGGCATTGCCTAGTGGGGTCCGCAAGGAACAAGGCACGTAAATCATGCAAGAAGTTGTACGCTAGGGCTCTTCATGATGTTAACCCTAAGGCCATCCTTGCGGCTGAGAGCCTCCTTAGGATGATCAAGATCGAGGAGGATAAGGAGGTCGATTATACGGAAATTCCCGATACTCGAGTCATATCGATCTGATTGAATATTGATTGTGATTTCTGGTATGATCGATTTACAAACGGTTGATCTTCTTGCACTTGAAAGAAACTAAGGATGATGATGGGTCTAGTCAGTGTGTACTGTGATTGAATTGCAAAATGTGTTGTTTCATTTTGGGATTTGGTTTTTGAGGGATGAGTGTAGTTAGGTGAAATTTGTCAATTCTGACTAGCTAGGTGAGTTGAAATTTTGGAACTTGCAGGCTTACAACTTATTTATATTATGTATTAAATCAAATCATCCAAGTTAATTGCCACGCAAGTACGTTGTTTAATTTGTTACTACATCAATTAGTGATGTGTTGTATCACCTTTTTGTGAAGGTTGAATTTGATAGTTCTCCCCTTCATCTTTTAGAGATGAGTAAAACAATAAAAATCGATGCACTCTTACAACTTCATTAAGGATCATCCTGTTATGACTTATGATCGAGCTCACTTGTTGTAAGCATCTCTTGCATATATTGTACTGTATTACTTGATCCACAGTACTTTTGATTGTATATCATTGGGTTTGTAGTCGACAGAGTCCATTTTCATGAATGCATACTCTCCCCCGCACTCGGCACTCGCACGTATAGAGAGGAACGGAAGGAGGGGTAGGATGCAACAATTTTAATACATAATATGTACAATATAGTTGAAATATAGAGCACATGGTAGGAAATGTCCGTCCCCAAGACCCAAGTTTAAATCTCTCCCTTACCAGCCACTGTCGATCCCCTTTTTCATTCCTTTCATCAATTTGTGCATCTAATTCTATGTTTTTTTATAACTATATATCTCTATTTTAGTTCATCAATGTAGTTTACAGACTACATCAATGTCGTTTACAATCTCACCACATTTACATCCATCAGCTCTATTCATTTCTCAAATAGTTGGAATGGGATCCTGTGATTTTTAATTTGTCCATAAAACTCATGGGCTACAAATGAATGAATTACAAGTCTGATGAGGGGATGATTTCTGCAACAAACACAGGAACAAAAGCTTAACATGCAGGGGATTGATTCCATTCCATATTTCCATCACATCAGGGGAAAAACTACATAAGAAAGCACTAAAGCTGACATCACCAGGAAGCATCATAGAAAATAAATAAAAAATAGGTCATCTTTGACCACATGTACTGTATCGAGTTCATCGGTGTTCTTCAATCAGCTCCCTCTCGAATCTGGATTGCTTTTCTGTATGAAGCTGACCAACATTGTCACATAAAAAACATCGATTAAGATCATCCTGAAAAGCAATATACTTCGTAATATGGAAGTGCGGGCTTATCACTGTTATCCCAGGAATAAAATATCCAAGTTCTGTGGAAACAAATTCAGCATTGATCTTGACAAAGTCCATTGAAATCCAAAGACTGAGGGTGCAGGGAGAAAGAGGTATCTTTCAGTTACCTCTTCATCCAAAGGTTCCAAGAAAACGAAGGTTGTATACTAACAGTTGTTTATTAACCCTTTCATTAGGGGATTTGCATACATTCCCCGGCTCAAAAACTAATGTTAGCAACAGTTGGTCTCCTTCTAGGAGAATTAGGTGGATAAAACAAGAAAGATGGCATACAAAGATGTATTGTCTTCTACTAAGATACAGATTAGACAACAGGCAGAGAGAAAACAATTAACAATGTTTGTCCATCTGCCCGTCATGAATTTAGCTCCAGGTAAACAGAAAAACACAAGATGCTCATACCCAAACATCATTAATGTTATTATCAACTGAAGCTACATCACTTATTTTCATCTATGCAAGTGACAATGTTAAGTTTCAACCACTAGCAAGACCAGAAAGTCAGAAACATACCAATCAGCTTCCCAAGTTGACATTTCCTGGTGGAGTCTGTAGAAAAACTGAATAAGCAATGCGCAAGTAAACATCAGTTACAATTTAGCTTCATACGACCCTTTCAGTGTCTCACAAGTCACAACCTTATCCCTGCAGAAATTACAGCTAAGAGGATAAAGTGCCCAGCCCCATACTCTCACATCTTACTTTTTGTTACAATGCAGCCATACAGGAGTCCATCTTCATGGTGCTATCCATATAAGACCCACATCCTGACACCATAAACTTAGCAGCCATTGTAAACTTACAACAGCGAACCCAGCTTATCCTGTGTTACTATTCATATATGGTGTGGTTAATCCACTAGAAAAAAATCAGTCAGGTCCTATTCCTAATCATATTGGTTGTGTGGTATATTTCAAGTATTATGGACTATGATCTTGACAACCAAAAACACTTTAGAAGGGTTGGCTGCCATGAGTTTATTACTTAAACCCAGAAATAGGGAGAAAAAGACAGCCCGGTGACTGAGAAATTTGCTTCATAATGTTTAAAACTCATGAAGGAGTTGCTAAGGTACTAATCAGTCGTCGGTTGGAGTTGCTAAGGATATGAAATGCTTCATAAAATAAATTAGACTCTGAAGTTATGATGAATCAACATAAACAAGAAGATCAGTAGAAAACTCTCCAAAGATATGATGATAAATTTCATGGGAAAGCATACGTGAAAGGAGAATTTGTTCAGCTTTCTAATTACTGTGGTTTTAAGTATTGGCCAAGGATGGGGTTTTAAGGCATAAACAAGATTAGACCTCAAAATTTATACATTCACAAGGAGAAAAGGAAGTTTAGGATACATTTTCCAAACTTATAGCATCAACTAAAGTATACGTGGATAGTAGCTTTTGACTCAATTGATTCACACCTAGTGTTACTTGTTACATCAGTTTCAAAGGGAGGTATAAACTTGCTGCTAAGGAGATGGGAGACCGCGATATGAAAGCTAGGCAAAAAATGTACCAAAGAAAGCATAAATGTACTAAAGGAAGGAACAAGCAAGAATGGCATGAAAATATAAATCAAAGCATAAACAGATAATTTAGATTTTAGAGTGCAGTGAGAGGCAGAACGATAGACATTAACCAAATGATATCACTTTTTTATTTATGATCAGATATACCATTTGTTACATTGAAAAGCTCGGGACCTAGCTATATGATAATGAACACTACATTAAGATCAGCATGCAAGCAAAGCAAACTAATGAAACTAAACTGAGACAATAATCTGCAACAAGATTACATTATTGGTACAATACATGGAAGATAAAAGATTAAATCTAGTGCACCATCTTACGATGCAGCTGCAACAGGAGGCATAGGATGGACGCCTTGGACAAAACCAGGCAACACTGAACTGCTGGTCTCCCCTTCATCTTCTTCATCCTCCTCAGCGTCCCAGAGGAATTTGGCATACGAAGCCATAACATAGCTGCATATTCAAAATCGTGATCATAAATCTCTGAAATGCTCGTCTATGAAATGAAAATAGATGATTCATCAACAACCACAAATACTGACTGGAGGTATTCATACCAGTCCTCAGGAGCAGCCTTCACTGCTTGATCAAAGTAAAACTCGGCCCGTGACGCATCATTATGCATTTGCCATGTCAAATCAGCATATAGCGATAATATGTTCGCATCATTCGGGTTCGCAAGAATTGCTCGCCCGCAGTACTCCTCCGCTTTAGCATAATCCCCACGAACCTGCAATTTCCCCCATTCTCAAACATCACAAACCCGGAAACCCCAGTCTTTCACAGACAGATTGAACTTCTATGGTATACAATACAATTGTACATTGTCATTTGAATAAAATGTTAGATACTAAAATTGAATGATTTGAATCCCATATACAGTATTGGATTAGCAACAGTTAAATATGCCGGTTTCTTCACAGTTGGGAATAATTGATGTAGTTCACACAAATTTCCCCCCTTTTTTCTATTAAACCTATAGAGCCAAAAAAAGGTTTGAGCTTTCTGTGTAGGTTGATCCTCATTTTAATATTTTATAATGGCCTATCAGTTGTTGATTTGTTGAATTCTGCAGATTTAGGTCGATTCAATGATAATATCAGTAAATTTTACAAGAATTAGGGGAAGCTAGATCAATACCTCTTTCAAGAACCTGGCGTAGTTTCCAAGAAGCAGAGAATTGCCTGGATCAGCCTCGATCATCTTCTGATAGTACCTCTCCGTCCCCTCACTCCCTCCCATGTTCCCATCCCCATTCCCAAACCATCCCCTGCGTCGATCCCACCCTCCGCCACCGTCGCCACCAAGGCCGGCTTCCTCCTCCACCGCCACGTCCAAGCCACTACTCGTGAGAATCAACCTGCCGAGATCTTCCTCCTCTTCCTCTTCTGTATCTCTCTCCTCCACCGCCTCAGCCACCGATTTCCGCTTCGGCACCGATGAGAGTTCCCGGAGATCGGTCTCCGAGAGCGCTCGGCTCATCCTCCTCACGGAAGCGTCGGAGGCGGACGACGGCGAGGAGGTGACCAAGGTGATGGATCTGGATTTTGGGGTTTGGTGGCGGAATTCGGGCTCCGGTGACGCGAGCGATTCGTTCGAATTCCGGCCCCATGAGTTCAGTATTGGAGTCGAAGCACTCCGCAGCAACATTGCTCAGCTGAGAGTGGAGAGAGAAAGAGAGAGAGTTGTACAGGCACTGTACAAAAGAAAGAGAGTGAGCTTGCGAGGCGAAGAGAGATTTATAGGGGGAACTGTTTCGAGGAAGGAGATGAAATCGTAGCCCTTGCTAAGAGAGGGATGAGATGGACGGTGAGGATGTGATAAAGGGAGGGTTTGTTAAAAGACTCACGTGTTTGATTTATTCGACTATTGGATAGTCGAGATCAGAGGTTGCGTATAGAACGGCTTTCACATAATAGAATTGAGTTGAGTGTGATTCGTGGCTAAAAAATCGTTTTCGAAAATTTGTGGGGATTATAGAATCGCTATGGATCTCATTATCGGACTAAGATCCTCAAAAATAGTAAAATTTAAAAGTTTTTTGTTCCTACTTCATGTTTTCGATGTTATATTATGTGGTTATGCTTGTAATAGTGTGGTAGATTCCGAAGATTTTTCAAGGCGGTCACACATTAGTGGGATGATAGCGAAGCCAGAAATTTTTAGGAGGGGCGGCCGCCGTTCACCGGGGCTTCGGTCGCCGGATATCGTTTTAGATTAAATCGATATAAATTTTTTTTATATATAATATAATTATAAATCATACTCCTTCTACATCAAAATTTAAGTTATTTTAGGATTTTTTGTATAAGTTTTAATTAAACACTCGACCTTCCATCAATATTATCATGAAAATATTTGTAAAACCGGAACTTTTTTTGGACGATTTTGCAAAATGACCACGTGTTTGGACAATTTAGCAAAATGCCCACTATATATACCAATTCTCAATTTTTTTTTTAATTTTTTTTTCTGATCGTTGCCCTCAATCCCATCGTCTCTCCAATCTCAGGCAATGGAGCTCTCGAGCGAGCGGCGGAGCGAGCTCCGGAGGCCGGTGCGAGGTCGATCGAGCGAGCGCCGGATCCGAGATCTCCTCGAGCGAGCGAGCGAGGCTGAGCGAGGAAGCGAGGGTGCGGGAGCATCGCCGGATCTCCTTCGTCAGATCTCGGATCTTCTCGTCTCCTCGGAGCGAGGGAGGCCGAGCGAGGGAGCGATGGCCGGATCTAATAATCCGGAGCGGCCGACTCAACTTCTTTCCTCTCCACTTCGCAGTGTGGCGATCCAGGGCCGAGCTCATCGCTCCTCACTCCATCATCGTCTCCTCGTGCTCGGGAAGAGTCCTCGCCATTAGATGCGCAATTGGACGACGACGACGACGATGTTGCTCGAATCTCAGATCGGAGGCGCAATTGGATGGCGCAATTCTGACGACGATGTTGCTCCTGGAATCTGAGATCTCAGATCTGTTTCTCCGCCTCCTCTTCCCTTTCAAATCTCCGCCTCTAGGTATAAATCAGAGCGTTTTTTTTGCTTTCGAAATTGATCAGAGCGTTCTTTTACTCTATACCAAATCCTTTGTCACCTATTGAGGGTGTTGCTGCAATATGATGCAACATTTGATTGCTGACTGAACTTGTTCATAGTCCACTACTCTACTGTTTCTTTGATTTGTGCAGTTTATGCTTTTTTAGGCTTTTTGGCTTGTGATTTTGGTTTTTGGTGAAAAAGATTGAAATCTCAAGTCCATGAATCAGATTTTTTCCTTCTTAGATCTTAAAAATGACTTTGGTTGCTTGAATTGTTGTTCTGAAATGCGCTATGTTAACCTAAATACCATATGTTTAATCTTCTCTATTGGTGTTTTGCTGAAAATTTTGCTTGCTGTGTATGTTAATTTTCTTTGACAATTTTTGATTGCTTGCTGAAATTGAACGTTAAGCTGTTCATGGCTTTGTATTTGCTCATTGGCGTGTGATTGTGATTGTGATTGATTGCTTGCTCTGTGTTGGCTTGCAGTTTAGTTGCTCTGTGTTTCGATTCCTTTTGTTCGTCGCATTCTATATCTGCTGATTTGCGTGTTGTTTCTTGTAACTACCTGTGCTGATTTCTTTTGTTGCTTGCGTGTGATTGTGATTTTGCTTGCGGAGTACTACTTGCTGCTGCTACCTTGTGTTTGGAATCCAGGTAATTCAGATTGCTTTGCTCTTACTTAGAACCATTTTCTGTTGTGTATGTTAATTTTCTTTGACAATTTTTTATTGCTTGCTGAAATTGAACGTTAAGCTGTTCATGGCTTTGTATTTGCTCATTGGCGTGTGATTGTGATTGTGATTGATTGCTTGCTCTGTGTTGGCTTGCAGTTTAGTTGCTCTGTGTTTCGATTCCTTTTGTTCGTCGCATTCTATATCTGCTGATTTGCGTGTTGTTTCTTGTAACTACCTGTGCTGATTTCTTTTGTTGCTTGCGTGTGATTGTGATTTTGCTTGCGGAGTACTACTTGCTGCTGCTACCTTGTGTCTGGAATCCAGGTAATTCAGATTGCTTTGCTCTTACTTAGAACCATTTTCTGTTGCCGCTGATGGTTCTAGCAAGTCCGATTGCTTTCAATCGTTGTGTGTTGCCGCTGATGGTTCAAGAAATCTTATGGAATCGTGCATAGTACAAAATGTCAAGATGTTGATTGAAACTACATGGTTCTACATATGGTTCATAATATGAATAATAAGCCATTTGGTTCAATTACTAAATGTATCATCTTTCCTAAGAAATTCCAAATAACCCTTGTATATTTTTCTTTCAGTTGAGTGAAGGATAAAAACATTGTTCTCCCACCCCTCCAGTTTCCTTAAAAACTTGCAAACATCTAAAGTGACAATTACTGTGAAAATGAATATTGTATACTCTGTTTATGTGAAATTCTGATATGTCTAGTTTTAAAAGGGAAAATATACGTTTGTAAAAGTCTGAAATGTTTGTCAACTAGAATTAACTTTTTTTTTTCTTTATAAAATCCTGGTTTTAGTTCTGCACTTCCTAATACACGAGTTGCTTCTTTCAATTGAACATCTATTTTAATCTCGATTCTCATAAAGTTCCTATTCTTGTTTTATGAATTACTTTTTCCCTTCATTTTATATTGATGTACACAGCTTGCTGTTTTCATCTCTCTGCATTTTTCATTTTTTTTCTGGGGTGTCCTAGCTGTAGAGTATTTTCTGCTCATTCATTCCTTTCTTCTTCAGTGCGGGTTAGAGCAACATAAAATGGTGAAAATGCGTTTCTTTTGTCATTGAAGACAATGCTTTACTCAATGAGGCAGCCGGCAAAGGTATTTTAACTACTAAACCTCATGTCATGATTTACCCGATTAAGTAGTTAAGTAATGATCGCCATGCTAAAATTACTAAACCTAACCCACAATTAGATCGCCATGTTGTGCAACTCTAAGAGAGAGTTGTGCAACTCTAAGGCTGAGTTGTGCAACTCTAAAGCTGAGTTGTGCAACTCCTAGGCTGAGTTGTGCAACTCCTAGGCTGAGTTGTGCAACATTTGCTTGAGGTTTACATTACATAATTACAACACCCTAAAGAGATGATAGAAAATATAAATAAGAGAGATGAATGTGCTACTGCTACATGCTTAGGTTCTTAAAAACAAGCAAATAACACAACAATAAGAGAGAGTTGTGCAACTCTAAAAAAGAGTTGTTTTTCTACATCTTAAATTAATTCATAGCGTTTGCTTCCCTACTTATAGTCTATTTTGCTGATCTAATTGTTTGGAATTGCTGTAATACTGTTGGGTTCGGGAAACCCTAGCTTATCGAGTTGTAAATTTGCAATGTGGGAATTTGGATTTTCCTTGTGTTTTTGCTTCAATTGATATCTAATTTGTGACGTTTGATATGCTTTGTTGTAGATTGTTCTAGAGATGATTGAACTACGTGAGTTGGATACCGGACGTGCAATTTTGAGGCAAACTCAAGTGATATATGGCCTTCGCTCTCAAGTACAAGCAGAAGAAGGCAGCGAGGTACTGAGCGGCGCTCTAGGTCTGCAACCGGAGCTTCGGAATGGTATGGGTTGTGTTGTGTATCATATTTGATGCTTACCAATATTTCCAAGTATTCCATTGACATCTTATAGGAAAACAAATGGTTTCCAATTGTAAAATATATGCACTTCTTGAATTTATCTGGTGTCCTGATCAAAGCAAAGATGAACAAGGGTGCTCCTGTACAGTACATGGCATAATCATTTGAATCCTCCTTTCTTTACACACTGTATTGTTTCTTATCCATGGGCTGATTTACACTTATGTGGAATTAGGTCGTAGTATAGGGAAATCATGGATGTGTGTTTCAAATGTAGCACTCCAATGGATGGACATAAGGTATTTGAGGATTCTGTGTTGTGTCATTTGGTACATGGGCAATCTTTAACATCCGATTATGATCATAATGGGAAAGATAAATGGGTTCTGAAACTCTTTACTTTAACCTTGCTGTATTTACTGCTTTTTTTTTAGTCATGGAGGTTTGGTTAGTGAAGGTTGGGAGAACTTTCTGTCTATGGAGATGACTTGTGAATGTGCCCAGTTCTTTGGAGACCTGTATGAATTTTGTTGAAAGGTTGCTAATTATGATGGCAAAATAGTTAAGGTATTCATCTGGTGTTTTCTGCTTGCAAATCTTTAACAAGGTCACACCAGAGGCCCTTGTGAATCTTCCTAGCGCTTTATTTATCGCGTCCAATTTGTTCTTTTCAAGAGAAGTTTCGGTTATGTACTTGACATAATTCCCCTAGCTGACACCGTGACCAAACTTACTGCCCGATGTGAGCTATGTGGTAAACTGGCCAACTTTACCATAAGGAAGAACCAAGATAGGCAGACGAGTTGATTGGTGGAGTTGAAGTGTACATGCCGGTCTGTAGACAGCATTACGTAAGTGGGCAAGTCGCCAATGAAACTGCACACATGGTTCTTTATGATAAGGTGCAATGTGGCTAGCTGTTATTGGTTTCTGCTAGTAGGGTGCATATCATGAAAAGTGCTGATTGAGAAGGCAGTATCACTATCAATAGATTAAGTGTAGATTGGGATTACAAGATTTAGGTGATTTAGATTAGCATGTGGTCCAAGATGGCTTCAAATGGTTATACAAAACTTAGTCTTTTCATTCTTTTGTGACAGTTGATCTTGTATGAAATTTGAACGTGCCATTTTTGGTGAACCTTGTGTTTGGCTTCTTGAACATCAAGACCAAGGGATGACCACTTGTGACTTGTGTATATAAACATTATTTGCAAAGGATGAATACAAACTGACACAAAATTGCAGGTGCAAAGAAATAACTTCCACATTACGTTGAGTAAAACTATAAAAATTCATTACATAATACTGTGTGAATCACTATAAATTTAAAATCCAGTTTAAGAACCAAATTAGATTAAAAAGTGCAAGAATAATATTATAATATGCCCAAATTAGATTTTTAGTTTATGAAGAATCAAATTAGATTTTAGTTTGTATGAATAAAACTATAAATTTCATGAATAACACTATTAAATTTTAGAGTTGCACGACGCTGTTGTAAGAGTTGCACGACTCTGTTGTAAGAGTTGCACGACGCTGTTGTAAGAGTTGCACGACGCTCTTATTTTTGCTCAACAATTCTTTATTTTTGCACAACAATCGAGACTTGTGAAATTGTGTCTCCACATAATCTTATTTTTTGTAAATATAATTTTATACTTTTTAATAGATTATTGCACAACACGGTTTTATTTTTGCTCATCAATAGAGTAAAATTGCACAACATGGGGGATTGGTGAAATTTTGCTCAATATCATGTTATTTTTGCTCAACAATAGGTTATTTTTTGCACAACAATATAGACTTGTGAAATTGTTCTCACCATGATTTTATTTTCTCTCAATATAATTTCATACTTTCTCAATAAATTATTGCACAACATCGTCTTATTTTTGCTCAACAATAGGTTATTTTTGCACAATTAGTGGTGAAAATTAGTGCTGACACTGATATTAGTTACAATTAGTGCTGACACTGATATTAGGTACAATTAGTATTGACACTAATATTAGTTACAATTAGTGTTGACACTGATATTAGTTACAATTAGTGTTGACACTGATATTAGTTACAATTAGTGCTGACACTGATATTAGTTACAATCGAGTCATCTTCCTAAGTAATAACTTTGTAGTTTGGTATATATTTTTTCCGTGTCAACACTTTTTTTTCTTCATGTCATCACATTTTTTAGGGTTGCACAATTGTATTTTAGAGTTGCACAACTTTAGTTTAGAGTTGCACAACTTTAGTTTAGATTTTCACAATTGTATTTTATTTGTGTCAGCACCTCCAAGAAACACTTTTCATTATATTTATCATTATTTTAAGAGTTGCATGACTCTGTTGTAAGAGTTGCACGACTCTGTTTTAAGAGTTGCACGACTCTGTTGTAAGAGTTGCACGACTCTTTTGTAAGAGTTGCACGACTCTGTTGTAAGAGTTGCACGACTCTTGTTTTAAGAGTTGCACGACTCTGTTGTAAGAGTTGCACGACTCTGTTGTAAGAGTTGCACGACTCTGTTTTAAGAGTTGCACAACTCTGTTTTAAGAGTTGCACGACAATCGAGACTTGTGAAATTATTCTCATAATGATCTTATTTTATTTCAATATAATTTCAGACTTTCACAATAAAGTGTAAGCGATCCATAATCTATATTTTTTTTATTTCTTTAACATTTTGTTGTGCAAATATAAGAGTATGTTATGCAAATATATCCGTAAGTTGTGCAAATATAACCCGAGTTTAGTTTTTTTTTAGTTTTATTTTACATTTTGTCGTGCAAATATAATCGTATGTTGTGCTTGTGCAAATATAATCATATGTTGTGCAAGTATAACATTTTTTTGTGCAAAAATAAAAATAAAAATATAGATTATGGATCACATAATAAAATATAGATAGTTTTTTTTAATTTCCATAATTATGGGGTAAGTTTTGTAATTTATTCAAAATTCCTTCTTCTTCCTCCCGATTACTGTGAAGAGAACGCCGGCCGGCCTCGCCTCGCCTCGCCGCCTCCGGCTCGCTCGACCTCGCTCGGATCCACGGTGCTCGCTCGACATCACTCCGACCGCTCGATTTCGCTCCGCCGCTCGCTCGACCTCGCTCCGACACTCTCGCTCTTCGGCGCTCTCGATCTCCGTCTCCAATTTGACTAATTGGAACTGTAATTCTACTAATTGGAACTCGAATTCACTAGATCTCCCCACGCTGAATTGATTTGCCGAATCAATTAGCCGAATTTCAGATCTGCGTCGCCGAATCAATTGGACATAGACTTCCAATTCAGATCTGGCCGGAGAGGATGTGAGGCGGCGGGAGGCGGAGCGAGCTAGAGCGGCGGTGAACGAGAGGAGAGGAGGATGAGAGAGCGCGCAAGGACGAGAGAGCGCGATCCAGATCCGATGAGAGCGCGAGGGCGAGGGCGAGGACGAGAGAGCGCACAAGGACGAGAGAGCGCGACCAGAGAGATCGAAAGATTAGGAATTGGGGATCTGATTTAATTAGTATATATAGCGGACATTTTACAAAAATGTCTCAACACGCGGATATTTCGCAAAATAAGTCTATTTTCGTGGCTATTTTGCAAAACCGCCCTATTATCATTCCACCAACTTTTTCATAAATCTGATTGTTTTTTAATACCTACTATATTTTTTAACCAATCAAAATCTTTTAAAAAGTCAACAACACGCGAACCGATACAAATCATTACTATCATCTATCTATAAAGCCTAAAATGACATCTATTTTGATACAAGAATAAATACCTAAAATGACCTAAATTTCAAGACGGATGGAGTATTTCGATTTATGATAAAAAAAACTATCCTTTTTTTCTTAGTTAAAAAAAATGAATATAAATAAATAATTGAAATATCCAGAAACAATAACTAGAGAAGGATAGGAAACTCAATATAATAACCATTAAGTCAATATATTAGGGTTGTTTATATGAGTCAAGTAGCTCGGGTTCGGCTCAATAAAAGCTAGGCTCGAGCTTTATTTACTAAATGAGTTAAGTATGAGCACATTTTTAAGCTCGATTCAAAGATCAGCTTGGGTTGATTTCAGCTCAATTTTTGTGAAATTTATAAAAAAAATATTTAAGTTACTACTGTATGTCATAAGTAAGTAATGTTGCATAATCTTTAACTATATAAAAGAGAGAGTTGCACTATGAATAGTAATTTTAAAAATCCCCCATTGTTTTCATTTAATTACAAAAATGCCATTGTGCCTTATTAAAATTATTATTTCCTTTTTCGATTTTTTTTTTGGATTTTTTTAAAAGAAAGAATTCAAATAGTCTAATAAATATTATCCAAGAGCATCCTTTCGGATGAGGTCTAAAAGACTTAAATCGATCTGTACTAATATTCTCTTTAAAAGATGTCATCAATGAAGTTTAATCACATTTTATGCATTATGTCATCAATTGTATAAGAATGTAATAAAAATGTCACCATAAATGATTGCATCAATGAAGTGTAATCACAAATGTGTCATGAGCGAATAAAAATAGAATCAATGAAAATATATTGACATACAATTGATTAATTAAAAAAGTGGCATCAAATAATTATATTAGAACAATGTCATCAAAACACTACTTTGAAAAAGTGGGATCATAGTAAAGAAAAAAAAATGTCATTAAAAAATGGCATCGAAACACTACTTTGAAAAAATGGCATCACGATAAAAAAAAAGGTATCAAAAAAGTTGCATAAAAAATGGCATCAGTGGTAAACATGAAAAAATTGCTTCAAAAAAAAGTGGCATCAATGGTCAATGTGGGAGGAAGGAAGAGAAGGAAGGGGAAAGTGTAAGGAAGGGAAGGAAAGGAGGGAGGGGTACGTACGGTACAATCCCATCTAATTTATTTCGTGTAGGGTCTAATTACTTAATTAGATTTAAAAAAAAAAAACTAGTTGCCTAAATCACCCAAGAAAAATCCATATAAGAAGGGTACATCATCAAGTTTCAACTAAATCAATCCTACTAATGAAAGCTACCACTTAGTTTGCATCTCTCTTGCAATGATACATTTCTGTCTTCACAAACAGAGTCATAATGTTGTAAATATCCTTCTCAGTTATTAGAATCTATCATGGAGTGTTCCATCTCTTATTAATGGTGTTGATGACCCGCAAGTCTGTTTTATCCTTTAATAATTAGCTTACGAATGCCACTTTTTTTTTTTTTTTAGGTAAACCAAGGGCAAGCCCTCACTCCAGGGAGTGCTTTATTAGAGGTCAAAGCAAATTACAAGGAGCCCAAGGAAGCCAGAGCAGCCCCTTGTGCATCCAATTGAAGAAAAAGAAGCCCCTCAGGGGGAACAAGGTCCAAAATAACACAGCCAAGAGGCCTTGAAAAAGCAGTTTTGGCAAGAACGTCAGCTAGCCGGTTGCCATCACGACGAACATGACGGAATTGGACGGACCAACTCCTACTAAGGAAGCCATGGCAAAAGGTTACCAGGCTCGCACTAGGGTGCGAAGGGGGAACACCGTCCTCCAGAAACTTCAACGCTGATTCCGAATCCGACTCGAACAGCACCCTTCTGAATCCACGGGACCACGCAACTTCAAGTCCTTTCGCCAACGCCCATAGCTCGGCATTTATCACTGAGCAGACTCCGATGTTATGCGAAAACCCCACAAGCCATTCCCCAAACTCATTGCGAGCCATGCCTCCGGCGGCTGCTTCACCAGTGCATCTGACGGCTACGTCCACATTGAACTTGATCCAATCGTTCTCCAGGGGGAGCCAAGTTGGGGGATGGATCGGTTTTTGATTTTTCGGACTCAGAACAGTAGACCTACGTTTGGCATTTCTATACTCCGCAACCGATCTCCAGTAGAGCTCCGGGTGCAGGGCTGGATCCCTCTCCCCATTGAACACCATGTTATTTCTCCGAATCCATATTCTCCACAGCGCCACACCAAAGAAGGCCTTCCACTTCCCTGAAGAGGCTCTCGCCGTTCCTGTCAGCAGATTATAGCGCATCCAGGCAGCGAACGGAAGTGAAAAGAACTCCTCCTTCCTCGCGTCCTCCACCACCTGTACCTAGAAAGCTTTAGCAGAACCACAGTCCCTAAACAAATGGATAAGAGATTCCGAGGAAATATGACAGCAAGGGCAAATATCAGAGTTACCGAGGTGTCGACGAAGGCGCTCGAGGGTCGTCATGACCCCTCCCTTAGCGAAAGACCAAACAAACATCTTGATCTTCTTAACCACCTCCAAGCTTCAGATCGACATAAAAAATAGGTTGTCACACATGCTAGTTTTACACAAGCCCCCAATGTTGAGGTAACCCGAGCTTGTGGTGTACCCGCCATTATTACTCATGGGCCAGCAAAGCGTATCCTCCATGTCGACAACCGTAGCAGCAGCGATCAGGAGAAGAGCCGACGTTGGGAGGAGCCCAGCGAAAACCTACTAATTCTAACCCCGACCCATCTCCCACATGTCCGAGACCTTGGCATCCGAAACAACGGGAAGACCGATCGCCAGATCTCGCAAAGGCGAATCGCCCACCCGAGTGTCTTTCCAGAATAGAACTTTACTCCCGTCACCGATATTCCATCGCAGCTTAGGCTTCAGTACAATCTCCGTGGCCTTCTTGATACCCTTCCACACATGTGAGGCGGCAGCCGAGCTCTCGAGGGCTTTGTTGGTGTATTTACTAACCATGATGTCCGACCACACACCCATTTCGTCGTTCAACAACCTCCACCCAAGTTTCGCCACCAGGGCGAGATTAATGTCCATCATTCGCCTAATACCAAGGTCACCCAGCGCCTTAGGGCGAGTAATCTCACCCCACGCAATTTTATGGATCCGTCTCCTTTCGGGGCTGGACCCCCATAGGAAGTTCCTGTAGGCTTTCTCAATGCTCTTGCACGTACTGGCAGGGAGGAGAATAGCGGACATCTTATACATCGGGATCGTTGAGAGAACCGCTCGAGTAAGCGTCGCACGTCCAGCTATGTTCAACAACGGCGCCTTCCATCTTGCCAGTTTAGCAGCAAATTTA
The DNA here is from genome assembly GCA_037127255.1 of Persicaria tinctoria. Classification (NCBI taxonomy): domain Eukaryota; kingdom Viridiplantae; phylum Streptophyta; class Magnoliopsida; order Caryophyllales; family Polygonaceae; genus Persicaria; species Persicaria tinctoria. Next base: position 55,292,837 of record JBANSL010000018.1, read on the forward strand.
TCAAATATGTGAGAGCACGTACCTTTATTCACCCGGTTATGGAGGGTGGGGATGCCAAGATAGTTCCCCAAGTTATCGGTAGCCTCGATCCCCCCTTCATCTTGAATTCTTGTGCGTAGATCCTCGGACACATTCTTAGAAACAAACACCTTAGATTTGTGAAGGCTCACTCTCTGCCCGGAAGACACGCAGAACGCTTCCAAGCAACCACGGATAGCCCTTCTATGCGCCACTGATGCCTCTGCGAAGAGTAATATGTCATCAACGAAGAACATGTGTGACAGAACAGGACCTCCTCTAGCTATGCGAATCGGCTGCCACCCTCCTTCATTCACCGTAGTTGAGATGAGGTGGATGAGTCTCTCCATACAGAGAATGAAGATGTACGGAGATATAGGATCGCCTTGCCGAATACCCCTCGTCGGCGTAAATTGCTCGATCACCTCCCCGTTCCAAAGAATCTGCATCCTCGAGGTCCGGATACATTCCATGATCCAGCCAATCCAGGTGCAGGAGAAGCCCACCAAGCCCAAGGTCTCCTCAATGAAATCCCAATTCAAGCGATCGTAGGCTTTCTCGAGATCGAGCTTCAGGCACATCCAACCTCTCCTCCCTTGCTTCCAGCGCATAGAATGGACAACCTCCTGGGCCACGATAATGTTATCGGAGATAAAATGCCCTGGAATGAAACAGCCCTGATGGGGTCCGACCAAGCGCTCCATAAAGGGTTTGATCCGCGTCGCCAGAATCTTTGTGATCGCCTTATAGATGACATTGCAAAGGCTGATGGGTCGGAAGTCCTGGATACGCTCCGGTTTCCCCACCTTCGGGAGTAGCACGATCAAAGTGTCGTTGACTCCGTCCGGAAGCTTGGACGACACAAAAAACTCCCGGACAAACTCAACAACAGACACCCCAACCGTGTCCCAACACTTTTGGAAAAACACCGACTGGAACCCATCGATACCAAGGGCTTTGTAGGCGCCTATATCCCTGAAAGCTTTCTGAATCTCCCTTCCATCAACGATGCTAGCTAGGCCCTCCCAAACCCCATCATCGAGCAGAGGAAACCGACCAGGCAACAACCCCTTCTCAAAGGAAGCTGAGGGAGGGGCATACAACTCTTTAAAATACTCGCAAGCCATAGCTTCAACCTCCTTACCTTCTACTATCCAACACCCGTCAACCCCCATGAGGCTCTCGATTATGTTTCTCTTCCTCCGGATAACAGTGGAAGTATGGAAGTAAGTCATGTTTCTGTCGCCGAAAACCAACCACTTGTCTCTCGACTTTTGAAAACATAATATCTCCTCTTGTTCGAGCATGAGATCAAGTTCCTGACGAAGTCTCGCCTCCCGCTCCCAATCCCCTGGATTGGGGTGCCTCGCCAGTTTGCGTTGAATCTCATCAACGTCACACAAGAGTTGCTCTTTCCTGCACTGGATCCTCCCAAAGACCTCCATGTTCCATTTGGTGAGATCCAAGCTAAGCGAATGCAAGGCCACAGGGGTTGGGCATTCACGCCTCCATTGAGAGCACACTAAATCCGAAAATTGTTCATGAGTGAGCCAAGCTGCCTCAAAGCGGAAGGGGCGCCTTTTCCTATCAAGAACCACCTTAGGGTTGATCTCAAGGAAAAGGGGAAAGTGATCGGACGAGTAACGAGGGAGATGGCGAACCCTTGCCTCCCGCCACTGCATCCTCCCAGGCCCATTGATGAGAATCCGGTCAAGTCTCTTAGAAACAATCCTGCCGCCAATAGAAGCTTTACTCCACGTAAAATCCTGACCAGTAAAGCCCAGGTCCACAAGCCTATGATTGTTGATGACATTCCTAAAAGTAGGCGCGTCCCTATGAATAGCGCCCGAGCCACCGGACGTCTCCTCAGAACTAGTAATATAGTTGAAGTCTCCTCCTACGAAGAGCGGTTCGTCAATAGCGTCCAGACACTCCGAAAGTCTTTCCCAAAACGTAATCCTCCTGGGAAAGGTGGGAGGGGCATATATGGCAACGATGTGGGCTCTAATTCTTCCAGCCATCCAAGAAGCATGGATGAAGTCTTCCACCTGCTCATGGATCAAGAGGTCGCAACGCTCTTTGTTCCAAAGCAGCCATACTCCTTCGGCGAAACCGGTAGCCTCAATACGCACCCAGTCAGAGAAACCAAGCTTAGAGCAAACCTTCTCAGCTTTATCGCCTGAGATCCTGGTTTCCATGAGCGCTAGGACGTCGACCGCGCACTTTTTCCTGATGAAATGAAGTGCCCTTCCGAAGCTCTTCTTGCATGCACCAAAACAATTCCAGAAGAGAAAGTTAAGCTTACTACCCATACCTAGAAATAAGAAAAGGAGAAAAAACCACAGACACAAATAAAAAGAACAGGGAAAGAAACGCGTAGTCAATCTGCAATCAGACTCCTCTGGTAGTTCCATCTGACCCAACAGTCCCGCTAGGGCTAGCCTCCCCCGCTACCGACAGCTGGGAATCATTCAGCACTGGCACACTTGGAAACCAAAATCTTCCTCCCAACGGCGCCGGGGCGGTGGCCGTTTGGTCACTTGACCAAGAACAGTTATTGTCGCCCTTATCCTCTTCCACCGTCTCCATGTCGATCGGAGCGGTCGTTCCATTCAATTCAGTATCCACAATCTGGGGAGTAGGCTTCCCTTCTTCAGCTTCGTCACTGTCATCGCTCCCCGGGGCGCCCTTCTTGACCCATTTGGTCTTCCCACCCTTTCTCTTAAACTGTGAGGGACGGTTGACTTTGATTTTTTTAGAATTGGGCTTCTCAGAGCCACTGTTATTACACACCGTTTGGGTCACTAAGGGCCCAGTTCCATCCGCTCTCAGGGGAGGCCCATTAGGAGACTGGCCCACGACGTGCCCAACCTCCTGCTCACTTTCCTTCGCACGTGTCGAAGATTTGGTTCTATCCTTCAAGGATCCCGCGCCGTCACTTCCCCCGACTTTATTCTTGGTATTGATCCCAAGATCTCCCGTGCCCCTTGACACCTCAAAATTCACCCCATTCTGCTCGTGCCCATTAATGCCTATCTCTTTTGGAATGGTCATATTACTGATATGGCTTTTCGATTTCCTTGCCGTCAGATTTCCTGACGAACCACCGGCAGTCGAGCTCCCCGCCGGAGGAGTTCTTCTCTTCGGAGCTGTAGGGCGGCCCCGCCTCGTCAGTCGTCACCACCATCCATGGCCCATGATGGCTTTCACCGGCTTCCGCAGTCACTAGACCCGCGCTAAATAATTGTTGGGAACTGCCGCTCGCCTTGTCTTCCTCCATAGCCTTCTCCTTCTTTCCATCACTCTCAGGGCATTGATTCCTTAGGTGGCCAATTCTTCCGCAGTCGAAGCAAACCTTGGGGATACCTTCATACTCGAGAAAGAATCGCTCACCATTAATGGTTATTGATCCCTTCAAGGGTTGCTCCAGCTCCACCTCAACACAATCTCTAGCAAAGTTTCCCCTATTCATATACATAGTATTTGATGTCTCTAAAGTAGCCATGTTGAAATGCACAGTTTAGTTCCATATTCTATACACTTTGCATATTTCGGGTTGGAAATATGTCGAATTTATGTAATATATGCTTATTTGCCAGAAATTGAGATCTACATAAGTTTCTGTTTAATATTGCAGAATATGGAGCCATTTCGGGAGAAAAACCAAGAAGCAAAGACCGGAGCTCAAAGCTACTCGATATCGACAAGCTTTAGTCGATATCGACAAACCATGTCCGGACACACCCTGATCGAGGACAAGCTGATCGAGAAACTGAAGACGAGCCAACCCGACTCCAGAGAATTACTCGAGATCGAGTACGTTACTCGAGATTGACAAGAGTTGAGAGTCAGCCCGGAGTCGAGGAGAAGAACCTGATCGGGTAGCCGAGGAGCACTGATCGACCTGACCAGGCACCCGGACGCTGAGCAACACTTTCCTCGATATCGAGGAAACTCCTCGATATCGACAAAGCCGAGAGCACCTGTCCGAGCAGTGTCGAAGAGAAGCTACTCGACAAGCCAAGCCGCCTAGTCTATGAACCCAGTCAACTCAATATCGAGTTATTTACTCGATATCGAGGACCCAGCGCCACACTTCCGAGCATGTCGAGGACCTGCTACCCGACCTGCCGAGCCAAGCTGAAGTCGACGTCCATGTAACTCGAGATCGAGTAACTCTACTCGAGATCGAGGAAAGCTGTCCGGGAGCGCGTTACGCGGTTTGAGCTGTCCTACTCGGATTGGGATTACTTGGGGTCGAAGATTGCCGAGTTCTATCCGATTCTATCAAGATCCATCATGGAAGAGAAGATTTATCGACTTGAAGATATTTTAGGCTTTTAGATATAATTTCCTTTTAGATTTATTTATGTTATTTCATTTATTTATCTTTAAAGCTTTTAGATATAGATTTAGATATAGATAGATATTTCTATCCTTGAATAGCAAGAAGTAGAAGGCTATAAATAAAGCCCATGGGGATGATTTTAGGAATCATCCAATTCACAAGTTAGAGAAGTAGTTCCACAGATACGGTTTAGGAGTTCGAAGGTTTTAGGGTTTTGGCATTCAACGAGAGTTGGATTGCCGGGATTGTAAAGGCTTTGAATTTAGTTTAATGCAAGTTTCTTTTCATACATCAATGTCTGAGGTTGCAATGAAGCGCGAGTAGTCCACCCACTTCTGGGGTTGGGGCGAGCCCAACGATAGCCCTGCGTATTTGAGGTAAAGATCCGACTTTTATCATGTTTTGAGCATCTACTACTTGTTTTGTGTTTATTACCCATCTAATGGAGGTCCATGTTAACAACTTGGATTGTAAACATAAAATCAGTAGATACAATTAGGGTTTCTTGAAAGAGTTGTCTAATTGTTGGAAAAGGTGAAAGCTTAGTCCTTCGATGCAAGTTATATGATTATATTTTTTATTCTTGTCTTATGCATGCTTGGTTATCGTTGTTGCAAACCCCAATCTTGGAAGTCTTTTACATACAGTTTATTTTCGAATCCCAAAAGCCTTTGTCTTTATTTTATTTCGTTTTACTTTATGTCTTACTCGATCTCGACCAACTTTGGTCGATCTCGAGTTACTGATCTACGATCCAGAATCGTTGTAGCTTCTGTGTGCAGATACTCGACAATAGCATCATCGACATCGACGAGTCTACTCGATCTCGAGTAAGGCTTACTCGATCTCGACCAAAACCGCTGGGTGCTGCTGCTGCGCTGCTCGACTTGTCCGATCTTCTGTCGACTAACCCTAGTCGAGATCGACAACCTGTGGTCGACTTCTGACGTGAGATTCCTCCGCTGCCTAGGATCCGCTAACACGCTTCCTCGTGGATCGATCCTGACTTCCCACTGCTGCAATGGGAGGAAGTCTTGTAATCATTTGCAAGAGACGAAATCTGGTTTGCTTTGCTTTAGTCGTATTTTATATTTGCATTCTCGATTTTCCTCCTTACAACAAATTGGCACCGTTGCCAGGGAAGCTACCATTCACGCCTTAGGTAGTTAAATCTCACGTCTACTCTGAGTTACTTTACAGGTGTATGCGCCGTTCTGGTCAACCACCTGAGTTTGACGACTTAGACGATCCGGAACGCCTCTTACACATCCAAGCTAAGCTAAAAAGAGCCATGGCGGCCGCAGAAACACAGGAACAACTGATGCAGAGGCTTAGAAGGGAACTAGCCACAAAAGATGCTGCTATCGCCGCTGAGAAAGCAGCAAGGGAACAAGCAGAAGCTGAGCTTGCCCAATACCCAACCACGGTAGAGGAATATATGCACCCGACTCTCGTCGTGCCTGAATCGGCGATTCTAATCCCTGAAAACTCTTTTGAAATTCGCACTCAATTCCTTATAGAGCTTAAAAATAACGCTTTTTATGGCAAATTTAATGAGTGTCCTCTTGAACATATTACCAATTTTTCTGACATGTGCCATACTCTTGCTGAAGGTACAACTCTGGAATATGTCAAGATGAAGGCTTTTCGCTGGTCTCTCGCTGGACCTGCACTGAAGTGGCTTGAAGGGCTGAAACCAAGATCCCTCACAACATGGGCCCAAATGGAGCAAGAGTTTCTCAACAAATTCTCCCCTCCTGCCAAGACAACACTCCTCCGCCAGAAGATCACAACTTTCAAATAGAAGCCTGGGGAGCCGCTAGCGAAAGCATGGGAACGATACAAAGAGCTGCTGCGATCTTTCCCTACTTATGGACAGCCACCCTACGTCATTCAAGAGATCATCTTTAATTCTCTTGACCAAGTCACTAAGGACAGGATCAACCAGTACACTCTATATGAGTACCTGACGATGCCACCAATCGACGCATGGGGTGTACTTGACAAGCTCACCAATTATGACAACAAATATGGGTCTACTACAAACTATGAGGAGAACTCCTATGTCAGGCCAACACCATCTATGCCCCTCTATGAGCCTGCCAAGGAGATTGACCCAGATGTCAGGGAGCAGTTCTACAGAGACCAAAATCGCAAGCTCCTCAAGCAAGTCAAGTATCTCTTTGTTAACCAGCCTTGCATCGAATGCGGATCACAGCGGCACACCATTACTGAGTGCCCACACATAGAGCAAGTTAGGATGGCAGAGACACATGAAGAGGTAGCTTACGCAGGGGGTCCCAATCACTATATGGGGGATCAAAGGTTCTATCAACCACAGTGGAACCAAGGTCCTCCTAGGAACCCCCCGCCATACAGAGCTCCAGGACATCCAAAAAGGGATCAAAAGAAGGATGACTTATAACTCGTCCCAGAAGAGATGCGCCGAAATCATGCACATCAGCAACAGTCTACAAGCGCCATTAATAATCAACTCCAGAATTTCAACACAAAATTTGGGGAATTGGATATCTGGAAGAGAAGCATAGAGACACAGATGGGATAATTCGCTGCACAGATCCTACGACCATCCGGACAACTCCCTGAGCAAACAGAACCAAATCCTAAGGGGAAGACCGGACATGTCGCAGCTATCAAACTCATGAGCGGGCACCAATTACACGAGCCAGAGATCGGGAAGCACCAAGACAAAGCAGAGTAGCAACTCGACAAATAGCAGCAATTCGATATCGAGGAGCCCCTGCTCGATATCGACAAAAATCTGGTCGACACAGAGGAGAAGCCAGTCTCAGACTCCACTGCACCACCCAGCAAATCGAGATCGACAAGCCTACTCGATATCGAGGAAGCTCCAGTCGATATCGACAAAAACCTGGCCGATGTCGACGAATCTGCAACACCTCCGACGTCTGATCTGGCTCCAAAGCAGAAAAAGACATTGCCTTTCCCATCCAAAGTACTGAAAGATCCCACTGCATGTAGGTTTAACCGTTTTGTTAATATACTGCAAGAACTAAATATCTCTATTCCTTTTACAGAAGCCCTGCAAGAGATGCCTGGATATGTCAAATTTCTAAAGGAAATCCTGAGCAAGAAGCGATCCGTCTCAGTGATCGCCGGAGAATGCAAAGTACTCCACTTCCCTGAAAAGAGACCTGACCCTGGTAAGTTTTCTGTTACTGTGGGATTTGGTCAATATATATATGAGTCCCTGTGTGATTTAGGAGCAAGTGTGAGCATCATGCCCTTATCAATCTGGCGGAAGGTAAAGATAGGATGCATAGAACCCGTGGATGCCAAACTATGCACGGTAAACAATACAGTAGTCATCCCTACATGTATAGTTGAGAATGTCCCCGTCCAGGTTGGTAAATTCTTTGTTCCAGCAGATTTCCTTATTATAGATTGTGATGAAGATCCTACTAGCCCTATTATTCTTGGTAGACCATTCTTAGCCACTACAGATGCCAAGATTAGTGTCAAATAGCGATCGCTCACCTTCACCATAGGCGACGAGGTTTTAGATTTCTTTTTTGGCCCTACAAAAGAGGAAATTTCATGGCTGGAGGTGAAGAGCATCAGCAACCACGGGACCAGGCAAACAACGGAGGAAGACACCAGGAGACAACTCGAGATCGACAAAGGCTCCTCGATCTCGACTAAGGTGCTACTCGATCTCGACAAAAGTTCATCGATATCGACTTCCTCTGCTGAACACCAGACTTGCCAGGAGCCTAAGTATGGGGTCCCTGTACTCGATATCGACCAACCGTACTCGATATCGACTAACCCCGAGCCCGAAGATTTCTGTTTTGGGCCTGAAAAGGTAAGTTCAGGTATGAGCTCCATCCCTCCTCATGAACACTAGACTTGCCAGGAGCCTAAGTATGGGGTCCCTGTACTCGATATCGACCAGCCGTACTCGATATCGACTAACCCCGAGCCCGAAGATTTCTGTTTTGGGCCCGAAAAGGTAAGTTCAGGTATGAGCTCCATCCCTCCTCAGTCCATTAAGAAATTTATAAATAATTCAAGGGGAGGTAAGACCCCATGGCGAGAGAATCTGCGGAAACTGCAAGCTGGAAAGAAAAAGAAGGGAGCCAAGGGAGACTATGCAAGCAACCACCTATCAGTTGAGCTTGCATGCTACCATCAGGACCTAGATGATCCAGGAGAAGGGCCAAGTACAAGCGGGCCCCACATTAATGGTCCTTGAGCGCAAACGGAGAAGTCGGCCTAGCGACTCTAAAATCTAGAGCATGTATATAAAACTCTTTATGAATTTTGGGACTTTGGAACTTTTTTATTTTGGTTTTGGTTTTTGTTTTTGGTTTTTTTGTTTAGTTTAGAATACTTCATGTGGAAAGTCTTGTTTTTGTGTGCAATCTAACACTTTTAGGTCGGCAAGAAAGGATCGCGAAAGGTGGAAAGAAGAAGTCCCTGAAAAACAGTCGGAATCGACTAAGGCCAAGTCGACAACGACCAAGAGGAGCATCCCAGAAGTTACTCGATATCGAGTAGGCCAACTCGATATCGACTAAGCCAGACGTATCTCCTCGCCTTCAGAATCCACTGGACGCAGACACCTTCCTCGATATCGAGTACTGTACTCGATATCGACAAGAAATTTTACTCGACATGCCTTGTTTTGCCTTCCTCGATGTGTTATTCGGTGAGTTCCTTCCTTTACTCTGGTTTTTATTTGATTGTATACAGTGGGGACACTGTATATTTGATGTATGGGGTGGAGGAATGGCTCATTATCATTATTATATGTTTTAGTCTTGCTTTTTGGTTTTACATGGTGAAATTTTATTTTTATGCATTCATGTTTAAGTTTTATGCATTCAAGCCTTTTGTCATACTTTAGTCTTATTTTGTTAGTTACATAAAAAAAAATGTCGAAAAAAGGAAAAATGCATGTTTAAAATTTTGCATTGTCTTAAGTTTTTATACCCTAACTTAGATGTCCTATGATGATAAATAATGACTGACTTGATCATGTAAATCCTATGACATGTTTGGAAGGTTTAGCCTAAGTCCTCGAAATTGTTTTTATGTGGATTGTAAATTTGTGATGAAATTGAAAACATATGATCCCAAGCTAAAGGTTGAAATCCAACAAAAATTATCCTAGTGAGAATTTTGGCATTATAGGGAGAACATTAAAAATCTCTCTGCTTTCTTGAGTGTATTTACCCTTCCTATGCATCTCTAAATGTTGTGATAGTTATTCAAAGCCAATGCATTTATATGTTTATGAGAATGAGAATTAAATGATGGAGGCACCTTTTAAGCCAATTTTATCATCTCTTTACCTACCCTGCATTATCCCTACTTGAAGCCAGAACATTAGCCCAAGACTTTTATTATAAACTCCACAAAATTATCCTTAGCCAAATTGAGCCTGGCCCCCATTTGGGACGTAAGACTTAGAGTTGGTTGGAAAAATGATTTGTGGAAGGAATGAGCTTGTGTTTCATTTCAAGTAAGAAGGATTTTTGAATTTATTGAGATATGGGTTGGTTTTATCTTGCTATGCATACTATGTAAAAGGATTTTTGGCTCACCCTATAAATGCACTAGTTCTAGTTTATTTTCGTTTTTCATAAAAAAAAATCGAAAAAAGAGAAAAAGAGAAAGAAAAGTTTGTGTATATGTTTGTAAATAAAGTGCATGAGCCAAATTTACCTGATTTCTTTCATTTTCGCAAGATTAACACATTGGAGAGGGTATTCAAGTTTGAAAGGTTACGTACTTCATTGAGATAAGTTGGAGAGTTTGGTTGATACATATGATTGAGAGTTATGGTTTGGTTGAGTTGTGTTGGAGATTTAGGAGTCTTGATTCCCGAATATTATTAAGCACCACCTGGCCAAATAATTCCATACCCTTTTATTTCTTACCAAGCCCCATTACAATCCCGCCGAATGGAATCTTCTTTGAAGATTTCTATTGAGCAAAGTCCTCCTGATAATTCTTGTTGCATTTACATAATTGGTTGCGAAGTGGATTTATTTTTAAATTACAATGTTTATGAGATTGTATATGGAATTTAGTTGAGAGTTGATTTTCATAGCCTAAACACATTGAGAGTTGAGTGAAAACACTTTACCCTGTGAGGTTGGATTTATATTGCTTATGCCTATGGATCGCTCATATATGTGTGATGACGTTAACTTCACTTGTCTTACATTGCTACTACTTGAGATGTTGCTTTTGACAAAAGGCGAAGACTTGAAGGATTTGTTGTAGGTCTTGGTTATTGTTTGGTTATTGCTTGAGGACAAGCAAGTCTAAGTATGGGGTGATTTGATGTCTCTAAAGTAGCCATGTTGAAATGCACAGTTTAGTTCCATATTCTATATATTTTGCATATTTAGGGTTGGAAATATGTCGAATTTATGTAATATATGCTTATTTACCAGAAATGGAGATCTATATAAGTTTCTGTTTAATATTGCAGAATATGGAGCCATTTTGGAAGAAAAACCAAGAAGCAAAGACCGGAGCTCAAAGCTACTCGATATCGACAAGCTTTAGTCGATATCGACAAACCATGCCCGGACACACCCTGATCGAGGACAAGCTGATCGAGAAGCTGAAGACGATCCAACCCGACTCCGGAGAATTACTCGAGATCGAGTACGTTACTCGATCTCGAGTTGAGAGTCAGCCCGGAGTCGAGGAGAAGAACCTGATCGGGGAGCCGAGGAGCACTGATCGACCTGACCAGGCACCCGGACGCTGAGCAACACTTTCCTCGATATCGAGGAAACTCCTCGATATCGACAAAGCCGAGAGCACCTGTCCGAGCAGTGTCGAAGAGAAGCTAATCGACAAGCCAAGCCGCCTAGTCGACGAACCCAGTCTACTCGATATCGAGGACCCAGCGCCACACTTCCGAGCATGTCGAGGACCTGCTACCCGACCTGCCGAGCCAAGCTGAAGTCGACGTCCATGTTACTCGAGATCGAGTAAGTCTACTCGAGATCGAGGAAAGCTGTCCGGGAGCGCGTTACGCGGTTTGAGCTGTCCTACTCGGATTGGGATTACTTGGGGCCGAAGATTGCCGAGTTCTATCCGATTCTATCAAGATCCATCATGGAAGAGAAGATTTATCGACTTGAAGATATTTTAGGCTTTTAGATATAATTTCCTTTTAGATTTATTTATGTTATTCCATTTATTTATCTTTAAAGCTTTTAGATATAGATATAGATATAGATAGATATTTCTATCCTTGAATAGCAAGGAGTAGAAGGCTATAAATAAAGCCCATGGGGCTGATTTCAGGAATCATCCAATTCACAAGTTAGAGAAGTAGTTCCACAGATACGGTTTAGGAGTTCGAAGGTTTTAGGGTTTTGGCATTCAACGAGAGTTGGATTGCCGGGATTGTAAAGGCTTTGAATTTAGTTTAATGCAAGTTTCTTTTCATACATCAATGTCCGAGGTTGCAATGAAGCACGAGTGGTCCGCCCACTTCTGGGGTTGGGGCGAGCCCGACGATAGCCCTACGTATTTGAGGTAGAGATCCGACTTTTATCATGTTTTGAGCATCTACTACTTGTTTTTTGTTTATTACCCATCTAATGGAGGTCCATGTTAACAACTTGGATTGTAAACATAAAATCAGTAGATACAATTAGGGTTTCTTGAAAGAGTTGTGTAATTGTTGGAAAAGGTGAAAGCTTAGTCCTTCGATGCAAGTTATATGATTATCTATTTTATTCTTGTCTTATGCATGCTTGGTTATCGTTGTTGCAAACCCCAATCTTGGAAGTCTTTTACATACAGTTTATTTTCGAATCCCAAAAGCCTTTGTCTTTATTTTATTTCGTTTTACTTTATGTCTTACTCGATCTCGACCAACTTTGGTCGATCTCGAGTTACTGATCTACGATCCAGAATCGTTGTAGCTTCTGTGTGCAGATACTCGACAATAGCATCATCGACATCGACGAGTCTACTCGATCTCGACCAAAACCGCCGGGAGATGCTGCTACGCTGCTCGACTTGTCCGATCTTCTCTCGACTAACCCTAGTCGAGATCGACAACATGTGGTCGACTTCTGACGTGAGATTCCTCCGCTGTCTAGGATCCGCTGACACGCTTCCTCGTGGATCGATCCTGACTTCCCACTGCTGCATCGGGAGGAAGTCTTGTAATCATTTGCAAGGGACGGAATCTGGTTTGCTTTGCTTTAGTCGTATTTTATATTTGCATTCTCGATTTTCCTCCTTACAACAGTATTGTGGTCGACTTTGATAGGCTTGCCGAGCCCCTCGGCTACCCTCATTAGCACCTCTTCCTGATATAGAACCATTGGAAGATCCAGAATCCGTATCCACGCCGGAACTGTCTTGATAACCTCCTTAACTTTAAGGCTTCGACTTACATGACTGATTTTAGAAGAATATACTTATGAGTTATGAAAAACGTCCATGACCTCTTTTAATTTATCCCTAATAATACAACCAATAAAAAAAATTAAAATAATCTAACCAAGCCATCAAAATTTAACTTGTACAAATGTGGTCCAATGCCATTACATGGAAAATTGAAAATTCTCCAACAAAGAAATCAAAGAAGGGGACACATTCGATAGGGATGATTTACTTCGGTTTAACCGTTAAAATTCGTAGATTCCTTACATAATAAATGATGGAATGGTTTAATACGTATATACCACAAATGTTTACTTGAGTCTAACTTGTCATACACTCATACCTTTTCTTTTTTTTTTTTTTTGTTTCTGTCTAATACATACCACAAATTCTTACTTGCATCTAAAATATCATACCATTCATTTTTTTTTTTTGGTAAAAAATCATACCATTCATTTTGATTTTTGGTAAAGAGAGATGACATTCGTATACGATAGTCATGAGACGATCAAAGTAAATGCGTGAATTTTCGCAATCATAGCGCGCTTGGTGAGATCATGTGCATTTGTTTCCTTATCGAAGAGAAGGGCGAGATCAAAGGTGCGTTCCTCGTCATAACAATAAAAAATAAAAATAAAATTGAAATTCAATACGAGAAGCAAAATACATTATATTTTATATAATATATATATATACCCATGGACCTGTATTTATATGAATTGCTCAGCCAATATTAAGATGAATGAAGAACATGAAATTAATTATGAACTCCCTTGCTTGTGATAAATAAGAAGGCCAACTCTACAACCCACGGTATAACAGTTGTAAATTTATATTAAAAAAATTTCAAAAATTATATTTACCTTTTAAACAAATGTTTACAAAAAAAAAATGTTGATAATGATTTTTTAATTTTTTTTTATATAAATCAAAGATTGGTTATTTTTTCATATAATTTTATAAAAATTTTAAAACATGATTTCTCACCAATTTTTCATAAACATCTACTCTCAGTGTTAATTAAAACTTGTTGTTTACTATTCAGACACGTTTTTTTAGATTTCTAAAAGATATACTATAAAATATTAATATTTTTTACATTTTTTTTTATAAATTCATACTTAATAATAAATAAGTATGAAATTATGAACAAAAATTATTTAAAAAGTTAATATTTTATATATATTTTTTAACGCCTAAAAAGCGTATGTGAATAGTAAACGTCAGTGTTCTAAAAATCGCGCCTAGGCACCGCCTGGGCGGCGCCTATGCGCTAGGCGGCAGGGCACCTAGGAATTTTTAAGCCTAGGCGGGCCTCTAGGCGGTAATCCGCCCATGCGGGCCTCTAGGCGGTAATCCGCCTAGGCACCACCTAGTCCCGCCTAGACCCTGCCTAGGCCCGCCTAGGGGACATCTAGCCCGATGATTATTCAATTTTAGCTTTTAGGAATGTGATTAATCAACTTAGAGTTTTGTTATCCCTATGTTGAGATATATTTGTTTTTTAGTCGAACCTATAGTTTTGGATTTTAGAACGTTTAGAGTCGTTAATCGGACGCCTACTTTTGCATTTATTTACTTTAATGTTAGTTAAACACGACAAAATTTGGGTTTATGAGTGTATTATGGATTATTATTACATTATATGAATTATTTACATGTGTTATGCGTTAAAATACAAGAAAATTATTAAGTTTGTTCCATGTCCGCCTAGGCGGCGTCTGGGCACCTGCCTAGCCGCCTAGGCGCTAGGCGGCCACCCACCGCCTAGCGCCTTTTAGAACATTGGTAAACGTAGAGTTTTAATTAACGGAGAGAGTATCAGAATTTGTTTAAAATGTAAATATATTTTTTTGATAATGTTTTAATAAAAATTTATAACATATACTGTACATAATTAAGTGTTACACAACGTTGATGATTGTAGATGATCCTCTCTCTGGTAGACTATTGGGTTTTTGGTGGGCCCTTTGGTGCACAGTTGGCCCAATGGTCACAAGGATGGCCTTTTTCATTCATGTGGGCAATGCTGAAAAATGGACGGTAGGGATCGAATAAGGCCAACAAGAAGGGATGGTCCTTTTCCAGCCCTCATCCCATGTTTCTGCAATTTGATTGATTGTGATTGTGACCGCACTTAATGTTGTTAAATGATAGGAGTATTTAGAGTTGTAGAGTTGGTAATCGGGTGATTTGGGTTGGTTTAAATTTTAATCGGATTAATTCAAATTCAAATCAATAATGAGTTTAATCAAGTTCAGATCTAGTCGTGCCTGGTTTGGGTTTTTATCGGATCAAGTTAGTTTCAGGTTTTAGGGCCGTTTTTTGGTACCATCATTCGGGTTCGGGTTATCATTAGGTCAAGTTAAAAGATAAAACTAGATTTTCATTTCGATTTAATGTTCAAGTTGATTTGGGTTCAGGACATTTCATGCTTAGGTCAGTTCGGATATTGATTCAACTCAGGTAATAAATTTGAATAAGTTTTGGGTTGAATTAAATTGTTTGGGTTAGATTTTCCGACTTGGATAAGATTTTATTAGCTCTAAGGGCAATTTTATCGGCCCTTTTAGTGTATAGAATATTAGGACTTTTAATATTATAAAATTAGAACAGTAGAAAATGGGATACTACACTAATACTTCGGTAGTATCGATACCAGAAGACTTTAATTCTGTGCCACACCAATTTCTTTTGCAGGTAAAGAGGAGGACATGTGTCAGCCTTTTATTCGGCTGCAAGAGAGGCACATGGATGGAGGACACATGTCCTGGGACGGATGACCGAGATGAAAGCTGAAAAAAAATCAATTTTACCCATTAAAATCAAGTTTTCGGTAAAAAAAATAATCATAGTACTAGATTCATTTTTATCTACATGTAGACATCAATTTTGAATATTTTTGAGTATATTTGTTATTAAAATATTTCTCTTTGATTATAAATATGCAAATGAATATAATAATATAGTTCGCACTAATAATTGTTTATTTAATTAATGCCGCTTTTGTTTATTACCACAATACTAGATTCATTTTTTTTTTACATGTAGACATCCTTTTGTTTATTTAATTAATATCGTTTTTTGTTTGTTATATATAGTTCGCACTATTTCATTTATAAATAAAATTAATTTAATATTAATATTTTAATAATAATAAATTAATATAATAATATAATCGAGAATGAAAATAATTGTTGGGGAGTGGTATATTTGTAAATTGAGTGAGTATGAAAAGATGAGTTTTGAGATACTAGAAATGTTATTGATAAAGTGGGAAAAATGAGAATGAGATGCTAGGATGACGTGGCGGAGAGAGAAGAGTAAAATATTAGTATAGACTATCCGCACTGCCAGAATATCGCCAATCACACGGTGGCGGTGACAAAATTCAAAACCGTAGGGAAATAATGTGGTTTTAGTTTTGAAAACCGTAGAAAAATTCACGGCCACGGAGTTGGAAATCGTGGGCTTAGCCCAAAACAAAAAAAAACCCAAAAAAATAAAGCCCAAAACAAAACCCAAAAAAAAAACCCTAAAAAGAGGCCCAATTTCCCGCTGCCACAGTTCTGGAAACCATGAGAACTGTAGCACGCGGATTTTCGAAGACCTTTTATAGTTTTTTTTCCTGGCGGTGTAACAATTTTCTTACAATTTGAGAAGCTGTGGCAGCGACAATTGCTACGGTTTTCAGAACTGTCGCCACATTATTCCCCACGGTTTTCGAAACTGTGACAACTCAGATTCTCACGGTTTTCGGAACTGTGACAGCCACCGTGTATTTGGCGAGAAATTGACCGTGCGCTCAGCAAACCTGCTCGATAAACATGATCTAACAGGATTGGTGCCTATATATGTAACAAGAAAGACCCGATTATCCTTTTCTTGAGGGAAGTTACGTCAATTCAATATTTGCCTGTTCTATAATTTCATACTCCATATCATTACTGATTCTTCTACTATACTATTACTATGCCGTTATGCATCCTCTCTTTTTAAACCAAAACTCTAACTTGTCATTTTCACGATTAATGATTATGAAAATGAATAAGTGGTGGCTCTGTAGTTGGGTTATGCACAACCCCGGGGGTTCATGTGTCTCATGGGACGAACTACTTAGGTTTATTTTCTTTGTCGATAGCTTCGTTTTGATATATAATACGCCTTAATCTGATATATGAGTAAAAGTTATGAATGTTTAAAAATCAAATGTATATTAATTACTTTAATTTTATTTCAATAGACTATAATGCTTTTATATTTTACTTAAATTAATATTCACATACTATAATTCATCTCGAGAGCTTCGAAATGAGAGCTAGCTTATATTAATCATTTTGACAATTAAATAAGAAGTTACGCAAGTTTAATTTTTTTTAATATTTGGTTATACATTATTATATGTTATGAGTGCAACAAGCTATATATATTAACTAGGGTTATTATTTGAGCCAAAACAAGTCTAGTATTGTTTTATTATATTTAGCTCATTTAGAAACAAGTCAAGCTCGAGTCGAACTCATATTTGAACTTGAGCTCATACTCTACTTGTTTAGTAAATGAACGAGCTTGAGCCGAGTTTTTTTCCCAAGTATTATGCAACTTTACTTGCTCATGACATAGTAACTTATAAGAAAATTTGTAAACTTCACAAAATATATGCTATTTGAGTTTCAAATGAGCCGAGTCAAGTTTTTTTTTTTGAAGCAAGATAAGAATTCGATTCCCTAGACAACCCTAGAGAAATCGAGAGACCGGAAGCCGGTAGATGGACTAACCATCATGTACAACAAGAAGCAAATGACAGAAGCAAATGACAGAAATGAAATTACAGAAGCAAATGACATAAATAAAATTATAAAATAAACATACAAGACATCCTACACTAAAATACAAGATAAAGAGACAAACGAAACGATCGGTCTAAAGGACGACGCACACAGAGAACTCTGGGGAACGTCGGGTGTCAAAGCGTCAAGCATAAAAATGTGCTCATAATCAAATCATTTTGTAAAATGAAGCTCGAGCCGAGCTTTTATTGAGAAAAACTCGAGCCAAGCTCTAGCTACTTAGCTCATATAACAATCATAATCTTAACTTAATGTTTATTATATTGCATTTTCTATACTTATTCAGTTCAATTTTTTTTTTCCGGATATTTCATTTATATATTTATATTTCTTTTATTTAGACGCGAAAAAAATGATAGCGTTTTGTCATTAATCGATGGCATTTTATCTTAAAATAAAAATCATTTCTTATCGTATTATATACAATTCTGTATTTCAATTTAATCCAAAACTATATCGTACATATATGAATGTATGATTGTGCCCCCCTCCCAAATTTTTCTGGCTCCGCCATTGTGCACAACACACGTATCTGAACTGGTAAACATATAAATATTTTTAAGGAATGGGAAACTGACGTACACGATCAAAATCTTGACGATTACACAGTAACAATCATAGATTTAGAAGTTGTGGGAGATTTAACTGGTTACGGTTTTAATAACCTCACGGTTTGTCAAATCATGAGCTATTAACAATTGAATATGAGTTTAAAGGGGCGGTAAAAGTTGATTTCAGGATTGTAGAGAGGTAAATCGCCATGAGATATCTGCAATCTCACGGCGATGTACCTCTCTGCAATCCATATTACTTTAAAGTAAATTAAAAATTAAAAATAAGATTTAGCTCTTTCTCCTTATCTTTTTTTTGCACGACATTTTCCCTCCCGTGCCCAGTATCCACTCCACCCTTGCTACATAATTGTTCTTCTTTCAAGTCTCCACCATCAATTGACCCTTTTCAAATTATAACTTTTACACTTTAACCCATCAACGTGCTCTATCTCCTTCTACCTACAAAATTCATATACAAGTATCATGCAATCAATTGCAAAACCTCCCAAATTTCCTTTTTCTCCCCTTCTTCTACAACAATTTTCAGGAATCTCTAACAAAACTGAAAATGATTTCAAACTAAATCATACCTTTTTATAAACGAGTTTGATAATCACACAGTGAAAATGTCGCAAAATGCATGGTGGAAGGGAGTGAGTGCGAATTGCAAGTGCGCGGAACGTGGTACACGCACAAAGCACATGCACGGAAGAAGGCGAGTCCTGCCAAAATAGTGGGAGTTGTTCAACGGTGTACACGGACTACGGATACACAGTTAGACCGACTTTGCACTGCGCCTGCACGCTAGTCTCGCGCAATTTAATTCCCACTTTCACCTTCCTACATGGTTAATTGATTATGCAGAAGACATCCCATGGTCAATTAGTTTGAATATCACAGTATAACTGTTGATGCCCAAAATACTAAAAAAGAAAAAAACCAGAAATAAAGGAAGAAAGGAATAAAACTGAACCGCAGACAAGGAATAAAAATGCTCCGCGGACGGCGGATACAAAAGGGGGATAGGAAGTGTCCGACATCCCCCCCCGTCCACGTGTCGCCACCCGGAAAACACGTGGCAACCAGTAAACCACAAATGGCGAAATAGGCAGGTTGACGTGTCTCGGAGTCATTTCTTACCCTGACTATAAAATCCAAGAATCACTCTGAAGAAAGGGCTTTTTGGACAAACGGGAAAGGGAAATATTGAAGATAGTAGGAAACATAGGAACGGCTAAGTCCGTAGAATATTTCAGCTATCAACTCGACAATTTCGCGTAGAACTAAAATCTTCATGAAAGGACTAAGCCAAGGATCATAGGTATTGGGAGCTTAGATACGCTGAGTTTACATCGTAATGTTTCATACCCCCTGGATGAACCTCATCCCTTCTAAAAGGCCTTGATGAGGCCACTGCCCAAGAAGCGGATTGAGCCAAGCGCCAAACCACGCGGCACTGGTGAATGCCTTTAGTAATCCGCAGATGGTTAATTCAGGTAAGACTGTATATCATTAAAAGGTCATCGCGGCCCAGGTCAAGGTGTCCCCCTCAGGAAGGAGAACATAGAGGACACTTCTGGTAAGACCGCCGACCAATCAAATTCGCGCACGTGGCTTAAAACTCCCTTGCGGTGACGTAGAAAGAGGGTTTTTAATTTATGGTTTCATCACTGGTGTCGTCTTAGGGATACTCTCGCACTAAAAGGTTTCAAGGTATAGTGACAGGATTTTGCTTCTCACAGGATCCGCTACTTACAAAATTTTTGTTTTTAATCACAGGAAAATGAGTGAGTACATGGATAATGCGTCCAACATGATGAGTCAGGACGCCGCTGACAAGTTCGCAGAATCCAGCATGCAGGGCATGTCGGCTCACCCGAATGAGACCCCACATGCTTAATGGTTCTCGCCTTATGTACCCCCAGACTTCGGGCAACAAGGAGCAGCGTTCGGAGGCCCTCATTTCCATCAACCCAACCAGGAACATGCTTTTTTCTATGGGCACGATGGATACCAGGCCTATCAGCAAGGGAACCCGTACACAAGTTTCCCCCATAATGTGTATGACAACACTCGTTACGACTACTATCAGCCAAGGGGCTTTGAACACCCAAATCATCCGCCCCCCTTTAAGAACCAACATGCCAGTAAATATCACCGCGGAGAACGGTCTTCTAACGTCTCCACCTCTACTAGGACTGATCCGCCTCTTACAGGAGCAGGGGGCTTTGACTTAATACCGTCCGTCTTCACCAATGAAATCTATCGAGCCCTTGTTCCCAAGCGGTGGAGGGATGTAAATCTCATAAAGTAAGATGACACTACCAATGTTCTAAAAGGCGCTAGGCGGCCGCTAGGCGGTGGGTGACCGCTTAGCGCCTAGGCGGGTGCTTAGGCGGTGCCTAGGCGGACTTAGAACAAACTTGATTATTTCTTTATATTTTAATGCATAACATATATCAATAATTCATATAATGTAATAATATTCTATAATATCATTCATAAACCCAAATTTGTGGTGCTTAACTAATACTAATGTAAATAAACGCAAAAGTACGCATCCGACTAGCGACTCTAAGCCTCCTAAAATAAAAAACCATAGATTCGTTTCAAAAGAAAATACATCCTGACTTATGGGATAAAAAAAATTCTAAGTTGACTAATCACATGTCTAGAAGCTAAAATTGATTAATCGTCGGGCTAGGTGGGATTAGACGGGGTCTAGGCGAGACTAGGCGGCGTCTAGGCGGGATTAGGCAGTGTCTGGGCAGATTTCCGCCTAGGCGTAAAAATTCCTAGGTATCCTCCCGCCTAGCGCCCATGCGCCGCCTAGGCAGCGGCTAGGCGCGATTTTTGAACACTGGGCACTACTGATCCAGATGACCACATGTGCCATTTCATGACAGCCATGGAAATAAACGAGTACAACGACACGATGATGTGTCGCACTTTCCCTTCGACGCTGACAAAGATAGCCCTGACTTGGTTCACCAACCTGCCTGAGAACTCAATCGCCAGCTTTTCACAGCTCTCACTACAAAAAAAAAATTGTATTAGCAACGGCAGAATCCCATCGCCAATAATGAATTTGCCATCGCCAAAAACAGTCAGCGACGGCATAGCGACGGGAAATCAGTCATCGCTAATATAGGCGCGACAAAAGTGTTCTAGCGACGTCCCTTGCCGTCGCTAATGACATAAGCGACGGTATGAGCGATGAAAGAGAATGGCCATAATACCAACGATGACAATTCTGACATCGCTAAATTTATCCAAGGTGCCATTTCTGAAAACCTTCCCACCACATTTTCCCGCTTCTTCATTTAGCTTTTTTGCAACTCGTACCTGCCGTCGCCAAAAATTTGGGCCCCCACTTTTTCCTACCACATTTTCCCGCTCCTGCTATTTCCCCTTCGCCTGCTATATTTTTCCCCTTAATCTACCATCACAATCAAATAATTGAAGGTATTGCACAACCAACAAATCACCACAAATTCAACCCATTAACTTAAATTCATATATAGAGCAAAAATATATTCTAATGAAGCTCACAAGTAGGTTGATTGTTGCTTGAAAGTATAAAACCGAAATAAGAATTGAAAGTAAATTTAAGGTTTTCATTGATAACCACCTACATGGAACAAAAGGAAAATCATGAGGCTAAGCAAAAGCAAAATTTAATCTTGTTCATTCACCATTTAACCTTCTTGAGTAGGTGATTGTTGTGGGGAGATTTCTTCAGCATCTCCATTTTTAGCAGTTCCCTCTTCTGTCAATACGAGATGAACCCCCTCTTCTATAGACTCCCTTGGTTTAGAATTTGTTCCACACCCTATAATAGAAAACCAAAATAAGGAAAAAAATAACGAAAATACCTTTAGAAAAATTATCACACCATCCCTGAAATATTTCTCATATAAACAACTCCATTATATCTTCATGAGAAAAATATTAGGAGATGGTGTGTCAAATGGAGTTGTTGGCAGACAAAATATAAGCTTCTCGTAGCATAAGATATCTTCCAGAAAATGAAGGTACTGAGATGTTGGTAGACAAAATATAAGACAACATTTAATCTCACCGTCAATCTGTTTTCGTTAATCTTACATGGTAGACAAAATATTGTTTCCTGGTGTGATGCCATTTTCTTTTTGCTAAATATGTCATCGAAAATTAATTCCATGGAGATTTTTTATATGGAAGTTAAGGGTGCAGTTCCCAAACAGTAGGGGATCAACAAATTGCAATGAATCCCAAGGTTCTTATTCCATCTATTTAATGTTCCAGCAATTCCCAAATAGTATAACATCCTATTATTGTTCATTAATTATGTTAAAGACCACCCTCTCAAGAAATTGTATGCTCGATACAAGAAGGTTTATCAATACAAAATCTGTTTTACATCCCCAAAAGCATTCAATAACAAGTTGGTTCATGATATATTTAATGGTGGATAGTGGATATAGCAACTATGCTAATAAATATATGACAATTTCCAGGTTACATTCTTGAGATATACATCAAATGGTAGCGTAACTATTAGTCAAAAGACCATGATTTTTAGCTTTAACTCTAAACCCTCTAATGGATTTAGGATTGATATTAGTACTTTAGAATTATCTTATCCTTAGCTACTCAAGGAATCTGGTTATATCATAATTCTAAACATTTAATACTTATCAATGTCATGTTCAATAATACCATTTACAAAGCATCTATATAAGAGAGAGAAAATTATGGTCAAATCATAAAACAAGTAAAACACCCAAATAAATAAATTACCTTGGTGTGGCCCTTATTTTTAGAATTTCGGCCGAGGAATAATCTTCCCTGATGCACCTTGACCTCTTGAAACTCTTACTTTTGTACCATCATATGTATATCTAAACCCAATCTTACCGGGATTTCTATATAGTCAAACATGAGTAGTCATTACTCAAGGATACAATCAAGGAAAAATTGAAGTATAAATCTAGCATTGTCAAAGCAAAGTAAAAACACATTTGAGACATGTAGAGGAGCTTCAACTGAAAAAACCCCTCCCTCGTGACCTTGCCCCTGTTTGACATGTTTTTTCACCAACAACCATGGCATGACAAGATATGTAACTGAGACCACACTTCCAATTCACCATGAAAGAAAATTACTCATTCCATTTTTATTTACATGACGTTTTAGTTAGATATTTTTTCTCAATGTTAATTGAGGTTTTGCACTCTGACCTATATTAGGGGTACTCTGGGGTATAAATCATCATTAATTACTCCCCTTCAAAACAACACCTTCTCCTTTATTTTATTTTTTTTTTTTTTTTTTTTTTTTTTTTTTTTTTTACAGTAGGCAAACATTCGGAGCTATTACAAATAATGTAAACACGCTTCGGGATCATCCTGACGGATGATGGTACAAAGTTCCCTATTAAAAGGGATTGTAGATCTATCACTAATGATACCCCTAGTGACTATATAATCTGCAACTTTGTTCGCTTCTCTGTAGATGTGATTAAATTCAACCTTTTCGAAAGCTGCTTCCATGATCTTGATTTCTTCAGTCTGGCGCATAATCTCCCATCTGCTGTCTTTTCCTTTAGAAAGAATTCTCATCAGCTCTTGATTGTCTCCTTCTACAACTATCTTGTTCAAGCCTAATCTTCGGGCTATCTTCATCCCTATTAGAACTGCTGCTGCTTCAATTTGAATAATCGTACCTTGATCTACTTCCTGGTAGAAGATCTCAGTTACATGGCCCTTAGAATCACGAATGATTCCTCCCACGTGACTAATGCCAATGAGTTTGACAGAACCATCTACGTTAATCTTGTAGATGGCTCCTACTGGTCTAGTCCACTTAGATCTAGACCTCTTTTTTCCTCTTATTGATGTCTTTATTAATACTTTTGGGATTTGTTTCTCTCCAGTCCTGGATATTTTTATTAATTCGCTTTATCATGTTACCAAAATTGTTTGGGCTTGTATGTTTAAAGATTAGCTTGTTTCTAGTTTCCCGAATCATTTTCCAAATAACCACTAGATCTTCGAAAAATTGATTGCCTGCTTGATTTGACTAATGTTGTCGCACAGGGATCCTTGCAAGGAGAGGTTGTGAAAGAACTTACCTGTTGCTTGTTCAAAATTGGGCTATTAGTTCCTTAGCAAAGGAGCTCTCTGTAATGAGGTGAGTGGCATCCTCATTTATGAGGTTACATAAGGAACATGTATTAGGTACTCTTTTGATGTGTCTATTAAGCCTGCTGGTCGTGGGTAGAGCATCTATTTTAATTTTCGATACTAATTTTTTAAGGCGAGGAGGGATGTTTAGGTTCCAGATTCAGTTATGGTTTTCTATGTTGTGTTTATGGGTGTTGGTAATTTTCTTTGCATATTTTGTGGTGAATTTTCCTATGGGATTAGGCGCCCAGATTGGCTTATCCTGGGCTTGCCATGATGGGATATTGAGGGATAAAATACTGTTTGCTATATTTTGAGGGAAAAGACTCTGAATGAGAGGCTTATTCCATAGCTTTTGAGGGGTAAAGAGGTGACTGACTTTCATGTTCGGGTCATTGTTACCCATGAAGGTTTTAAGATTTTTATTGGGTACCCAAGGGTCATTCCAAATATTTATGAGGTTACCGTCTCCTATAACCCAAAGGAGACCTTTCTCAAAATTTTCTCTGAGAGATAATAGTCTGTCAAATTGCCAAGAGGTGGCTTGATTTGGTTTGTCCTTGATGTTGCTATTAAGGAAATATTTTTCTTTGATAACTCTAACCCAAATATTATCTTCATTAGTATAAAGTTTCCAAAGTAATTCAAACTGATCGAAGGTTTATATTTAAGTCTTCGACTTTTCTAATACCCAATCCACCTTGGGTTTTACTCTTACAAATATTATCCCAGCTTATTAGAGGGGTATATCTCTCTGAGTGAAGTTTATTCCAGAAGAAATTTTTATTTATTTGGTCTATTTGGTTAAGAATTCCTTTAGGGAGCAAATTTTTTTGCATCAAATAGTTAGTTTTAGAACTTAGGTTGGCTTGAATTAAAATAAATCTACCTGCTTGAGACAGATTTGAGGCTTTCCATTTGGATAGTTGCTTTTTCAAATTTCGGATGGCTTCCTCAAAAACTGAGTTTTTAATTCGGTCGTTGATCATTGGAATACCTAGATACTTTTCAAGAGTACTCGAGATTGGAATTCCCATACTCTAGGCAAGGTCTCTCGCTAGGGTTTGGTTCATATTCTTAGAGCATTGGAGAGAGCTTTTACTATAATTAATAGTGAGATCCAAGAGGTCGAAGAAGTTGTTTATCATGTTCTGAATGGTATTTAGACGAGTATTGCGCAGCTTTAGCAAAAATAATCGTGTAATCTGCAAAAGTAAGGAAAGGTATAGGGTTACCGTTTTTGGTGAGTTTGATTCCGATTAACGCATCCTCTTGCAAAGCTTCCTTGTGTATTTCTCTCGCTAGACCTTCCATTACTAACACAAAGATGTAGGGTGCAAGTGTGATACGTTTGGGTTACCCGATCCTTCGCCTGTGGGCTCAAGATCAAAAACCACGCCGTATATTTGCTTAGATCTTGCAATGCTCTTTGATATCTCCTGATTGGAACAAATTAAAACAAGTAATTAAATTTCTACAGTAGCGACGGTTTCAGACTTAACCAAATTTCAGCAATTGAGAACTTAGGAAATAGCGACAGAAATAAATCAAGGGTAGCGAGAGAGAAGCGAGGGACTGGCGCGCGAGGTTGCTGGGGCACACAGGCACTCGGCCTCAGGGTGTGCGGGTGCGGGCGCGCGAGGATCTCTCGCTGGGAGCGAAGGTGATGGCGAGTGAGAGCGGGAGCGAAGGCGCCTGGAGCACGCGGGAGCGAAGACGCTTGGAAGCGCAGGAGCGGGAGCGAGAGAGAGGCGCCTGGGACGTCCTCGCTCGCTGGGAGCGGCTCTGCTCGCGGGCGACGCCAAGCACTGGACTTCTTGGGAGCGCTAGCTGTGTCGAGTAGGGCTGTGCGCTGGGTTTCCTCGATCTCGACGAGAATAATGGGTTGATGTTGGTTTGTGATTTCCGAAAATCTCAAGAACATGAAAGTTTTTGGGATTGATAACCAAGAACCCTTTAATCCATAAAGGGGTTCTCAATTCTAATTCAATCTAATTAAATCAAATGTGCATAACATGAATTTATAGAAAACTATGGGAGATCTAACCAATCCTTCCTTGCAAAGGAAAGGGGTTTGGATAGATTTATTCTATCTAAAGATAAATGAAATAAATCTAAGATAAATAATTCGTAATAAGATAGATATTTAATAACTTGGTGGCCAAGGTTTATATCTAGAAGAGATATAATTACTTCCACCTTATTTATCTAAATTGCATAAAATAATAACATAATTAACTAATAAAATTTCGGCCCATGCACAAGAATAATCTCGGCCCACTCGGCCCATGGTCATGTCGAGTGTCCAAGCTGATGTCGAGTAAGGTTGCCTCATGGTGGGTGCAGACGAGTCTTCATGAGCTCCGTGTGGGGACGCAAACTCACTTCTTGTGCTGGTGGTGTAACCTTGAGCCAAGTGATCCAGGGTGGCCTGAACCCTTGCTCTAAAGTTCCATGGTGACGGACAAGAAAGGCTTTAGTTGCAATTTGAATCTTCTTGGCCCTTGCACGAGTGACAGGACCATCGAATGGAATCTTCATGTTGTCCTCAATGTCACCAGGAGTCATCGATAATTGCACGGCATCATTCTCCTCCACTTGACTTCGATTTGTCCTCAAATCGCTGTCAGAGTCATCGTCAGGCACGAACAAGGATAGATCGGCGACGTTGAATGTAGAATGGCGCTGTACTTATCGGCAGGGAGATCCAGCTTGTATGCATTAGGACCCATCTTCTTAACCACTCTGAATGGTCCATCTCCCCTGGGGTCCAGCTTAGATTTCCATTGTTGCGGAAACCTTTCCTTCCTGAGATGCAGCCAGGCCAGATCACCAACGTTGAACTGCACATCCTTGCGATGCTTGTCCTTCGCGGCCTTGTATTGTGCAGTCTTCCTCTCCAGCTGCGCCTTGGTACGCTCATGCAAGCGCTTGATGAAGTCCACTTGCTTAGCTGCATCCACGCTCTCCTTTTCCTTGTATGGCCAAGGCAGCATGTCCACACGAGTGAGTGGATTTCGGCCATATACCACCTCGAAGGGGGTAAGCTTTGTTGCAAAGTGCCTAGACCTGTTATATGCAAATTCTACAAATGGTAGGCAGTCTTCCCACCTCCAGAGGTTAGTTCGCAGCATGACTCTAAGGAGAGCCCCAAGAGTTCTATTTGTGACCTCAGTTTGGCCATCAGATTGTGGGTGACAAGAAGTAGAAAATAACAATTTTGTACCCAATTTAGACCATAGAGTTTTCCAAAAAGAACTTAAAAATTTAGGATCACGGTCAGAAACTATAGATAATGGCAATCCATGTAAGCGAACAACATCTTTGAAGAATAAATGAGCAACATGAATAGCATCATCAGTTTTGTGACATGGAATAAAATGAGCCATTTTGGAAAATCTGTCTACAACAACAAATATGGAATCATGACCCTTAGAAGTTCTAGGCAATACTACAATAAAATCCATAGAAACATCTTCCCAGGGTGCATTAGCAATAGGTAAAGGTTGATATAGACCATTAGCATTAGATTTCGATTTGGCTTTAGCACATGTAACACAACTTTTGACAAATCTCAGCACATAATTAGACATTTTAGACCAAAAGTAATGTTCCTTAAGTCCAGCTAAGGTTTTTTCGAAACCACCATGTCCTCTAGATTCATGAATTTCTTGAGTTAACAATCGGCGAATAGAAGAAGATGGGATACAAAGCTTGCCCATCTTAAAAAAATAACCATTATCAAGAAAATATGAATCAACTTCACCTTTAGACACACATTGAGCATATATAGTTTTAAAGAAACCATCAGAAGCATACAGTTCCTTTATCAAAGCAAAACCCAAAACATGTGCATCCATATGGTTTAAGAGGACATACCTGCGTGATAGCGCGTCAGCTACCACATTATCCTTTCCCTTCTTGTGGTGAAACACATAAGAAAAGGTCTCTATAAACTCCACCCATCGAGCAAGTCGCCTGCTGAGCACTGCTTGTCCTTTGAGGTACTTTAGAGCTTCATGATCCGAATGAATCACAAACTCCTTAGGCCAGAGATAATGTTGCCAAGTTTGTAAGCAGCGAACCAATGCAAATAGCTCCTTGTCGTAGGTAGAATAGTTGAGCTCAGCGGAGCCCAACTTTTCGCTGAAGTAGGCGATGGGACGCTTGTTCTGTAGTAGGACCCCTCCAATGCCAGTGCCAGAAGCGTCACACTCGAGCTCAAAAGGTTGAGCAAAGTCAGGTAACTGCAGCACTGGGGCGTGTGTCAGGCGATCCTTGAGGGCGTCGAAAGCCTTCTGATGTGAGTCCGTCCAGCGAAATGTCACTTCTTTCTTTGTAAGCTCATGTAGGGGGGCGGCAATCAGGCTGAAGTCCTTGACAAAACGTCGATAGAAACCAGCAAGGCCCAAGAAAGAGCGGACATGAGTGGGGGTATTCGGCCTGTCCCACTCCTGAATAGCACAAATCTTCTCCTCATCCACCTTCAATCCAGATGCAGTCACTACAAAACCAAGAAAAATGGTAGACTCGGATGCAAAAGAACACTTCTTTAAATTGGCATATAATTTTTCTTTCCTAAGACAATCAAAAATCAATTTTAAGTGACTTAAGTGATCATGCATATTCTTGCTATAGATAAAGATATCGTCAAAATAGACAATGACAAATTTTCCTAAGTGTCTTCTAAGCACATGGTTCATAAGCCTCATAAAAGTAGAAGGTGCATTTGTTAAACCAAAAGGCATTACTAACCATTCATATAAGCCATACTTAGTTTTAAAAGCCTTTTTCCATTCATCACCCTATTTCATCCTAATTTGATGATATCCACTTCTAAGGTCAATTTTAGAAAAAATAGAAGCACCATGAAGTTCATCAAGCATATCATCTAAACGAGGAATAGGGTGGCGATACTTAACCGTTATTTGGTTGATTGCGTGACAATCAACACACATGCGCCAGGAGCCATCCTTCTTTGGAACCAAAATGACAGGCACGACACAGGGAGACAGGCTTTCTCGCACGAAGCCTTTATCCATCAATTCTGTGACTTGGCGTTGCAGCTCCTTTGTTTCCTCAGGACTAGCTCTATAAGCGGCGCGATTCGGCAAGGCTTCCCCAGGCACAAAGTCAATCTGGTGCTCAATACCTCTAATAGGAGGCAAGCCTTGGGGTCGTTCAGCTGGAAGCACATCTAGGTAATCCTGCAGAAGTGCAGCAATAGGTGCAGGAATATGACTCAATTCAACATTAAGTAATACCTGTTTCATTACCAGAAGAATATGAGGTCGATGAGCATTCCATATGATGGTCCCTTTTTGAGGTTGAGAGACCAAAGATCGACGTTCTACAGAGCCCTTAAGTGATGCAGAAGAGGGCTGAGTGGACGTCGAGGGGGAAGGAGTTGTTGCCGAATTTGTCACCTTGGCGAATTCCCCTGTTAGGCTTAAACTGTTTACCTGGACAATTATTAACTAGAATTAAGAAGGAGGATGTTTTAAGACAGGTCATAACCCAGTTGATCCATATAGGATGGAAATCAAACTTATGAAGAATCGCTTTAATGTAGCTCTAGTTGATTTTATCGTAGGCTTTTTTCATGTCAAGTTTTAATGCCATCTAAACAGTTCTTCCTTTTCTTTTATGAAAGCTATGGAATATTTCATGAGCTATTAAGGTATTATCTTGAATGGATCTACCTTCGACAAAGGCTCCTTGAAAAGGGTTGATGAGTTTGGGGAGAATAGGTTTTAGTTTGTTTGCCACAATTTTTGTGATTACTTTGTATATGGTGGTACATAGGCTAATCGGCCTGTAGTGGTTTATTGTGGTAGGGTTCTCAGTTTTAGGGATTAGAGCAATGAAGGTTTTGTTTATCTCCGACAATAATTGCATTGAGTGGAAGAATTCTTTGACTGCTTTACAACAAGAGGGTCCTACTGTATGCCAGTATTTTTTATAAAATTCTGGGGGGAAGCCATCCGGGCCGGGGGATTTATCTTCTTCCATTTCAAATATAGTAGTTTTGATTTAAGCTATAGTCGGTTGAAAGATTAGGTTTCGGTTTTCCTCTGACGTTATTTGAGGTTGAATGTTCCAAACATCCGGCCCTGGGTTAACTTGATATTGATGAGTACCTATAAATCTTTCCGATAGCTCATTTGTGATTTGATCAGAGATGGTGTTGTTGTCATAAAGGATATTGCCCTGTTTTGTTGTAAAGGATTTAATTGATCTTTTTGAGTTTTTAATTCTAGTTGTTATTTGAAAGTATTTCTTGTTCCTGTCTAAAAATTGAAGATGGTTTGTTTCGGCCCTTTGTTTCCAGAACTTATGGTTGCATTCTAAGAGTCTGTATCTCTTGAGTTCTAATCTCACTAGCTTTTCTTCATCTTGTTTACTGATGTTACCCCAAGGTAAACGATTTTGCAAATTCATAATTTGGCTCTCGACTTGAGAAAGTTGCCTAGCGATATTATTGGTTTGAGATTTGCACTAGTTTTTGGTATTTCGTTTGAGCAGTTTCTGTATTAGTTTAAAGCCTTGCGATCCATTGAAATTATTACGCCAAACTTGTCGAACCATAGATTCATATATAGGATTTTTCGTCCAGACCATTTCAAATCTAAATGGGGAACATTTTGTAGGATTTCGAGATCCTATTTCTAGAGAGATTGAGCAATGGTCAGAATTAGAGAAAGAATGATGTTTCGTATGAATCTTTGGAAACCAATTGAAGATTTGTTGAATTGCCAAAATTCTATCCAAGCGTTCATATGTATTGTTAAAGTTTGATTTGTTTTTTCTCCAAGTAAAGGGAGAACTAGTGTATGGAATAGTTTGGAGATCAAGCTCATACTTGACAAATTGTAATCGTCTAAATCTAGATAGGGATGGAGTTGCACCCCCTATTTTTTCTGTATCATTTTCTATATCGTTTAAATCACCAATGATGAGGACTAGAAGAGAGTGTTTGTGAGTTATCAAGAAAATTTCTTCCCAGAAAGGAGTTTTTTCTGATTCGACGGATGGAGCATAGATAAACAGTAAAGCGAAATCATGCTTGTCCACTGGTGTTTTGATCATGAGAAATCTGTCAGACTGTTCCAAAACTATACTTAAGTCTTCAAATTTTGTTTTGTAGAGAAAATAGATTCCACCTTTGTGACCCTTAGCACTGATGCTGAAAGCTTTTTGAAATCATGAGGCTTTGATCATCTCATCCGCGGAGCTTCGGAAGCTTTAGTTTCAGTAAGAATAAGGGCATCAAGGTGATTTCTAGCTTTAAGATGGTTTATTTCTTGCCAAAATAGAGGCCTTTTGGAACCCCTTACATTCCAAAATGCAGCTTTAATTATAAGAATTCCGTTGAAGAAGAGCTTTTAGCATATTACAAAGTAAGATGGTGCATGATTCAACAATATATCTTTTAATACCTATACATGGAGAGCTGCTATTTTGGTTTAACCATTCAGCCAGTTTAAAACAGATCCAAGCTTCCTTTACGTAAGTTCTGCTTTTATGAAGATGTTGATGCCAACTTCCTTGATCAGTTTGAGTCCACCAGTGGGTTTGAGATCTGCATTGAAATTTAAGAGTATGCCTTGCACTTGTTGCAAGGAGGTTTGTTGAAACTTTTGTTTGTAAAGGTTTGGTAACGAGGTTTGTGCAGCATCCCGCCACCAAGTCCCTATCGAGAATGGTGTGGCAATGCTTGAAGTTTGTTGGGAGTTGCAGGGAGAAGATCATACCTGAGTGTTCCCAATTTCCCATCATAGGCGTGTCGTATGTAACTACATCCCTACAAATAATTATGTGTATCTTTCCCTTTGCTAATATGGCAATAAGAGAGCAATCCCTACTGCTAAGACAGTTAAGAAGAATATAGACAGCCAGGTAAATCAAATGATTAAAAACTAAAAGGATCATGCCATAGCTACTCCCGGCGGGGCTTGAAAAGTACCAGGAGCAACCAAGAGGCAGTCGAAATTTGTCCATCAAATTACAAGCAAAACCACAGTTTTAACAGTAGGTAATTCAAAAGCAGATTGAAACATAAGGTTCATCGAGGGATTAATTCTAGACATCAAAATGAGATCTTGAACATCATGGTGATAGAGGATAGAGTTAGTGTAATCAAGAAGGGTAACTATTCTTCCTAGTGCTGGAAAATCAACTGGCCCGTTAAGAGGCAGAAGCAAAACAAATTGGTAAGGAAGGGAACTTGATTTCAGGGGCCCCAATAAGTTAACAGAGTTAACACCATTGAGAATATTGCACATGCAGACATTAATCACATAATTATACCAATTTCTTAAGATCCAGGAAAGCATGCACGATCTAACATTATGTTTGATATGATATAAATTTAATTGTAGAGAGAAGGGGAGGTTGTAAGAAGACTTATCTTTCTTGAAGTCAAGAGATCTTCCATCTTTGTAGAGGTGTTGAGATTTTATTCCCTTGTTGAAAGGCCATCCAGAAAAACCGAGAGCCTCCACCAATCGAATGTGTTAAAAATGCGGCGACATAGTATGCTCCGGGGGAGATTTGCTGAAGAAAGTATGGATTTGGATCTCTGGATCTATAGCTCCAACTGCATGCTAGGAGATAAGCTTTGTCATCCGGAATCACAAGTGAAGCTAACTTTTGGTTGAAGCCCTGAGTAGTCCAGTTGCATGCAAGGATACGATCCTGAAAAAAGTAGAATTTGATTCATTTTTTTTTATAAAATAAGAGGTTGAGCTAAAGGGTTTGGACTAAAATTTTGTTTTGGAAGGTTTGGGTTTAAAAAAGAATTTTTTTTTTATCTTTTGCAGGAGGTTGAGGGTAGCTTTGGTCTTAGGACTACTTGTTGTTCTCCTTTTCTGAACACCAGCAGCCCATGGCGACGACCATGGCACTTGACCGCGGCAGCCGGAAGGCCACCTGGAGGGAGTCACCAGCACCCAAGGGAAGAGGCGCGGATGACTCATCAGCTCGGTAGCCGTGAGATGACACCACCGCCGGAGGAAGCAACAATGATGGCGAATACCACCCCCACTTCGCCTTAGGAGGAGCCGAGCAGGATCAAGAAGGGAGAAACAAAGAGAGCGCCAAAACACAGCTTGATTGCAGCCACCGGACCAGCACCGGGACTTCGAGGGCCGCCACCACCGGAGGCACCAGATCCAGCCCTTCCAGCCCCCAAATGGAGACCTCCTTTTTCTTTTCTTGAAATTTCTATGCCCCCCTCTGAATTTACCCCTATTTTTTCCCCTCTTTTTGAGAATTTGAGAGCGATTGCATTTTAGCTTTAGGATATCATCCTTGATTCTTGAAGATTGGAGGGATTGGGGTCTTGATTTTGTTTTGGCTTTGAGGGTGATAACAAATCCAGTGAAAGGGATTTGGGAGTAAGGGGTGGTGGCGGCGGGATTTTAACACCTTCTCCCTTTAAAACCAACATCTTTTGTCTATGCCCACCATCATTAATACTGGAGTAATTATAATTTCCTTAAAAATATGTGAAGGACAAGATAAATAATCGGGTATTTCCAATATAAACTCTAAATACTATTAAAAGTGAAGCTTAGCTCTTAAAAGTATTTAGAGTTTCAAACTAAACCACTGGATAGGAAAAAGGATAAAAGATACTTGCCAAGTTCAACATATTCATATATGTAGGTATTTATACTAATGCATATATACCTACATATATAAAGGCTAAAAATTCTATTTGTTCTCTCTCTTTTTTCTCTTATTAATAGCCTTAAACAAATTCATATATCAGTAAGATAATCCATTGAGGGTTAAATATTACCTGGATTGTATGAATAAATATGGATAGGCTGATTATACATCTGCCATTGAGAATAAAATTAAAGGAAATTTATCAAAAATATATCACACGTCACACAAAATATTGCAATGCTTTAACATACCTAACATACAACGGTTTATATGAAGTTGACTAAAGTCCTTAACAAAATCGATCAATAGACAAACCCCTACAAGAAAGTGATTCATTTGCAAAACCAGCTCTTTTGTTTTGAACATCCCAAACCAAGCAAATTCATAAGCAACATGGGCTGGAGATTGTCATAATTCTAAACGAAGCTTTAATTCAGCCCAAGTTCAGGAGCTTCCACTTAGAAAAACTGCTCCTAGCTAGTGCTAATTTTTAGAAAGACGGGTCATTGCCCATAACTCTTTGCACAAACATTTAATGACACCAGGTTCGACACTAATGCATTTTAAAACTCATTATCCTCATGTTTTAAAATTAGATTTAAGATAAATCAATTTAACAACCGAGGATGGCAACATCAATTATGTAGTTGGAAGTCAACTATAATAGCCATTACCTTGTTTGCTAATATGTAATTGTCTTCATTCGTAGCTGCAGGCAAATCAAGAACATTCATCGCAGCTTTAACCGTTGTTTGCTAATATGAATGAACTGAGTGGCAGAATATACCTACATAACACGAGCAAACGCATACTCGTCAAAATCAACCACTTGACTAAAATGGAACCCAAAAACACATCTCCAATAAGAGGTAAACCCAACCAAAAACCTAAAAGTCCAAAGATAAAGCTCGAAAATTAAACAAAGGTGGCTAAAAATTGGGAATGTGGAATTAAGTCGAATAGTTGGTTAGCAGCCAGTAATGGAGAAGGAATGAAGGAGCTAGGAACAAATGAACACAATGAACACAAATGTCCATGTAATGATTTTGATCACAGAATTCAAAGCAAAGATGTAAATAGAGATATCATAAAACACATTCATTCCACCATAGTCGGCGGGTTAATTCATTACAGGGTGTTTTCCTTTCATCGTGAAAACATCATCATGATACCATGTGTGCAAAAATACACAGGACACAGCCACTCAATCCCCATATCCCTAAACTACACAACATTTTCATTTTTGACAAACTATATAAGCAAGTCACAGACTTCCCTGCTCTTCATCAGCTTCTTCTTCTTATTCTTCTTCAAACCCTTGACTTTAAAGCAAGGTCATTTAGTGCCCTTCCTGCCCAAAATCTATGATAGTCCAATCTGACTTTAAAGCAAAAACAACAAACTTTATACCAATTAAGCCAATTAGCATCAGTAGCTATAACACCTAGAACTGCTCTCGTTTAGGCATTTCGTCGAACACCTATCAGGCAATCAAAAGGCAGTGCGGAGTTGCTACAAATACTGGATAAACAACAAAAAAAGGCATTTCAATCCAACTCCTACAACAACAAACCATAATCGAAATGAAAATCAACCCAAATCGAGAACCCACAAGCAGCAAAACCTAAGGTGGTTCATACAAAAATCGAACCCCCTAAAAACGAAAT
The DNA here is from genome assembly GCA_037127255.1 of Persicaria tinctoria. Classification (NCBI taxonomy): domain Eukaryota; kingdom Viridiplantae; phylum Streptophyta; class Magnoliopsida; order Caryophyllales; family Polygonaceae; genus Persicaria; species Persicaria tinctoria. The sequence goes on from JBANSL010000018.1 coordinate 55,328,528, forward strand.
TGAAGACCCACAAACAAAATTGGGGGTCGAATTCACAAAAAGAGTGAACACGGACGACGAGAGGAGATATGGATTTGATGCAAATCAATGAAATCGAATGGGAGATAGAGGTTTACCTTGGATTTGCGCTATTTGCCCTAGTCGAATCCTCCTTCTTCTTGCTCTTGTCGCGCTCACAGGACCACCACCACCGCGATGTATACAATAAGACCCTATTCCCTGGATGGAACTTCTTTCGCAGGACGCGCTTATCATGCCAAGCCTTGGTTTTGTCCTTATAGATCATGACATTCTCATAAGCATTCAAACGGATCTCTTCCAACTCTGAAGTTGAAGCTTCCTCAATTCTCCTGCTTCAACTGCATCCATGTTGGCCTGTTTGACTACCCAATATGCTTTGTGCTCAAGCTCAACTGGCAAATGGCAAGGCTTTCCATAAATCTAGCGAAACGGAGACATCCCAATAGATGTCTTATAAGCACTACGGTAAGCCCACAGAGCATCCTCTAGTCCGAGACTCCAGTCCTTCCGATTCGGTGCAACAATCTTCTCCAGAATCCTCTTCACTTCCCCTATTGGCCCTGTTCATTGGTTTGAGGTTTGAGGATGATAGGCGGTGGAGACCTTCTGAGTCACGTTGCACTTCCTTAAAAGAGTGCTGACAATCTTTTTGCAGAAATGAGTTCCCCTGTCACTGATAATAGCTCTAGGCATCCCAAATCTAGCAAACAAACTCTTCAAGAAACTAGCAACTGTGCGCGCATCACCGGTCTTTGTCTCCTTCGCCTCAACCCACTTAGACACATAATCAACCGCAAGCAAGATGTAGAGATTCCCAAATGAATTAGAAAAGGGTCCCATGAAATCGATACCTCAGACATCAAAGATCTCACATACCATGATCGAAGATAATGGCATCTCATTTCTGCCTGAGATGTTTCATGTGTGCTGACATCTATCACAAGTTCTACATAAAGCATGAGCATCGCGAAAGATATGCAGCCACCAGAATCCCGCTTCTAGGGTTTTCCCAGCCGTCCTCTGTGGTCCAAAATGTCCACCGCTTGGATGTTGATAGGGTCTATTTTAGTCATATATTTGGATATTATATTAGACTATTTTTATACATATTTTACACATTTTATAGTTAATTTGATATTATTTGGTTTTCGGAGTCTATACCCGTGTTCTATTGATTTCAGGTATTTTGGAGCAAATACCGAATAAATTGCGTTGGAAATATACGAGGTTGGGCCGAGTTGCATGCTACTCAAATTGTAGATCTACTAGATGGGCTAAGGATTTCACACGAGAGGAGGCACGACTTACAAATGCTCCATATTGTAAGAATGTAGAATTGATGTAAACTCCTCCTTGAGGGTTTCCATTCATTGATAAACATATATATAGGTTACAAAGGTATTGGGCCTTAACGGGCTTGTAGCCCACTATACATGAGGAGACCTATGTCATCTATCAAACCCCCGCAGTCGAAATGGGAGGGGGCCGTACAGTGAGACTGGAATGAAAATCAATGAATAATTGTCTAGGTAAACCCTTGGTGAATATATCAGCGTACTAATAAGAGAACGGGACATGTAGAACGCGGACATGTCCAATGGCAACCTTGTCCCTGACGAAGTGGAGATCGAGCTCAATGTGCTTCGTGCGTTGATGTTGGACTGGGTTGCTAGCCAGATAGACGGCGGAGACGTTGTCAGTGTAGACCAGAGTAGCCTTCTGAAGAGGGAAACAGAGCTCAAGAAGGAGATTGCGGAGCCAAGAGCACTCAGAGACAACGTTGGCAACACCCATGTATTCGGCCTCAGCGCTGGAGCGAGACACGACAGATTGACGCTTGGCCGACCACGACACAAGGGTGTCATTAAGGAAGACACAGTAACCAGACGTGGAGCAACGTGTGTTAGGAAAACCACCCCAATCCGCATCAGTGTAAGCAACAAGGTCAACCTTAGAGGAAGGAGTGATCGTGGTGCCTAGCTCGAGTGTGCCGCTGATGTACCAAATGATCCGCTTTAAGGCATGAAAGTGGGGTTCCCTGGGTGCATGCATGAACAATCAGATCTGCTGAACGGCGTAACTGATATCAGGTCTGGTGAAGGTGAGATACTGAAGAGCACCAGCAAGACTCATGTACAATGTCGGATCATCAACCAAAGGACCAGAATGAGCGCTGAGCTTGTTGGATGTATCGACAGGGGTGACGACAGGATTGCAGTTACTCATCTTAGCCCGAGAAACAATCTCAGGAGCATACTTACTCTGTGAGAGAAATAGCCCAAACGCATGTCGCTGAACATCAACTCCCAAGAAGTAAGACAACTGACCCAAATCTGACATGGCGAACTCAGCACTCAGCTGTGAAATAATCGACGTCCGAAGAGCATCAGAAGAGGCGGTGAGAATGATGTCGTCGACATACAGTAAAAAAAATGTCATGTCGGAGCCTCTGCGATAGATGAACAGGGACGAATCCTAGCGACTGCCAATGAAACCCAAGCGGAGCAGATGAGAAGCAAAGTGCTGGAAGCAAGCTCGCGGAGCCTGTTTCAGACCATACAGAGAGCGCTTCAGGAGACAGACGTGCTTGGGACGATCAGCATCAGCAAACCCCGGCGGCTGAAACATGTACATTGTCTCATTCAGGTGACCATGCAGAAAAGCGTTCTTGACATCCAGCTGATGAATGGCCCAGTTGCGCGACAGAGCTAAGCTCAACACCACTCGGATAGTGGTAGGCTTGACCATGGGGCTGAAGGTCTCATCACAATCAATACCTACCTGCTGAGATCGACCGTTGACCACAAGACGTGCTTTGTAGCGCTTCAACGTCCCATCAGAGCGGAACTTGTGACGGAAGAGCCACATACAGCGAACGACGTTCGCCGCTGGAGGGCGAGGGAAGGGCGAGGGACAAGAACCCAAGTACCATTCTTTATAAGGGCCCTGTATTCTTCGAGCATAGCCGCCTGCCAATTCGGGTCGAGGAGGGCTATTTTGTGGGAGGTGGGGGATGGGGGACAGGGAGGTCGAGGTGGAGGAAGGGGTTGATTGGGAGTCGGGAGGGACGGGGGCAAGGGGGGCGGAGCTTTGTTGATTGGCTGCGGGCGCCGCAAGGCATGCTGCGAGCGCCGCCAGTGTGTAGGACGTAGGGTGGGGGTGGTTACGTTGATTGGATGTGGGCGCAGGGTCTTGCTGCAGGCGCAGCATCCCAACATGGCGATCTGACGGAGGGGTGTAGGCATGGTGTTGAGCGGCGGGGTGATGTGCGGTGGTCATGAAGACGATTTGACAGGGTCGGAAGACACCGGAGACGCTGCGGGTGTGTGGTCTGGTTGGAGGGGGAGGTGGTGGTGGAAGCGGGGGAGAGGCAGGACATTGTTGAGGTGTAGTGGGTAGGTTGGGGTCTGTAATTTGGCGTGGCCAATCCATGAAGTAGCAAGACGACCACCATTTCTGACGATAATAGAGTGTGCAGGACCCTTAAAAGAAATAGATGAGAGGTTACCTGAGGAGTTCGTCATGTGAGAGGTGGCACCAGTGTCCATGTACCAAGAAGAGTCTGAAGATGTTGGATGTATAGAGGAGAGTGCGTGATGTTGGTGATCGTAGAAGGCCATGGTAAGGGTTTTTTTTTTTTTTTTGCCACCTAACTTAATAAATAATTAAATTAGGGCCAGAAACGAAAAATAGGAGAACACAAGGGCTGTTTTTGTAATTTCTTCAAAAGAGATTAAAACACCCCGCTTTTTCTCTTTGGAAGCACTTGCGGGCGACGGTGGTGCTCGGAGAACACAAGGGCTGTCCTTCTTGGTCTCGGAGGGAGGCCGGTGGTGCTCGGAGCTTGGATCCGGGGTGCAGAAGGCCGGATCTGGGAGGTCTTCCTTGTCGGCCAATGGAAGCAGCGAAGGCGAGGCTCCAATCAGCGGCGGCTCGGGCTGGGCTCGACGACGGCGAAGCGAGGGCTCGATCTGGGCGAAGCGATGAGAGAGATGAAGCGACGGGGAGAGATGCCGGCGGCGGCGAGTCGGAGGAAGAAGACTGGTGAGACGAGAGGATCAATTTAGGGTTCCGTTAGGAAGAAAAGACTGTGATACCATGTAAGAATGTAGAATTGATGTAAAGTCCTCCTTGAGGGTTTTCATTCATTGATAAACATATATATAAGTTATAAAGGTATTGGGCCTTAACAGGCTTGTAGCCACTATACATGAGTAAACCTATGTAATATATCACACATTATTACTTTTCGTTGGTTTCATTAGACTAGATTAATTAGTATAGATAAAATTAGAGATATTAACATTATATAGATTAGATAGATTAGGTTTATCGTAGTTACATATATATATACATTCATACGGTGGGAGGTCAAGAGGGACTAACCGGCCGACTGACTTTTACCCTTAAACTCTAATTGTGTTTTGTTTTATTTTTATGGAGATCTAAACTCTCCCGTTTCGTCTATTGATTGAAGCTTTGGTTTGATAAAGTTGGGAGATTTCTATTCTTATTCTATTCTTATTGATTCGTATTGATTCTTTTGCGAATATTGTTGATTTCTTCGAGTCCGTACAACTAGTTGAGATTTCTTCTAATCCGTACAACTAGTTGAGATTATTGCTAGGATTTTGTAGATTCCTCGTAGAGAACCTTAATCCATAGTAGCAATCATGCCGTTTTAGAACTCTTAGAACTAAACAGGTGTGTAGAGAATCAATTACATGTTGAATGTTGACTCGTAGCTTGGTGTTGCATGTATCCTGGTTAATCCTTAATCTTAATGCTACTATTAGGTTGAATTTTGACCGTGTTAGGATTATCTAATTAGTAAGGGTTACTAGGACTCGTAGGACTAGTAATTTACACAAGATCAAGACAGGAACAATAATAGGATGGAAAGAGAACTTGAAGAAGAATCGATGATCAATCAACCGAACTAAACTGGATGTTTATAGATGAAACTATTTTATTAATTTGTATCTCTACTAACTTGTTTATAGTTTATTTTCTTTACTTCAATCACCAAAACCATCCCTTTTCTACTAATTGGTAAATATACTTTACTTATGAATACTTGATTCTCTGTGGGACCGACCTCTTACTTACTTGCTATACTAGTTTGTGAGTTTGAGTTATACTTTGATAGGAACAATGACAGTTTCCTCCTGTCAGATGTGAATGATAGAATCTCAAAACAGAAGTTACCTCGTTATCCGGAAGGCATTTCCGAACAATTCTATCAGCGGAGTGCTTCCACAAAAAAGGATCATCCCAAACATAGTAGCGAGCATCGTGCCGAATTTTGTCCTTCTTAGCTTTCACAAAATTCGAAGGAAAGATTCCAGCCACCAAGTAATTAATAATATCAGCAAAACAAGGCTTCTTAGTTTGAATACCCTTAAGCAAAGTAGGTGGCTCCTCATTATCATCACGCAACTCAGAACTCAAAACACCGTCAGGGCGGCGGGCGCCGTGACAAAGGCGGCGGGCGTCGTCTATGCAGTGTTGAAATGTCGAAATTCGCATCAATCCTTCATCAAGGAACTCTCCTAGCCTCTCTGGTTGCTCTCCCCCACCATCGGTTCTGTAAATTCTGCTCAGGTGGTCAGCTACCAAATTCTCTGCTCCCTTCTTATCTCTGATTTCCAAATTGAATTCTGTCAGAAGTAGAATCCATCGAATCAATCGAGGCTTTGCATCCTTCTTTTTCATCAAACAGCGAAGTGCTACATGATCACTATAAACCACTACCTTGGTACCCAATAAATAAGGACAAAACTTCTCCAAAGCAAAAACCACAGCTAGTAATTCTTTCTCAGTAGTAGTGTAATTCCACTGAGCCGCATTCAACATCATAGAAACATAATAGATCACATGAGATGCTTTCTCAACTTTTTGTCCCAAAACAACTCAAACGACATAATCACTAGCATTACACATCAACTCAAAAGGCAAAGTCCAAATAGGAGCCTGAATAATAGGTGTTGAAGTCAACTGATTCCTCAACCCATGAAAAGCTTTCTTACAATTATCATCAAACACAAAGGACACATTTTTCTTAAGGAGTTCACATAATGGGGAGGTTATCTTAGAAAAGTCCTAAAAAACCTCCTATAAAATCCTGCATGACCTAAGAAAGAACGAATCTCACGCACATTAGTAGAATAAGGTAAAGACTGAATCAAATCTATCTTCGCTTTATCTACCTTAATGTCTTTCTTGGACACAATGTGACCAAGAACACTCCCTTGTTCAACCATGAAATTACACTTTTCAGAATTCAAGACCAAATTGGTTTCAACACATCTCTTAAGCACTAGTGACAAATGATGCAAACAAGAATCAAAATCATTCCCATGCACAGTGAAATCATCCATAAACACTTCAATGAAATGCTCAACATATTCAGAAAATATACTCATCATGCATCTTTGAAATGTACCAGGCGCATTGCATAATCCAAAAGGCATTCTACTATAAGCAAAAGTACCAAAAGGACATGTAAAAGTGGTTTTCTCTTGGTCCTCGGGTGCAATAGGAATTTGAACGTATCCAAAATAACCATCCAAAAAGCAATAATAGGACCGGCCGGCAAGGCGTTCAAGCATTAGATCAATAAAAGGCAAGGGAAACTGGTCCTTACGTGTTGCAGCATTGAGTTTGCGATAGTCAATGCAAACTCTCCAACCAGTTTGTACCCTTATAGGCACCATCTCACCTTCCTAGTTCTCAGAGACTGTGATATCACCCTTCTTAGGGACTACTTGTGTCAGACTTACCCATTGACTATTAGAAATAGGATAAATTATACCTGCCTGAAGGGGCTTTAAGACTTCCTTTTTGACGACCTCCATCATCGGGGGATTCAGCCGTCGCTGAGGTTGTCTTGTCGGCTTTGAACCATCCTCCATGAGTATGAAATTCATACACAATGTCGGACTGATTCCTTTGATATCAGCAATGGTCCATCCCATGGCAGTGCGATGTTCCCTAAGGATATCCACCAACCTTTGTTCCTGATCAAAAGTAAGCTTGTTAGAAATAATCACAAGAAGTGTATTACCCTCTCCCAAAAATGCATACTTCAAATGATCAAGGAGGGGTTTCAATTCAACTTCAGGCGCCTGAATGATAGACGGAAGAAGTTTCTCACAAGAAGGATTCAATGGTTCAATTTTATAACAAGGGGACCAATTCCCTGAATTTGCATCCATGGCCACAGACAAGTCATGCAGGTTGTCAGGCAAAGAATAATCAAGAGATAACTCCCCCAAAGGGAATTCTAAAACAACCTGTAGCTTGTCAGAACGATCAATACTCATGATATCCTTAGTGCAAATATCAACAACATCAACCAGATTCAGAGAATATGCAGCAGATTTCCCATCACGAATCAAATATTCAGCCTTTTTCCAATCAACTTCCACAGTTAAGGACACAGCAAAACAATCAATTTTCGCTTTAGCAGTTCGCAAGAAGGGTATATCTAGTATGATGGTTGTCTCGGGTATACCAAGGTCCATATCAATCACATAAAAATCAGAAGGGAAAATCAAATCATCACCCATAATCAACACATCTTCATTTACCCCCCTAGGCAGTGGTAGAGCTAGGGGGTGCTCGAGCACCCCCCTAGCCGGAAAAAAAAAATACAATTTTTTTTTGCATATATTTAGTATTTTTAAGGTAATATAATATTTTTAAATGATATTTGAAACAAGAATGCTATTTAGCTCAAGTGGTAAAGGAAATAGGGAAGAAAGGAAGGAAGGAGAAACAAAAGGTCTTGGGTTCAATTCTCAAGTTCTTCACATTTTTATTTGCTTTATTATAGCATTAATTCTTCTTGATTTCTCTCTATATTTTTTATTTCCATCAACTATTTCATCAAAAAATGTCATATTTATATTTACATTATACATTTACCCTTTTATTAATTCAATATAGTTTTAAAAGTAATTATTCGTGATTTTTTCTATATTTTTTGTTTCTCTTCTATTTTTTGGGTCACTCTCAACTATTTAAGTACAAAAAATCATTAAAAAAATCAAAATTTTAGTGTTTTTTAATATAATTTTTTAAAAAAGTATTCTTAATAAGTATACGCCAAAATAAAAATTTCACGAATTTTTTTTAGCACCCCCTAACGGAAATCCTGGCTCTGCCACTACCCCTAGAGTGGAGTTGAGAGCTATCAACAAGCGAGATAACAACCCTAGTTTCATTCAGAGGCCCTAGTCCTAACTCATCATATAACTTGTACGATATCACATTAATAGATGCACCAAGATCAAGCATGGCAGTTTCAAATTTAACTTCACCAATCGTACAAGGAAGAGTAAACATACCTGGGTCTCCGCACTTTTCAGGCAATCGCTTTTGAAAAAGCAATGACAAATTTTCTTGTTGTTCCTTACCTTCTTTTTCTTTCTCCCGTTGTGTTCGTTTGGTGGTGCACACTTCCCGGAGGAATTTTGCATAACGAGGAAGAGATTCAACTAAATTAAGGAGATGAATGTTTACCTGACACTTAGTGAAAGTGTCGAATACCTCCTTCTCATTTTCCCACTTACAATCAAGTTTTAAGGCGCGAGGAAAGGATGGCGTAGGTCTTGGAACCTCAGAAGACCACTCCTTGGATGATTTCCTTGGGGATTCAACAACGTCAAAAATCGGTTCCGTCACTGTAGGGGGCGGTGGGCGCCGTGGTGAGGGGCGGTTTTTATCTTCTTCTCCCACATCAATCTCCTCCTTAGGCCTCTCTTCTATATTCCTAGTGGGCACATTCACTTGTTTACCTCCTCTAAGGATCATGGTGCTCACATTCTTCTTCAGATTCACTCCCACTTGTGATGGCAACTTTCCCAAATCTTTCGCTTTCAATTCTTCAATCTCCTTAGCCATTTGACTCAACATCTTCTCTTGAACACTCATCTTGTCCAACAACAATCTCAATGTTTCATCTCTAGGTGAATTATCTTGAGAGGAGTCTCGAGGTAGTTCAGAGATAGAGCTCCCTCTTCGACTTCATCCTTTTTATCTCTGAGTGGCGGTTGCAACTGAGATATCTGAGTAGCCATGTTCTTTACAATCTCTGTCAACTTAATAACTTCTTCCTTGCAGCCCCTTTTAGAGTTATCCAGACTGTGAATTTCCTCGATTCCTTGAAACTTTCTGTATTGCTGAGAAGAATTGGCTAACCCATCAAAGATCTGCATAGCCTCTTCAGGTGTCTTGTCTAGAATATCCCCGCCACTAGTAGCGTTGATTAGGGTGCGCTCATGATCAAGTAGCTCTTCATAAAGAAGTATTTTTTGCAAAAATACTTCTTTAGGCCTAACCATGTAGTGATGCTTCATGTCGACAAGTAGTTAAGCCAATCGCTTGCTGTGTCTTTCGGGGTGAACGAAAACAGTCTCAACATAAGTTCATCATCAGTAAATCCTTGAGGTATGATTATGTCACAGACAATGATAAACTCCATAAGATGCTTATTGGGTTCATCTCTAGACAATCCACCGAAGATTTGAAAATTTGAAGCCCAATCGAATTTGTATCCAAATTTGGAGTCCTCGGGGAGTTCAAGAAGTTTGATTGCAAGACTTTGCAAATTCAAATTAGGTTTCTTTAACTCTCTTAATGTCCTCTTGAGAGCGGGATTTACTGTTTCAGACATCGCTGCATATCAAGAACTTCAAAAAAGATTGATTAGTAACCAAAGTGAGATCCACCGAAGTGAATCACACTATAGATAGAAATAAAAGTAAACAAAGAAAATAAAGTAATTCTCCCAGGCAACGGCGCCAAAATTTGGTGGGATAAAATGTCGTGTGTTTCACCTCGCAAAAAGTAATAATTCGCAAACTAACAACTAACTAGTAAACTAGTATAGTGGATAAGTAAGGGGTCGAACCCACGGAGAGAATAGCTTTCCTGTCTACTAAAATTGCTATAAAAGTAATGAAATTGAAGGTAATTGAGATGATTGAAACAAACAAATAAAGTAAAAGTGGGAATGATGATTGATTGATAACAATAGGGATGTAGTTTCACCTACAAATTCTCAACAATGGTTGGTTTATTGATCCTTGGCTCTCTTTATACTTATTCTAATTATTTGGATTAATCCGAATTTGGTTTATATAGATTGACACTTTTCGCAGAGATTACAATCCCTTACATCTATAGGTAAAACCCTAACCCTGTAGGATTTAACATACAAATAGTATAAATTTCCAAAGTTCTAGGCAGAAGGGTCGCCCAAACGGTCATTACCTTCCACAATCAAGATCATCCTCGCGGAATCACTTGCTTGTGGTTGCTACAAAAAGCAAAATTAATCTCGCGAAACAATTGAAACTATAACACGATGCAATTCTATCAAGGATGCGAATCAAAGTAGAATCAACAACACAAAATAAGTGCAAAGGTAATGAATTAATCATCGGAATAACATAGAATTCAAGTCTCACAAATCAACCAACCATGTCTTTGAATTGTTAACGAAACTAAAGAGGTTTAGTGAAGCATACCAAAGTAGAAAACCTCCATTCCTCTCTCCACAGTTGTCTAATGAATGAATAATGAAAATAATAGTCTTTAAAGGCTCAAAACCGACCCTTGAAAACCCTAGGAAAAGATAGATAAAAGTTCGCATAAAAAAAAAACTTGGGCCGTGTATCACAAAATCCGGATCTAAGAGGATAGCGTGAACCGTGGAAATGGCGGCGGGCGTCGTTAGTACAGCCTGACAACATCGACATACTGAACTTGTAATGCACTTTCTGGAGTCATCCTTCGTCCGATTGACGCATATGAATATGCGTTGGAAAGCTCTTTCCAAGCACTACGATCATCATGAAGACCTAAGAATCCAATTCTAACTTATTAGAACCTAAAAGACGGGATTTCTCTATATTCTCCATTTCTGCTCTTGTTCCTTAGCTCTTCTTTTATTCATTCGCTCCAAGTTTTCTCCACCTTTCGAGTCCGATTCATAAGACCTACAAATAAACACTAAAAACTGTAGATTCCGAACTTCGAATACCAAATGATCAAGAATACGAATAAGCTTATTAAACACGCAATATGAATACTTAATGCACCAATCGCCACAAAAAAGGTGAAGAGGGTATTCATTGACACCAGATCCTTGCTAAATATCCTCTACTAGGAAGCTTTCTCACAATTAGGAGTCTCGACGTCGGCTCTGAAACCACACATCGGAACCTTGGTAACTTTTTATGGGGATGTAGTATAGGTGGCTGGCACCATAGAACTCACTGTGGTCCTAGGAACCGCACCATATCGGTGGATGGAGAACATCGTCTTCACTGTGGTCAGGATACCGACTACCTACAATGCTCTTTTGGGCAGGGTATCCCTTTACAAATTTCAAATGGTTGTCTCAATATACCATTTCAAGGGGAAGTTCCCATTGCTACGAGGAGGAACTGGAGAGGTTTGCGTACAACAACCGGAAAGCGGAAGTTGTTATCTAACCTCTCTTCGAAAGGGAAAGAGGTTATGTGTGTACATGAAGAGGACCAAAGCAAAGTTGAAAGTTTTGAAGAAGAATACTAGGATGAGCACGAAACACCGGATAGCTAACAAGATAGATCCCTTGAAGAAAAGCTCGAGGTCAGATCCGCCGAGAGAGAAATCCCAACCGCGGACTAGAGAACAGTCCACTAGCCTTTTTCCAACCCTGAGGAGAGGATTTACCTAGGCCAAGCACCGAGGCCGAAAGAAAAAGAGCGCGAGCTAGAAATTATCCGACGGTCACGCGATATTTTTGCTTGGTCACTGATAGAGCATGTTTAGTATTGCATTATAGATTACATTTATCATAGTTTAGTTGTGAATAGTGCATATTTTAGTTACAATTACATGTTTACCGGTGATGTTGGAAGAGTCGGAATCTATGCAATTTTGTGGTTAATCTCAGGTAAAGGTGGATCCGATGAAGAATGAGGAGACTCTTGGATGAAGAAAGATTCAAGTTGAGGAAGAAAAGTGAAGAGCACGGGAGCGAAGTCGAAATTCAATAGCCTAAGTGAATAACAAGTCAGCAAAAGTTGTCGCCAGACATGCTGAACTTATTTCGCACTTTCTGGAGACCTCGGTGGTCCGATTGATTATTATAAGCATGCGTTGGAAAGCTCTTTCAGAGATCTAGAATTTTTGTGTTGACATCGGGAGCAAATTCGAAGAAGAAAAATCGCTGTGAACAGTAAAAGCCGCCCGGCGGCCAAGCTAGCCGCCCCGCGGCCCAAAGCTCTGACGAAGGATTTCGCTGATCGCCTGGCCGCCCCGCGACCTGGGATGGTTGCCCCGCGGACCTCGCAGAAACGCGCCGTTCAGTTCCAGACTTTAATTAGGATTTTTTGTTTATGTTTTGGCCGACTTGTTATAAGCTATTTAAGACTTTTCTAGTTTATTCTACCACTTACCTTATGCACTTTATTCCATTGTTGAGAACGTCGTTGAGCATGAGCAACTAAACTCTCAAGGTTTCGCCTACAATTTAGATCTTTGATTGTTGAATTGTGAGTTTCTTAATCTAGTTCTTATTCCTATTCCAATGTTTTGACTTCTTTGTGCTTAATTGCTTGAATGTGTTTTATTCTCTCTGGCCCATGGTTTTTAGGATTGAGATCCTAATGTAGGATCGATGCAAGGGTCTAGGATCGGATCGTAGGATCGTATCGTAGAATCGTAAGATCCTAGCAAAAAGTGAAAATCAACTAAAAAATCAAATATAAATAAGTCATACCAAACAAATACCTTAATTTTTAAACAAAACTAGTTAGTTTCTCCTTTAAATAAACTAAGTAACTAACATATGCCAATAATAACTCATTAGCATGCATAATATGTAAAAAGGTATAATATAATACTTAAAATGTTTAAATAAGTCACTTAACATCCATAAACCAAACTAAAAACTGTATAAGAAACAAGGTTAAAAAAAATGAAACCCCACATCACATTATTGTTTCTGGTATGCCATATGTGATAGATGCTAAGTGTTAACACTACTTAGTAGACATTAGAAATTCCTCTTCCCATCTCTAGTTTGTAATGTCATCATAAACAATTTCAGCACCTCTCTCAAGAAAATCATCAACATCAGCACCATCTTCACCATCATTTATCTCTATAGTTTTATCTTCACTACAAGTTATTATAGGTTCACCACTACCACCACCCACACAACTTCCATGGTTTGAATCATGGGTGCCACGTACTTTCAACATTATCACCTATGCAAATTCAAATAAGGAAAACATAAATACATAAATACTTATATATTGTAAATTTGTAAGTTTAAATAAACATAAAGGATCGGAGAAATGAGAAAGAGTATATGGAAGATAGTGATTACGTCTAGAACATGAATAAGTATCATCATCTTCGGTGCATAAGGCTTTCCCAATGATATCTTTCCACTCTTTTGTGAGGGGTGCAAGATCTTCACTAGCCCTTTCGGTTATCTACTCATCATCCGAGGATATGTCCTCTAACTCCAAGTTCAAATTGTATGACTGCTCAGTTTTCCTTGTTTTATGTTGTTTCTTATTCTTTAATTTCATATTGTGCATCCTTGCCGCCGCACTGTGAGGATGCTCGCTGTCGGCTACCACCAAGAGTCACCACCGCTGGAGTGCACTGTGGTTGCCGAATGGTTGGAATTTGCCTCTCAAGCTTGAGAGTTCAGGCTTCACCGCTTCATCGATTTAGGGACTTTAAGGTTTAATTTCCCCCAAAAATTAAAACACAATTAAAAATAATAATAGAAATGGGCAAATTTCATCAAAATAACGATATGGGCTTTGTGGACTAAAATTTGGATGGGCCTAATTTCATCAAAATCTGAAATTACTAGGATCGGTTAGGATCGTTAGGATCGTAAGATCCTAACAAAGATCCTAACGATCCTAACCGATCCTAGCCGATCCCACTCCGATTCTAGTATAAACGAGTATGTACAACCGATCCGGATCAAAACTATTCCTAGGATCGTAGGATCGTTAGGATCGTACGATCCGGATCGCGATCCTAATAACCATGCTCTGGCCTGATCAACTAGTTAGAGTAGGTTCATTCAATTGCTAGGGTTTTGTAGATTCCTTGTAGCGAACCTTAACCCAAGTGGCAATCATATCCCTTTAGGACTCGTAGGACTAATTGGATGTGTAGGAAGTTGAATACATATTGAATATCGACTCGTAGCTTGATATTATGTGTACCTTGGTTAATTCATACTCTTAATGCTATCTCTAGGTTGAAACTTAACCGTGTTAGGGTTATTTAGAGATAAGGGTTGCTAGGACTCGTAGGACTAGTAATCTACCTAAGATCTGGACAAGGACATTGATAGAAAAAGACAAGAAGTAGAGGCTGAAACAAGGATCGAATTAATCAATCGAAGTGATAAATTGTAGGTGGACCTATTTCTCTCCACTGCATTCTAAAACCAATTTACTTGTTTGCTTGCTTCCTCTTTGATAAAAGGCGGATCTTTTTCACACCAAAAACCCACATATTCTCTATTAGCGATTAGAATTATGCTTGAATTGAATAGATTTCCCTGTGGATCGACCTCTTGCTTACACGCTATACTAGTTGTGAGTTTGAGTATTATTTGGCAAGAACAACGACAGGTTTTCCTCTTGTCAAATTTGGCGTCGTTGCCGGGGATTTCTTATCAATTTCTTTTGTTTTTTTTTTATCGCTAACTTTTGTATATATTTACATCTAACCCCGTCGTGGACCTATCTTACGGTTCACGACACCTTATTGCTAATATTTCTAGATGTTGAAGTTATGGCAGTTTCAAGGAGAGAATTTTCACAATTACCTCACAAGAGTGCAAAATTTATTTGACATCCGTTATTCACGGGGTTTCCGAGATAGTTTGCGAGATGTGGTGCTTTGCGTTTTTTAGGGCATGGCTCCTGAGACCCGAGAACTTGCAAGGTCCATAAACAATGGAAGCTTTCCTGGTTTAGGAGTTTCGGGATTATGGGATCTTCTCTGCTACATGGGTGACCAGTCGGCGGATGAAGAATCCTACACTTCGACGTTTCAACCAATGGAGTACTCCGACCCGTCCATGGAGGATTCAACCATTATCTTGATGGAGCAAATAGGGAAATTACGTGAGATAGTGAATCAAAATGGGGAAGCAATTATCCGACTCTCTCAAACATTGAAGGAGTTGGTAGTTTAGCAATGTTCTATTCCTCAACTTGATGAAAGCCAAGATGCAAGCAATGATGAATTCTCTGATAATGAAGAAGAGCATCGAGTGGTTATCGACACGAAATCTCAGGAGATGTCCCTAGAGATTGAGTGTGTTTCGATGCTTACTCCATTTGTAGAAATCATCCCTAACTCACCTATCAAGGAGCCAAGTTCGGAACCGATTTCTGTCGCCCCCGAACAAGAAATTGGCATTTTTTGCATATTGGGAGATTTTGGTGAATATGTCGATCCATGGAGCCACTACTTCAACAAACCATCAACGGAACTGTGTTGGTGGTCCTACATACCCTCGAGGGAGAATCAAGCTCGAATGACTGGTAAGTTGGTAATGGTTGTCATTGCTATATTTTTAATTACCAATGGTTTCATCTTTAGTGCGCATTCGAATATCGGTTGGGCATGAGAGTTTGATTTGCTTTTGAGGGCGCTGACGATGTCTTCTTGAGTCTTGAATGAGTGGATGAATAAATTGTCGAGCCAATGACATTAAACAAAGGCGCTGCTTGGGAGGCAACCCAAGGTAAGTTTTCTGTTCTCCTCTGTGTCTTTTATTTTATTAGATTAGTTTTGGTGTTCTTCGGTTGTGGGGAGCTAACACCGCAGGGAGAAAAGACGTCGGAGAGAAAGCAGTGGAGGAGCTTAATGTCGCAGGCCGCCCTACGGCCTCTGACAGGACTGAAATGTCCCCTTTTTCCTCACTTTCCACCACCGCAGTGAACAAGTCGGTTTTTCTTTCTTTCTTTCCTTTATATTTTTATCTTTTGTTGTCTTTTATGTCATTGAGGACAATGCCTGATTTAAGTGTGTGTGTGTGTTGGGGGGGGGGGGGGGGAGGGGGAGAATCGCATGATATGACAGGATTGCATGTTTATTTTTAGTTTGCACTTTTATTTTTGTTTTCGGTTTATATTGCATATCAGCATGTTAGTCTTTAAAAAAAATCCCAAAAAAAAAGTGTTTAGTTCTTGCATATTTAGGATTAGGTCTTATTTCCCCATATGGATACCGTTTGTCCTCTATTCTATCTATTGAGATTTATGCCCCATGATGTGCTTGGATTGTTGAAACCTTCGATATATATTTTCTATACTATTTGGTGAGCATGATTGGTCAATGATTGAGCATATAAGATCTTGGAATTTTGGGTGATCTTGAAGTTCTAGACATGACCTGGTGAGCTTATTTTGGCCTATTCAGGACTGCACTTGATTTAGTCCTCTTGATTGTTGAGTGTGCTCTCTTCAATTGCTTCCTCTTTTGCTTGCATTTAGATATTTTTTTCAAGGCTGCATATTATGATTTCTGCACATGACTTAAACATGATTGATGCACCTTTATTAGCCATATTTGGCTCTATTCCCACCTTACATATTATCCTATTCTTGAAGCCAATTCTGAGCCTTATTGCCTATTCTTTTGTAGCTCCACAAGATTTTTCCATAGCCAATGATAGCTTGACCCCATCCGGGAATTAGGAATGGTTGGTGAATATTTATATTTTGGATTTTGGTTTTAGTGTTGGATTGTATGTTTGAGGTATCTTTATGAGATGTTTGATTCTTGCTAGTACATTCATTACTTGGGACCTAAGGAGAATAAAATTCACTTATGGGCAAAAGTCAAGGAAAATCATTTGATATAGCATAAAAAAAATAAAGAGAAAAAGAAAGAAGAAAAAAAGAGAAAAAAAAATAAAGGAATGAGTTGATATGGTTTGTAAAGTTTTATGCTTGAGATTGGTGTTGTTTGACATTGTAGAGCTATGGTATGATGAGTTAATGATTGGATTTATGATTTGGTTGCTTCCTTAGTTCCCGGATTATGAGCACCACATGACCTAAATTGTTCCATACCTTATATGTTCTACATTGGCCCCATTACAACCTAATTAAAAGACCTCATGATTTTTGTTGTGTGTAGAGTCACCAGCGGTGGAGAGCTAGAACACTGGTGCAAGACTATTTTAGCTAAGCTTTTGAAGATTGAGTTTTGAGCGTAAACATTTAACCCTAAACACTTGAGCGAGAGTGAAACACATAATCCATGTGAGGTCTAGAATGGATACGGTTCCCTGATTTCATTGATTATTGCAATTATGTGCTATGATGTTGTTAATCTATTGTGTTTGCTAGTTTTTCATGCACTTAAAGATTATTGAGGTGGATACATGAATTGCTATTCTGTCGGGCTGCAGATTTGAGTTTTCTATTGCTTGAGGACAAACAAAGGTTCAAATGTGGGGGAATTTGATAGAGCATGTTTAGTATTTCATTATAGATTACATTTGGCATTGTTTAGTTGTGAATAGTGCATATTTTAGTTACAATTACATGTTTACCGGTGATGTTGGAAGAGTCGGAATCTATGCAATTTTATGGTTAATCTCAGGTAAAGGTGGATCCGATGAGGAATGAGGAGACTCTTGGATGAAGAAAGATTCAAGTTGAGGAAGAAAAGTGAAGAGCACGGGAGCGGAGTCGAATTTCGAGAGCCTAAGTGAATAACAAGTCAGCAAAAGTTATCGCCAGACATGCTGAACTTGTTTCGCACTTTCTGGAGGCCTCGGTGGTCCGATTGATTAATATAAGCATGCGCTGGAAAGCTTTTTCAGAGATCTACAACTTTCGTGTTGACACCGGGACCAAATTCAAAGAAGAAAAATCGATGTGAACAGTAAAAGCCGCCCCTCGGCCAAGCTAGCCGCCCCGTGGCCCGAAGCTCTGACGAAGGATTTCGCTGATCTCCTGGCCGCCCCGGGGCCTGGGGTGGCTGCCCCGCGGCCCTCGCAGAAACGCGCCGTTCAGTTCCAGAGTTTAATTAGGGTTTTTTGTTTATGTTTTGGCCGACTTGTTATAAGCTATTTAAGACTTTTCTAGTTTATTACCACTTACCTTATGCACTTTATTCCATTGTTGAAAGCGCCGTTGAGCATGAGCAACTAAACTCTCAATGTTTCGCCTACAGTTTGGATCTTTGATTGTTGAATTGTGAGTTTCTTAATCTAGTTCTTATTCATATTCCAATGTTTTGACTTCTTTGTGCTTAATTGCTTGAATGTGTTTTATTCTCTCTGGCCTGATCAACTAGTTAGAGTAGGTTCATTCAATTGCTAGGGTTTTGCAGATTCCTTGTAGCGAACCTTAACCCAAGTGGCAATCATATCCCTTTAGGACTCGTAGGACTAATTAGATGTGTAGGAAGTTGAATACATGTTGAATATCGATTCGTAGCTTGATATTATGTGTACCTTAGTTAATTCATACTCTTAATGCTATCTCTAGGTTGAATCTTAACCGTGTTAGGGTTATTTAGAGATAAGGGTTGCTAGGACTCGTAGGACTAGTAATCTACCTAAGATCTGGACAAGGACATTGATAGAAAAAGACAAGAACTAGAGGCTGAAACAAGGATCGAATTAATCAATCGAAGTGATAAATTGTAGGTGGACCTATTTCTCTCCACTGCATTCTTAAACCAATTTACTTGTTTGCTTGCTTCCGCTTTGATAAAAGGCGGATCTTTTTCACACCAAAAACCCACATATTCTCTATTAGCGATTAGAATTATACTTGAATTGAATAGATTTCCCTGTGGATCGACCTCTTGCTTACACGTTATACTAGTTGTGAGTTTGAGTATTATTTGGCAAGAACAACGACATGTTTTCCTCTTGTCAGTCACCAAGGGACTTGATGGGTGTCTCTGCGTCAGTAGTGATCCATACTCTCAGGATCCAACATGACGCTCGGCTCGTAGCCTAGAAAAAGAGAAAGATGGCACCTGAGAAAGCCCGAGCGGCAAAGGAAGAGGTGGAGAAGCTGTTGGATGCGGGATTCATTGAAGAGGTTGATGATTAAGACTGGTTCTCTAATGTCGTCCTTTTCAAAAAGGCTAATCGGAAATGGAGGATGTGTGCTAATTTCTCAGACCTAAACGAATCCTGCCCAAAGAACAGCTATCCCTTGCCCTCAATTAACGAGTAGTCGATGTGACCGCGAGAAATGAAGTCCTGAGTTTCATGGACGCCTATTCAGGGTACAACCAGATCCGTATGGACCCCCCACTACTAGAAAAATTCAATTAGACATCTGTTGTGAACCGATGTCTTTCAAAAATAATTCCGACCTCTTTGTGCGTGTAGTAAAAGATCAACTTTTCCACATCGGTTTTAAGCCGATGTCTTTTCTTAGTTAAAACATCTGTTTTAATTTGAATGTAGATATAAATCAGCTCCTCAAATCTATTTTTGACATGCTAACTTCTTGTTAAAGCCTCATTATTTTTCATTTATAAGCTTTTGAAGATGCCCACACCAAGTCTAAATTTTACATTTGCATCACTATTTTTAAAATAATCAATGTATTAAAACAAAATAGACATCTTTTTTATTATATTGATTTTGTGTATATTAATTTCATATATATAATTTGTGAGTTTTTACTGTTTTAAAATAACATGTCGTATGAAATATATACATAACAGATGTATTAATATGATATAGACATCATTTTATATTTTTAGAAGGATGTTATTATTAGCAATATATATTAATTTATATTAACATTGTGATGTAAAAATATATGTTACACGTTGATTTAGATTATTCAAACGATGTCAATAATAATACTAGCATCCATTTTATGTAATGGTTCGATTTCATAGCAATTAACACAATCACTTTTCATTTATAATCCGGTACTTTTTCGTTTGATACACAACCCTTTGGTCAATACTCGTTATAAAATAAGATTTTGCAAATGATGGGTACTTTAAAGTACTCATTCCAATTGAACATAAACAAAATGGGCACGATGATATGTTTACGAGGTTCAGCCTAATCCCGACTCTAGAGATTGTTCCACTCCTCTAAAGGCAAAAACAAAAGCATACTAGTTCCTAAGGGGTCCATCTATACACGAACGACACAACCAAGAACCAAAAGCTAATGGCCTAAACAACGAATAATGCAGGAATGAATGTATAGGAGATTGAACTCCCTGAATTTTGACATCTCTATGTCATTGGGATGTAGCCGAGTCAATGTCCACCGCTCATGTCGGCCTTCGTTTGTAGAGCTTTGTCACTCTTCGGTTGCATATCGAGGCCAATATGCAACGATCTTCCTCTTCATTGTTCGTTGCTTGTCCCTCTCGTCTAGATCTTGTGTTGCCATTGCTCTTCTCTAAATCTTGCTCAAATTAAGCTTCCAGTCGTCAATGAAGAGCATATCTGAACTAATTAATGCCTATAAAACACATGTAACCAATAATGAAGAGCATGAAAATTCTGCATAAATACATCATGAATGAGCATAAGAGTGCAGCAATAAAAACAGCTCAAGTAATACTGCATGTAGTTAGGCAAGGAACGAACCAGTTTTATAAGGCAACATATATCTGAGATGTTTTAAGGCAACATATATCCATATATCTGAGATGTTTTAAGACAACATATATCCATATATGTGAGCTGTTTTAGAGCTGCTGATCTGATCAAGTTTGCTTGGTGGAAATATAGAGAAGTACAAGGTGAACACAACCAATTCAAGCATCAAAATCCTAAGATAAAGAAGATCTGAATTGTTTAGGCAAAATAGTTAGAACTTGTCAAACATTGCTCCATTGGTAAAGATTAAATGTAAAAATTAGAACTGCAGAGAATGTGTGAATCAAATAAATAGAAGGAAAGCAGCATGAAAGTTTGCCAAGCACAACAAAGAGCACACTCAAATCCCTTCATCCAATACAGCTTATGAGTTAAACTAGCTGAAAATTTTCCATCAACAAATCCTCCCTAGCAGCACAAGTCATATCAGCTCAGTAGCATCATCGCAGTCTATCAAAACCACATTTAAAATGCCGAAAATTGTACCCTCCCATTAAGTAAAAACCAGAAAAAAAGTCTTGAAACCCCGCAAAGTTATAACAAGATGGATTTAAGCCATCACCACAATGAACATCTTAAGATTATACCATACAGTTAATACTGCCAGCACAATACATATAATAAAAACAAAATTATAACAAATAAAATAAAGTTGTCATTATATTTCACATATGACAGGTCTCCCTTGCATTCTGCAATCTAAAATACATGTTGCCTTATTATTAGGTTATTAGATTATTAGATCTTATAGAGATGGGTTAGTTTTTGTGGGAGAAAGTAACAATTAATAGAAGTCATGTGGAACAATCAAATCCAAATATTTACAATAAAATTGTAACAACAAAACAAAACATACTTGGTTGCACAAGGAGCAGAATTCACCAAGTGTTTTTTCTCTTTCATGGAATTAAGAATTTAGCAAGTTTTATATAGCAGTGATAGTGTCAAAAGAGGAAAACATAAATTACTATGACTGGACGTCATGTAATCTCAAATACATTCCAAATTTCCAATGCAAAACCATACATCAAATTCTCGTCCCTCCATCCCTAGAAAGGCTAAAAGGTTCTTAAATCTTACAATGTAGATTCTGAATGAAAGCATACTAACCTGTTAATACCAGTAGATAGGTCAGACACGTTCAAGGTTGTGTTATAGATGTTTGGGCCATCCACGAGAATATGATCATAATCTTGAAGTCCAAAAGCCTCATGGAGCCCTTCGTCCTTTCACTTTGATGGTGGTTATGCTGGCATATCTTTTCTGTTTTGCAATACAATCAACTAGATAATCTTCTCTTACAATAGGTATTTTCATCCTCCTGCCAGCACAGTTTAGCTACGTTTAGTACATAGAAAATGACATTTCCTTACGAAATATAATAAAGATGTCTCGCCTGGTTTACCTAGAGCCTTCCTAATCTCAAGTTCCGTTTCAGTCAAATCTTCACCCGGGAGTAGAACCCAGTAATTAGTATCTGCATAGAAACAAGCAAGAAATCAAACTTAATTCCGCGTTTAAATAATGTTTTCAGCTCTTTATTGGGAGATAGAGTATCAAACTTAAATCCACATGTTGCAAGACCTATCTTGATCTTGGAACAAACTTGACCACCTGTTGCCTCAATCTAGTTTTTGAACTCTTTCTGTTGAGAAAAAATATGCACAATGACTAAGAACTAGATATAATAACCAATCAATAAACAAAGCACTATGATATTACAGATACAAGAATTGAACAAAAAAAAATAGAAAGGTACAAGTGGAGTCCAAAATGAAGATCAACCAATGTGACTGTGATGGTAAGTAAGAGGTTGAAAAGTCTCAGAGTATGAAAACATACCACAGACTCTTTTTTAGACCCAGAAATAGCAACTTTTAGATCTCCTAACTTATCATTAGTATACTGAGTATGCTGGCTAGAAACTTGACTTCCTGAAGTCACATTGGATTGTGCAGCTGATACTATCTTAGCAGGTTTAGAAACCTTTTGTGACTTAAACCACTATAAACCAATGAATTAAAACCAAGTTATGATCCACATCAATAAGCAATGTGTTATTTTCCTTTTGGCCAGTCCATTGTAAAAATACCTTGCAAAGGTACTCGTTCTCTGTCCCATCTGGCATCTTCCACTTGCCTTTAACACGTTCAGGTTGAGTAGTAGACTAAGAGCTTTTGCTCCATTCTGATAGATACCCTCTGCAAATGTGCACACCTCCACCTCAAGAGTAACGGAGACTGCCAGAACACATTGGAAATTTCTTGAGTGCTCCAAAAAGCATATCGTCAGCACTTAAACAAGAAGTATGACATGTGTCATATATTCATTTCAGCAGCAGCCAACTAACATTTGCATCTTTAAAAAATCCTTACATTAAACTATTAAAGTAAAAGTGGAACTGATACGAAAGAACTGGGTGCATAAGAGTAGCATGATAAAATAGTGGATATGGGAAAAAAAACCTATTTGTAAATTTTCATTTCTAATGCACCTTAGTTGAACTTACCAGTAGTGCCTCAATAAAAGCTCTGATCATGTGAAGTCCTGATCATTAGCTTCAAGCATTTTTTGCAGTTCAGCCGTTCCAACGTAGTTCAACGTGATTCTAGAGAAAATTAAACATATAGGTAAAAATTACTAAGCTATTTCAAATAGATTTTCAAAATCACCAAATGTGATCCATCCCTATATTCCATTAAAACTGGTGAATCCCAGCTGCCAAATATTGTCATACTTGACTACTTAAGTTACCTCTACCTCTACCTTAGTTCCTAAACATATTTAAACAACCCCTTACCAATAAATTGAAAACTTAGGGTCTTGTTTTGCTTAAAAGCAACTTCGTGTTGCTGCTACTTTCATTGTTTGTTAAGATTTTTAGTTTCGCGAGTTTTTTTTTTCAAGGGAAGACAAAGAAACTAGACCGGATGTAAATCATTATTCAAAATTAGGGGCAACAACTCTGTATAATCTATATTTATGATATGATACTAGGAATAAATATTAGAGGCCAACTGTATTACCTTCCGTGGAGAAGACTCATCTAATTATTGACCCCCACATGTGCAATATGGAACAAATTGCCATGGATAGTAGCTTGAATAGGCCCATTCACTGCTTCAATACCATGAAATTGATATTTAGACATATATATTCCATAAAATTATTATTTATATTCCATAAAATTGCCATTTTGACATCTACTAAATTGTACAAAAATCAGTGGTACAAGGAATAGCATATGTATCCTCTTGTTATTGATTTACCACAAGTTATTTGAATATAAAGGTCTAGTAGCTATTCCTAATTATAAGTCTTCATTATCCTTGATTAGAAACCCATCCATCCATCTCATATATATATATATATATATATATATATATATATATATATATATATATATATATATATATATATGCACAAAATCAAATTAAAGCTCATGGAAAGAAAAATAATATTCGGGCATATGTATCCTCTTGTTATTGTTATTGGTGTGGTCAATACCAACTTTAGCTGGAAACCCGAGCAATTACTTTAAACCCTATAAATCCAAAAAATTAACTCAAATCGACTCTAACACACAATAAAGAGAACATTTCAAAACCCTAGAATTGGAGTTGCAGGAAAGCCAAATTGAGAGAGAAATTGAATGACAAATTGGTGCTAAAGAAGCTTACCCTAGAGGTTGGAGGAGAGACTCCGGCGACGAAATGGGTGGACGGAGGAGGAAGCTTAGACAACAGCGCAGCAAGAGGCAGGACGAGAGAGGAAAAACGCGTGCAGAGATCTAGAAACAGGTCAATCGATGAGGAGGAGGAGGATGGACAGAGAGCCGATGAGGAGAAGGTGTCGAGGACGAGTGAGTCGCCGACGAGGTGGAGGTGGAGTGAGTCGTCGGTTGCTTCAATTGTATAGGGTTTCGAGAGAACATCGGGAGCAAGAGGAGATATCAGATCTGGAGGGGGAGAAATTGAGGATGAAAGTAGGGATCGAGAAAGAGGGGAGTAGGCGGCGACGGCGGTGATGGTGGCGGTGGTGGAGGCAGTGGCCATGGGAGTGGTGGTGGCGAAGATGACTATGGGAGAGGACCTGAGTGGACGAATGGGTTAATTTGGACTCTTGAGGACGGAGGAGAAGTTGAGTGAGAGTGAAAGTACGCAGGAAGTTAGGCGGGTGTTGAAATTAAGTATGGGCGGGTGTTGAATTTTTTTTTAAGTGTTTCTCTTGCGTTTAAAATTTAAAATCGCGGGTTTAAATTTTTTTTAGAATAAATAATTTAACATCTGATGTCTAATTATTTTTCAACATCGCAAATTTAAAAACCGATATTACAAACTAATTTAACATCTGTTATTTTTTTGACAAACTTAAATCACATGATGTCTAATTGTAGTATTCTAGTAGTGCCCTGTACAAGAAGGCGACCACTTTCATCACCAATCAAGGAATCTTTTGCTATCAAGTAATGTCATTTGGCCTAAGAAACGCCGGAGCGACTTTTTAGAGGATCGTTGACAGAATTTTTCGCTAGCAATTGTCAAGAAATGTTTCAATTTATGTAGACGACATCATGGTAAGAAGAAGAAATGCCATGGACCACGCGGCGGACTTACAAGAAACATTCGACTCTCTGAGGCGGGGGGGGGGGGGGGGGGGTTTAATTTGAACGCCGAACCTGTGTCTTTGGGGTAGATTCTGGGAGTTTTCTAGGCTTCATGGTCAGTCAGAGAGGTATAAATGTAAATCCAAAATAGATCACCGCGGTTCAGAACTTACGGCCTCCACGCATCATCAACGAAGTGCAGTCGTTGAACGGAGCAGTGAATTACCTTGGCCGCTTTTGTTCATGCTTAGCAGACAGGTCATTGCCTTTCTTCACGTTATTGAAAAAGAAAGGACCAGTGCAGTGGACTCCAGAGCTACAACAAGCTTTCGAAGTGTTAAAGGCCTTTTTACAGCATCTACCCACATTGCACCAGCTCGAAAAACAAGAAAGTTTGCAACTCTATCTAGTTGTCAAGGGCGTGAATATCAGTGCGGTTCTCACCAGAGAAGGGAGATACCTCGTGTACTATGTGAACAGGGTGTTACGTACAAGACGCAGAAACTAGATATGAGCCAGTTGAGAAAGTAATTATGTGCTTAGTATTCGCAGCCAGGAGACTGCCACCGTATTTCCAAGATCACGCCATCGAAGTATTGACAAACCTCCCGTTAAGACAAATACTCCACTCGCTTAGCCTTTCAGGACGAATGACCAAATGGTCAATAGAACTCTCAGAATTCAAAATAGCCTACGTTCCTAGAAGGGCGGTCCTCGCTCATGCCCTAACTGACTTCATATGTGAGACCTGTTTTGAAGATGATGGGAGAGATGGCCAAAGCAGATGGTTCCTGAGAGTAGACGGGGCTGTTAACAAAAATGGTTTTGGAACGGGAATAACCCTCACCTCTCCCGAGGGAGAACAGTCGTATTTCACTCATAAGTTGGGCTTTCAGGCGACAAACAATGAGGCAGAATACGAGGCATTGATCGCAGGGTTAGAACTGTCCCTTACTCGTGGTGTCCGAGTAGTGCCAGTTTACACGGACTCCGAAGTAATAGCAAGACAAATTGAAAGAGAGTACGAAGCAAGGACGAGTCTGCTGTGGGACTATTTGTGAAAAGTCTCAGCTTTGAGAAGAGCTTTCCTACACTTTGACTTGAGGCCTGCCCCGAGAGAGATGAATGAGCAAGCGGATGCGTTGGTCCGAATCGGGGCTGCCATGCCCTCTGAGGCCAGACATAAATTCGAATTTGAAAAAAAGGAACAGCGGAGGCTTATCCAAGAAGTTTACTCTGTTCAAAATGAGGGAATTTGAGACTAGCGAACTCCAATCGCTGAGTACCTGGAAAAAGGTGTTCTCCCTCAGGACGGGGTATAAGCCAAGAAGGTGATCAACCGAGCTACCCACTTTACTATCCGCGAGGAGAGGTTGTACAAGAAGGGATTCAATTTCTCCAACTTGCTTTGCGTCTCAGAAAATGAAGGGAAAGTTATCGTCAAAGAACTACACTCAGGAGTGTGTGCACACAATCAAGGATGGAGGGCTTTGATGACAAAGATACTGAGGCTGGGGTACTATTGGCCAACGATGAGAACCGACGTGCAGAACTACACACGGAGTTGTGACGCCTGCTAGAGGCATGTGAACGCCAAGGCTCAGCCGACTGAGCCGCTTCAGAGCATTTACGGAGCTTGCCCTTTTGCCTTGTGGGGAATGGACATTCTGGGTCCGTTCTCAACAGCGCTAGGGCAATTGAAGTATGTCCTAGTAATAGTGGACTATTTCACGAAATGGGTCGAAGCATAGGCCATGGGGCTGATAACAGAAGAAAAAGTTCAGAAGTTCCTCTAGAAAAACTTGGTGTGCTGCTTCGGTGTTCCGAAGGCCATAATCACAGATCACGGAACCCAGTTTGATTGTAAGGGCATCTGAGACTTCTGTCCTGGCCTTAACATCACCCTGAAATTTTCATCGGTAGCACATCCGTAGACCAACGGATAAGCGGAAACCACAAACCGACAAATACTGGAGGGGATAAAGAAGAAGCTAGGGAAAACCGCCAAAGGCCGTTGAGCGGAATTGTTGCCCTTAGTACTTTGGTCATATCAGACATCATAAAAAACGCCTATTGGAGAAACGCCATTCGCGCTATTATTCGGGATGGATGCAGTCATCCCCGTTGAAAGGCTGGTTCCCTCGGCTCGGGTCCTTGCTTACGAATCAAAATCCAACGACGAAGCCCTAGAGGTGGAAATGCACCTGCGAGAAGAAAGACGAATGTTGGCCGCACTCAAGGCACATGAATTCAAGAGAAGGACCAAGAAGTATCGCGACCAACGCCTCTACCCACGATATTTCGAGAAAGGGGACCTTGTACCCCGACAAGCCTTGACAGGCGGAAAGCTCAATGCAAAGTAGGAAGGCCCATATGTGGTGTTTGAATGCATCCACACCGGAGCATACAAACTTTAGACTTAAGAAAGCTTGGTCCTCAACAAGACGTGGAATGTAGTACCTTAAGAAGTATTGTGTGTAACAAACTGTTGTACGAAGGACGCCAAAGTTAAGTTGACCCCGCTAAGTAAATAAATTAAACGGTTAGAGGGTGCTTTCTGAAATTACGCGTACTAGTCCCCCTGTATTTAGTTTTTCCATTTGAGTCCCAGGACGCAGGAGCTTGCTCCGTGTCGGGCATCCGGTCAAAGATTTTACTAAGTCCGAGGACACTGGAGCTTGCTCCGTGTCGGGCAGCCGGTTGTAGCACGAGCCTCCTGGATCGAAGATTTTATTGAGTCCCAGGACGCTGGAGCTTGCTCCTCGTTGGGCATCTAGTCGTAGCACGAGCCTCCCGTATCGATGACTTTATTAAGTCCCATGATGCTGGAGCTTGCTCCGCGTCGGGCATTCGGTCGTAGCACGAGCCTCTCGGATCAAAGATTTTTATTAAGTCCTAGGACGCTGGAGCTTTCTTCGCGTCGGGCATCCGGTCATAGCACGAGCCTCCCGGATCGATAACTTTATTAAGTCCTAGGATGCTGGAGCTTGCTCCGCGTCGGGCATCCGGTTGTAGCACGAGCCTCCCAGATCAAAGATTTTATTGAGTCCTAAGACGTTGGAGCTTGCTTTGCGTCGGGCATCCGATCGTAGCATGTACCTCCCGGATTGAAGATTTTATTCATTCCCGGAACGTTGGAGCTTGCTCCGCGTCGGGCATCCGGACGTAGCACAAGCCTCCCGGATCGATGACTTTATTAAGGCCTAGGACGCTAGAGCTTTCTCCGCGTCGGGCATACGGTCATAGTATGATCCTCATGGATCGAAGATTTTATTAAGTCCCAGGACGCTAGAGCTTGCTCCGCGTCAGACATCCGGTCGTAGAATGAGCCTCCCAGATCGACGACTTTATTAAGTCATAGGACGCTGGAGCTTGCTCTGCGTCAGGCATCTAGTTGTAGCACGAGCCTCTAGGGTCTAAGATTTTATTGAGTCCTAAGGCCTTTTTACATGGCAACAGGAGGCCAGCCGAGGCCATTTTTTGGATAATTGAAGAAGCCTCGTAAACGCAATGACTGGTAAGCAGCTTTCTCTCGAAAACGTTTGAGCTTTGTTCTAAAAACAACTAAGGGGAAAACTTTGTAACTACAACCCCTACCCTCCGGGTTCGAGGAATAATTTGGATTAACAGTCGTCAGAAGGATAACCTTGATCAACGAGCACCGAAGAAATATCGGCGTCCGGGTGGAACACGACAACAATGACATTCTATGGCTTGGACACAGATAGAGCAGCTTCGCACGAGCACACAATGTTCGAGTGGGAACCGGGATGGTTTTCACATACTTGGGTAGTTTGCGTTTCCATGTGTTCGTTATGCCGCTAGATGCTGAGAGCGACGACGGCTCCTCATAAGGCCAAAGGCAGCAAAAGCGAGTTGGAATTTCCATCCCGAAACGCTACCGTTGTAATCCTTTATCTTCGTTTAAGAAGCAATAAACAAACAAATTTTCTAAAGCGACCGATCAATTGAATTAGGAAATCAAACGCGACCGCGGCCGATATATTGTTCTGACAAATAAATAAGCAAAGATAGAAAAGTCCGCCAAAAAGTAACACAACCACAACAGAACATGCAAAACCTTACGCCAAGTTTAACCACAACAAGTTCCATCCAGAAAAGTTTAAAGACCATCATCACTAAATTCAATATCCTCATCGTCTATTGGGCCCCAATCTTCTTTCTTGTCACTCGGGGAGAAAAGTTCCAAGGGAACACTGGGATTCTCCGCAGATCGTTTCACACTTTGATAAATCCCAACCCTCATGCCCGCGTGGAAGCACTCGTGGTACCTCTCCTGGATGAAATCTTAGCCCGCCTTCTCATTTAGCCATTTCGGAATCGCGCTGGCCGTGAATGAGAGACCATCAAGAGTCTTTATCCAGTCATTCGGGAGCTTCATGCGGTGACTTAGGACCTCCAGCCAAGAGGAAATGATATCGCCATCAGTTCGGGATTGGTATCGATCGAGCTCGATCTGGCGACGATTGGACTCGATCAAGGATTTACTCTTTTCATCAAACACCACAGAAAGCTTGGCCTCTAGGTCCACGGCCTTGGCATCTTTAGCCTTCCCACTGGACTGAAGCAAAGAAACAGTCTTCTGAAGTTCTCCAATCCACGACATCTCCACACCCAAATCCTTCTCCAGAGCTTCGCTCTTAGCTTTTTCCTCAGTAAGTTTCCACTATGCCTCCTCCAAAAGTTGACGTAGACCATCTACTTCCTTTTGAGGCACACCAACCTCGACAAGCCTCTCCTTCATCCTTTAGAGGTCGCTCTCAAGGTCTGCATTGCATCGGAGCAATCGCATGTGCCTCCCCCAACCAGTCTTCGTGAAGACTCGCCCCTATCCAAAAGAAAGGAGACTCGTTTAAAAACAGAGCCGCATGGCTGAAGTAACACATAAAAAATAAAGTAAGTCATCTTACCTAGTTGCACCAGCGGTCTTGTTCCATCGCAAACTGCTCGTCGGTAAGGTGGTCCAGAAACCGCTGCTCCTGTATTCCAAGGTTGGGAGGAAAAGCAAGTTGTTGAAGCTCCTCGGTGCTAAAGCCCGACATCCTATAGACTGGATGCTCCCATGCATCCAGATGAAAGACCGCGGTGTCCCAGTCAACCCCTTCCCAAACAGGGAAAGGCCATTTGTTTTTCCGCTTTGGCCTAGACCTAGAGGTCCCGACCTCGATGGGAGAGATTGGTTGGGGCACCAACGGGGTCGCCGCGGAAGGAGATGGGGCCTCAGTGACCGGAGATACAGTAATCTCAATGATAGTGGGGGGAACCACGGTCCGCGGAGGAGGCAGAGGAAGAGCAAGAGATGGAGTCTTATCTTTCGGAGTCTTCTTGGGCTTGGCCTTGGACTCGGAAGTCCTGGGGCGTTTGAGAGCCTTCATTACATTAGAAGACATCTTCCTTTTCGATGATGCTAGTTAGGAAGCGGAAATCTTCATCGCGTCAACCATAACTTTCAATTCTCGAGCATCTGCAGAAGAAGAGGAATGCAAAAATCGAGCATATAGATCTAGTAGGATAGAGAGATGAAAAATTCCAGAAGTTCGCCACAACCTATCCGCGAATGAGGCAAGCTCAAGTCGATCATCTCCAATCTCAAGGGGGACAGCATGTCATGCCAGAAGGTTTTATTTGACACGACAAAGTCTTTCTCAATCTACTTCAAGTTCTTCACGACTCTTTTCTCCACACGCTCATAGAAACACAGCTCGGTGTGGAAGTTCAGGATTTGTCAGGAAGGCTCACGAACCAGAAACAATTTATGCATCCATTCCGGTTTGCTGGTGTTACGATCAACCACCGGGACGCTGAGTTTCGCTTGAAAGAAATTTTTGTGGGTTCCCCCATGACCCATGATAAGCATATTTGAAAGAAGGTTCAAGGAAGGCTTGACCCCGATTTGTAGGCAACGAATTACAAAAGAGGTGAAGAATAGCCAGTTGTTGGGAGCCAGTTGGGCAGGGCTAAGGCCACACTCCTTTAGGTATCGGCTGAAGAGGTCAGGAAGAGGAAGTCTGAAACCCTGGACCAAGCTCTCAATATAAACGACCAAGCAGCTGAGATAAGTGTCCAGACTCCCACCTCCGTCCACGGGCAAGCACAACACAACACCCTCTAGCCAAGGGAATACTCGCGCAATAACCCCCAAGTCTTCTAGGGTCATAAAGGATAATCCTCCGCGGTCTTGACTATTCGTAGACATGATGAGTATCACCCTTTCAAGCGAGACCACTAGGACAGGTCCTGCCGGAAAAGGGATGTAATCTTGCCTAAAGGAACACGTTTGACGGACGGCCTCGTCGTAGAGGATCGGTTGAAAATTCCCCAAAACCGAGGAAGAACGTCGCTTGGCCGAGTTCAACACCTCCCCCATTGGGAAATCAGTGTGCTTATCCCAATCCTTATACGAATGTTGAGACTCCGGAGATTCAAGAATAGAATCAGTCCCAGAAGACGAAGGGTCTCCGCAAAGACGGGGAGAAGAAGAACCAAAGGTTGGGTCCGCCAGGGTTTTTGGTTGGTGAATGGTAAGATCCTCTGGAACCTCAATTCCCCCCCCCCCCTTACAATTTTACCATCGGCTTTCTAAAAAAAAGTCGAGTCGCCTGTGACACGGGGACTGCAAGAGCTCTCTTGAGAATTCGACATGGATGAATCAAATTCAAAACCCTATTTCGCTAAAATAAAACCTAATATAAGGAGATAAAAAGGCAAACTTAGGCTCTGCCCCTAATGCGCAGATAGAAACCAACAAGAGGAGGCCTGAAAGCTTCAAAAGCTTTCTGGGCAAAAGGAGAAAACTAGAGAGAGGGCGGAGAGAAGTTACCTGAACGAGATCGGAAGCGCTAAGATCGCAACGGCAAGAGGAGGAGGCAGTAAAAATGGAACACAGTAAAAAGAAAGGGGGGGAGGGGACCTCTTTTTATAGGCCTTTCTGACCGGCGTTTCACCTCTCTCGCCATAAATGCACGTGTCCAGCTCTCGACACCCATCAATCATTTAACTAGGCCTACATGAGCAGGGCCCAACCAGGCCCGTAGAAAGCCCACTGGGTTTTTTCGCTTTCAAGAAGAATGAGAAGGGGCGGTAATACCCTCGAAAAGGTCAGTCCGCGGCGCGACCTTTGGTACACACCACGGACTGATGAGCTGTGATGATGCCCAAAATACTGAAAAAGGAAAAAAAAAAACAAAAATAAAGGAAGCAAGGAATAAAACTGAACCGCGGACAAGGAATAAAAATGCTCCGCGGACGGCATACACAAAAGGGAGATATGACTATATGAGGTGTCCGACATGCCCCCTATCCACATGTCACCACCCGGAAAACACGTAGCAACCAGTACACGACAAATGGAGAAATCGACAGGTTGACGTGTCTCGGAGGCATTTCCTACCCTGACTATAAATTCCAGGAATCACTCTGAAGAATGGGCTTTTTGGACAAACGGGAAAGGGAAATCTCAAAGATAGTAGGAAACGTGTAGGAGCGGCTAAGTCCGCAGAATATTTTAGCTATCAACTCGACAATTCCGCGTAGAACTAAAATCTTCAGGAAAGGACCAGGTCGAGGATCACAGGTATTGAGAGCTTAGATACGCTGAGTTTACATCGTAATGTTTCCTTATCCCTTCTGAAAGGCCTTGATGAGGCCACTGCCCGAGAAGCGGCTTGAGCCAAGTGCCAAACCGTGCGGCACTGGTGAATACCTTCCGTCATCCGCGAATGGTTAATCCAGGTATGACCGTCTATCATCAAAAGGTCATCGCAACCCAGGTCAAGGTGTCCCCCTTAGGAAGGAGAACCTAGGGGACACTCTAGGTAAGACCGCCGACCAATCAAATTCGCGCGCGCGGCTCTGAACTCCCCCACGGTGACGTGGAAGGAGGCTTTTTAATTTGTGGTTTCATCAGTAACAATATAACTAATGATGTATAAGAGAGCTGGTGGTTAATTTGTTTGAATAATTAAAAAAAAAGCACATTGTGCATACGTTGTCTTGATAGTGAATGCTTTAATATTCCTTGAAAATCTAAATATATTGACGCGGTGGGAGATCCTCGAGTTATAAAAAGATAAGGCCATACCAAGGGTCTTAGAGCAGCTACATTGATGTTTTAAAACCCCATAAGTAAGCAATTTAATAATATAAAATGGAATCCTTGCAAAAAAAAAATACAAAGAACGATGTGATGGATTGCATCACAAACAACTCTAAACAATAGGTAAAATACAAAGAAAGTGGGGCAGGTGCTACAATAATGCAGAAGGAGGTGCAGAAGGAGAGGTCACATGGGCCTTGAAATGTTTTACAACAGTTGAAAAGTAGGTCAAGTGGCCTTCCATATTGAATTTTTTTTATGGATGATCAATTTTATTTTTTGCTGATATTTTATTTATTTAGTGTAATAACGGACATATGATTATTTAATTTAATATATACATAAATATATTAGATAATTTAAATTCATATATAACTATTATTATATCATATAATTAATTTTTTTATATAATTTTGGTAAAAGAATTAAAAAAAATTAAGGAACCCTTATGAGTTGTAGGGATGTGATTGAAAAAGTATAATGAGTTGTTAAAAGGATAAAGGGAAGAGCGAGTGATAAAAATTGAAAATAAGGAACCCTATTGGGTTGCACAGATGCAGGTGTTCTTATGTAAGAAAAACAAGCAGGGAACATATACCCAAATGATTTCCCGAAACACCTCTAGCCACCCAAAAAAATATTATTTATTTATTTTAGGGGTTAATTGTATTAATATAAAAGGAATATTTACAAAGGTGGAGGAAGCCTTGCCCGTACGCTTTAGTGGCGAGATACCAAAATCATGGAACCAACGTAACGTTGTCCCAATCCTTGAATTGGTAAATAAAGAGCGGCCATTCCGGGGTTCGAACCGGGGATCTATGGGTACTACCCAAAAGTCTCTTGTGGCACAACTGGTAGGAAACCCGCATGAGAAGTTGAAGGTTGGCAGTTCGTTGTCCCAATCCAAATAGGTGTGGTGAACGCTAAGGTTCGGTGCAACTCCAGTTTCTTCAAGTGCAAACGCACGTTGTGAATGAACGCAATGCGCATTCACAACGGTGCAATTTGACAATAAAATTTCCCTCTTCTTTCCTCTCTTATAAAACTTCAATTTTGATTATAAAGGTTTGAAATATGCAAAATTGACAATGATTTTATGCTTGTTACAACTTACAAGTGTTGGGGGAGAGAAAAACAATTGAAGGGAGACAGGCAAACTGGATTTGATGTCTCTACCGAAGAACGGAGCGAGGATCATTCAAGCTCTAGTCAGTTGCTGATCGAGTTTTGATTTCAATTGGAAAGGAGTAGGAGAGCAGAATGGAGAGCAAAGGGATCCTCTCACGGTTTGTCCAACTGTGACCGCTTCCCTTTCACGGTTTTCAGTCCAGGCTCCCACGGTTTTTAAAAGTGTCGCACCTGCCGTGTAATTGGCGAGATTTTGACCATGCCAATATCAATCTTGATAAAGAGGCACTGTACGAAAATAAAAGCTGGGCTTGGGCTGATCATATATGGTCAATTTTGGATTGAGGCTAATCGATCACCATTGGCAACATAAACAATTAAACATCATGAAGAGTTCGAACGTTGAATTCCCAAGCCCATTTACAAGATTGATATTAATTATTGACTCTCTCCCAATAACAATTTTAGTCTTCTCATAAGATTGATATTAATTATTGACTCACCTATAGACTATAGTCCATTTACAAGATCTGTCTATCATGATGTGGGCTGCTAGTTTTAGGAACAAAGATTTATTCTACACAATCAAGGACCTCCTTTATCCCCAATCTCCCACTTTTAACCTACAAATATGTATTAGCGCGTGTTTGGCAAGAGGTTTTATCAGGTTCCAAAAGGTTTTGTAGTTGCCAAAAAAAAGAAAGCTCCTCCAATGGTGTTTGACAATCAGCTTTCAACAGTTGCAGCCCTGGCAAAAAAAATTTCACTTTTACCCCTAAAATCAACCGAAGAAGCCAAGCTTGTGGCGGTCGCCTACTCTGTCCCTCTCTCGCTCCTTCAGTCCCGCATCTGCCTCGCCGGACTTGCGCGGCTCCGCCATCGTCGTCCCCAGGCTGCCAGTACTCCTCACTTGCCCTCTCCCATTCCCGCAGTTTCACAGTCGCACCTCTCAAGGATCCCGGCCGCCTCTGACCACAACCGCCATTGATTAAAACTCTCACCCTGTGTCCCTGTCTGTGTATGTATAGGTTGAATTTTTTGGAAGGATTTGGGATCTGAATTTGAAATTGATTGGAGCAGTTCAGTGGCGGCGGTGCTACTCATCCATTTTGATCCTAATTGGAGTTGAGGTTGAAATTGATTAGGAAATTTTGAAATTGCTCGTTGGAGACTTGGAGGGGTTCTAGTGGATGCAAAAGCCCCATAAAAGGAAGTGCAATTTGTTCTCAGCAAGCCGGCAAGGGCTAGAGAGGATTGAGGAAGATGATAAATGAGAAATTGAAGGCAAGGGTATATTTGACTTTTTATCCGCAATACCCATTTATAAATCCTATCATTATCAAACATCATTCAGATTTTTTATAAAGTTATTTTAAAAAATAAACTCCACCTCCCACACCTCCATAAACCCCATAAATAATATCCACCTCCTAAAAAAACTCTTAACCCCTCAGAAAACCCCTTTTTGCCAAACACACGCTTAGTCCATGGCTCCAATGCACGGACCAGGGGCGGGCTGGGATGGAATTAAGGACCTCCTTTATCCCCGACCTCCTACTTTTCAGTCACAAATCTCCAGTAGTCCATGGCTCCAATGCACGGTCTCAGGGGCAAGTTGGGGTGTGCTCCAACCCGTCTCATTTTTACAAAATTAAAATAATAGGTAAAAAATAAAAAATATTAATTTATTTATTAAATTAAGTGTTTTGTTAATAAAATTACAATAAAAGAAAATTTTATCCTATCTAACACATCTGGATTTTAATTTCTGATTCAATGTCTCGCTCCACCCCACCATTACTTATTCCTCTTGGAATTGTCATTCCAAATGAACATTTTGTCGAGCCCTTCAATTTTATCGATTACAGCTTTTCGAAAATAAAAAAAAAAAACATGGCACCAAAAGCTAATATTTATTTTTTAGAAAATAAGAGTTTTATAAAGGGTTTTATTTTCCACAATATTTATCTATTTTTTAAACAAAAGGAAAAGACACGTTTTGAGGGCTTTTTCCTAAACTAACTAGATTGGTGGGAGAGTGGGGTGTCAAGCACACTTACTCATCCTCTTAAAATTTGTTTTTAGGTTTAAGAAGAGACGTGTGTTTTCGCATCTTCTTTCTCCTTTTTGTGAAAATTTGTTATGAGTTCATGAAAAGATTTCAAACCTTCTTTGGCGAGTGCACGCGATCAAAGGTGTTGTGTAACCTTGGGGGCGTCGTCAGAAGCCGACTTGCATCGTGGTCTGAGCAAAATCGCTTCTAATGCAATGAGTTTGGATATATACTAGACCACAACAATTTGTGTTTTTTCAGATGAGTTTTCTATTTTGATTTTCAATTATTTTGATGAATTTTACGAATCAATTGATGGTTTTTACTAACAATTTAGAAGCGATTTTAGTTTGTTAGTACTTATCGTTTGTTGTTTTAGGGTTTCGGTTGAAAGAGCTTTATGTTCATGTATGAGTCGGTCACGATTGCGGGTTCTAATGAATTCAAGTTGGTCATCAGCATGTGAAGCAATGGTGACTTCAGGATGGCGATAAGAAATAGATCAGGAAGTAACCCCGATCAAGCTGATAGCCATATGTATGATCGGTGGCTCTAGAGATTCCATGGCAAAAATTCAGATTGTTGGTGACGGTGGGGAGGAAACTGAAGGTCTGGCCGTGCAATCAAATAGAAGAGTAAAAAGTGCCTAACCGTCGGCGAGAACCTAGGCATATGGATGAGATGTCGAGGCCAGAAAGAAACGGCACCACCGCTACCAAGGTAGAGATCCAGAGCCAGCGACGGTGAGGACTTGTCGTGACCTGACGTTTGGACGATGCCGCTCCGGCAGGGGCTCAAGTTGTTCTAGTCTTTACCTCCTATGTTAGGATATGGGTCTGTTTTACATATTGGGATTTAGTCTTGTAATGGGATCATCCCATGATTGTGTGTATAAATGGAAGCCAGATGTGTTAACTTTCAATGAAAATAGTTAAAAGATATTTGTTCACCTACCCAAACTCTTTCTTCTTTTTTTTTCCGGTTCTTGTAACTTACTACAACTTCTTGCAACTTCCGCACACACTTACTGCAACTTCCTAATCCAACATGGTATCAGAGTAGTTCTTGTTAATCTAATCAATTTTTTCTTTCTTTTTTCACAAAAAAACCCAAACACAATTTCCACCTATGTTTGAATTTTTCTAGATCTAGGTATGGCGGGAGACGAAAATCGTGTAGATACGAGAAATGCGTATTATCTGCATCCCATTGACCATTCTGGAATGGTTCTGGTGACTCCAGCTTTTGATGGAAAGAACTTCGGAGAGTGGAGGCGCTCGATTCCGATCGTGTTGTCCGCGAAACACAAAATTGATTTTGTTATAGCCAAGATCGAGAAACCAGCTCCTACTTCTTTGATGCTACGAAGCTGGGAACGTTGCAATGGCATGGTCGTTTCATGGATAATCAACAGTTTGAGCACGAAAATTTGAAGGAGTGTGATCTACTCCGACACTGCTCATGGTATTTGGAAGGAGCTTGATTATAGATTTAGCAAGATTGGGTGTACACAATTGGTCTCTATTTAGAAGAAGCTTAGCTTACTTCAACAAGGTACAAATTCATTTTTTACTTATTTTACACAGATGAAAACCTTGTGGGATGAGTTAGATAATATTCATAATATGCCTAAGCGTACTTGTGGATATGCACATGAGATTCTGAAATACAAAGAGCATCAACGTGTTATTCAACTTCTAATGGGGCTGAATGAGTCTTATACAACTGCTAGAAGCTCAATTTTAATGATGGGGCAGTTTCGAGACATACATCGTGCATACTCTTTACTGTCTTAGGAAGAAGATCAACGAGAAATCGAAGCAGGTTCTGGATCTGCAGGAACAGAGGGTTTGTCTATGCACGTTAAGACTCAGGCTAAGTCAAACATTGTGAATTCATCATTAGGCTCTTACGGTTCTTCGCAAGGGTATAATTCCGCTGGATCTAGCAAAGGAAACTATGAGACGAAACCTTTGTTTTGTACAAATTGTAAGAAAACGAACCACATTGTGGATCATTGCTTCTTTTTGATAAGGTTTCCTCCAGGATATGTGAATAATAGCAAGAATGGTATAAGCAATAAGAAAGAATCTGCAGGTGGCAAGTTTGCAGGGAATGCTTCTCATCTTATTCCATCAGATTTTTATGTGGAACAAATTGCACAATTGATGAGTCTTTTGCAGACGTCTGGTGTTGCAGTTCGTGCAAAGGAACCTACAACGAAGGATTTTGCAGGTTTTTTAGGTACCTCCTTGTCTCAACAAATTATGAATTGGGAAGGTATGGATTGTGGATTGCAGAGCTAGTGGACACATGTGTAGCAAATTTGTTATGTTTAGTTCTACATATAAGTTGACTAGATAGTTTGTGGTTTCATTGCCTATGGGCGAATCTACCGTCATTGCAATGGCTGGTACAGTAGAAGTCATACAAAATGTTTTGTTTGTTCCAAAATTTAAATGCAATTTTCTCTCGGTTAGAAGGATGATTCGAGAGCTTAAGTGCTTTTTTCTTTTTACAACAAAGGATTGTTTCATGCAGGGTCCTTCAACGAGAGCTCCTTTGAAGATTGGTGAAGGAGTTAAGGATCTCTTCTTGCTGAAACAAGACAGAGAGAGCGTCTTAGTTTATGTGCATTATCTATCTTCATTCATATTCCTATTCTATCGTTATTATCATAAATGATACATACACATTTCATAGAAATACTTGTTTCTCTGTGGGTTCGACCCCTTACTTATCCGCTACACTCTTCTATCTTTTATTTGTTGTTGGTTCGACCCCTTACTCTTCTATCTTTTATTCGCTCTTGCTCACATCTTTATCTTAGTTTATTTGCATTATCTATTTTCATTCATATTCTTATTCTAACGTTATTATCATAAATGATAAATGCACATTGCATAGAAATACTTGTTTCTGTGTGGGTTTGACCCCTTACTTATCTGCTATACTAGTTTACTAGTTAGTTTGTTAGTTTGAGTTATTAATGTCTTTGGCGAGGTGAAACCTAATGACATTTCTCCCACCAAATTTTGGTTCCATTGTCGGAGAATCAAGTTTATCTTTTTTTTTATGTGTTTATATTTCTTTATTGTTTTTATTAATTTCTTTCGAAAAAAATTAAATAAAAAAAATGTTGATGTTATATCAAGACCACCAGGGAGAATATTTTCACCATTACCTAGTAAGAGTGCAAGATCTAGTGAACGACCGTAAATCACAAGGTATCCATGATAGTGAGCGAGATAAGGTAGTTTGTGTTATTGAGGGTGCACAACCTGAAATTGGAGAACTTATTGAAGATGGTGAGTGCAGCCCAGGACTATCAGGAGTATGGGATCTTATCCAAAACCTATCCCTATATTGTGCATTAAAAACATTGAATGAAGGATGTAAGCCAGTGCCCGAGCAAAACAAGAAGGAGACTAACTAAGCAAGAATGAGAGAAAGAATGCAAGAGAATAAAGGAATTTTAGGAGACGTATCTTTTTGCTGACAATGATTGCAATGAAGAAGAGGATCTAGTGTGCCCGCTACTAAATAACTGGCGCATGCCGATCTCGCTGTTTTAAGATCAGTTGATACTTATCTTATGGATACCTTTATCTATTCGTCCTAGGGTTTTTGCTCACGGCTTTGAGCCTTATATTAGACATATTTTACAGTAGGTTTTGAGAACTAAATTCATTCATCTCTTCCTCCATAAACTAATTACAATAAAGAGAGATGAGACGATTTAAGTTTAGAGATTCAAGGTACGTTATGCTTGCCTAGAACTCTTGTGATTTTGCTATGATTCAAGAATTGTTTGTTTGATTGTGAGATTTGATTTCTATGTTATTCATGAGTTTATTTATCATCTTGATCTTCATTGTTTATATTTGTGATTCTTTCTATGACCGCGCATCTAGTTAGAATTCACATATATGCTATGAATCCGTTGTTGGTTTCTCGATATCAAACAAAGTCATTGATTGAGTGATATTTCTATGCCTTTGTAGTGGATGATAACAATTGATCTATGTCAAGTAGATGTTATTAGGGTCGAGTGGGTTGTTCCCTTGTTGCCTAATTGCATTGAATTGATATGCCAATTGGTCTTAAATACTCGAATCGTTAATGCTATTCTTTAGTGATATTGAATAAGAGCTGGATTGTATCTTTGTGGAATAATCGATTAAAGGTAGTCAACATAAACTTAGGAATAATATTAAATTCACCTCAACAATTAAGTAAATCAACCAATGTTCCGAATTGTATGCGAAACCATATATGCTCTACTCTTCTATCTTTTATTCACTCTTGCTGACTTCTTTATCTTAGTTTATTTGCATTATCTATCTTCATTCATATTCATATTCTATCGTTATTATCATAATTGATAAATACACATTGCATAGAAATACTTGTTTCTCTGTGGGTTCGACTCCTTACTTATCCGCTATACTAGTTTACTAGTTAGTTTACTAATTTGTGTTATTATTATCTTTGGTGAGGTGAAACCTAACGACATTTTGATGTCCATGTTTTACACCATGTTTTTGTACTTATTTTAGCTCCTTATTCTATCATTTTATATATTATGGGTTGGGAATATAGTAAATTTGTGTAGTTTATGCTTATTTGCTAGAAATAGAAGTCTACACAAGTTTCTGTTTAATATTGTAGAATTTGCAGCGAATTCGGAGCGAAACCAAGAAGTGAGGATTTCCATTAAAGTCACTCGATGTCTACTGAAGGACCCAACATCAACTGAAGAAGGCCTGACATCGAGCGAGCAAGCCGAGCACAACATTCAGAGCTGAAGATAACTTGATATCGACTCAACTCAGTCGATATCGAGTGAAGACCAATCAAAATTGGCCAAATGACTCGACACAACACAGAGAGACTCGGATTCAGAAGATGGATGACTCGATTTCGACCTCCTGAGTCGATATCGAGTGAAGTGCCACTCGAAATGCAGAGCAGAGCCGACATCGAGTGGAAGCACCACTCGGAACCGACCACACGACTCGATATCAACCGAGTTGGCCGATATCAACTGAGCCACAGAAGCTGACCGACGCGGATTCCGAGTCCTAATTTGAGTGGAAGTTTCTTGCACGGGAAGGAAAAAATATTTCACATATTTTATCTACTATCTATCCTAAAGGGTTGGACAATTAATTACCCTAAAGGATTTATCTACTTTACCTAGTTAGATTTATTTCCAATTTATATCTTTTATCCTTAGATCGATGATAGATAGAATTGATCCCTATAAATAAAGCCCTAGGGGCTGGAATTTTATATATTCAATTTCATAGCTTTAGTTCCAATTGCAAGTAGATATTTAGGAGTTCAAGGCTTTTAGGGTTTTGGTGTTTTTACGAAAGTTGGAGTGCCGAGATTGCAAGGGTTGCGAATTTCGTTTAATGCAAAGTTATTTCCTTTCATCAATCATGTCTTCCGTTACTATGAGCGAGTAGTTCCCCTTGTTCTAGGGTCGGGGTGATCCCAACGATAGCCATACGCGCTTGAGGTAAGGTTTGTTATTCGTTATGTTTTGATCATCCACTATCTTTATTATGTTTATTCCTTTTTTGAAAGAAAAGAGATTCATGTTAACAATTTGGATTAGAAACATAAAATTGGTATATACAATTAGGTTTACTTGTAAGAGTTCAATCTAATTGTTGGAAAAGGCAAAAGCTTGCTCCTTTGATGTGATTTCATAACTATTTTATCTTGTCTCTTGCGTGTTTGGTGCTCGTTGTGGTAAGTCTGGGTCTTGGAAGTTTTTATTTTATATTTGTTTACATCAATATTCTGCTGTTCGTTGGGTCCTCGAAAAAACTCAACAACCCTTGGTTATTTTTTTCCATCATTTGTTTCTATCCTTCTGTTCTTCGGCCTTCTTTTCCGACAATTACAGGTAACTGCGGAGCACTCGAAATCGACTCATCTTAGTCGAAATCGAGTCACTGAGATCGACTGGCGGTGTTCTGAGCCAGTCGATAATGGGTATTGACCGGTCGAAATCGTGTCCAACCACTCGAAATCGACTTCTGTTGCGTTTGTCTCTGCAGGTACATTGATAACACACATTTAGGTAGGCATATTAGGATGCATTTAGCATGACTTAGAAGTATATAATGCATAGATTATGCTAGATTAGCATTTATACTTGTGTTGTTGGTGGAGTCGGAATTTACACACTTTTAGGGATTATTTCAGGTATATGTGGATCCGACGAGGAATGAGGAAGCTCATAGATGAAGGAAGAGTGAAGAAGATGAGGAAAAGTGAAGAGCCCGGGAGTGGAATCAAAGTTAGAGAGCCTAAGTGAAGAACAAGTCCACATAAGTTGTCATCAGACATGCTGAACTTGTTTCGTACTTTGTGGAGGTCTCGGTGGTCCGATTGACTATTATAAGCATGCGTTGGAAAGCTATTTCCGAGATCTACAACTTTTGTGTTGACATCGAGACCAAACTCGAAGAGAAAAAATTGCTGTGAACAGTAACAGACGCCCCGCGGCCCGAAGCTCTGACGAAGGATTTCGCAATCACCAGGCCGCCCCGCAGCATGGGTTGGCTGCCCCGCGGCTTCTGCAGAAATGCCGAATCTATTGAATGGACTTTTTATCTCTTTAATTAGGTTTTTAGAATTATTATTTGACCGACTCTTTTGATGCTTTTTAAGGAAGTTTTAGGGTTTTATTTGAATCATCTAACTCACCATCTAATTCCTAACTCTTATACACTTGGAGATTATCAATTGAGAGAACCCTAGAGGGGAGCCTCCATGGCCATGGAGTGCTAAACTCTTCCGTTTCGTCTATGGATTGAAGCTTTGGTTTGATAAAGTTGTGAGATTTCTATTCTTGTTCTATTCCTATTGATTTGTATTGATTCTTTTGCGAATATTGTTGATTTCTTCTAGTCCGTACAACTAGTTGGGATTATTGCTAGGATTTTGTAGATTCCTCGTAGCGAACCTTGATCCATAGTAGCAAATCATGCATTTTTAGGACTCGTAGGACTAAACTGGTGTGTAGAGAATCAATTATATGTTAACATCTGCACCTTCCTTTGGATGGAATCCAATTGTCATTTTTCCACTTCTTCCAATAATAATACAAAAAATGGTGACAATATGGATACAATGATGGATACAATAATTCGGTTTATTGTTTGATAAATAATATATTGAATAATGTCGTTCTCACAAACGTAGGTTACAATAGGTTATAATATTGTTAAAATGTAGGCTACAATAGATGACAATAGTGTTAAAACATAGGTTACAATAGGTTACAACAAAGGTGAGTTACAATAGGTTACAACAAACGTGGGTTACAATAGGTTACAACAAAGGTAGGTTACAATAAAAGTTGAAACCTTACTATTTGATCAAAAAAAAACTTGAAACCGTACTCTATGTACAATAGGTTACAATAATGTTAAAATGTAGGTTACAATCGTTACCGATTTGCATAACTTCAGGTTACAACAAAGGTATGTTACCATAGGTTACAACAAAGGTAGGTTGAAACCTTACCAAAATAAATTGAAACTGTACTATGTGTACTAGTGTTGGGTTGAAATTAAAGAAAAATTGAAACTGTAAACTGTTCATCCATGCCGCTCGA
Organism: Persicaria tinctoria; assembly: GCA_037127255.1. Lineage (NCBI taxonomy): Eukaryota > Viridiplantae > Streptophyta > Magnoliopsida > Caryophyllales > Polygonaceae > Persicaria > Persicaria tinctoria. Next base: position 55,372,752 of record JBANSL010000018.1, read on the forward strand.
TATATAGGGAGTATGAAATTGAACAACATCAATCGACGATAGGATGGATCGATGAAAGAAACAACATCACACGTAAAATATGACAGTGATTAGTACTTCGCTCAAATTTAAAGACAAATTCACAATATATATAAATACAGAAAATTGATGCCTTACTATCTAACCAAAACAATTGAAACATACCAACGCAAGATTGAAAGACAAACTAAAGTTTGTATTCTTTAATCTAAAACCATATTACAAGAATTACCTTCAATCCCAGACAGTTCACAAGATTACTAATTGAACAATTGATGGATGAAGTAGAGTCTTTCTTTTTCAAAGCGTAAAACAGATGGGAGAAGTAGCGTCTCCTTTGTCAAAACCTAAACAAATCTTATATGTATTTAAACAATATTATCTATATCTATTTAACTTTTTAATTTTAAAAAGAAAAAATATTACTTTAAGGGTATTTAGGTAAAAACCAACCTAAAAAGTATAGTTAGTAAAAAGAAAAACTAAAGGGTATAAGAACATCCGCACTAATGGGGTAAGCTCATCCCTCTGTCTCTTTGTAATATTTTGACACCTCATTTTCCACTAACTCTACCCCATCATTTAAAAATTTTAATTTTTATCCCACATCCATAAGTTTACCCCATTACTATTTTTTTAACTGTAATTATACCCCACCACATATTTTAACCTACTTAATAAAAAAATATAAAAACCCTCACTTTTATTAAATTTATTAAACATAATGGGATGGGGGAGGGGATGAGTTTAACCCATTCCACTAGGTTTGCCCCTTCCCCTTGATGGAATGGGATTCATCCCACACTCATGGGGCTCCCTTTTAGCAAGAGAGAGAGTGCTATAGGGGAGATCAAACCCCATAAGTAATGATGCTCTAAGAGCAAGTTTAACGAGGCTTTACTGTAGAGGGGTACTTGGTATAGGTTAAACCTACACCCACAAGTGTATGGGGTTCAGTTGTAGTATATCGAGTGTCGAATCACAGGGACTATGTGGTATCGATCGTAATTCCAAACTGATTAAACTAAGCCAAGAAACCAAGGAAGAAATATTAATACGGATGGAGAAAGTAACCGACTAAAACTAAATAACTATACAAAAGGTGGTATTTAAACACAATAGATACGAGGCAAATCTAGGATAAGGGATCCTCACAACAATTATTTAGTAGATTAATAACGATATTCGTGTCACATTGTCTGAGTTTGTTGAAGGTAGCTATCTAAGGTACTTACTAATCTCCTTTCGGTCTCATAGTAATTGTGCCTAAATTGGTTAACCATCTCCTTTTGGTCTCAAGCAACCAATTCAAACCCTTTACGCTCTTAGAACCTAGATCTCAATTGCATCAATATCCGCTTTCGCGCTCAATCAAATACAATCTCGACCTAGAGTTTCTACGATAGCTATTAATCCACAAGGAATCTTATAAAGCTTTCACAATAATAAAATTCCAGGTTCAATCCTAAGGTTCCAATAGTGAGTTATCGCCTTTTGGCCTCAAACCCTTATCTAATTGCCCTATTAGCCTTATCTCCTTTCGGTCTCAAATTCTAATAGGAACTCCAATCAATTATAAAATCAATCAGATTAAGCACATTAGGATTGAATCTAACAAGTTCTCAGACAAACGAATATCAATACTAACGCTACCAAATAATCATCGGGATCACCCAAACCCTAGAATGGAGAAATCAACCAAACATATTATAATAAACGATGAAATAAATTATAGATAGAAATAGATCAAAGTTTAGAATAATATGCAAACCGAAATCTTCGTCCTCGATCCAGAGTGTAATGACGAAAACAAAGAAAGTAAGAAAAGCTAAAACCGGCCGAAGCCACTGTGCGGCAAACTGAAGTCCGAACTCCCAAAAACTCCTCTAAACGTGAGTATATATATGAAACTTTAATCAAATTACAATTTCAACCCAACAATTTAAAGAATTAAAATCTAACCCAACACTCAATTATAATTTCAACCCGTAAAATCCCAATTTGGCAATTTCCGCACATTAGCTTCCAAGATCCGATCCAATGATTCTCGCTGCTTTGAATTGACTCTCGAATTTCCATAATATTTGTCCCAAAATGCCTGAAATAAATAAAAAGTAGGTGTAGACTCCGAAAATGCAAAATAAAATAAATAAACTACAAAATATGATAAATATGCATGAAAATGGTCTAAACTAATATGCAAATGCAACCCTAAAATATGACTAAAATAGATGTTATCAGTACTAGGCCAAAAAATATTAAAAATTTAAAAAGGGGGTGTATGCGATACTACAATGACACTAGCCTAGTATCGATGCTTGGATCAAAGTAATTAATTGTGAGTCAGGTCTTCTTCAGGCCATTTGAAATTCTCGGAATGGGTCACGCTAAACGACGTCGCATTTGCTCCTTGACGAACAAAATGCAGGAGAGAAAGCATGCACCATGGCTGGAAAAATTCAGAGGTTGGGACAGGTGTTGAGCATCCATTCGCCTGTAGATAGACATGTTCCATGCCTGCCACGTGGAGGGAGCTGAACGACTGAGATTGTTTCCTCTTTGGATATGTTTTTACATATTTAAAATCATAATTCGGTATAAAAAATGTAAAATAAATAAAATACCACAATACTAGATTCATTTTTATCTACATGTCGACATCCATTTTGAATATATTTGACTATATTTTAAAAAAATATTCAACTTGGATCATAAATATGCAAAAAATGATCTGAACATTTGAATTATAATTATGGAAGACTTTGGAAGAATAAATAATGTAATAACATCAAATAATTAATTATTAAAAAAATTGGGGCTAATCGTGGAGGCAATTAGTATTTTCCGCTTTCCGAATTAAGTTATGTTATTAAAACAATTCCAAACTTTATGCATTGTCTTTGTTATAACGTCATTTTGTTTATTTAATTAACGGTGCTTTTTTTTTGTTATAAATAATATGCACTATTTAGTTTATAAATAATATTAATTTAATATTAATATTTTAATAATAATAAATTAATATAATAATATAATCGAGAATGGAAATAATTATTCAAGATGGGTATATTTGTAAATTGAGTTGGTAGGAAAAGATGTGTTTTGAGATACTAGGGATGCTGTTGATAAAATGGAAAAATTGAGAATGAGATGCTAGGATGATGTGGCGGAAAGAGAAGAATAAAATATAAGTATTTCTAGTATCCCTAGTATCCCTTGATAAACATGGCCTAATTACCCAAAAAAAGTGAAAAAGTTACACTCCCTCAAATATTCACTTTTTAAAATCTTTTTTCAAGATCATTTTTAATTTCATCCTTGACATTCTCCTCTTCGACTATTAAAATATCTTCAGCAGTAGTTATGTTGCGGATTTGTTTCCTATGTCTTCTCCCAGAGGCTACACGATGGAAATACGATGTGTTAGAGTTTGAAAACTTGAGGTACTTTGTTTTGGCCCTTTGATTCCATAATGTTTTTTTGGAATATGAGTAGTTTTTCCCTTTTTCTTAAAAGATAATTTTCTTTACTATTGGTTCTTAGTATGTTATTTACTAATTTTGACGATTGAATTTCAAGCAATTCGTTCTCCACCTCTTGCAACTAATTAAATATGTTTCCAAAAGTGTACTTATTCCGTGCTTTAGCTTTTTTGCTTAAGAATTTTTTTGTTTGAACATTAGTTGAAACATAGCTAAACCTGAGCATGTTGCTCGCCAAGATAGTTTGATGATGTTACGAAAGTCCTTCCGTTGACGTCAGGTGTTCTCAAACTTGAATGGTGGTGCTTTCAAAATTGCAAACCTCTCGAGTGTTATAGATATGAAACAATGATCCGAAGTTGAGAAAGCCCCATTTTTAGTTATAAGGTTGGGGAATTTGTGAAGGATTTTGTGCTGAACAAGCACCCAGTCCAATTTTTCACGAATATTATTCTCACTACAAGGATTCCTTCTCTAAGTGAAGGGATATTCGAAAGTAAGGATATCCATAAGTAAACAGTTATTTTTGAATTGAAGGAGCGTGAACCGGGAAGGACGGGAGCTAGCTCCTCCCGGTTTGCCCTCACTGCATAAAATTTCATTTAAATCTCTCATAAAAAATGCATGAGATAGACGAATCATTCACAATTGTAGTTAAAGTTTCCCAAAATGAGTCTTTCGCATGAGGGACTGGAGGAGCAAACACAACTAGGAGGAGAATCATGATCCTATCATTTACATTTCCATATCGTGCAGTCCTATGATTCGTGGTAAGTGAAACTCTACAGAGATGATTTCCTTTGACAATTGATGGGTTTTCCACATAATATGCCAAGAACACCTGATCGCCCAATCGCAGGCGACCGGATAACCTCATTGAAGCCTGCATACTTCCAAAGTTTATCTTTAGAAATGGTTTCATATTTAGTTTATGTTAGTGCTAACATTTGTATATCTTCATTTTTACACCAAGTATTAACTTCAATCTAGAACCTTTTTTCCTTATACCTCTACAATTCCAATAACTGATTTTCATATACAACTATTGGTGATATGAGGACGAGGGTGGAAAGTCATCAGGAAAAGTAATTTAACTATATATCCGATTTGAGAATATGATCTATTTGTAAAAGGTTTTTCCAATATGTTAATTAAGACACTTAGTTTTCTTTTAAGCCATACGAAAACTGCGATTTCAGCTATACACCTAATTAAACGTTATTTCACTTAAATGTCCAAGAGATGAGGTAAAAAAATTATTATAACAAACAGCTTGTGAGCAACTCAAGAATAATTTGACTAATTTCCATCTACAAATATAATAGGATGTACATAATAATTTATCATAGACCATGAAGACCCCTCCAAGATAGTTTATTATTCATTCCCTTCAGCATGGGCGATGTCAAGATGGTTTTGCCTAAATTACCAGTCCGTTTTCATGATTTAGGTTTGGATGACATCCCAGCCTCATGCTGCTTAGACTCACATCCACCCCAGAGTGAAACACCAGGACCAACGAAGGAGGCAAGAGACAAATCAGTAAAAACATCATGGAAACCAAGGATGTAAAACAGAGCAATAGATAATAGAACCCCGAAGCCATTGGAGACTCAATGAACTCATGTTCGTCACCGAAAACAACATCATCAACGGCAGCATAAACTGTGATTTTAGGAAAACCCGAGACATACGAACCCAGATTTGCGTCATGAGGAATATGATTTCAAGGGCATTCAACCGGATAATAGAACCCCGAAGCCATCGGAGATAGTGAGGCAGTAGCAAAGTAGTCCCTCCACCATGTGGTTATAGTTTTCATGATTTGAGAATCAGAACAAGATACACGATCTAGCCTCTACACAAGGGCTAAGAAAAAGTGCATTTGAGAGGGGTGACAATGAGCAACCCAGTGATCAGTTGCATGACAGCCAAGACGAAATACATGCCAACAACTTAATACCGTGTGTCGGCCGAACGCTAAACCATGCCATTATCATACAATATATAATAATGAATACCGGCAACTCTCCTCGTGATTTTAGTTTTACGCTCCTAATGTTGGCACATGTCACCCTTCGTCTGGCACACAATAACCAGTTGTTGTCTTGTATTTTTAATTGTCTGACATGTAACTAGTAACTGGGACCATCTTTTTTTCCCAATCCACCTTCAATGACGCCTCTTTTACTTTCCCTCCAAATCTTGAGTTTTGATGTTTTTTGTGATGGGTCTGCTTTTCCATGCAGCTTATTTCCTTTTTCTTTTATGTTGCTCACCTCTCACATAACCCACAATTTCTCACACTCTCTCTCTCCTCTACAACCTCTGTCTTTATTTCTTTTTTCTTTTTTTTTAAAAATTTTTTTTGGTAACCTTCAACCGGTTTATTGGATTAAAAAAAATTACAAAAGTGACATTGACCCCACCCCTTGCAAATTGTGCAATAACAATGCTACTTTTGTAAAGTCCCTACCTTTTTGATATATTCATGCAAATTTGCCTAAAAAATTGGATTTTCTATATTTTGGGGAATTGTTTTTATACAAGAAAACATTCGAGCAATCAGACCACGTCCAACCTGATCCCTTGGGAGGCCAATTTAATGGTAGATAGACTAACCGTTATGATACAAAACAAGAAAAAACAAAAAACAGAAAATAAAGGCCCGATTTATTTTAGTTTTTTTTTTTAATTAAGAATTTTGAGGGAGGAGAGGAGGGGACAGATTAGGGCACAAGTGATTTCAACTCCGGTAAATTTATGTCACTTTTTGGGTTTTTTCTAGGATATTTTTAGTTTGTTTTTAATTAATCAAGGTGACTTTTAAAAATAAAAATCCGTCCTCTCCTTCTAAAAAAAGGAGACGAAACCTAAAAAAAGACAATGATAAAAACTTTTGAAAGAAAATCTCTAATTGTCTAACTCTTATACATTTTTCTTATTTAAAAAAAAAATCATAGTTGGGTTGGGTTGATTGATCTAGCTATTCGAATACTATATAATCTATTCAAGAGTTGGACTCATTCGTTTATTATTGTGGATATTATCAAAACGATTCAAACTTGAATATGTTAACACGCCTCAGGTTTAGATTGTTAAATTTCGAAAATGCTACAAATTTGAGAAGACTTTCTTTTTTTCATGCTATTTTCCTTTTTTTTTTTTTGATTAGGTAAGAATTCGAAGGTCAGATGGCCTGACTCATCGAGAGGCCGACCGAGGTCGGCAGACGGCGAACCATCTAACAAAGCAACCTAAAACAGAAATACAAATAACATGCGTACTGAACCAAACATGTACTGGACCAAAATTAAAAATGTTTAAAGTTCTCCAAACCCAACCCCCTAAAAAAAACCTCTAAAATGAAGAAATTGTTAAAGATTATTTAACTCGGTGAATTTCTCGTACGTCAAATGCAAAGTTAGTAGTATCACTACGGGAAAAGTGTGTAATTATTGACGCTTTAGTTTCGACGCATTTTAAAAGCGTCGAAAATTTTCGACGTTCTAAGTTGTCGATTTTTTTTGACAGATATAGGCGTCGAAATTAACAAAAATCTCGACGTCCTAAAGCGTCGTGAATGGCTTCACTAAAAAATTTAACCTAACGGAGAGGAGACAACCCTTCACTCGCGATTCACTCTCCCCGACTCCCGTGCCCCTCTCTCTCTCCGCTTCACACCTCCGAAGAACTCTAATTGCGCCCACTGGAGACGGCCTCCCACCGCCCACCGGAGACGGCCACCTGAAGTCTGAGCAGGTTTGTCTCTCCTTTCTTGTTCTTCTCTCCCATCCGCAGTTGATCTCTCCACTCCGAGCACCTTCCCCTGCCTCCTCTCCGTTTTCGTCTCCCTCGCTCCAATCTCCGCCCCATTTTCGACCTGATCTGCGTTTCTGCTCCAGTCGATTTCTGCTTTTCAGTGAGTTTTACCTTCACCTATTGATTCTCGGTTGCGACTGCCGATGGTGTTAGACGCCTTTTCTTAAGTTTGATTAATCGATTTTGTTGTTCAGATCTGCTTGCGTTTTGCTTGTTTGTAGCTTAATGTTTGTGTGATTTGGGGAACTGGTGCTGCTTCTTTCCGAATTGAAGGGTTTCGTTGATTCAATACGTGTTACATAGTCGACGGCTTCCCTTCTCAAGCTGTCTCATAGGTATGTTCCTCTCTCCCTCCATCCCTGACTGAACGCTATTGATCAAGTTCTCCATCTCCATGCTTTATTTATGCTTAATTTATTGTCACAGGTTATAGACCTAATTGATTGCAACGAAGCAGAGATGATAAACGAGTTTCCCTCTCTGTTTGTCTCATAGGTATGTTCATCTCACATTAGTTTATAAGACTCAATTCTTCAGGAGCTTTACGCATCTTGATCCCGGAGAGGGAAGAAGCTTACAAGTTGTCTTCTAAACTGAGTTTATAAGACACATTCATGATTTTCTCTCATCCAGATTTAGTCTTGCACACCAAATTGATTTGGATCCCATGAAATTACACCAAAATGATATCTATGTTTTGTTTAACATAACAAAAAAAAAATTCAATTTTCCTGATAGATAGCAATTTAACAAGGCAAAACCAAAATGAAAAAACAAGAAAAACAAAGAATATCAGGTGAATGAACTCTTGTACTGCAGAATTTGAACTCTAAACCTTGCAGTTCATGAATCCAACTACTATGAAATTGACACAAGTTTGCTTACAAAATTGCAAATTGCAATGATATTTACAAATTTTATTAAAAAAAACAGTGATATGACCTGAGCAAAATTCAAGCACTGATTGATCTCATCTATTATGCAAAGGATTAGGACCTGATTTGACTGCTCTTTTCTCATCACCAAAATTGCGATGAACATCTTCATCTCTCCCTCTTCCTCTTCTAACTCTTAAACAATCAACATTACCTGGCTTGTTCTTGTGAAGACCAAATCCTGCAGTAGACTCAACAAACTTTTGAGCTGAAGATGATGAAGACTGATGTGAGATGACCAACACATTTACATTTTACCATCGTCTATTGGTAAAACATTAAGAAAATAACATGATAAATCTATAGAATAATTCTTGTTTAAGCTTATTTAGTATTTTTCTTTTTGTACCCAAGTGATGAGTACTGTAGGGATTTCATTTGTTTTTCTTAACACCTTTATAAATTTAAAATAGGGGTTGGTGTTGATTTGTTTACAAAACATGAATAATAGATGATTAAATGCAGATTTGTTTACAGGGTCATAAGATGTTCCTCTCCTTGTTGTGTCTTATGTTTATTTCTCGCTCTTTTTCCCTTTAGCTAGTTATCCTTGATGAGTGATCATTAGATTGCATACTTATTGCATAACTCACTACTGCTGATCATGCTGAAATATATATTTCAGGCATTTGTAGAAGAATGGTTTGCTGATGAAGAGAGGGTTCGAAAGACTCTAGGTTTACTTCAGAACCCTTCCCTCTCTGTTTGTCTCATAGGTATGTTCATCTATCCTTTCAATGCTTTATTTATGCTCATTCTGATTGCTGATTTTATCCTTTCAATGCTTTAGTTTAATGAATCTTCCTTTAAGACCATTTAGTCATAACGATACATATCCTATTTGCTTCATTTGGTCAATTTTAATTTGTTCTCTAGTTTGTTTTTCTAAGTGTCTATATTTTCAATGATCATTACGTAGGAATGGATACAAGTTGGATTGAACTACCAAATAGTCATCCAACTTATATAAATGGTGTTACACAATTCTTAGAATTGGCTAAAGAAAACCTTGTAGAAGGTAAAACTCAGTGTCCATGCAAAATATGCATGTTAGATAAGTGGCATACCATAGATGAGGTAGAGGATCATCTTTTGTTCAGAGGGTTTTATAAGTCATATAGGAATTGGGTTTTTCATGGAATGGGAGACATATTGCCACGTATGTTAGGGCAAAGTATAAGAAGCACTGGACAAGGTTCTGTTATGAATCAACCTGCGGTGGTTGGTAAGGATGATGTAGGAGGGTTGTTAAATGCAGCTTTTGGTTTAAATGCTCCTCAAGACCGTAGTCCAGATGAAGGAAATGACGGAGGGCCAGAATTATCGGATGTTGGACCTGATCTGTATGAAGGAACTTATTCTCAAGCTGATGCAACAGATGAAGCAAATGCTACATATCTAAAGCTGATGGAATGTGCTAATGAAGAGTTGTATGAAGGTTGTGCAACTTTTTCAAAACTGTCATTTCTGTTGCACTTATTTCAACTCAAGTCTATGTTTCATTGGAGTGCTGAGTCCTTCAACATGTTGTTAAAACTCCTAGTTGATGCATTTCCTCAAATAATGGAATTTCCGTCTTCTTATTACGAGGGAAAGAAACTAATAAAGGACTTAGGTCTTGGGTATGAAAAGATAGATGCATGCCCAAACAACTGTGTTTTATATTGGGGTGATTTGGCAGAGAAAGATAAGTGCCCTAATTGTGGAACCCCGAGATGGAAGTTGGCTAAAGGCAAAGAGAGTGGTGGAGTGGATGATAATACCCTTATTCAGAAGGGTGAGCCGGCAAAAGTTTTACGTTATTTTCCATTGATTCCTAGATTAAAAAGAATTTTCATGTCATCAAAAACAGCAAAAGAGATGACATGGCATGATAAAGATCGTGAGAAGGATGGAAAGTTAAGACACCCGACTGATGGTCTGGCATGGAAAGATTTTGATGATAGATATGCTGATTTTGCTTCTGATTCTCGAAATGTCAGATTAGCTCTTGCTAGTGATGGTTTCAATCTTTTTCGTCTAATGAGTACCACATACAGTACTTGGCCAGTAATACTCATTCCTTATAATTTGCCACCTTGGTTAGTAATGAACCCGTCTTCATTTTTGTTGTCTATGCTTATTCCGGGAAAATCTGGTCCAGGGAATGACATTGACGTGTATCTGCAGCCGTTGCTACATGAGTTGAAGATATTATGGGGGGGTGTTGATGCATTTGATGCTGATGCTAAAGAATGGTTTAAGATGTGCACTGCTTTAATGTGCACTATTAATGATTTTCCTGCGTATGCTATGCTGTCTGGTTGGAGTACTAAAGGGTATAATGCCTGTCCTCTGTGTACAAATTCCACCCATTCATATAGGTTTACCGGGAAAATTTGTTATGTTGGACATCAAAAATGGTTGCCTGATCAGCACCCATATCGATCTCAGGGTGACTTGTTTGATGGCACTACTGAATATGGTCATGCTCCAATTCCAGCATCAGGAACCGACATTTTAAGACAACAAGAAGCAGCCACTTATATATATGGAAAGAAGGAGAAACCTCAACGGAAAAAGAGAGTAAGGAGAGATATTGGCACATCTGATGAAGGAGGTGATGGATGTGATATGGATGAGGAAGATGGAGATGATGTCCTTTGGAAGAAGAAGAGCATATTTTTCGAGTTGCCATATTGGGAATATAATCTTTTAAGACATAATTTAGATGTGATGCACATAGAGAAAAATGTTTGTGACAACTTGTTAGGGACTCTTCTTGGCATGGGGAAAAAATGCAGGGGTAATGCAAGTGTGAGAAAAGCTATTGAAGATATAGGGGTAAAGCCACACCTTTGGCTTCAACCACGTCCTAATCGAGAGCCTTATATGCCTCCAGCTTCCTACACTATGTCTTCCGAGGAAAAAGAACGATTTTTTAGAGTCTTGCAGAAGCTTAAAGTCCCCGATAGATATGGGTCTAATCTCTCCCGTTGTGTCAACATGAAGCAACATAAACTTTTGAAACTTAAAAGTCTTGACAATCATGTTTTGATGCAAGATATCATTCCTGTGGCTTTACGTGCAGCTAGTGCTATAAGGGTAATTGACATCCTTTCTGAATTATCAGCCTTCTTCAAGTATTTGTGCTCTACCACTCTTGATTTAGAAGAACTGGATATTGTCCAAAGAAGACTTAGTTTGACCCTTTGTGAAATGGAAAAGGAGTTCCTTCCAACCTTCTTTACCATCATGGTTCACCTATTAATACACCTAGTGGATGAGGCTAAACTTGGTGGACCTGTTCATTATAGGTGGATGTATCCTATTGAAAGGTGAATACCAATAATTTTTTTACTCAGTGGTGTTAACATTGATGTTAACATTTATTATTCATTAACTATAATTTTTTTGAAAAGGTATTTATCCCGTTTGAAGTCTTATGTGCGTAATAAAGCTCAGCCAGAAGGGTCTATTGCAGAAGGCTATATTTTAAAGGAAACAATCACCTTCTGCTCAAGATATTTGGAAGGTATTGAGACAATCTTCAATAGATCCAGAAGGAACGATGATGCTGTAGAGAACAGAAGTTTATATCTTTTTAACTCCGGTGGTCGAGTAGTTGGGATGACAGAGGTTGTTCGACTCACTGATAGAAGTTTGAAACAAGCACATCGTTATGTTTTACTACATTCCAAAGAGATGAAGGATTTAATAGAGTAAGTGTCAATGCATATTAATTGAAATTATTTCCTTATCAAGGATTTTGATGAATAACTATCATACATGAATCTAACCTCTTTTTTCCCCAACACTAGTGAATTCATTCATCAAAAGCAACAACAAAATCCAAGAGTTCGGGTGAACGAAAGTATTAAGAATGATTGGGTTGTAAATGAACTCTCTGAATGGCTTCAAAATAAGGTTAATTTGTTCATAATTAACCTTCGAAATTGTTTAGTTTATTATGAATTTTTTCAGTGTTTTTATTTGTTTTTATTTATGTATGTATAGGTGCATGATATAGTTGATGACAATGATGATGGAAAACTAAGAAAGGCTTTGGCAGGTGGTGTGAATAGATCTGTCGAAAGATTCAAAGCTTTTATGATTAACGGCTATAAGTTTCACACTGTCGAGCGAAAACATCTTCGAAAGACACAAAATTCAGAAGTTATTGTGGAAGCGGATGGGGAAGTATATTATGGGAAGATAACTGATATATATGAGTTGGACTATTATGGGGTCTACGCAGTCATTGTATTTCGTTGTGATTGGGTGGACATAAACAGGGGTATAAGTTCTAGACCTCCTTTTGTGAGTGTGAAACTGTAGTTGAATACTTGTGTGTGTTTAATTAAAGTTGTTATTGTTTCTGAGAGACAATCAAAGTGACAAACTAAGGTTGTCCTATTTCGCCTCCTCTAGAGTAAGAATACTGAATGCTATGTTAGTTAGAGTTTGTGTACCTGGACTGGAGTGCTACCAAGTATAAAAGATGATCCTTAATGATATGTGCTCGTTGAAGGGGGTGTTTTTGCTCACATATACTTCAATGCTACCTTGTCATTGCTTGCACGAGCTTCCTGTTGTCATAAGAGCACATTTTGGCTTTTATTGTCCAGTCTTGCATAAGAACCTTTCGGTAGTAGGAAGCAGTATATTACATATATGGTTTCTGAGACCTTATAAAAATTTCCACTTGCACTAGGGCCTTGGCTTGAATTGAATAAATAGCACCAGAAAAGAAATTCCACTGCAGAATCAGACCTTAATGATTGTAAAGATACCGATTTTACTATTCTGAAATTCTAATTCATCGAATCATGTGGGCAAATTTTAGTTTCCTATCAGCTGCCAAATGTAAGAGCTAGCATTACTTGCTGCTAGATTGTGGATGTTAGACTACTGGATTTGCCAATCGTTGCTGATATTGTTGTTTTCAATGGACTCGGGTGGTTGTGATGAATGATTCCGGCTCAGGTCATCCTCAGCAACATGCATGTTTACTCCTACTGAAATGGGACTATGTGTTAGGCTTTTGTTCCTTTTTGGGTATCTCTTCAGTTCCTCTTGTAAAATAGGTTCCAAGGTGCAGCAGAACATATGATTAGATGTTTAATGGGAGTATGATATTTTGGATGTGTGTATTTTGTGACTTAAATTGAGAACTTAATGGTTATTAATTTGAAGTTGTACTTTCCTTGCAATTCTATTAATTTTGATTTCCCTTCCCTCTTTTGTCTGTATAGTTTTCCTTGCAGCGGTGGGAGCTTATTAGATGCTGAATGGATAGCTTATTTAGAAAAGTGAAGAAAGAAAAGTATATATATATATATATATATATATATATATATATATATATATATATGCCAATTTCGACACCCTAGGGCGTCGAAAATGGTTGACAGTAACAATGAGATCAGCCATTTTCGACACCCTAAAGTGTCAAGATTGGCTGGAAGTAGGAATTACATGAGCCATTTTCGACACCCTAGGGCGTCGAAAATGGCATGCCAATCTCGACGCTTTTATGCGTCGAAACAGGTCACGACACAATTTCACGTCGAAATTGACTCAGGACCATTCGTGACGCAAAAATTACCGACGCTTTTTTAAAGCGTCGAAATTGATTTTTTCGACGTTTTATGGCGTCGAGAATGGCCATTAAAAGCGTCGAAATTGACTCGTTTTTCCTGTAGTGTATAAATGTATTTATGATTTAATTTTGTCCTACCTAACTGTATAGGATTGAGTATATATACGAAGTGGCACTCGGGTTGATCGGGTCGAGTACGAGTATATTCATTCAAATTTGGTCATTATCGGATCATGTCACGTTGGGTTTATTATATATTGGGGTAGGGTCTGGTTCGAGTTGGGTAATTTCGGGTTGGAAAAGTTCGGGTCAAAATGGATTTCAAGTTGATTGGGTCAGGTTTGGGGTTGAGTTGAGTTACAATTAGTTTTATTATAAAATGATGACAATTTTATTTATATTTATCTTAATTGTTGACTATTAAACTCAATTTATTTAATTATAATAGATTTTATTATAAGTAATTCACCTTATTGGCACTGGTGTATTTAGAAATGAGAAAATTAAATTAATTACAATGATGAGTCAGATCTTTTTTTTTATAGGTAGGCACTTAGCATATTACAATATGGGAAGGAGATTTGAACTCATAATTTATTGGTCACTACATGTCATTTCTTATCAGCTAAACTAATAAGATTTGACTGAGTTGGGACTTGTTCGGATTGGATCAAAGACAAGTCAGATTGACACTGTTTATGTTCATGTCCATTTAAATATCTGGTTAAAATAGACTAGACGCGAATTCGAGTTGCGCATAATACTACTCGGATTTAAATTTAATGAATCAGATGGAATTTTCGGATTCGATCATATTTTGCCAGCTATACACTATAAATCCATTATATATTCTGATCCTTGTCCCCGCTTATTTACCCAAAATCATTAAATATGTATAGATGTACGTTATATCTATCTCCATTTAATTTATGCAATATGGTTGCTATTGGGGTGGGATCACAATTTATGTTGTGGGGACAATTGCAACCGTTCGATTGGATCAACAAGATCGAAATTTCCTCCTTCATTGCCAAGAATTTAATAAAAAGCAAAAACAAGAACAAGAACGAAAAAAATATTCTATTTAAAACAAACAAGAACAAACAAAAGAATGTGATGGCAATGAAATGAAAAATAGGGTAAGTAATGACAAAAATATCCCTGACTTACAAGATTTAATCAAGAGCCTTATGATATTCGACCTATTCTTAATCTTCTTGTAAATAAGGTAAGTAATGACAAAAAAAAAAACGTGGAGTTTAGATGGTGGACAACCTAGTATTTTAGAAATCCAATTACATCTACCCCCATGGTGATGGAGTTTGACAAAATGGTCAATGCACTAATGAACAACTGAATTCAGACTTGCAAATTTGATGAGGAAAATGATAACAACGGAAACAATCAATAGGTAAATTCTATGGAAAAAACTTTTCCCGTAAGAAAAGCACTATTTAATGGAAAAACCCGCTCAATGTTTTCAAACTAAACTTCGATGGGTCTATAATATAAAATCATAACAACTGTAGCTTCATTATAAGAGACAGTGATGGACGGTCAATTACCACTGGATACAAAAAATTAGGATGCCTAACCCCAATTAAAACTGAGATTCTTGCTTTAATACATGGGGTTAAAACAGTGATAGAACTTCACATCAATCCCTAAATTACTTATTGGATGGAACTCAATGATTATAATCAAACATATAAGGGATAATGACTCTTGGCTCTTGTCCATGGAAAATTGAACTTATAATGTCAAATATTAAAATGCTTCCTAAAAAAAAAGCAAACATTTCATTTTTTCCCTTGTCCAAGGATGCCAACAAAATGGCTGACAAGGTAGCACACCTTTACCACTATGCGAAGGGGTGAGAGATCCTAAATAATTCAAGTCTGATTGACCTCATCCACAAGGATGCTATCGGGCAAGTTCTACCTACGCTCGAATTCTTACCTAATAAAAAAAAGCATATGATATCTGAAGTTTGTACACCAATTTCTCCCATATGTAAAAAAGCTCTCTTCTTTAAGGGGGGGGGGGGGGGGGGGGGTGGTTTGGTCAGGTTTTCCTCCCTTAATCTGAATATGTTTTACAACGCTCTTTCGCTTGTCTTGCTTAGTGAGGTCCCGATGTGTACGTACTCCTCTCCCCCATCTCAGTTTAATATTGAGTTTTAGCTATATTTATCTATTCGGTTTGAGAACCTTATGTTCTCTTCTTTTGTTGTAGTTCACTAATTGTGTGTTTGGTTCATTGTCTGACATGGCACCTCGTATCTCTGCCAAAGAAAAACAAAACATGGCGGAGGACGGTGCTCCTTCACCCGAAAGGGCAACAACTCCCAAAAGGGCAAAACTAACTCAGAAGCTGAGGGGGTTATGTCCCCCAATGATGCCGGACAGGGCTGGCTGGTGGGCGGTTCACCAGGTCTGTTCGCACATGACCCAAATTTGTTGGGGGCCCAATACATTTAAAGTTAGTATATATACAATATGTGGTGTTTATAATTAAGTAAAACAAAGTGGCGTAGTGGTACACATTTTGCAAAGGAATGCAACAAATCCGTGTTCGAATCCTTCGAATATCAAATGTCGTGTATTATTTTTGTTGGGTCTACTCTACAGCTGTCAAACGGGTCAATCGGGCTGGGTCACTTCGGGTCTCGGGTAAAACGAGTTCCGGGTATTTTCGGGTTGACTAGAACCAGGGTTTGATCGGGTTTCGAGTCGATTTCGGGTTTGTTAATTTTTCTTTTTTAAATTAAAAAAATCATGATTTGATAATTTTGCAACAAATTTTAATTATATATAAAAAAATTAATTATATTTAATTATAAATCAACCGAGTCACCGGGTCAATCGGGTAAAATCGGATCAAAATTACCGGGTCAATCGGGTCACCGGGTCGAAACCCAGATTACTCGGAAAATTTCCGATTTTTCGGGTTCGGGTCGAAAAAAAATTCCGGGTAAAAATTTTCGGGTTCAGGTCAAAAATTTTCCGGGGGTTCGAGTCGTGTCGACCGGGTTGGATTGTGTTTTGACAGGTCTAGCCTACTCCCCCACTCTCTGGGGTATTATTTTTTGTTGGGCAACTTGGGCATACTCCCCCACTCTCTAGTCTTAGCTTAATTTTTTTCCTTTACATTTAATTATTGTGTGACTATTCGATATAATAAGTTATATAATTAGAAAAAGTAATATAATTGAAATTTATTTAATTTTTAACTTTTAAAAAGAGTAATAAATAAACGATAAATAGTTTTTTTTTCCCATAACATCATTTATATCATATACAATAAGTAGATGTACTTAAAAAAAAAATATAATTATGATAGTAACAACCATAGAAAAAAATAAAAATAAAAAGCCTTATTCTAATTACTGCACCGGGCCTTCGAAAATATCGGGACGGCCCTGCCGATACACAAATAGATCTAGTATTATACTAAATATATTTCACCTTGTAACCTTAAGAAATCAAGAATATAGGTTCTTATCTGGTCTAATTTGGAATATGCAACACATTTCCCAATTTAATCACTTTTTTTTTTGACGAGGAATCCATATTCGGTAGTAAACCCTGAGCATGTGACTCATCCAAAAAAATCACGTAACAAGTAAACCAACTTGCGTCGATCGGCTCGATCCATTGGTATAGAGCAAGGTCAACATTGGATTTTCACCCAAGAAAAGAGTCAGAGACAGAGTTCAAGCCCGATACCTCATTACCTCTTTCCTTGCTTCATACCACTGGACCATCCCGACTGGAGCCCAACCTAATCAATTTCCTTTTATGGAAAAAAAAAATTATTTTAGTCATGGACATGCCTACTTGATATATTTCCACAAATACAATAAAAAAATGGTAAAGAACGGCCTATATTATGTATGTACAAGAAATCCGGTGATGAATGAGAGCATTACAAATAGTAGCATTGTCGTAAAATAGTAGATACAATATATGCATTTGCATTTGAATTGATCTCATTAAGGGACATGGTTTCAAACACTTTCTATCCTTGCGTTCCTTTCAAAACACTCAGATTCGTCATGTTTACAGAGAAGCAAATAGAGTTGCGGACCACCTCTCACATCTCGACTTTGACTTTTCTGGCACTGATATCATTGATGATTCTTCTGTACACCAAATTTTTTTCGGTTAAAAAAAAAAAGGGACATGGTTTCAGAAACACCTAAACAATACAACCATAAGAAGCCTGTTACCGAAACAAGGATTATCTCGCCAATCACACACGGTTAATGACATCGTCACTGGCTTCCAGAGATGATGAACAAGGTCGGCCCTGAGATTTTTAGGGCTCGAGGCGAGGTAAAATACGAGTTTTTTTTATTAATAAATATAATCATAACTTTTTTAAAAATCATTAAACAATGTAAAATTTTAATCTATTTAACCATTATTAAATTCGGATTTTAGTTTTATCACTAAAAGGGAAATTTATGGACTTTAAAGTATTACATGAGTATGACTAATGCGACAATCTCTCGGGACGTATAACACAACAAAAGACTACGGTTTTTAGATTTGCGAATATACTTATTTACTAAATTTTATTATATTTCCTTGCATGTCCAGTTAAAAATACGTGAATTTTCTAGTGAGAAATAAAGGTGAAAAATATTTTTTTAATATTCTATTTTTTGCCATGAATGTAAAACAATATGATTATTAAATATTTAAAAACATATCTTTATTTTGCAATTTATCCAAAAAAAAAAAAAAATACTATAATCACTTAAATAAATTTATTAAAGTATTGTTACTTAAAAACCACCCGTTTTTGCATTTATAGAAAAATTTAAAAACGAAGACTTTTTTACACTCTTTTTTGTTGATCGTAATTTTTTTTTCCGGGACCCTACTCGGTAGGGGGCCCTAGGCGGCCGCCCCTCTGGCCTACCCCTAGGGCCGACCCTGATGATGAAACTCTCACAAACACCAACATTCGGAGTCGACAAGCCATTCATATCCAGCTAAGTTGCTCCGCCTCCTTTGCCGCCACTAGCATTGGAAGTCTGCAAGTCTCTGATTCGATGTTGTTTGATTTCTTACAATATTTGCTCGCAATGCCTCCTTCAACGACACCAACACCAAAAATCAATGAAAATACCATATATTTTGCAAGACACAACCGTCCCAATAGAGAGCTGGCACAAAAACCAGTCAGCCTCAAACGACCAACCATGTAGCCATGTAGGGCTAGAACTTGTTCCAAACATCCAACAACTCTATTGGGGTTGTGGGTAGAGTCTCACATATAAAAACAAGGTGAAAATCAAACCAAAATATAAGGAAGGGGAAAGCCCCTACACAATGACTTAAGCTTTTGTGTAACGTTGTGGATCTTGACCTTATAAACAGGAAAAAAAAACAAGGCATGACTCCCGATTTGATACAACCCGAGCGAGCTAAAAGAGATTGAGATGCCGGTTCAGAGCAGGTTCGAGGGGAAAATGCTTGGGATTACACAAAAGAAAGTACCAAACGGATAGATTGCATAGGTCGTATATTATATAGTGGGCTCAAAGGCCCAATACCTTTGTGATATATATATATATATATATATATATATATATATATATAATGAAACGATATATAGGATGTAACATGTAACGCAATTATATGCATTAGATTTGATCCGAATCAATGGACCATATTCATTGCTACACAATAGTTATAACGGTGAAACTATGTGAGATTATGAATTTCAAAGACAATTATAACAACATTTAATGGAAAGGCTAAAATTATGGTTCAAATGGGAGAAGCAATACAAAATATTCTAATCAAATAATTACGATAGAATCAAAAAGGATGTGAATATTATAAAATCATATTGACAATACATGCGTGGACATATATATTACAAAATATAGAATATAATTACCCTTTTTTTTAATATTGATTAATAAGTAATGTGATTCTTCGAATAAAAAAAAAAGAAAGTAATGTGATTCTAAATGTTCATATTTTTTAGTTCAAATATTTGCAAGGGTTCAATTTATAGTTATTTTAATGATACATAAATGTTCATATTATTGTAAATAAATATATATGAAATGCAACATTCATATTTTAGTAAATAAATATTCATCGTTCAAAAGAGTATATTCAGTATACTGTACTATATTTTTAAGGGAAAATATATATGAAATGCAACATTCATATTTTGGTAAATAAATATTCATCGTTCAAAAGTAGTATATTCAGTATACTATACTATATTTTTAAAGGAAAATATATATGAAATGCAACATTCATATTTTGGTAAATAAATATTCATGGTTCAAAGGTAGTATATTCAGCATACTAAACTATATTTTTAAGGGAAAAAATGTTTACATTTTTCAAATATCAAATACAGTAAAGCTATCTAAATATTCAAATTTATGAGTTTAAAAATTCATATATATATATATATATATGTACATAATTATAAACATTTATATTTATAAGCTTAAATATTTATATATAGTATTATTATAATATAGTATTTAGGGTAGGTATGGGATAAATATTTTAAACCAGATTATTATTAATTTTAATAAAATAATTAAAAAAACATCCATGGAATAATTTTTTTAGAATATAACAGATTTTATTTTGTTTCTCCTGCTTTAAATATGAACGTGATTTGCGCCTATGTATATATGGAAGTATCATTTGGTGTTGTAATGTGCAAATATGGATAAATCTCATCCGTTGATTCAATATAATCTAACGCTTCTAATTACGTTACACGTTACACCCTATAATCCGTTGATTCAATATATATATATATCATTGTCTAATGAATGAAACCCTCAAGAAGGACATTACAATCAATCTTATTATCTTACATGGTATCACAGCCTAGGATCCCCAAACCCTAATTTTTTTCTTTTCTCCTCAACCCTAGCCGCCACCCCTACCGCCGCCACCCCTCCTCTCGGCCCCACCTTGCCGCCGCCACCCCCTCCCTCTCGGCCACCCTCCGTTGTGCCAACCTCCTCCCCTTCTTGGCCTCCCTTTGCCGCCGACCCCCCCCTCTCTCGCACCTCTCTCTCCCTCTCGTCCCAATGACCGACACAACCACCACCAAACCGCCCTTCCACTCCGCTCTCACGATCTCCAATATCAAAAACTGCATCCCCATCATCCTTGACCACGAATCCAGTTCTTACACCATGTGGTTGCACCTCTTCACGACCCATGCTAAGGCTCATAAGGTCCTCCACCATATCGATTCCTCTATCGATCGTCCTGCCAGTGAAGACAACGATCTCTTCGCTCAACTCGACACCATTGTCCTTCAATGGATCTTCAACACCATCTCCAAAGATCTATTGACAACCATCCTCGACCCTAAAGACAACGCATTGAATGCCTGGAAAAAGCTTTAGAATCTTTTTCAGGACAACAAGTCCACCCGTGTTGTCTACCCTAAAGACAACGCCTTGCAAGCTTGCATCTTTTCCGTCGATATCCGCCTATTGTCAGCATATTAAAACCCTGTCTGATCAACTAGGCGCCGTCGACTCCAAACCCAGCGCTACTCGCCTAGTCCTCCAGGTACTTTCAGGCCTTCTCTCTGAATACAATGCTGATGCTACTCATATCCATCAGACGGAACCTCTCCCCACCTCCGAGAAGACCCGGTCTCAACTGATCCTGGAAGAGACTCGCCTTCACCATCAGACCACCGACGCCGCCAAGGATAAGATGGCACTGGTCTCGTCAAGCGACATTGACGAGACCTATGCCCCGCGCCACAACCGCCACAACGATCAACCCGCGCAGAGAGGCCGCCACCGCAGCAATGGCCGGCGGCCGCAGCAGTCGGATTCCTCTCGCCCTTCCTGGTATCCCACCCCCGGCTATCCGCCTTGGATGTCTTTTGGCTACCCACATGCGACGTATTGTCCACCAACCCCGTATCCCAACCGTCAGCAGGGAGCGGGCTTGTTGTGTCCAGCTCCTCGACCCGCAGTTCACCAGGCCTACCCGTCTTCGTCTAATCCAGCCTACACTCAGGCTGATGTGCATCACACATTCTCTTCTATGCAGCTGGCACCTCCTGAATCCGCTTGGTACATGGACACTGGCGCCACATCTCATACGACGAACTCCTCAGGTACTCTCTCTGCTCTTTCTTTTAAGGGTCCTGCACATTCTATTATCGTCGACAACGGTGGTCGCCTTGCTACTTCGGGCAATGGGCACGCCACATTACCCACCCCAACCAACCCATTACACCTCAACAACGTCCTCATTGCCCCCAAACTTGTCAAAAACCTTATCTCTGTCCGTCGGTTCACCACTGACAATAATGTTTCTTTTGTGTTTGATCCGTTCGGTTTCTCTGTGAAAGATCTTACTACGGGGGTTACTCGCCTGAGATGTAATAGCACCGAGGAGATCTATCCTGTGTCGTCTCCCTCACCATCCAGCCCGTCAAGTCCAGTCGCCCTCTCTGCATCGTCATCCAGTCTTTGGCATGCACGCCTTGGTCATCCCAGTCCTGCAGTTTTAGATTTGCTTCGTTCTAAGAGTCTTGTCAAGTGTAATAAAGAGCTTTGCTCTAGTTTATTTTCTTCCTGTCAGTTAGGCAAGCATGCCAGACTTCCTTTTCAGCGGTCTTTAAACACTACTTTTGCCCCATTTGTTATTATGCATAGTGACATTTGGACATCTCATGTGCCTAGCAAGGAGAGTCATAAGTATTACCTTTTATTTATGGATGATTATACTCATTTCTTATGGGTTTTCCCGTTGCATTTTAAGTCTCAAGTGTTTCCTATCTTTGCCAAATTTCATGCTTACATCAAAACACAATTTCACACCTCTATCAAGTGTTTCCAATGTGACGATGGCCGCGAATTTGATAACAAAGAATTTCACACTTTCTTCAACACAAATGGGATCTCCTATCGCTTGTCTTGCCCTATACCTCCCAACAGAATGGCAAGGCCGAACGAATCATCAGAACCATCACCAATATGATGCGCTCTCTCCTCTTCCACGCATCCATTCCCCTTCTCTATTGGCCTTACGCCTTAGCCACCACATGCTACCTCCTAAACATTATGCCATCTACTACCCTCCACCATCGCTTACCAACTCAGGCACTTTATTGCACTTTGCCTAGGTATGATCACCTTTGTACCTTTGGGTGCTTGTGCTTTCCAAATCAGTCATCCACCGCCCCTCACAAGCTTCACCCATGCTCCAGTCCTTGTGTCTTTCTTGGTTATCCGTCTGATCATCGCGGTTACCTCTACCTCGATATCAAGACCCACAAGCTCATTCTGTCTCGTCATGTCACCTTTGATGAGTCTCTCTTCCCCTTTGCTTCTCCTCCCATCCCCTCTCCTACACCTCATGTGTCTCAGTCTGAGTCAGAGTCATCGTTCCCTCACTTTCTTCTTCCCCAGAGCTCTCCCGGTGCTCCCGTCTCTCCCCCTCCACCACCACCACCACCCCCTACCACTAGACCACACACCCGCAGCGTCTCCGGTGTCTTCCGACCCTGTCAGATCGTATCCATGAACACCACACATCGCCCCGCCTTCCATTACCCTACATACTCCCCGCCATCCGTTCCCCAAGACGTGATGTCGTGACCGCAACAAGATACTGCGGCCGCAGCCAATCAATTTCCCCAAACCCACCCTCCACCCTCGCTACTGGCGACGTCCACAACATCATGGCGCGGCTGCAGCCAATCAACCCACTGCGGGCTTGCAGCGCCCGCAGCCTCCTAATCCCTCTTGCCTCTGTCCTTCCCGACTCCCAATCCCCCCTGCCTCCACCCCGACCTCCTTTTCCCCCATTCCCACAAAACATCCCTCCTCAACCCGAATTGGTAGGCAGCTATGCTCGACGAATACAGGTCCCTTACAAGGAATGATACTTGGGTTCTGGTCCCTCGCCCTCCTGAGGCGAACGTCATTCGCTGTATGTGGCTCTTCCATCACAAGTTCCAATTTGATGGGACGTTAGAGCGCTACAAAGCCCGTCTTATGGTCAACGTTCGATCTCAGAAGGCGGGTATTGACTATGATGAGACGTTCAACCCCGTGGTCAAGCCTGCCACTATCAGATTGGTGTTGAGTTTAGCGTTGTCGTGCAACTGGGCCATCCATCGGTTATATGTTAATAACGCTTTTCTGCATGGCCATCTGAATGAGAGAGTCTACATGTTTCAGCCGCCGGGGTTTGCTGATGTTGATCGTCCCAAGCACGTCTGTCTCCTGAAGCGCTCTCTGTATGGTCTGAAATAGGCTCTGCGGGCTTGGTTCCAGCGCTTTGCTTCTCATCTGCTACGTTTGGGCTTCATTGGCAGTCGCTCGGATACGTCTCTGTTTATCTATCGTAGAGGCTAAGACATGACCTTTCTGTTACTATATGTCGACGACATCATTCTCACCGCCTCTTATAATGCTCTTCGGACGTCTATTATTTTGCAGTTGGGTGCGGAGGTTGCCATGCCCGATCTGGGTCAGTTGTCCTACTTCTTGGGAGTTGTTGTTCAGCGTCATGCGTTTGGCCTGTTTCTCTCTCAGAGTAAGTATGTTGCTGAGATTGTTGCTCGGGCCAAGATGAGTAACTGTAATCCAGTTGCCACCCCTGTCGATAAATCCAACAAGCTCAGTGCTCATTCTGGTCCTTTGGTTGATGATCCGATGTTGTACAGGAGCATCGCTGGTGCACTACATTATCTTACCTTCACCAGGCCTGATATCAGTTACGTCGTTCAACAGATCTGCTTGTTCATGCATGCGCCCAGGGAACCCCACTTTCAGGCCTTGAAGCGGATCATTCGGTACATCAGCGGCACCCTCGAGCTAGGCACCACAATCACACCTTCCTCTAAGCTTGACCTCGTTGCTTACACTGATGCGGATTGGGGTGGTTGTCCCGACACACGTCGCTCCACGTTTGGATACTGTGTTTTCCTCAACGACACCTTAGTGTCGTGGTCAGCAAAGCGCCAGTCTGTCGTGTCTCGCTCCAGCGCTGAGGCAGAGTACAGAGGTGTTGCCAACGTTGTCTCCGAGTGCTCTTGGCCCCGCAATCTCCTTCTTGAGCTCTGTTGCCCTCTTAAGAAGGCCACCCTGGTCTACACTGACAACGTCTCCGTCGTCTATCTGACTAGCAACCCAGTCCAGCATAAACGCACGAAGCACATTGAGCTCGATCTCCACTTCGTCCGGGACAAGGTTTCCATTGGACATGTCCGCGTTCTACATATCCCGTCCTCCTATCACTACGCTGATATATTCACAAAGGGTTTACCTCGATAGTTGTTCCTTGATTTTCAGTCCAGTCTCATTGTACGGGACCCTCCTTTTTCGACTGCGGGGGTTTGATAGATTACATAGGTCTTATATTGTATAGTGGACCCAAAGGCCCAATACCTTTGTAACCTATATATATATATATATATATATATATATATATATATATATATATATATCATTGTCTAATGAATGAAACCCTCAGGACCTTACAATCAATCTCGTGATCTTACAGAGACAACCACTGGAGCGATTCAAGGAACGGGGAAATCATAAAGACGATTATGGTCAATTTTTTAACATAAATAATCGGTCATTCCACAAACTCTCATTTTGAATAGGATTATTCGCAAGAATACACCAACTTTTGGTCACTTTTGCATAAATAGCAGTGTCATCTGAAAAATTGCAAAGGGTTACTTTTGCAAAAAAAATTTGTACGTACCTTGTATACCGGTTTCGGGTTACGAAACATTAAAAAAAAAGGAAATGCAAAGGGTGGCATAGGAGAAAGGCACGTGAAAAGTATGGGAGAGAGAGAGAGAGTTGCATTAAATGCAAGTAGGGACATTTAATACTCTCATGGTTCCCGCCTAAAAAAAAGGAAGGAGTGAGAGAGATGAATTGGAGATACGCTTTCAAGTTAATTGTGCATGCAAAACATGAAAAATGTTAATGTGGTAGTTGTTGTAGTTAATGCATATAGAAGGTGGGTTTCAAGGAAGGTGCCTTTTGGACTTCCCACATCCCACATGGAAAGTTCATGGGTACCCTAAAGGGTTTTTAAGGAGACTCTTCCACTACCTACATTGAGAGGTTGAGGAGGAGATGAGGCACCCACACGCGCGCCCGCCGTGGCCGTCCGTCCGGATCTGCTGGTGCTCGTGCTCCGAGATTGGAGTTGGAGTTAATTTTTTGCGGGAAAAATTATTATTGAGGCCGGAGATATTACGGATTAGCTTGTTCGTGCTTATCCGCGAATATCTATTTTTTCACTGGGAAATTATCTTTTCCGATATCTTTCAAAACCCTTTTTGGATGAGCACATATCTTCTGTTGATAGACTCGAATCTCTCCTTTGCTTGCGGGCTAAGGAGGATTTCAGAGCCTATATAAGGAGGGTTAGGGCTCCGCTTTTCAACATACAGCGAACACATTCGCCTCTCTCCCTCTCCTGTTTTCTCCTACCCTTTTCCCGTTCTGAGCGCCTGTTCCAGTTCCAACTTCTCTCCCTCGAGTGCACCTGTGAGAGAAGACGGTGAAATCCTTGGGGGACGTTTCCTCGCATACGATCTGCACCACTGTCGGGGGCAAATATGTTTCTCATTTAGTGGCTCCCATACCACGCTTCACCGCAGCCCAGCCCCTTCACAGAAACAAGGTTCGGCCTACATCCCTAACGAGTTTGCTAGTTGCTGTGTTAACAAGTTCCAGCAGGGTCATCATCCTACAATGAGAAACGTATTTTAAGTAGGATCATGGCCGCCATCGAGATCTCCTACAAGAAGCCGCTGCTCGATCTCTCAAAGCTAGAGCCTTTGGATGGCTCGAACTACAAGCGCTGGTCCCAGAAGATGCTGATCTTCTTTGAGCAACTGGAGATTGAATATGTGTTGCTGCAAGACCCCCCCCCCGCTGCCCCTGCGGCTGCTGCTGTTGCTGTTGTGACAACAAAACCGCAAGAGGCTATCTGCTGAACCACATGACAAATGCTCTGTTCGACCTGCTGCTGATCTAGAAGTCTGCTAAGACTATCTGGGAAACCCTAGACAAAAAGTACGGCACCGATGATGCTGGGAAGCGCAAGTACGTGACTGGACAGTAGATCCAGTTCAAGATGGTGGACGACAAGCCTATCATGGAGCAGGTGCTTGAGTACGAGAATTTGGTAGCGGATATACTGGCTGAAGGGATGAAGATGTGCGAAGTTCTTCAGGCGAACGTCCTGATTGAGAAATTGCCTGAGTCATGGGCACGCTGCCGCAATCACCTCAAACACAAAAAGAAAGATCTTACCTTGGAGGAACTCGTCAGCCATCTGAAGATTGAGGAAGCAAATCGGCTGAAGGAGAAGGAGACCTCCAACACTGCTGCTGACACGGTAAAAGCTAACATTGTTGAAACTCCGCAGGTCAACAAGAAAGGCAATAAGCCGCCTTTCAACAAGAAGAACAAGAAGGGCCCTAGAGGACAAAACAACAAGCCTGCGAAGTTCAAGAAGAACAACAATGGAGAGAAGCAGAACAACACAGGCTGCTATGTGTGTGGTTGACAAGGCCATAGGGCGTTCCAGTGCCGTGAGAGGAAGGATGCTCAGTATGCTGTCCAAAAGAACAACGGACAACAGGACAAAGGCATTGCAAACGTCGCTGAAGGTGTTGCTCCTGAAATCATTGCTGCAGTGGTCACTGAAGCTAACATCATTGGGAGCATGACCGAATGGATTGTGGACACTAGGGCCACAAAGCACTTCTGCGCCAACAGAGAGCTGTTTGATGAGTTCGAACCTGCAAGCGGAGCTGATCAAGTCTACATGGGGAACTCAAGCCAGTCAGAGGTGCTGGGCAAGGGGAAGGTCTCACTGAAGCTCACCTCAGGTAACATCCTGAGCCTGCAAAATGTCTTTTATGTGCCTTCCCTGCGACGGAACCTGATCTCTGGAGGGCTCTTATCTCGAGCCGGGCTAAAGGGAGTCATGGAAGGTGACTCTATAGTCTTGTCCAAGAATGGAAAGTTTTTAGGGAAGGCTTATAAGTTTGGTGAATTGTTTGTTTTGCAAACTGTTGTTGATTCTGCTAATATAGCTTCTACTTCCGCTTATATTGTTGTTGATGTTGATCTTTGGCATGCTAGATTAGGTCATGTGAATGTTGAATCTGTGAACAAATTGCATAAAATGGGCCTAATCTCAAACTTGGGTAATAATGATCATAAAAATTGTGAAATTTGTGTGGAAGCTAAGTTCACCAAGAAGCCTTTCAAACCTGTCACAAAAAGGTCCACCGAATTACTAGAATTAGTTCACACCGATCTAGCTGATTTTAGGAACTCTGAGAGCAGAGGTGGTAAAAGGTATTACATCACATTTATAGATGATTATTCTAGATACACCAAGTTGTATTTGTTGAGATCTAAGGATGAGGCAGAGAAAATGTTCTTAATCTACAAAGCTGAGGTAGAAAACCAACTTGACAGAAAAGTTAAAAGACTTAGATCCGATAGAGGTGGTGATGTCATCCTCAAGCGGAAGAAGAAGGCTCCACTTTGGGAGTCGTTGAAGAAACGACGTTAATTATTTTATTATTTATATTTCTTAATTTTTATATATATTCTATTAGTTGGAGTCTAATTATAGAATTGCTTATTTTAGTATTTCTTAGTTAGATTAAATAAGATGGTTAGGATTTTAGATTAAGTTTTATCTTCTAGGTTTATTTATCTTTAGGATTAGAATTCTATCTTTATCAACCTAAATTCTATCTTGCACGGTAGAATTGGTTCTTAGGTTTTCTATTTAAACATTTTAGTTCTATTGAATTAAATCAGATTGAATAGAATTGAGAAACCCCTTTATGGATTAAAGGGTTCTCGATTATCAATCCCAAAAGCTATCCGGTTCGTATGTTCTTATTATAACTTCGACACTTCACAATCATCGTTCATCACCATCTTCAACCTCCGTCACTTTGTTCTCTGATCAAAACCAAACCCAAACACATTCATATTCCCGCACCGTCACAACCAAGAAGGAGCCTGGTCCTTGGCGTCGCTCACGGCAGTCCTCGCTTCCGGCGAGCCCGGCGTCGACGGCTCCTGCTCCTGCGCGCCCAGGCACTCGCGCGTCCAGGCGTCTCGGGCTCCTGCTCAAATGATCGCTTCCTCGTCGCTCCCGCGGCATCGCGCGCGGCTCCAGGCTCTCGCTCGCTAAGTCTTTGCGGCGACTTCGGCTTCGCACTCGGCCTCATGTGTGCATCCCCCGGCTCCGCGCTCACACGCCCTGAGGAGCCATCGCTCCTGCGTGTCCCTGGACCTGTCCTAGCGCAATCCCAGTCCCTTGCTTTCTCTTTTAATCGTTGTTTGTTTAGTTTCAATTCAATTAAGTCTTTCGTTGTTAGTAGTTTGAATTTCTTATGTTAATTCTTAGTTTAATTAGTTAATTTAGTTCCTTCGTATTTAGTTGTTAAACTTCTTAAGTTAAGACAGTGACTTTGTTTAGTTTATTAGTTAGTTTAATTACTTACGGAGGCCATCAGCTTGCCCACGAAATTTAATTTGAGTCAATTTCAACATCAATTCAGAGAAGAGCAGACCCAAGATCGCTCTAGTTTAGCAATTGGCCGACCTAGCCGATTGCTATACACCAGGTGGGGAATACGGGACAACGTTATTGAAATAATTCTGTGAGAATAATGGCATAATTCATGAACGTACTGCACCCTATAGCCCTCAATCGAATGGAGTAGCAAAAAGAAAGAACAGAACTTTAAAAAACATGATGCTTTCTATGCTTGTGAGTTCTGGGTCACCCGACTCTTTGTGGGGTGAAGCTGTTCTTTCTGCAAACTACATTCTTAACAAGGTACCCTATAAGAAGTTAGACAAAACCCCTTATGAACTATGGAAAGGACATCCTCCTAACCTAGGGTTGATGAGAGTGTGGGGGTGTTTAGCTAAAGTTGGGATTCCTGCATTTAAGAAAGATAACCTTGGATCTAAGACTGTTGATGCCATGTTTGTTGGTTATGCTGAGAACAATGCTGCCTATAGGTTTATGTGCTTGCATGACAGATCTATGTGTGAATATCGTGATGCTGAATTTTTTGAGCATATTTTTCCTTTAAAGAAAGATCATGATAGTATTCCTGCTGTTTCTGAACCTGCATCTTTGTCTTTACCTGCTTCTATCAATGTTGATGAACCTAGTGAAATTAGAAGAAGTAAAAGACATAGAACTGAAACTAGCTATGGTCCTGATTTTGTGACTGCTTTCTTAACTGAACTCCGTGATTTAGATGAAATCAATGAAGCTCTTGTTTATGTTCACATGATAGAGGATGAACCTAGAACATATAAAGAAGCTATGAGTTCTGTTGATGCTAGTTTTTGGAAAGATGCTGTAAACAGTGAAATTGAATCTATCACAAGTAATCACACTTGGGAACTAGTTGATTTGCCTAGAGGTTATAAGGCCATTGGTTGTAAATGGATCTTTAAGAGGAAACTTAGAACAGATGGTTCTATTGAAATATTTAAGGCAAGACTAGTAATCAAAGGATTCACACAGAAACATGGAGTAGATTATTTTGACACCTATTCTCCTATAACTAAGATTGCAACCATCAGAACATTATTTGCTTTAGCATCTAATTACAAGCTCTTAGTACATCAAATGGATGTAAATACTGCTTTTTTGAATGGTGATCTAGATGAGGAAATATACATGGAACAACCTCCAGGTTTTGTGGTTCCAGGTAAGGAGAACATGGTTTGTAGGTTAAAGAAATCTCTCTATGGCCTAAAGCAAGCACCTAAACAATGGTATGAGAAATTCCATAACACTGTGTTGAGTTTTGGATTTGTGGTTAGTGGATCTGATGCATGTGTTTATACCAAGATGTACAATTCTGGTTGTGTTATTGTGTGCCTATATGTTGATGACATGTTGTTGTTTGGCACTAACATGCATGTAATAAATGAAACCAAAAATTTTCTTTCCTCTCGCTTTGAAATGAAAGACTTAGGAGAAGCTGATGTGATTCTAGGTGTTAAAGTGACTAGAACTAAAAATGGCTTTACTTTGTCTCAATCCCATTATGTAGAGAAGGTATTGAAAAAGTTTAACAACTATGATGTGACGCCAGTTAGGACCCCATATGATGCTACCATAGAGTTAGTGAAGAACTCAGGTATAGGTGTTTCCTAAGAGGAGTACGCTAAAGTGATTTGGAGTCTAATGTTTTTGATGAACTATACTCGGCCTGACATAGCTTATGAGTAAGTAGACTCAGTAGATATACACATAATCCTAGCAAAGAACAATGGATTGCACTTAGAAGGTTAATGAGATACCTTAGAGGCACTCTTGATTGGGGATTACATTTTGAGGGTTTTCCCTGCGTTCTAGAAGGATATTGTGATGCAAACTGGGTAAGTGGGACTGATGAAATTTGCTCCACTAGTGGATATGTTTTTACATTGTGTGGTGCAGCTGTCTCATGGAAATCTGCAAAGCAGAGTTGCATAGCCCGATCGACAATGGAGTCAGAGTTTATAGCTCTAGACCTAGCAGGGCAAGAGGTTGAGTGGCTGAGAAGCCTACTGGCAGATATACCAATGTGGGGGCATCCAGATCCTGCGATTTCTCTACACTGTGACTCACAGGCTGCCATTGGAGTAGCAAACAGCGGAGCGTATAATGGCAAGAAGAGGCATATACGCATCCGACATGAGGATGTGAGGCAGTTGATAAGGAATGGGGCACTCTCTTTAGAGTATGTGCGGTCAGAGAGGAACATTGCGGATCTATTGACCAAAGGACTTTGCAGTAGGCTAGTCCTTGACACGTCGAGGGGAATGGGGCTAAAGCCCGTGAGATGAGGAATCTGTGGCGGAAACAGTTAATTTGGTCGAACGCAAGCCATGGAAAGACTCATATGAGATACACATCTCCCATTCCTATGGCAAGTGTATAGTGAGGTTGAGCTAACGCTCTTAATGATTCTATAGCCCAGGCATTGGGTGGTCCTTTTGAGACGGACTTGATAGATCACCGAACGACAGTAGAGAGTTTGAGCCTTAGAGCTCTTAATGACTTCATAACCCATTGTGGGGGTATTCTGTATTGAGACAGATATGTTGAAGTTACCTACGTGAGTGTGAGGGATTGGCAACCCTCCAAGGTGAGACTTAGGGCAGTCCTCACTAGAACACTCATGAGCACCCAAGGTGTGCCAAAACTTGGATGTCTTATGTGATAAGACTTAGCGGAACGTTACAGGACCCCGTGGAAGGTGTGTGTTGCTGGTTTACCCCAAAGTGGAGGAATTCAAGGCCTCTGGCCATTCGCTCTATCTAAAGGATTGCTAGTTTCACTATGTGTTGATTCAAGTCGCAAGACATCAGCATTTAAGCACTAACCTCGACACGCTCAGAACTTGTTTTCAAAACCTCAGTTTTAAACCCTTCTATCTGCATTTGTGGGGGATTGTTGGAGTTAATGCATATAGAAGGTGGGTTTCAAGGAAGGTGCCTTTTGGACTTCCCACATCCCACATGGAAAGTTCAAGGGTACCCTAAAGGGTTTTTAAGGAGACTCTTCCACTACCTACATTGAGAGGTTGAGGAGGAGATGGGGCACCCACACGCGTGCCCGCCGCCGCCGTCCGTCCGACTCGGCTCGTGCTCGTGCTCGTGCTCGTGCTCCGAGATTTGAGTTAATTTTTTACGGGAAAAATTATTATTGAGGCCGAAGATATTACGGATTAGCTTGTTCGTGCTTATCCGCGAATATCTATTTTTTCACTGGGAAATTATCTTTTCCGATATCTTTTAAAACCGTTTTTGGATGAGCACATATCTTCTGTTGATAGACTCGAATCTCTCATTTGCTTGCGGGCTAAGGAGGATTTCGGAGCCTATATAAGGAGGGTTAGGGCTCCGCTTTTCAACATACAGCGAACACATTCGCCTCTCTCCCTCTCCTGTTTTCTCCTACCCTTTTCCCGTTCTGAGCGCCTGTTCCAGTTCCTACTTCTCTCCCTCGATTGCACCTGTGAGAGAAGACGGTGAAATCCTTAGGGGACGTTGCCTCGCATACGATCTGCACCACTGTCGGGGGCAAATACGTTTCTCATTCAGTGGCTCCCATACCACGCTTCACCACAGCCCAGCCCCTTCACAGAAACAAGGTTCGGCCTACATCCCTAACGAGTTTGCTAGTTGCTGTTTTAACAGGTTCCAGCAGGGTCATCATCCTACAGTAGTCACTACGTTTTACGTGCCACCAACGAGTAAATGCGTGCCATCAACGAGTAAACACGTGCCATCAACGAGTAAACGTGTGCCATAAATGATTGGGTTTTCCTCAGAAATGCACCCAAGTCCAAACATACGTGTCAGACAAAATTTACTCTTGGCATGGAAAAACAAGAACCTGACACATGTATTCTTGCTACCGGCACATATATTTTTACTATTGACATGTACTCTGTATATTCTGAGTGGCTGTCGGATCGAATCTTTTTATTCACACGCCTCAGTTTCTCCTCCTATTCTATCACCCGTAAAAAGTTGATTGATTCCCTTTTACCTTTAATATCCTTCCTCTCTCTTCCCAATATCTTTTCTCTCATCCCCACATGCATTTTTCACCCCTCTCTCCTCTGCAGCATTTAATGCTCTCCCCTCCCCCTCCGGCATTATGTCCGGCACATATATTTTTACTATTGACATGTACTCCGTATATTCTGAGTGGCTGTCGGATCGAATCTTTTTATTCACACGCCTCAGTTTCTCCTCCCATTCTATCACCTGTAAAAAGTTGATTGATTCCCTTTTACCTTTAATATCCTTCCTCTCTCTTCCCATTATCTTTTCTCTCATCCCCACTTGCATTTTTCACCCCTCTCTCCTCTGCAGCATTTAATGCTCTCCCCTCCCCCTCCGGGATTATGTCCCCCTCTCTCATTCCTATCTCTCCCCTCACATTTAATGCCCTTTCTTCTCTCTCCTTTCTTTACTTGAATGAGTGGTTCTAAAACCGATTATTTTTACCATTTGGTATATATAAATGCTATTCTTGCAAATTTTCCTAGGTGGGTGTTACTTTTGCAAATCTTTCCAAGTTTTGGTATATCCAATCCCATTATCTCTTTTGAATATTGGTTAGATTTATCAACTAAATCACTATCGCACCTGAAGGACGTGTAGTTTCAAGAACTGCTAGTCCATGCCAATCAAACTAGCTCGTTAATTAGATTCGTTCTCGTCATCACATAGCCTTGAAAATGATGAATTTTGGCCGGCATAGAAATTTAAGCACTTAATTCTAAGATGCTCGCATCTCTCATATATCCGTCGCTAAATCATCACAGGCCAAATTTTGGTTTAGATCGAACCACACCAATTGGCTACCTCGATTGATATATATTCAACCCAAATTAATTGATATATGCATCTAAGGCTGTTATTCAATCCAAAGTAAATGAATTGATTCATATTCAACCCGTTTAGAAACAAGTCGAGTTTAATCTGAGTCTTTATTTTGACTCGAGTCTTAAAATTATACTTATACGTGACCCGTTTAATAAACAAACGAACTCGAGCTAAGCCTTTTTTTTTTATCCTGAGCTATACTTGCCCTTGAAACCTCGATAAAACTATACAAGTTCCACAAAATTAGAGCTCTTTGAGGTCTCAATATGATATATTCGACTTTAAAAATATACCCATACTTGACTCTTTTAGTAAATAGACGAGTCCAAATGCACCGAGCTTTATTTCTTTTTGTGTTACTCGTCTCTTTTAAAAAACCTAGATGCATTTGATTGAGGTATCTCTAGTAATCACTCTACCCTAGCTTATTCAATCTAGAGTGAATTCATCACTAGTTTCGAACAAATGAACCCATTATAAATCAACGGTTTTTCAAGGGCAAATATAGGATAATAGAATAAAATTATCATTTTAGAAAAAAATTATCCTTAATTAAAATGCATTAATCAAATTTAAATTAGATTCTTAAAGTCGTTTTTTTTTTTTTTGTGGGATATCTTTTTCAATTAAAATCTTATTTTATACCTTTAGATCATATGATAAAAAAACTGATAAATCAATTAATCGAAAGTAAAAACAGAAACAGACAAGAAGAAATTACCTAATGGGCATCTCCCTTAGGTGGTGTACGCATGATCCCCAACACTTGGACCCTCTACAAACATGTATAGTTGCTTTCACTCTTCTAAATTTGAAAAAGGAGATTATAAACAAAAATATCAACATTAAATTCCTGACCCAAACCATAATAAAAGAAAAATCTCTCCCACCCCTCCCTACTATTTATTTCATCCTTGATACTTCCATAAATAGTAACCCATTTGCCTCATGTACCAGCCAAAGGGAAACCCTTAATTTGGTTCCTCTTTTGTTGCTTAAACAAATAGTGTTATGGCATCACCACAATATCACCCTAAATTCTCAATTCTTACTACCATATTAATATTCCTCTTTGCCTTTGCAATCCTTCCTTCTCGACCTGCAGGTAAACTCTCATTCATCGTTTTCGATCCTTAAATATTCGCTTGCCACAAACACATGAGCTCGATCGATCAATTGATGGAAAAAATAATATCATATGTCTTTGTTTGTATTCATTTACAGTGGGAAGAACCATGCCATCTAACATGGAGATCATCATGAACAACAATGAGAACATGGAGATGAAATCGGTGTTGGGTTCGAAGCCTCCAAGCTGTAGAAATAGGTGCATGGGTTGTAAGCCCTGCAATGCAGTTGCCGCGATTCCTCCAGCTCCCACCAAACGCATCAACTCTAAAGCACCGTTAACAAGTCTAGAGGAAGAGCCTTACTACCTTGTCACTTGGAAATGCAGGTGTAATCATCATCTCTTTCCACCTTGACCATTCATCTCTTCGATCTTCGCGACTATTCGTACATCAAGGAGGCCAGGGGGATTCGAACCTGTGATCTGATGTAATCGGTACCAACCCACCTGTAACATGATGCTTAAGCTTTACACTTGCATTGTTTTTTTTTTTTTTGATGTTTTATTTGTATTTTTGTTATGTAGTATCAATCATAGGCCATAGCCTTTAAGCAAATTTTGATACTTTGATGGGGGTTGATCAAAATTAATGCCGAATGTCGTCTTTATGAGACTACGACTCGCAATTAATTCATTATAAATTCGGAGAACATGCGTTGTATGTAGCTGGCAATTTGGGTGATCCGATCGGGTTTGGGTCAACTCAGGTAAAATTTTTGTGTCGAGTTTGGTCGGATCGGGTCAGATTCCGTCAAAATAGATCTCAGATTGATCGGGTTTTTTCGGTCTGAATTGGGTTGGGCTCATTCGGATTTTCAGTTAAATTGGATCGACCTTATTCGAATTTTAGATTAGTTTTCAAGTCGGTCTTATTCAGGTTTCAAGTAGATGCATGTCCGATGGACCGATAATATTATTGATTAGTTGCCTTGCACCCATCTATTTGCATATGTATTATTTAAATCCGGCCGATTAATTACACTCCTTTCTCACACATGTTTTGAGTGCTCCTGGAGTCCAGCTGGGCATCCAGTAGGCATGTGTTTGTATATTCCTTTAATTTGCCATCTATATACTCCGATTATCCCCTGAAGAGATTTTTGTAGTATCATTTTTGTAGTTTTTATTATTTATCTCTCGAAAAGATTAACTAGTATCCGATTATCTCCTGAAGAGGATATATATAGAAAAATGTTCTTGAAGAAAAACAATTTGGTCTATATAAGAATTAGAACATTTCCGTAATAATATATTTTAAATTCTCCTTTGAAGTGGATCAATAATATTAATAGTTTATTTTTCTATAATCTCATCCCCGAAGTGGATGATTATCGAATTTATAAAGATTGAAGCTCGTTCATATAAAGAGGATTGATCTTCCTTCCCGAAGTGGATGATTTGATAAAATTATAATTTTTAGTGATGGTTAATCTCTACAAGCGGACGGCTCATCCCCATTATAATCTCCCGAAGTAGATATCAGAGAATGCCAATTTTACTGCACATGATTTCTTGATTAATACACCGAAATATGGAAGTAAGTTATATTGCAAGAGACGTAACTTAACGTCTTTTGAAACACCACTTCATTGATTATCTCATTATCATGATTAATTAGATGCATTAACCTAAAACCATTTACATGTCCATTTAATTATTGTTATGATTCTTACATGCCACGACATTCATCGACAGAGTATATATAATACATTTCAAGAGTACGTATTGCATGTTGTCTTCATTTTCGTAGTATACGTACTTATCATCATAGAGATAAATCAATCTAATCCATCAAAGTTGATGAAAGTTAAAGAAATTGACATTATAAATCACTTGATGTAATCAATGAATTTCATCCACATAGTGATCAACAATGGTGCTTTTTGTGACAATCCTAATCGTCCTTCTCGTGACAATCCTAATTGCATGCCTGGCAATGGTGAGTCCTCCACTGATCGACGTCGCATTGCTAGATTTGTGACAAGCAGGGCCATCCCGCAAAAGATTGCTGGAGCATGCTGAATATGCAAGCCTACCACCTCGCCATCCAAATTCCAGTAGCCTCAACAACAATCAATGCAACTTCTATTCTGACTCCCGCTCATTTGCTCCATCACCAACGGCCTATACATCTTCACCCTCGACACTCACTGATCCCTCATGGTACCTCGACTTTGACGCTACCGATCATATTACTAGTGATCTGAATAGAGTTTCAGTCAACTCGGAGTATACTGACGGGGACCAACTTGGACTTAGCAATGGTAAAACTCTTCCAATTTCGCACCTTGGTACCTCTATTGTTCATACTCCCTTGAAACCCATAAACCTTAACTCTATTTTAATTGTGCTTGAAATGAAAAAGAATCTTGTCAGAACTCACCACAGACAATAACATATATGCTGAATTTCATCGTTCCTTTTGTCTTCTTAAGGACTTGCAGGGACGCATCCTAGCTTCTTTGGGGAATCGTTGATCGAGGGCTTTACCGGTTGCCCAAGCCACCCATATTAGAGTCTCACACTGCTCTCATAGGACAAAGAACTAGTGCTGATAAATGGCATCGTTGTTTAGGTCATCCTAGTGACCTGTTGCGTCAGTTTCCTTTACCACTTTAAAATAATAAGCTGTAACATGTGTGTGAACCATGTCAGCTTGGCAAGAGTCATAGATTACCTATTAATTATGTTCATGAGTCTCTTTTGAATCCTTTTGAATTGGTTTATTATCATGTTTGAGGTCCAGCTCTCGTTCCCTCTATCAATGGTTCAAGGTATTTTGTTCTATTTGTTGATGATTGCACTCGATTTACTTGGATTTTCTTCATGCATAAAAAATCTCAAGTTTCCCACTACTTTCAAGTGTTTAAGTCCATGATCAAAAATCAATTCAATTCCAATATCAAAGAACTCCAAACTGATTTTTTTTTGGGGGGGGGGGGGGGTTGAGTTTCGGCATTAACTCAACATCTTCAAACCAATGGAATTATACATCATGTCTCATATCCATACACTCCATCTCATAATTGTGCGGTCGAGAGACGAAATCACATTATTCAAGAAAAAGGTCTTTCATTATATGCACATTCCAACCTTCCACCACAATTTTGGAAACATGCCTTCCATACCACTGTCTTCTTTTCTAATCGGACTCTACTCCTACTCTTAAAAACGAGTCCCCTTATCATCACCTACATGGTCGTGACCCAGATTATACTTTTCTAAGGGTTTTTGGTTGCTTATGTAATTATGTTATGCCTATTTGGGTCCATATCAAGTTAATAAACTTGATTTCAAAACTTTGCCATGTATTTTCATTGGGTATAGCTCTAGTCATAAAGGCTGCATATGTTATCACTCTCTTACGGGCAAATTTTATGTAAATCGTCATGTCATCTTTAATGAGGATGTCTTTCCCTTCATACCCTCGTCTGAGCCATCTTCCCTTGTCATGTCAAACCCCGCTATTTCTTTAGATCTTCTTACTCATGTCTCTCATGCCCATCATATGCCTTCCACTTCTTCCATAGAGCCCTTTGTTCCTCCTACATTTTTCAACAACTCACCTTCACTCACTCTCCCCCTCACCTTCGATCAATGCTTCTCCATAGGATTTAGATATCTCAAACACGTCACTACAATAGCCTTTATCCCACCCTTTTTACCAAAGTTGCTTAAACATCTTCGCCCTGCTGAGAACAACCAACATACCATGGCTACTCGAGCTCAATCGGGCAAGCTCAAACCCATCACTCTTATCTCCACAAATACCCTTTGATTTATGATTTAAATATTGACCATGAGCCCAAAACCGTTAAACAAGCTTCTACAAATCCCCGCTGGTGTACTGCAATGGAGGCTGAAATTTCTGCCATTCGAAAAACGAGTACATGGTCTTTAGTTACTAAGCCTCCTAATACTAATGTTGTTGGATGTAAGTGGGTGTACAGGGTGAAACGGAAAGCCGATGGGACGGTGTAGCGGTACAAAGCATGCCTCGTTGCAAAAGTTTATAATTAGCAAGAAGGCATTAACTTCTTTGATACATTTAGCCATGTTGTTCGTTAGACTACTATTCGACTTGTGCTTTCCATTGCCATCTCTCGTCATTGGCCTATTTAACAACTTGACATCAACAATGCTTTCCTGAATGGGGATCTTGATGAACAAGTTTACATGGCACAACCACTTGGGTTTGTTGATCGCACTCACCCTACCCATGTCTACAAGCTTAACAAAGCATTATATGGCCTCAAACATGCACCTAGAGCCTAGTACACTAAGCTTACCCATTTTCTGGTAGCAAATGGGTTTCGGTGCTGCTGATAATGCATATTTTATATAGGCATTATGAGTAGTTGTTATTGCATTTAGGATTGTTTATATCATGTTTATTGGGTAGTTCACATCATTAGTAGTTTGTCTTGCAAATTTGGAATCTACGCTCTTTTTGTGCTTATTCGCATATTTACGTTCCGACGCTTGGAAGAATGCATTTATGGCTTTGCTAAGGATGAGTATGAAGAGCTAGGAACCTAAGAAAACCATTGAAGAAGGCAAGAAGAGGCGTAGGAAGGAGTTAGATTGGATTCAGAAGTGGTTAAGATGAAGAACACGCTTCTGCTGGTCACGGCACCCGCCGCCTAGACCACGACACCTGTCGTCCGTGCCGATGCGGGATTGTGATTTCTTTCTTTTGGAAACTAATTAGGTTTTAAGTTATATATCTACTTGGCCGATTTTTACCTAGAGATGAGAGACCTAATTGGAAAAGATTCCAAGGGAGATATTGAGAGGAAAACCTTCCATGAGGAACTAAACATCTTTTGTTTCGCCTGCAATTCAAAGACATGGTTATATGATTTGTGAGACTTAATTTCTATCTATTCTAAGTTTGATTGATTCAATATCTTTGTTCTCCATTGATTAATTGCATGTATTCTCTCTTGATTGGCCACATTGATGGAATTTGCTTTCTTGCTAAAGATTTGATTATCCCTTATAAGTTAACTGGATTAGTAGCACAACATAGCTAATCGATCCCGTGAAAGCATCGATTGGGTGTGTAAGGGATATTGGCAATTCTACTTTATCAATTGCATCGATTAGGGTTAGAGAGTTGCACCTCTATCTTTGGTTGTTTATGTTATTGGCATCGTTAAATTGCTTAGGGTTGGAGTAATCCCCCATTAGATGAATCAAACAAGGGAAGATATGATAGAGTCAAGGATCAAAGGCAAAACCATTGTTGATGAATCGAGGGGAAACTATCTTATTCATACTTATCAGTTATCACCTATTCACCATTGTTACTTTTGCCGTATTCAATTGCCCTATTATTCAATTCCCCTTTGATATTGTTCCCTTAATTTGATAGCAATTTGATAGACACGAAAGGTATTCTCTCTGTTGGATCGACCCCTTACTATTCCACTATACTAGTTACTAAGTTGCTAATTAAATTGTTGGTTTGGGTTACTCTTTTCGGTATTGTAGAAAGGTAATGACATTCTGCACTACACCAGCTGCCAATCTGATCGCTCTCTCTTTGTTCATCACACTTCTGTCGTGACACTATATATGTTCTTGTCTATGTTGATGATCTCATTGTCACATGCTCATCATCGGTGCATATAGCTCATTTCATTAAGGAGCTCAATTACGTCTTCTCTTTGAAGGACTTAGGCTCTCTTCACTATTTTTTGGGTATTGAAGTTTCAAGGGAAAATGGTTCTCTTCATCTATCTCAGAAAAAATATGTTCATGATCTTCTTGAGAAGACTAAGATGGCAAACTGTAAACCAATGGCCAGTCCTGCCGAGTCCCATTCTCGGTTGATTCATGATGGTGATCCACTTCATGATGTGCATATGTACCGAAGCATTGTTGGAGCCCTCCAATATGTGACAATCACTCCCTCAGAAATTTCTTATGCGGTGAATCGGGTGTGCCAATTTATGCAGCACCCTACTGAAATCCATTGGGCCACTGTCAAACAGATTCTTCACTATCTTAAGGGTACTATCTCTCACGGTCTCACTCTTCAACCTAGCCAATTGCATCGACTGGTGGCATATACGAATGCAGGGTATAGGTCTGATTTGGATGACAACAGGTCTCAAGATGGGTTCTTCGTGTACTATAGTGGTAATTTAATCAGTTGGGCATCTAAGAAGCAAACCGTAGTCGCTCGTTCGAGTACCGAAGTTGAGTATCGAGCACTCACTTTCACTGCTACTGAACTTAGTTGGCTGCTGCAGCTCTTAAAAGAGCTTTGGCTTCCTCATTGTGGTTGACCTTTGATCCATTGTGACAATTTGAGTGCGATCTTCATGACTCGCAATCTCGTTCTTCATGGTCGCTCCAAGCATATACGCATTGATTATCATTTTTTCCGTGAAAGGGTCCTGGCTAAGGAGCTTGATGTCACATACATCAGCACACATGATAAGTTGGCTGACCTGCTCACTAAAGCTGTCGGCAATCGATGACTTGAGACCCTATTTTCCAAGCTTCTTGTTTGTCCCCGACCTTGAGCTTGCAGGGGCGTATTAGAGATAAGATAAACTTGTAAATATCTCTTTATAATTCTATCTTGTGTAACTTGTTCTCCAAGTGTAAACCTTAATTATATATATATATATATATATATATATATATATATATATATATATATATATATATATATATATATATATATATATATATATATATATATGTATGTATGTATGTATGTACATATATATACATGTATATATACACCACTAGAAATTTGTTATTTAACATCGGGTAATAGCCGATGTCTTTAAAAAAAAAAATTGATGTTTATGTGGGTGATGTAAAAAGTCAAAAGTTTTTCACATCGGCCATAACCCGATGTTTTTGTATGTTATAACATCGTTTATATTTTTAAATCTGATGTCTTTGTTATCCTATAACATCGATTATAAAATAGAACCGATGTTATAATATGCAAAGACATCGGCTATTACCCGATGTTAAAACATTTTGACTTTTTACATCACCAACATAGACATCGATTTTTGTTTTTGAAAGACATCGGCTATTACCCGATGATAAATGACATATTTGCGGTTTCTTTATTATCGTAGCCTATGCGGGATTTGAACCCGCATCTTTGTATTTGAACACAATGCTCTACCATTTGAGCTAATAGGCTCTAAATTAGATAGAATGTTCTTACATAATAGCAAAAAGGGCATTTGAAACTTAAGAAGCAAAAAAACAAGGGAAATAAACTAGTAGCAAAGAGTAAACAATTATTCTATGAAAGTTCAGCACAAGTGCTATCATTAGCTTTTATATTACACTTCATGAATCCATTTCTTGTTTCCCCTAATGGCTTCTATTTTACACTTTAGGAGTAAGACTCTTTCTTATTCATACACTAATAGCAACCTGCATTATATAATAGAGGGAGGGATGTTAAACAAAATAGTTAACCATGATTTAGGATGTATATATAAAAATCATGAACTCTTGAATTTAATTTTCGACATATGTGATGGATCAAACAAATATAAAATGATCAGCTAGCAAACCATTTGCTTGGTGAATCCTTCAACGAGTGGTATAGCTGATCATCCTCGGCAAGAATTAAAGCTTTAAGGATCTTTAGATTGTCTATTTAGGGTGTCTCAAATAAGCGTACAAGTGTTTGGTATGCTTCTATCTGTTTCTTTTCATCTACCAAAAAAAAAATTAAATTCGAAACAGCCATAAGAGTGATGCATACCTGAAATGTCTAGCTAGCTAGTCGATTTTGCGATGCATATCGATAGCCAATTGTTAATGCTTGAACTGTCCAGTCTTACCAATTTGATGATAACAAAGGGACAATTGTTTCGTAAGATGCTTGTATACGCTACTGACTTTATAGGCCAAGCTAGAGAGCTCCCAAGCCTCGGTTGTTGAAGTTATGTACCTGTAAAAAGGTGTTCACAACAAAGACCTACAATAAGCAAAACCTCAGTCGACAAGCAAGAATAAAAAACTACATAGGGCATACAACAAGACCTACACTTAGCAACAAATGCATAACATATCCACCTCCATATAGGCCTAACCTAAATCAAGATAGGCATGATTCATTAATCTACGCACTCTTTTGATTACACACTTCACAAAAAACCAAATCAGATAATTCAACCTTCAAATTTTATGAACAAACTAAATTCAGCCAGGTATCACATCACTGCAGCTGAGAGGCCAAAATTACACAAGGCAGAACAATGAGTATGAACTATAATGCCAGCAGCTGAATACCAATAAAAAAAATGGAGAGAGAGAGAGAGAGAGAGCAAAGAGTACGAATTACCATAAACTCTATCGACAAATTCGAGCAAGCCATCAGGTGGTCTTTTGTTTTGGAAAAATCTACTGAGCAGGGACATTTCCTAAACAAAAGAACCCCTAAGGAAACTTGCTGAATCAGCTAGCCCCTGAAATGAAGTAAGTTGGCGCTCTTCTCCAGCGACCAAAGAGAGAGTGAGAGAGAGAAATCAAAACGAATCAAAAGAGCAGATGCGAGCAGCAATTGCAGAAGCAGTGCGGTGGATTTCGGCTTTCGTTTTCGGGAGGAAGAAGATTCTGAAATAGAAAAGTCAAGCTAATCCCGATTGAAACAGGTTCACAAAACCAAAGAATTACTTGCCCATTTTCTTTTATAGGTATTCACATTGACAGCTTCGTTATAGATTTTT
Organism: Persicaria tinctoria; assembly: GCA_037127255.1. Classification (NCBI taxonomy): domain Eukaryota; kingdom Viridiplantae; phylum Streptophyta; class Magnoliopsida; order Caryophyllales; family Polygonaceae; genus Persicaria; species Persicaria tinctoria. The sequence goes on from JBANSL010000018.1 coordinate 55,416,903, forward strand.
GAAACCGAAAAATTTGATACAAGGAGTTGTATAGGTTATAGGGTAATCGAATGGCTCACACTGGGTTGGGAAGTAGCAGAACATTGACTTACTGTGGTCAACTAAGAAAGCAGCTCCATAAAAAATGATGGTAATTCACTGGAAACAACCAACTGCCAGCCTTCAGGCCATCTCTGCGCTGTAAGTGGCGTCTGAGGGGAGGATAAGCCTATTATCCTGCTGTATTATGAAATACGAATGAAAACAAAATCATTGGCTTATGAAAATCTCGTATCTTTGCTATTAATCTTGTAAAAGAGACTCGAACTAGCCTATGAACTCATATTATCTAGTTGAACCCTATGTTTCACCATGCTGATCTTAGGCTTTCCCTGAAGCATAAATAGAAAGATCACTTGAGAGAGTGAAAAATGTAAGCTTGTGGAGATTTCAGAGTAATCATTGATTTAGCATTTTGTTTCAATAATTTGGAATTTCAGGGCAATGCGCTCTACAGGGAAAGGGAGAGAGCACCTTGGATGAAATATGAACTTGAGCTTCAGATAATGAGGTTAAGCTGGCAGCTTTCCATGTTTGTAAGCAGCTGAGTAACCGTTTTCAGGTGAGGAACACTACAAATATTTGAGCAAATTCAAGCAGTAAAAAAAAGTGAAGTCCTCCTGCTCAACCAATTCTCATGACAACACATAAAGACAAAGGAAATGGTGTAATCTAATTATATAACAACAAGAACAAAGAAACAAAGTGCAAAATGTAGAACCCGTGCAACCCCAGTTCCATATGAGCATCCAAGGATGATATCACTGAAGGCAGCTCTAATATCTGTATCAGTATTACCACTTGTAATTCAAAATGATAGTATCATTTTACCAAAGGTGAAAAAGAGTAATCCTAATCTCAGAAATAGGCTACATACTTGTCCAGTGTTTTTGATAGTTTCCGTCTTTTCAAGAAGGCTTTTTGGAAGCTTTGCCAAGCGAGCCTGCAAGTAAGGAAATCAATATAATAGTGAAGATAGTATAGTACATTGTAGTATTGATGCAAATGGCACAAAGGCACCACTAAAAGACAGCCTTATGAAGATAAAGCCTTATGAAGATAGTATAGTACATTGTAGTATTTGATATATTATTAACCCTTCCTTTTGGCTACCGCAAAGTAAGCTTCTCTTTCTTCTTCTCTAATTGATCCCCAAGTAATTCATTTGGGCATTCTGCTTCCCTCGAGTGTTCATTATTCCGAAAATCCTCTTCATCTTCATCATAAAAGATAGAGTTAATAAAGTAAGTATATGATGTCTTCATCATAAATGGTAGACATCCTTAACCAAAATCAGTTTCATTACCCAAAAGCCCTAAAATCAGTTTCATTACCTGAATTAGAGAATACTTCAATGGAGAGGCAGTGACGATTTCGACAGCCCGACTCCAAAAGGGGATCAATTCCACCTAGTCCAGTAGAACTCGAAATGGCGAGTGCAAACCCTAAATTACGACAGAAAAAGAATTGTACTCAAACCAAATTCGTGTTTCATCCTTTCCTCACAAAGAGACGAATACACAATTAAATCCAAGTCAACTCAGGAAACAAAAACCCTAACCACAATCAGTTTTATTACCCGAAAGCCCTAAAATCGGTTTCATTACCTGAATTAGAGAATATTTCAACGGAGAGGCAGTGACGATTTCGACAGCCCGGTTCGGTTTCGACAGCGAGAGAGACGACCAGAGGCCACCCACACCGGAGACACGACGACGAGAACGAAGGGCCAGAAGAGGTTTCATTGCTGAGAGATGGGAACGAGAGACGAGAGGCAAGATTTCGCCGGAGAGCCTACATCCCCACCGGAGCCACCCTCAGTTCGAAAGCCGGCGATATTGGAGGAGGAAGGGGTTGGGCTGAACCGGTGAACAGGGAGGAGTTGGAGGACGAAATGGGTTGTCGTTGTCGTGGGGAGGCACAGTCGCGGGTTTGGAAGAGGGAATGAGTGAATGACGAGGGAATGGAAGAGGGAGAACTGAAAAAGTGTTCATTTTTTCTTAAAAAATTTTGAAGTCTTGAATTTTTTAGCGTGTATTTCATATGGGAGGGATTTCTCCACTCTAATTTTTTTTTCCAAAATTTATTTTTAACATCGGTTAAAAAATAATGTGGTATCTGTTATATTTTCAACATCATAAATTTTTCAACCGATGTCAAAAAACTATTTTACATGGCAGGTTTTTCTGACCGATGTTAATGTACCGATGTTAAACAGCAGAATTCTAGTAGTGATATATATATTTCCGATTGATGAACAAGAAGGAAAATGGAACTCTTGGATTTTTTTACTTGCCTCTGGCTACGTGTCTCTCCTTTTCCTGCTAGGGTTGGAAATCCTGTATTTTCCATATCCATACGAATGAGTCCTTGGGTTTCCAAAATAGTGTAAAAAGAAGTGCTTCGAATCATTGCTATTTGACTCAGATCTGTTTTAAAAAAGTCGAGGTATTTTGAATTGTTTGTTTACACGGACAAAGTCAGGGAAAACCTCAGAAATTATGGACCTTGGACATATAAGAGTTTCGAATCGAATCTCTTTAGAAAGAAGATCTTTTGTCTCATGGTAGCCTGTTCCAGTCCCCTTACGAAACTTTCGTTATTGGGTTAGCCATACACTTCACATGTTTCTAGCGATTCACATGGCATCATCAAATGATACAAGTCTTGGATAAGAATCTACAACGCACTAGAACGCCCTTGTTGACGATCCTTTACTCCGACAGCATCTAGGGTTCCTCGAACAATGTGATATTTCACCCCGGGTAAATCCTTAACCCTTCCCCCTCTTACTAAGACTATAGAATGTTCTTGTAAATTATGGCCAATACCGGGTATATAAGCAGTGATTTCAAATCCAAAGGTTAATCGTACTCTGGCAACTTTACGTAAGGCAGAGTTTGCTTTTTTGGGTGTGATAGTGGAAAAGTTGACAGATAAGTCACCCTTACTACCACTCTACACATGTATATATATATATACACACACATGTATATGTATATATACATGTGTGTATATATATATATATATATATATATATATATATATATATATATATATATATAGGTAAATGTTCAAATGAAAATGGGGCTTAAGATGAAAAATTTGCTTAAAGTGAAAATGGTCAAATTTGAAGGTAAATGTGCCTAATTTAAAGGTAAATGAACCTAATTAAATGAGTAATAGATAAATGGGCCTATTTAATGTGTAAATGGGCATAATTTTATGGGGTAAATGGATAAATGGATAAATGGCCCTAAATATGACATAAATGTCACCACCTCTCCCATACTTTCTATTTCTACCAATATTGCCCTTATTTCAAATATAAAAATTACAGATTTTAGCCCGTAATTTTTATTTGAAATAATATTATAAGGTGCATCTATAAGATTACAAAATGCAACAAAATATCCTACATCACATTTCTTGTCTTTATTTTAAAAGTGAAAAATATGAGATTACAAAATATAAAGTGAACAAATAATACAATAAAGATTATTATTAATAAATGTGCATTTTCCTAATGTAAAGTAAGTTTCCTACCAAATATTTTCTTTATGGGTTGCTATTTTTATGGCAGTTTTGTACTTTAATGCGACATGTGTCATTAAAAGCCTATTAGCTCAAAATGGTATAACGATGTGCCCATGCACAAAGGTTCGAGTTCAAAATCTCACACATGCTATAATATTATATTGTGCAAATATAATATTGTGTTGTGCAAATATAATATTATGTTGTGCAAATAAAATGATAAGTGCAAGAATAAGATTATAAAATCCAATAATAACATGATAATGTGCACAAATAAGATGATATAATGCATATATAACATTATGGTGTGCAAATATAATATTATATTGTGCAAATATAATATTGAGTTGTGCAAATATAATATTATGTTGTGCAAATAAAATGATAAGTGCAAGAATAAAATGATTAAGTGCAAGAATAAAATGACAAAGTGCAAGAATAAAATGTCAAAGTACATGAATAAGATTATGAAGTGCACAATTAAGATTATAAAGTGCATAAATAAAATGATAAAGTGCAAGAATAAAATGATAATATTATAAAATGATAAGTGCAAGAATAAAATGATGTTGTATGAATAAAAATATGAAGTGCATGAATAAGATTGTGAAGTGCACAATTAAGATTATAAGTGCATAAATAAAATGATAAAGTGTAAGAATAAATTGATGAAGTGTATGAATTAGATTATAAACACTACAAAAAAAAATTCAATTAGCGACGCCTATTAGCAACGGCGTGACTTTGCCATCGCTATTGAGCAGTTTTTTGCGACGGCCATGCAATGGCTACGCAGCCTACGCGTTGCCGAGTATAAATTGTCTATGGCAATTCCTAGCCGTCGCTGATAAAAAAAAATAACTTTTCATATCTGAGTTCGCCTAGGGTAAACTCACTCGCCTCTTCCCCCATCTCCATAACTCTTCGACCCCTTCTCAGATCTAGGGTAAACTCACTCGCCTCTTCCCGATCTGAATTCGCCGGAGGCACTCCCTCGCTCCGCTCGTACTCCTCCATCTTCATCTCCATCTCCATCTGTATCGTTCTCCTTCTTCGCTTCGACCATGACCTCTCCCTCCCTACTACGATTCCATCGCTCTATGTGAACCACATCCAGGCCAAGACGGAGCCTCCATTCTGGTCTCTCTAGTTGTGCCGTCATTGCTGGTCTTCACTCTTCTTTAATTCTCTCTATTTTGGTGGTAATCGCAGACGAAGAGGTATGCAATCATCCATTTTTTTTCTCTCTGTGTTGTTTTTAATTCGATTTCATTCGACTAATTTTGGGAAATTCATGTTGTTGTCTTGGTCTGATGGTTTGGTTGATCGGTGTAGAGGGGAAAACCCTAGGTTTTACCTTGATTGAATTGATTTTTAGTGTTTATTAGGGTTTGATGTGGTTCAAGGACAATTTATGGGTGGACGAACGAGAGCTTGAATTAAGGGTCAGGATAGGGCCTTGTTGAATGCATTGAAGCTAACTGGCAAGGAATCGACAGTGGAGGAGAAGGACTTATTGTCCACTTGTGAACTTTCGGAGGAGCTACCTATGATGAGAGAAAATAACCAAGTTGGAGATCGATTATGGAGGCGAAATCAACTGTTGGAGAGGCGTGGGACTGGTCCTACCAGAGATAAGCCTAGAAGGACTAAATTGACTGATAGCTTTAAATTCTTGCTTGGTAATGACGAAGACAACCATCTGCTGGCGAGCTATGGTTTTAAGCTTAACAAAGGTAATTAGAACTTTTATCGCTAAATTAATTATGAACATTTTTCTTCGATCTTGTTATATTAGATTGGAATTTAAATGAGCGTATCTTCAATGTGGAGTATATAACTGTAGCTTAACAAAGTTAAATTTGCTTTTGAATTTAGGTGATGACCGAGTCCTTATTTATTTGAGAGGGTCATGTGATGTTGCAAGTCTCTTTATTATTTTGCCTAGTGATGTATATATGAATTAGGTTATTGGAAAGATGTTGCCCACTTTGAATGGAAAGTCCCATGGTTGACTTCACTCTATGAGGAATCAAGTGTTGTATAATTGGAACACAACACTACGTATGTACTTGATGTATTTACATGCTTAATTTATAGTATATTTTCTGAATTTGACTTTTACTTATTATTCTTATCCTTCTTATATAAATTAAAAAATTTAATCTCTTTAACTAGCATGATCTCTCTGTTTACAAGTTATAGATGTTGCACAAGTTGGAAGGTATAATGAAAGAGAAAGCTGTGGAGACTCGTATATAATTGATCCTTGGGGAAAAATATTTTCTCGGCTTGCTGGTGAGCTTTCTTTATGATGTGATCTATTTCATGGCTTAATGATTGAACTTGAAAAAAGAAGGTGCTTTGGAGATATATAGTTTCTCATGGTATTGTTTTCAATGTCCTTTACGGCCTAGGCCTTACACTTCCATGTTTTTTCATATCAGAATTCAACTTGAATTGCCACTGTAGATATTGACCTTATTAATTGATTTTGTGAGTACAAAGATGCCTTTTCCCTCCTATATAAATATATTTGTATTAGCTTGATGTGAAAGCAGCTATTGCAAAGATGCCTTTTCATTTTTTGCCCCGAGTACAAATTTTACGGGTGAATGTTTGGGTTTAACATGTTGTATAGTTGTTACCGGATATTTCTCCAATCATCACCAAAACAGATTTGGTTTCGTTTTTTTTATTGCCCTTCGGATTTGATGCTATGGTTCACTTTGCTAGAATGAAAACAGTTGGTGAAAGTGTACAAAAACCTCTACTGTACTACAACAACAACGTTATTGATACAATCACTTTGCTAGAAGTTATGGCTGCCTATGGATGCAAGACAGTATGTCTATCTATTGTTTTAATCTCTGGGATAGCTCTCTTGTACCATCTGTATGGAAAATTGTCCGATTGTTGCCTCTTGCCTGACTGCTGTATTTTTTTGCTTACTTTAGTTTCAGTGTTATTTATTTCTTATTTCTTTTGTAAATGTTCTTTCTGCTAATGTTTTCATCATCTGCTACAATATATGGTTGTTGTTGGAAGACAGCCTGCTGTGACAGTTTTTGGGACTGATTACAAACGAAGGATGGCACTGGGGTACTTTCTCTTTTTCTATGATCCCCTCATGATTCTTTTTAAATGTTTTCAGCCTTGTTGGGCATTGTTCCTTCTAATGCCAATTTTCCTTGCAGGTTAGAGACTACATTCATGTGGTTGATTTAGCCCACGGACACAATGCAGCATTAAACAAGCTCGTTGACTCTGATTTAGGTTGGTGTTCTTGATATATTATTTCATCATTTGCAGATGAGCCTTATCACCCCTACCTTTTTTGTTGAAGTGTGTCTAAAAAGCCAACATTTTAATGTGACTGAAGCAATAATGAGCAAGAACCATTATTTTGCAGTATCAGCATTAGTTTCACTGTTTCTGGTTAAGCTGATCATGTTGTGTTGTTTCAGGTCGTGAAGTATACAACTTGGCAAAGGGACCTCAGTTTTGTAAATGGTTGCCGCATTCGAGAAGACTTCAGGAGAGGTAGTAAAATTCTACTACATCCATCCTGCGAAATAAAGTGTTCTTAGCATTTGATTTTGATGCTTACTAGGAGCTGTTTATAAATATCAAAGCGTTCCTCGGATTTGACTTTTTGCAAGCTATATTTTATGCCTGCAAAGCTTGCTCAATTATTTAATAGAAAAAATATTGACTTGTAGATTGTTGCCAAAGGTTGGTGGTGTAGAAGGCGCGCAATTAAGTGATTGATATGATGAAAAAGAAGAGAAGAAGAACAATGCTGCTCGAAAGGGCAAGTACATTGTACAGTGTATGTGTATTTATTTATGCTCTTTCTTGAAATCATACAAAGGAAGCAAAACAGAAAAAGATTATGTCTAATAGTGAACCCTTTTGTAACATGTTTATGTGATAGGTAATGTATAATTTGTAAATAGTTCTTGATGGTGCAACTGCTCGATGTGAGCCCCGCTTGTAAATAATTTTTGTGAAGTGTAGCTGATGATTGGTTACAAGAATGGAGTATTTTGTTTTTTTTAAATATATTGGACTTTTTAGCCCGGGCCTAAAGGATCCGGGTTAAAAAGCATGGCTTTTTTTTTTAAATTTCCTTTCAAAATTAGTGATGGCTATTAGCCGTCGCCAAAGCTCATTTGCCACGGCACTATTGGCCACAGCTGATTTGTCGTCGCTAATGACTGTTGGTGACGGCAAATTAGTTTTTAGCGACGGGAATTTGACCTTGCTAATACAATTTTTTTTTGTAGTGAAAGTGCACAATTAAGATTATAAAATGCATGAATAAAATGATAAAGTGCAAGAATAAAATGACGATGTGTATGAATAATAATATGAAGTGCACAATTAAGATTATTGTTACTGTGTCTTGAATCATTTTTTATTGGCACCACCCTACCTTTACGGTATGCAATGTTTATTTTAAACGGACTTATCGTCTATCTGTTTTTTACGTATAACAATTTCAAATTAAAGTGCATAAATAAGATAAAAATGTGCAAATATAATATTATGTCATGCAAATATAATATTGCGTTGTTCATATATAATAGGCTTTCAAATTAAAGTGCATAAATATGATTAAAATGTGCATAATTAAGGTTAAAAAGTGCATAACTAATATTATGATGTGCATGATTAACAATTTGGGATTGTTGTGTTCTTGTCATGTAACCTACATGGGATTTGAACCCACATTTTTGTGCAAACGCACATTGCTCTACCAATTGAGCTAATAGGCTAAAAATATTCTATCACAAGTGTAATAACAAGTGTTTTGTTTCAATTTTTTTCACAACATCCTGGACCAAGTGCTGAGTGCAGATGCAATTGCATGATTTTGCATACACCTACAAACCCAATCTTCCATTCTATCCCCCGGATTTTTTATTTGTTGTTAATAATTAATCTATGTAATTATGTATGAGGGTTCACATTTGAGACTAAATTAGCTTAGCATACAACCGTTGACTACTCTTATTTCCAATACTTCAATAAGTTGAACTGGACAAATATAACATAACTGATTTTTCAAATTGAATAGGGAATAGCGAACAGCATAACTGATTTTGCAAATTGAATAAAATTGAGCAGAACATTCAATAGATATTTTACCAAAAACAATATCATAGATCAGAAATTCATCTGTTTAGCCAAGGACATTATGCAAATAGGCAAAGAACAGTAGAAAAATGGAAGCAATTTCACAGAGCAATTGACAAAAGAGTTTCTTGGAAAACTTTGTAGTTTCTTCCATCAAGTTCCTCATCCTTACTCTAGTATTCAACATTCCTCTATTAAACCTTTATTTCAGTTTTCCCTTGTTTTGGATTTCCTTCTAATATGGTTATTCTTAGTAGTAGTACCATCCTTTTCAGGTTCTGCTAAGGATGTGAAGGAAAAGTATATTGTAATTCAAATGTTTCCTAGAGCACCCCATCCGAAAAAATACAGCGAGATATTGTTCCAAAAAAAATAAGGTGATAAAGAAGGGGATTGCCAGTTTGTGACAACACCAACTAGGAATTTCACAAGTTATGAAGTGCCACATTTTGGCTATGTAAGCATTTTTCAGATCGACATCTTCCCCCTTGTGACATTAGAAGAGTAATCGATCCTCAGAAATTGCTTCCCCTCTCCCTACTACTAACCCAGCACTAAACCACCAAAATTCCAAGCCATCCCCCTTCTAAATCATAACTCAACATGAAATCTAATTCAATCATGCAAAATCAAAACCTAATCATCTAAATCCAAAAGACAGTTCCAATTTAGGAGACAGAATTCAAATAATCTCAACTAATAATCCAAAGGAATCGCCGGAATAAAACATATGAATGAATCAATCGCACCTGAAAATTGAGGCACTGAGCAACAACAGCCAAATGAATCGCTTCAAAGAGAACGAATAGCTTCATCCGAGAATTACCTCCAGTCCTGGAGATTCTGCAGCGTCATCCTCGCCACATCGCACATTCGAAACCAGCCCTAGCTCCGATTTCTTCCTCAGCGCCGTCCTCCATGGCCTGATCTCCTTGCTCGAGCCCTTGATCAACGACGCCGTCACAACGCCGCCGTGGAGGCGTCGACGTGGAGGGAGAGGCTGGTTTGGAGGATCCAGAAGGCTTGTAGGCAGAGGGAGGCGGATAACCCTAGGTCGGCGATGAAAAGGCGATGGATGAAGGCGAGGAGGACGGAGAGGAGGGAGGAGAGGGCGGAGATCCGGGAGAAGACGAAGTCTAGCGGCCTCGATTGCGGAGGAGGAGGAAGGAGGCGAAGAAGTGGCGGCGATCTGAGACTCAACGGTAGTCTTGCACAGGTCGCTGCACTTGAGAGCTCCGACACCGCAAACCTTCCACGGGCCGCAGGGGGTGTCGGAAAGCAGGAGGATCTCGGAGAGGCTGTTTCCGACGAGCGGAGCGTCATCTTCATCGAATTTTTCTGGAGCCTTTCCGATGACTTCGATATCTCCGACTTTGCAGATGAACGAACTCAACGAAGAGAGCGAAAAGCAATTAGGGACTAAAACGATGGCTGAGTTGTTAAATTGGGCCGATCAGTTTCTTAACTTTTTTTTTTTTTAAATTAGACCCATTTTCACTTTAAGCAAATTTTTCATCTTAAACCCCTTTTTCACTTTAACCTCACCCTATATATATATATAAGGAACCTATTTTGCATCTTAAATCTCATCATTATTATTACAGGTTAAAATAGTGATTGGAAGTTCAAGGGTTTTTTTTAATTTTTCCAAGAGTTTTATTTAATTTTAACAAGTAAAAATGGTAGTAATTTTAGAGGTAATAATTACCTATATATCTTAAAGCCCATGTATTTTCGACAAAGTTTAAAAGCCTAAAAGACCATGTATTCTTGCCCTTATGCACGTCCTTAAGGACGTGCAGCACGTCCCTGAGGACGTGCAAGCACGTTTTTTTTTAAAAAAAAAAACGTGCTTGCACGTCCGGGTTTGGGTGGCTCTCACCCCACTTGCACGTCCTTAAGCACGTCCTTAAGGACGTGCAAGCACGTCTTTAAGAACGTGCTAGCACGTCTTTAAGAACGTGGGGATTTGCGGTGTATATAGCCGAAATATTATATATAGATTTATTCTAATTACATTTACATACTTTAGACAAACCACGTGAATGCTAACCTAGTGAAATTATTGAAAATCAAAATTCATTTGTAAGCCACTTTCTCCTTTGGAATCTGTTCGGCACTGACATCTGAATTATAGGTTGTGTTTCATGGGTTGCAGCTCGCTGCGCGACTAGGCACCACGGCGATCATAGTTAAAATGGATGCCACTGCTGTCTGCGAGCTATTTGAGACTAGGATGGTGATTCTCGGTGGCAGATCCTGAAACTATTGATTGAGGGGACGGAAAATTACGATAAAAAAATAATATGTAAAATTAAACCCTAATTTTTCTTTTCTGAAAAATCATCAATATTATGGATTTGTAATTAGAAAAAAATATAAATCACGCATGCTTTATTTCATGGTTTTCAAATATTTCAATATAACCTCCTAATTTGAAGTTCTCGGATATAATTATATTAATAAGGCATGAATTTTAACAAATGATAATAACGATAAAAGTATATATGTTTGATAAATGATATATGTAGGAAATAATTTACATATGTTCAGTCCTGAAAATTGAAACGCTTATAACTTTTTGCTCAGATATCGGATTATGTAATGTTATGTGATACTTTCCTATGTCTTGTATGCTTGTTTTTTTTACTTGTATTATTGTGTGTATGCTTGTAACATGTATGTATATGATGATCATACATATTGCATATAAGAAACATATATACTATGAATGGATGCATACATTAGCTTATACTCGACTGAATTGTATTGAGCTATGAGAGCTTGATCCTCTAACAAGTATAAGTATAATGTATGGTGTGATAATATATAAGTAATATATGTTATATTATGTGCTTAATATGTATAAGTGTAAGAGAGACTTTATATTTTCGGTTGTGGGTTTTACGCCCATTATAGAGGATAGGCCCATTGATTGCCGAGAAGAGCTTGAGGAGCCCATGAGCTAGAGCCCGGTTCCATCTTGTTGCTCTGCACTTTGTGGAATGCAGCATTTTGCTTCGGTTGGAGTTCTCCAGGTTAACCTAGCTATAAAAGCTCTTTGTGGAGCTTGTTGGTCGTCGTACTGTTTCGAGCTCTCTCTCTCTCTCTCTCTCTCTCTCTCTCTCTCTCTCTCTCTCCATCTTCTAGACGCTCTCTTCTAGGGTTTGTTAGGGTTTGATGTTCCTCTCCCTTTGCCTGAAGTTCTCCGAGCGAGGAAGCGAAGAAGTTGGCCGACGGTGTCCCTGGTGGTTCTCTGGTAGCCGGCGCTCTAAGCTCTGGGTGGCAGCTCTCCTCTCCAGTCGATCTAGGGTTCGAGATCGAAGACTTCTTCGATCTCTTGGTTCCCACACAGGGTGATTCTCTTTCTCTCTTGCTTTATGATCTCATGCATGTCTAGATCTAGGAGTTTTGTATCTCTTTACTTGATCTGTCCCTGTACGAAGTCATTCTAGTGGATTTGGATAACTTTTGAGGCCCCGTGGATGTAGGCATAACCGAACCACGTAAAATCTTTGGTGTTCGTTCTTTGGCTTGCTTGATTCGATCAGATATGTGTTTCTCTTGCTCGATTTCATACGCTTCCGCATATTTGCCTATCTCGTTTTCGATCTTTAGGTTTTACAACGTGGTATTAGAGCTTGAGTGTCGCGTTCTTGATTTGTTGGCTCATTCTTGAGTTCTAGGGATAGAGAACGGACATAGGGCCTTGGACGGACCTAAAAGGCGACATCGCTGGTGCCGGACCCCTCTACGTGACGTACCACACCCTTGTTTGCTAGATCTAGGGTTCTGTGCTTTATTTCTTGCTTCTGGTGTGTAGATATGCCTCTATCTTGCTTATTCATGCAATTTTTTTTGAGTAGATCTACTTGTTGTTGTTAAGATTCAAGGTTTTCTTGAATCGGTTATTGCTTTTATCCATATACTAACTTGGTTTCTTTGTTTTTTGCGAGGTACTGGTTACTATGGGAGATAAAGGCACCTATCTTAAGCCCTCCAATGGCCACACTGATTTTGCTATGTGGCAACTTAAGACGAAGACACTCTTGATAAAAGAAAAATGTTGGGTTGCTCTGACAAACAAGTTTCCTGATGGAACTTCAAAAGATAAAAATCTTGGAAACTGATGAACATGCCCAAAGTGAGATAATGTTGCGCTTAGGAGATGAAGTTGCTAGACAAGTTCTTAATTTTGAGACAGTTGAGAAGCTGTGGGATGGGTTGGAAACCCTCTATTTGGTAAAATCTCTCCCTTCTCGAGTTAACCTATTCAATAAGTTGTTTACCTTTAAATGTATGTGTCATGTCCTTTATCTGAGAATCTGGATAAGTTTTTAACTATTAATATTCAAGATTTGCAGCGTTGTGGTGACAAAGTTGAGGAAACTGAACAGTGTGTGTTGTTATTAAATGTTTTGCCGGCTTTGTTTAACACTTTTAAAGATGTTGTTTAGTATAGTACTGATAAATTGGAGAAAAAGGTTATCCTTGAGTCCATTATTCAGAAAAATGATGCATTGAAAGTGTTTAGAAACAAGTATCAGTCTAAATCTGATACCAAAACTGAGAATAAGAATGAAGTTCTTGTTTCTAAAGGCAGGTTCAGAAGGACAATGGTAAGCCTGAGTCTAGTCAACATGATAAATCTGATAAGCCTGATAAATCTCATTTGATGTGCTCTTACTGCTCTAAGTCTGGTCATATTGAAAAACATTGTTTTAAAAGAAAAAGAGATGAAAAGGCTGCTGGTAAGAAGCCTAATGTATCTGCTGTGTTAGAATCTCATCCTTATTATACTCATGAAGTGCTTGCATTATTAAACACTACTAATTCTAATACCTGGATTTTGGATTCTGGATGTACCATGCATGCTACTTATCATAAGTCTTGGTTTCATGATCTTAACTGCTTTGATGGTGGCATTGTTATGCTTGGTGATCATTCTGTGCTTAAAATGAAAGGTGTTGGATCTATTGCTTTGAAGATGTTTGATAATGTGGTAAGAGTTATTAAGGATGTTAAGTGGGTTCCTGCTTTAAGGAGAAATCTAATGTCTGAAAGTGCTCTTGAAGAATTGCATTATGATGTGTTCAGTTTTAAAGGTGTGAGAGTTGTTACTAAGGATGGTAAGCCTGTTATTAAGTGCATTAAAAAATTTGGCTTATATGAATTGCTTGCTACTCATGTGATGAACTTCTCTGCTACTGCTCTTACTTCTTTCAACTCTGTAAAAACCATGTAATTGAGTGAAACTCTCGTGTGGCATAACAGGTTAGGTTATTTAGGCAATAAGGGCGTAGAACATTTGCATAAGTATGGCATTCTCAACTCTAAACCTTGCACTATTGATTTATGTGAAAACTGTGTGCTTGGTAAACATACTAGGAAAAGTTTTAAGTCTTCTGTACATGTCTCAACTGCTCCTCTGGATTATATACATTCTGATCTTTGGGGCCCTGCCCAAGTTTCTACTGTTGGTCATAAAAGGTATTTCATGTCCCTTGTTGATTAATATGGCATATATGTTTGGGTTTATTTGTTGAGAACTAAAGATGAGGCTTTTGAAACTTTCAAGATGTGGAAAACTAGAGTTGAAAAAGAAACTGGATTATCTGTGAAATGTTTGAAAACTGACAACGGATTGGAGTTTTGCAATTCTATGTTTAATGCTTTCTGTCAAGAGCATGGTATTAAGAGGCATGTAACCATTCCTGGAACCCCTCAGCAAAATGGTACAACTGAGAGGTTGAACATAACTCTTCTTGAAAAGGCTAGATGCATGTTAATCTCTTCTGGTTTGAAATATTGTCTATGGGATGAAGCTGTGATTACTTCTACTTATTTGATTAATAGAACTCCTTCATCTGTGATTGCTTTTAAAACACCTTATGAGTTATGGACTAACATAACACCTAAACTTGATCATTTAAAACCTTTTGGTTGCATTGTTTTCTCTTATGTCAATCAAGGTAAGTTGGAACCCCGGTCATAGAAATGTATGCTACTTGGGTATCTTGAAAGGGTCAAAGGTTATAAACTGTTGATTGTCCAACCTGGTGTTTATAAGACAATTGTGAGTAGGAATGTTATATTCAATGACCATGAATTTCATTTTAAAAAGGCTTCTGCTTCTGTGTTACATGAGACTGACTTGCGGAAACTTGAAGGTGATCAGTTCTATGTTCCTAAGAACATGGATTCTGATTCTGATGATGAGTTTGAAAGTGGTTATTCCTCTACTCCCTCCCCTCCTCTCTCTATTTCTTCTCCTGCCCCTCCTGCTTCTGTGATTGTGCAACCTCCCCAATTGGGTGGGGAAAATAATGAATCTGTGTTACCTTCCTCTTATGTTTCTCCTATTTCTGTGGATGAGGATGTTGTTGTTGAATCTGTGTCTGCTTCTGGTTCTGGAAATTCTAGTTCTTCGGATGCTCTTAGACATGCTTTAACTAATTGGCAGTTGACTAGGGATAGGATTCCTAGGACTGTCATCCCAAATAAGAGATTCATTAATAACATTGTTGAGTTTGCTTGTCTTGTTTCTTCTGTGGTTCAAAGTTATACTCCTGAAACTTATGAACAAGCTATTAAATGTGCTCACTTTAAATTCTGGAAGCATGCTATGGATGAAGAAATAGATTCTATGAGAGTTAATAAAACCTGGACTTTGGTTCCCAAGATACAAGCTGATGCTAGATTGATTGATTGTAAATGGATATTTAAGCTTAAAGAGGGAATTTCTAAGTCTGACCCCCCTAGATACAAAGCTAGGTTGGTTGCTAAAGGTTTTGCTCAAAGGGAAGGAGAGGATTACAATGAGATCTTTGCTCCTGTTGTGAAATATAAGATTCTTAGATTGTTGCTTGCTATGATTGTTGTCTATGACTTTGAGCTTGAACAAATGGATGTTAAAACTGCTTTTCTTCATGGTGACTTGGATGAGACTATATACATGAGACAGCCTAAGGGCTTCATTGATTCTGTTCATCCTAACTATGCCAGCTTTTTTAATAAATCTATATATGGCTTGAAACAGTCTCCACGTCAGTGGAATATCAAGTTTGATAGATGTATGAGGTTTAGCTTGGGTTTTAAGAGAAGTAAGTTTGATACATGTTTGTATTTCAAAGGTTTAAAGCATGCTGGTCCTTTGTTATATGTTCTTTTTTTATGTTGATGACATCCTGCTTATTTCTACGTCTCTTGATGGCATTCTTGACATTAAAAAGAACCCGCAAAAGCATTTTGATATGAAGGATCTAGGCATTGCTAAGAAAATTCTGGGCATGTCAATTGTTAGGGATAGAAAGCATAAGAAGCTTTGGTTGCATCAATGTGACTATGTTCAGAAAGTGCTTGATAGATTTCATGTGACTGGTGATAAAGTGAATAACATTCCTCTTGCTCCTCACATTGACTTAACCAAGCTTAAAGAAAAAATGTCTATGGTTGAGTCTAAAAGGATGAAATCTATCCCTTACGATACTACTGTAGAGTCTGTGATGTATTCCATGATATGCACTAGACCTGATTTAGCATTTGCAATTAGCACACTTAGTAGGTTTATGTCTGAACCTGCTGAGAAGCATTGGTTGTCAATGAAATATCTGCTTAAATATCTTCTTGGATATGTGAAATTATCTCTATTATATGCTAAGCATTCTTCCTCTTATGACTTACTGATGTCTCTAAAGTAGCCATGTTTTTATGAACATTTTAGTTTCATATTCAATACACTTTGCATATTTCGGGTTGGGAATATGTCGAATTTATGTAGTATATGCTTATTTATCAGAAATGGAGATCTACATAAGTTTATGTTGAATATCGCAGAATATGGAGCCATTTCGGGAGAAAACCAAGAAGCAAAGACGGAGGCCACACTTTACTCGATATCGACTTACTTTCCTCGATATCGACAAAAGAGCCCGGACACACTAGGATCGAGAAGCATCATGTCGAGAAGCCGAGAGACGAAGAACCCGACTCCAACACTTTACTCGATACCGAGTTGCTTACTCGAGGTCGACAAAAACTGAAGACCATGCCCGGAGTCGAGGAAAGCCTGATCGAGGATGCCGAGGAGCACTACCCGACCTGGCCAGACAGGCCGAACACCACTACTCGATGTCGAGGAAAGTCCTCGATATCGACAAAAGCCAAGTCACATGTCCGAGCATGTCGAGAAGAGCTCCCCGACCAGCCCAAGCCAACCTAGTCGACGAAGCCTTTCTCCCCGATATCGAGGAAAGTCCTCGAGATCGACGAACCCCAGGAGCCAGAGTCCGAGCAGATCGAGGACCTGCTAGCTGAGATGCCGAGCCGCTGAAGTCGACGACACGATTTTACTCGAGATCGAGGAAACCTTCCAGAAGCCGCGTAACGCGTTGAGCTGTCCTACTCGGATTGGGATTCCTTGGAGCCGAAGATTGCCGAGTCTATCCGATTCTATCAAGATCCATCATGGAAGAGAAGATTTATCCACTTGAAGACTTTTAGATATAATTTCCTTTTTAGATTTAATTCCTTTATTGCATTTATTTATCATTAAGTTTTTAGATATAGATTTAGATATAGATAGAGATATTCTATCCTTGAATAGCAAGGATTAGAAGGCTATAAATAAAGCCCATGGGGCTGATTTTAGGAATCATCAAAATTCAATTCAGAAGCTAGGGAAGTAGTTCACAAAGACGGTTTAGGAGTTCAGAGGTTTTAGGGTTTTGGCATTCAACGAAAGTTGGATTGCCGGGATTGTAAAGGCTTTGAATTTAGTTTAATGCAAGTTTCTTTTCATACATCAATGTCTGAGGTTGCGATAAAGCGCGAGTAGTCCACCCACTTCTAGGGTTGGGGCGAGCCCGACGATAGCAATGCGTGTTTGAGGTAAAAATCCGACTTTTATCATGTTTTGAGCATCTACTACTTGTTATGTGTTTATTACCCATCTAATAGAGGTCCATGGTAACAACTTGGATTATAAACATAAAATCAGTAAATACAATTAGGGTTTCTTGAAAGAGTTGTCTAATTGTTGGAAAAGGCGAAAACTTAGTCCTTCGATGCAAGTTACATGATTATCTGTTTTATTTCTGTTTTATGCATGCTTGGTTATCGTTGTTGCAAACCCCAATCTTGGAAGTCTTTTACATACAGTTTATTTCGAATCCCAAAGCATTTGTTTTTACTTTATTTCGTTTTAGTTTTATGTCTTTATCGATATTGACTTGCACTCCTCGATATCGAGTATTGATTCTCGATCCAGATCGTTGTAGCTTCTGTGTGCAGGTGATCGACAAGAGCCTACCCGATGTCGACGAACTTACTCGATCTCGAGTAATGCTTCCTCGATCTCGACAAAAGACCGACGGGAGCTGCTGCTGCGCTGTGCTCGACTTGTCCGATCTTCTGTCGACTAACCCTAGTCGAGATCGAGTACATCTGTGGTCGACTTCTGTCCTTGAGATTTCTCCGTTGCCTAGGATCCGCTGACACACTTCCTTGTGGATCGATCCTGACTTCCCACTGCTGCATCTGGAGGAAGTCTTGTAATCATTTGTAAGGGACAGAATCTGATTTGCTTTGCATTATTTATATTTTATTTGCATTCTCGATTTCCTCCTACAACACTTACATGGTTTTGTGGATGCTGACTATGCTAGTAACAAGGACACTAGGAAATCCATTACTTCCTATGTTTATACATGGGCTGGTAATTGTATTTCCTGGAAGTCCCAACAGCAACCTATAGTTGCATTATCCTTCACTGAGGTAGAGTACATTGCAGCTACAGAAGCCTATAAAGGGGCTATCTGGCTGCAGGGTATTCTAAAAGAGATTGAAAAGTAGCACTGCACTACTGTTTTGCATATAGATAGTCAAAGTGCTCTTTACTTATGTCGTGACCCCATGTATCATGAAAGAACTAAGCATATGGATGTGAGATATCATTTTATAACGGAAAAAGTTAAAGATAATGTGATTAATGTTAAAAAGATTGATGGTAGATATAATCATGTAAATTTTGGTACAAAGATTGTTCCTCGTGATAAGTTTTTGTACTGCAGGAACTTCCTCCATTTGGAGGAGCTCACCTGATCTGTTCTGTGAGCATGGGCTGAGGACGGACCTCGCAGAAGAATCCACTTGATATGAAGCTGAGTCTGCCCAGTGCAAGATTTAGAAAATTACAAGGGCATTTGTAATGTTATGTGACACTTTCATATGTCTTGTATGCTTGTTTTTGTTACTTGTATTATTGTGTGTATGCTTGTAACATGTACGTATATGATTATCGTACATATTGCATATAAGAAACATATATACTATGTATGGATGCATACATTAGCTTATACTCGACTGAGTTGTATTGAGCTATGAGAGCTTAATCCTCTAACAAGTATAAGTATAATGTATGATGTGATAATACATAAGTAATATATGTTATATTATGTGCTTAATATGTATAAGTGTAAGAGAGACTTTATATTCTCGGTTGTGGGCTTTAAGCCCATTATAGAGGATAGGCCCATTGATTGTCGAGAGGAACTTGAGGAGCCCATGAGCTAGAGTCCGGTTCCATCTTGTTGCTCTGCACTTTGTGGAACGCATCGTTTTGCTTCGGTTGGAGTTCTCCAGGTTGACCTAGCTATAAAAGCTCTTTGTGGAGCTTGTTGGTCCTCGTACTGTTTTGAGCTCTCTCTCTCCCCATCTTCCAGACGCTCTCTTCTAGGGTTTGTTAGGGTTTGGTGTTCCTCTCCCATTGCATGAAGTTCTCCGAGCGAGGAAGCGAAGAAGGTGGCCGACGGTGTCCCTGGTGGTTCTCTGGTAGCCGGCGCTCTAAGCTCTGGGTGGCAGCTCTCCTCTCCAGTCGATCTAGGGTTCGAGATCGAAGACTTCTTCGATCTCTTGGTTCCCACACAGGGGTATTCTCTTTTTCTCTTGCTTTCTGATCTCATGCATGTCTAGATCTAGGAGTTTTGTATCTCTTTACTTGATCTGTCCCTGTATGAACTCATTCTAGTGGATTTGGCCAACTCTTGAGGCCCCATGGATGTAGGCATAGCTGAACCACGTAAAATCTCTGGTGTTCGTTCTTTGGCTTGCTTGATTCGATCAGATCTGTGTTTCTCTTGCTTGATTTCATAAGCTTCTGCATATTTGCCTATCTCGTTTTCGATCTTTAGGTTTTACAGATTAACTAAGCTTATAATATATCAAAATCGAAGCTATCAATGAGAGAAATATATTTATGTTAAATTTTATTTTCGATTGGGGGGCAACTGCCACCACTGGCCCTCAAGAGGATCCGCCTCTGATGACTCCGCATCCGGGTGTCAATTTGATTGAAATGTGTAGGCACCTCTTGGACAATCTTGACTGGGAGGTTTGAATTCAACACGTCGAAGGCAAGCATACACCAGTGCAGATAGATTAGCTAAGTTGTCATTCCAGTCACTCCATTCTTCTGCTGAATATAAAGAACCCCCTGACTATGTTCGAGACATTTTGATGTATGCCTCTACCACGGAACCTTTAGAGTAATTATTTAATAAAATCGATCTCTAGGCCAGCGTTTGGAAAAAAAACCATTTTTTTATAAGGAAATAATTCGATAACCAGACAAACCTCATCCCTTGAGAGACCAACAAAATCCTAACCAGACAAACCTCATCCCTTGAGAGACCAACGAAGTCGGAAGATGACGAACGGTCGATAATATGATTCATTAGCGGATTATTAACGTGGGTAAGTGCGCGCGTTCAACTAATCGTACGGACTAAAATGGAATGAAACCCCAAATATACTTTCATCAAACTCAGTTTAAAAGGAATTCTCCGAATATTCCGTTCTGTTTCTCATTTTTAACGGTTTATATGAATTGTCCTTCTTCCATTCCCCCCTCCACACCTCTCTGCAGATTTTCATTCGCATTTTCTCTTATTTTCCGGTGAGCAATTCGGTAAAATCATCGCTTGGCATGAAGTTTGGGAAGAGCCTGAGCTGCCAGATCGAGGAGACTCTGCCTGAATGGGGGGACAAGTTCTTATCCTACAAGAACCTCAAGAAGCACCTCAAGCTCATCGATCCGAGGGACGCCAATGACGTCCTCCGCCCTCTCAAGCGCCAGAGGCTGTCGTCCGGCTGTGATTGCACCGATGCCTTCGCCGATGAGGGGATGACCAAGGCGGAGGTCGATTTCATCAGGCTCCTTGAGGACGAGCTCGAGAAATTCAACGCCTTCTATGTCGAGAAGGAGGAGGAATACATCATCCGATTGAAGGTATCTCGAGATCTCCTTTCCATCATTCCACGAGAATTTCGAATCGGAAGAGTTTTAGGTTAAAATCGAACATTTGCGCTTTTCTTAGATCGGAAATTGAGCTAAATTTAGATTCATGGCAAAAGAGATGTAAATCTCGAAATTAGGATTTTTCTTATACGATCTCGTAGTTCTTGCTTAATTATGTTCACCACCAATCCAGTGAAATGAAATTGAATTGCTATTTGTGATTTGGCGATCTGATGAATAGTCGCTGTTTGCAGGAATTGCAAGATAGGGTTGCAAAGGCCAAAGCTATGAATAAGGAGCTATTCAAAATCAAGAGGGAGATAGTGGATTTCCATGGGGAGATGGTTTTGTTGGAGAATTACAGTGCTCTTAACTACACAGGTAATTAAATTCCTGTTTACTAACTTCCCTTACTTTGTACACTTGCTTTGCTGACCCACCATGGATAGGGCTAACTGAAAGGCATCAAATTACATGGTTTGTGGATATTCTATAGTTATAAGGAATCTTCCTTGGGATATTCCCTTTCCCTAATGAACACAGTTGAAAGGCTACAGTTGATTTGTTTGCAAGTTGCAATCATATTTTGGCATGTTACTTGGGTATCGTTCTTTAGGCATTTTTGGTAGTTTGACAACTTTAAGTCTATAACACACAATTTGGGTGTTTATGGTGACGCGGCGAAGGTTTTGTTTGTGATTGAGTTTGATGTTATGATACAAAGTGCATTTTCAGTGACCAGTAGTGTTACATATTATGTTGAACGAGTCCATGAGTTTAGTGTAACCTCCTATGTATTAAAAAAATATATAAAGTTGAAAAGATGACTTTGTGTTTGACTATTTTTGCTTTCTAAGATAGATTGTTACAATCCTAAGACTGTTTGACTTTGTGAAGAAAAAAATATGTACTATTTGTCATTTAGACTGTTTGACTTTCGGAAGAAAAAAATATGTATATTTGTCATTTAAACTTTTTTCTACTTAATGTTTTTGCCTTGTTATATATATACTAAGTCAATACGAGGACAATAATATGGTTTGTATGTAGAAATAGCTCATTTATACCCTTGGAATCCACTAAATTTGTTGGAACAACTTTGACATTTAGCCTACATATATTATATTATGATTTCCACTAGTGAACAGTATTGTACTTCCACATGTGTGTATATCAAATCTCTTTAGTAATCGAGCATAACCCTTAAGAGTAATTGATTCATTTTCCATATATCCTTGACACGTTAGACACTTGCACCCTTTGCAAAGCAATTAGGCTTGGTTCTATCTTCAAATAGAAGGATGAAGGCATAGGACAACCCCACAGGGAGACAAGGGGATATCATTCGGTATTTGATAGCTGAAATTACTGTTTGGTGCATTTGATAGATTTGTATAAAATGATTGAAATGCTCCTCCTTTCTAAGAACATTCCGTTCCCCTTATGTGATTGTAGCTAGCCAATCCATTCTTAGTTGTGAGCAATGTTTATCTGCTGTCGTTTTGACCCTTGGAGGTGTCTGCCTTTTGAGTCCTGGGGCTCATCCGTCAAGTGTTCGATGAAATGCCTCACATGGGATATTCTTTTGGGCTTTTAGCTCGCTTATTGTTGTAGACTTGTACTTCTGCTTGTTTTTTTCTGAGGGAGTTTATTCAGGTTCATGATCTCAAAGTGCTTTATAACTAATTCCACTTCTGTTGCAGGCCTGGTAAAGATTTTGAAGAAATACGACAAGAGGACAGGTGCGCTCATTCGCCTCCCCTTCATTCAGAAGGTTTTTCAGCAGCCCTTCTACACTACCGACCTTCTGTTCAAGCTAGTCAAGGAATGTGAGCAAATGCTGGATATACTCTTCCCTGCAAATGAGCCATCCATCACCTCTGCTACGGATGGAGAGGACCCGTGTGGACCCACCACCAGTGGGACAACCCCAACAGCCGGTGTAGATGGCCTCCTCCTCAAGTGCCCAAAGGAGCTTTGCGAGATTGAACACATGGAGAGCCTGTACATGAAGAGCACCATTTCGGCCCTTAGGGCACTCAAGGAGATCAGAAGTGGTAGCTCAACCGTTAGCATGTTCTCACTGCCTCCCTTGCAAGTCACCGGGATGGAGGAGAGTTGGAAGAAGATACCGGTACTTGAACAAGTAGCAAAGTAGCTAACAAGGGCGCACAATCTCTGAGTTGTATGAATTTATTGTAGACTTGATTTTTACCTTGAACGTGCACCGTGCACGTATTATATATGCATATGTCAAGATACAGCTAACTAGGAATCCCAATGTTCCATTAACCCGAACTAGCCAATGTCTACTTAGAGCTGCAACTATAAAATTATCCCTACTTCGTATTGTAGCAAATCAATATTTGTGGAAGAAATATGATGAGTGCTGGATCCATGGCAAATGATTTCGAATATGAGGTATTTGTCTTCAGTGCTGGTTAAGATAGATCTTGTGAGATCAGTTTGCCGTGATCATTGGGTTTCATCTCTTCATTTTTTTTTATTTGGTAAGAATTCGAGCTCAGACAAGCCTAAAACTCGAGAGACCGACGATTCAGTAGACGGACTATCCGTCAATATACAACATACTAAAAACACAAATAAGCACAGATGAAAGAAAAACCCGAACAACCCGAAGAAGTCATCTGCCAACCGAAGAGTCGATGAAGATTCAGGACGAGCCACGAATGCCAAGAAGGAGACAGGACGAGCCACAAATGCTGATCCAGGACAAGCCAAGAATGCTGAGAATGCTGATCTAGACTCAACTAATGAGTCAAATAAGGAGACAGGAGTTGCAAAAATTAAAGAAGATCAGCTAGAGTGAGAACTTTGCCTTCCTGAACATTAGATTTTGCCATGGATGCAG
This sequence comes from Persicaria tinctoria, assembly GCA_037127255.1. Classification (NCBI taxonomy): domain Eukaryota; kingdom Viridiplantae; phylum Streptophyta; class Magnoliopsida; order Caryophyllales; family Polygonaceae; genus Persicaria; species Persicaria tinctoria. Next base: position 55,440,788 of record JBANSL010000018.1, read on the forward strand.
TGCATGAGATTGATCACACTACACATTCGGCTTTCATGACTCGGGTCATGAAAATTCATGCCCGTGAATTATTCAGAAGTAAAGAGGGATTCTCATTGGGAGGAGACTATGGGGAAGAAACTTAAGGCATTGGAAGACGATGGCACATGGGAGTTGACTGATCTACCTCATGGGCACAAAGCAATAGGCTCCAAATGCGTCTTTAAAGCCAAGTATAATGTATATGGATCCATAGATAGATATAAGGCTAGGTTGGTGGTCAAAGGATTCAATCAAAAGTTAGGGAAGGATTACAAACATACCTTCAATCCAATGGCAAAACTTCCTATTTTGAGAGTAGTTATTGCTCTAGCTACTGCTAAATAGTGGCATTTGTTTCAATTGGACATGAATAACGCCTTCTTACATGGGCTTCTAGATGAAGAAATCTACATGAGACCTCCAAAAAGGTATGGCAAAGCCATGATGGGTCAGGCTTATTGTTTGAAACATTATTGTTTGAAACATTATTTGTATGGTTTGAAACAAGCTTCTCGGCATTAATGTAATCATGAACTGACTGGGTTTCTTGTGAATCTAGGCTACACTAAATGATCCAACGATTACTCTCTCTTTGTTAGATTTATTGATGGATCTTTTACTGCTATATTGTATACGTAGATGATATGCTATTAACAAGGGATAATAGTTTAATTAGAAAGAGTGAAGCAAGCTTTGCATAGTGAGTTCACTATTAAGGATCTTGGCTTAGCTAGATATTTTCTTGGTATGGAGATTCAAAGAGTAGAAGAAGGCACATATCTAAGTCAAAAGAAGAATGTTTCTAATATTTTAAAGATCATAGGGATGAGTGATTGCAAACTTGCTAAAGCACCTCTTGCAATAGGCTTGAAACTAAGCAATGATAATGGGGAAGTCTTAGTCGATGCAGGAAAATACAAGTGTGTTGTGGATAAACTATTGTATTTGGCACTCACTAAGCCTGATATTTCGTATGTGGTTCAACACTTGTCTCAATTTGTTTCATGTCCAAAAATACCACATCAACATACAGTGCATCATGTTAATTCTTAGATATCTGAAAAGGACTGCATCCAAGGGCATTTTCTTTCCAATATAATCAAATTTGAAGATTACTGGATTTTCTGAAGCAGATCGGGTTTCATTTTTGAGCACGAAAAGGTCATTATCAGGTTATATTATTGTGTGTTTTTGGGTCATGTTATTGCATCTTGGAAGACAAAGAAACATGCCACTGTTTCTAGGTCTTCTAAAGAGGCTAAATATCGAAACATAGCATACACCATAACTAAACTGTTATGGCTAATCTATTTGTGCAAATCTCTATAGATTCCAGTTCAGAACCCATTGGTATTATTTTGTGACGACAAAGCGACTTAGTAGGTAGCAGCTAATCCATGTTTTCATGAGAGAACTAAACACTTAGACATTGATTGCCATTTTGCGAGGGAGAAAGTGCAATATGGATTTCTGCTCCAACTTGCTGATATCATGACCAAAGCCCTTCATCATTCACAACATGACAATCTGAGTGCCACGTTGTGTATCACAGATGTTCCAACCTGAGGGGGATATGGAGCTATGATTAAACCTTGCTCACTTTTGTCATAGTTTTCACATTTATGTTATGTTAGTTTGTGGAGTATTCAGGTTTGGATCCGGTTGTATTAGGCTAGCCCAATAAGGAATTAGGAGTAGTATAAAAGGAGGGAGGAATGAACCAGTTCTGTACTCTTTAATCGTCTTCTTCATTTGATCAAATCAATCAAGATTCTCTTTTGTTTCTGTTACGGATTAATAACCAGATCATTCAAACACATTTTTTGCGATCCTTGGATCTTTACTGAGCATCCCCATATTACCAATAAGATCATCTCAAAATTCACTTAACCAAAATTATATACGTTGCACGAAATATCACTTTACCAAATATATTTATAATCTCATGAACAAGTTTCGAATAATTAAAAATATGATTTGATCATTGTCCATTATACTCCCTCTTTTCACTTTTAATTGTCATTTTACTATTTATGTACATTATAAGGTGATGTAACTATATAAATATTTACTTTTTAATAATATCGTACTTATTAATAAAAACTATGAGATTATTACAAAATTTTAATATTTTATATAATTTTTATCATCTTAAGAAAACGTATGTAAATAGTAAACGACATATAAAAATGAACAGATGGAGTAATTTATCATAAATATAAGTACATCTATTAAAAAAATATATATTTTTTTAATATAATTTGTACGTGTTTAAAAACTAAAAAGAAATATATAATTTTCCAAAACAAGATAAGAGTTAGGGAGGTTCTCGACAAGCCAGGAGCCTTCCTAGAGCGTCCTGACGGACGAGATCAGCCATCAGATGATCAGACGAACAACTATCCTCGGTAGGGTTATTGTAGGTCAGACGTGTAATCATGTCCGATACATCATTAGACTCCCTGAAAATATGACGAATAACAACCTTACTAAAATAGAAAAGATCAAAACGTGTATCTGATTGAAGAAGCTCAATATTCCAGGGACAAGACCAGTCACCCACACTAGTAGAAACATACTCATTGATGACATTCAAACAATGGCGTTTTCAATTAAATGTCATTAAAAAACTATTTAACTACGTTTTTAACAAAAACAAAAACGCCATTGTTTTATTTAATGCAGTTATTTAATATAACGCCAGATATTTCATGATAATTTTAGTTATGTTTCTTTAATTCTCATCTACTACCAGTTCTCTACTGCGATTTACATGTTTCTTTAGTTATTTTCATTTGCACTTATTTTGACATGGAGTTAATACTCAAGCTAGTGGTTTATAGACAAAGCTTTGATATTTTATAGCAAAAATACAGTTCCGTATGAAGGTTCTCCTTTCACTTGGAGGAAAAACAAAAATGCTACCATTAACACATATGAATGACTAGATCGCATCTTAGCACATCAAGATATTATTACTAAGTTCAGTAATCTTCGAGTCAAACATCTAGAACTGGAAAACCCGACCCGGAACCAAAACCCGACTCGGTCGACCCAAAACCGATTGTTCTGAACACAGACCAACCCGACCCATTTTGGACCCGAAATCCGAATAACCGATAACCGAAACTCAACCAAATTTGAAGGAACTGAACCCGATTCAACCGAAACTCATTAAGACCCGAACTTATTATAACCAAAACTCGAAATAAACCGAACTTTAAGATACATTCTAGTTAATGTTTTAAAATGAATATTGAAATAATGAAAACTTGAGACAATCCAAACCCGAAATAACTAAAACCCAAGACAACTGACACCCGATACAACATAAACCCGAACCCGACCTAACCAAATGACCAAATTATTAGACATTACCCGAAATTGGAATGACCCGAAACCCGAATGATCCGAAACCGGAATGGCCCGAAACCCGACTAACCGAACTCGAACACTGTTGTGAGCTGAATCTGCCATGTTGTACAATAACTTTTATATCTTTTTCTGCATACATTTCATGCATTTGGGCTAGTATAATAACAAAATCTATGTAGTTTATGTTTATTTGCCAAATTATGGAATCTACACCAATTTCTGTTTAATTTCGCAGAATTCGAGGCAAATTACAGCAGTTCTGAGAAAGGTCGGAAAAGCTCGGAAATCAACTACAAAAGTCCAAGGCCAAGAAGCAGAGGAACCAGTCGAATCAAGCTAGGAGCCCAGAGTTACTCGATCTAGAGTACTGTTACTCGATCTCGACAAATGTGTCCGAGCACAGGCCTTGTCGACTAAGCACCGATCGAGAAACTGAGTCAGAGACAACCCGACTCCCGGAAGACAACTCGATCTCGAGTACACCTTGTCGAGATCGAGAACACCTTGACACCATGTCCGGAATCGACGAGCTGTGCCAAGTCGAGAAGCCGAAGACGGAGAAGCCGAGCACCACCATTACTCGATCTCGAGGAAGCTTGTCGAGATCGAGGACCCAACAAGCGCCAGTTCGAGTCCATGCCGAGGAGGAGCTACTCGACATCACCAGCAACACATCCTCGATGCACACCCAACTCGATCTCAAGTTGTTTACTCGATCTCGAGGAGCCATGAGCCAAGATCCGAGCTTGATCGAGCAGCTGCTACCCGAGACGTCGAGCCAGCAAAGTCGACGACCAATTCTACTCGATCTTGATGAGTCTTGGTCGAGATCGAGGAGATCTGTTCGAAGCCGCGTTACACAATTTTGCTGTCCTACGCGCTTTGGGAGTCCTTGGAGCCGAAGGAGTCCGAGATGACTGAGATCTATCCTACATCTTTCAACAACTATCCATGGAAAAGAAATCTATCAACAAGAAGACATCTTACCTATTTTAGATTTATTTCCCCTTTATAGATTTAATTATTTAATTACATTTATTTATCTTTTAAGCTTTTTAGATATAGATGGATATATTCTATCCTTGAATAGCAAGGAATAGAAGGCTATAAATAAAGCCTTAGGGGCTGAGCATTAGGCATCTTATTCCAATTCAATTCCATTCAAGAAAGTAGGAGTAGAGAGAGAGAGTTTGTGGCAAGCAAGGTGGAAAGGCGAAAGCGGATTTGTCTTGTTGGTTGTAATCTTTCTTTAGTTAATTCAATGCAAGTTAGTTGCTTTTGTTATTTAATGTCTTTCTTGATAATGAAGAGCGAGTAGTCCACCCACTTCTGGGGCTGGGGTGAGCTCGACGGTGGCCATGTAAGGTGATGCGGTAAAGGTACAATCTTGTTATGCAATTCGTCTTCTATCCCTATGAGCATGATTCTTTTGCGAGAGTTGAAGGTGATCCTTGTTTGTGTTATTGAAGCGAAAGTGATCTTAATGAAACTTGGGTTAATTATGTGAAAAGGGTTAGTAACAATTAGGGTTTATGCGAAAGCCTCTATATGCCTATTTGTTAGTAACGAAAGTTATTTTGATGGAAAGCATGATCTTTTATGCCTTTATGTGTTACTTTGCATGGTTATCGTTGTGGCGTTGATACCCTGGCTTTGGAAGTTCTTAGTATATTGATTTATTTCTGTCGAAATCTGAAATCTGTGTTCAAAGTTGCGATTTATACTTTCTGTGTTTTGGTCGATCTAGAGGAAAGTCTTGTCGATCTCGAGGAGGCTTTAGTCAAGATCGAGTTGGGTGTTTGTCTAGATCGAGTTGAGTTTCTGCTTCTGTCGTCAATTTTGAAGTTTCTGTTTTTATTGAGTTTTGTCGATCTCGAGTTTCTGTTGTCGAGATCGAGTAAGTTGTTGTCTTTGCTTTATTTCTTGTCTTCGTTTGTTATTTCTGTCTTTCTTTCTTTGTTTCTGTCTTTTCTGCTTGCTTTTCTGTGAGATTTACAGCTGCCTAGGATCCGCTGACACGCTTCCTCGTGGATTCGATCCTGACTTTCTCTTACTACATTGGAGGGAGTCTTGTAATTATTTGCGTGGGCCTAAATCTGGTTTGATCTATTTTATTATATTTCATACTTGATTTCCTCCTTACAATAAATTGGCGCCGTTGCTGGGGAAGCTATCATTCGCGCCTTAGGTAGTTAAAATCTCACGTTTTCTTTGAGTTACTTTACAGGTGTATGCGCCGTTCTGGTCAACCACCTAAGTTTGATGGCTTAGACGAACTGGAACGCCTCCTACACATCCGAGCTAAACTACAAAGAGCCATGGCGGCCGCTGAGACACAAGAATAGCTAATTGCAAGGCTTACAAGGGAACTAGCCGCTAAAGATGCTGCTATCGCCACTGAGAAAGCAGCAAGGGAATAAGCGGAGGCTGAGCTTGCCCAATACCCAACCACGGCAGAGGATTATATGCACCCAACTCTCGTCGTGCCTGAATCGGCGATTCTAATCCTTGAAAACTCTTTTGAAATTCGCACTCAATTCCTTATAGAACTTAAAAATAATGCTTTTTTTGGTAGGTTTAATGAGTGTCCTCTTGAACATATTACAAATTTTTCTGACATGTGTCGTACTCTTGCTGAAGGTACAACTTTGGAATATGTCAAGATGAAGGCTTTTCGCTGGTCTCTCGCTGAACCTGCACTGAAGTGGCTTGAAGGGCTGAAACCAAGATCCCTCACAACATGGGCCCAAGTAGAGCAAGAGTTTCTGAACAAATTCTTCCCTCCTGCAAAGACAACACTCCTCCGCCAAAAGATCACAGCTTTTAAACAAAAAACTGGGGAGCCGCTAGCAAAAGCATGAGAGAGATACAAGGAACTGCTACGATCTTGCCCTACTCATGGACAACCACCCTACGTCATTCAGGAGATCTTCTTCAACTCTCTTGACCAAGTCACTAAGGACAGGATCAACTAGTATACTCGCTATGAGTATCTGACGATGCCACCAATTGACGCATGGGGAGTGCTCGACAAGCTCACTAACTATGACAATAAGTATGGGTCTACTACAAACTATGAAGAGAACCCCTACACCAGGCCAGCACCATCCATGCCCCTCTATGAGCCCCCTAAAGAGATTGATCCTGATGTAAGGGAGCAGTACTACAGAGATCAGAACAAGAAGCTCCTTAAGCAAGTAAAGTATCTTTCTATCGACCAGCCTTGCATTGAATGCGGATCGCAGCGGTACACCACTACTGAGTGCCCACACACAGAGCAAGTCAGGTTGGCAGAGCCCCACGAAGAGGCAGGTTATGCAGGGGGTCCCAATCGCTACATGGGGGACCAAAGGTTTCAGCAACCACAATGGAACCAAGATGCCCCTAGGAACCCCCGCCCTACAGAGCTCCAGGACATCCGAAAAGGGAACAGAAAAGGGATGATCTACAGATAGTCCTAGAGGAAATACGGAGGAATCATTCAGAAACTAAGCAGTTCTTCAACTCTGTCTACACTCAGATGCAAGGTGTCAACTCTAGGCTTGGGGAAATTGATATATGGCGGAAATCATTTGTTACACAGATAGGCCAGCTAGCAGCAGGAATCCCCAGACAGTCAGGTTCGCTCCTTGGATCTTCAGAACCAAATGCCAAGGGAAAGACTGGACACATCGCTGCTGTAAAACTCAGAAGCGGCCATCAACTACAAGAGCCAGAGGTCGGAAAGCAGCAGAACGAAGAAGAACAGCAAGTCGACCAGCAGCAAGCCGACGTCGATCACAACCTAGTCGATCTCAAGAAAGGCCTGCTCGATCTCGAGGAAAAAGTGAAGAAACCCTCGTCTGCACTACACAACAACTCGAAGTCGACTACAGTAGTCGAGATCGAGGAAAATTTGGTCGAGATCGAGGACGATTCAGTCGAGATCGAGAAAGCTGCTACACCTCCGACGTTTGTTCTGGCTCCAAATCAGAAAAAGAAGCTTCCCTTCCTAACAAAATCTCCAAAGGACCCAGCAGAAAAGAAATTTCAGCGCTTCATCAAGATGCTTCAGAAGCTCAATGTCACCATCCCCTTCACAGAAGCTCTCAATGAAATGCCATCCTATGCCAAGTTCCTGAAGGAAATTCTGATAAAAAAGAGGTCAATGGCTGAGATTACAGAGGAATGCAACCATTTGGACATACTTGAGAAGAGGCCTGATCCAGGTAAGTTTGCTATATCCATTGGATTTGGTCTATACAAAATTAATGCTTTATGTGATCTTGGAGCTAGTGTGAGTATAATGCCTCTAACAATTTGGTCCAAGATTAAGATAGGTGCCCTAGAGCCTGTGGATGCTAGACTTTATATGGCCAAAAACACGGTGGTCATTCCAACAGGCATGGTGGACAATGTGCCAGTACAAGTAGGTAAATTCTTTGTCCCTCCTGATTTCTAAGTTGTTGACATGCAAGAAGACCCTGCTTGTCCAATTATTCTAGGAAGACCCTTCTTTGCGATGGTGGATGCCAACATAAGCGTAAGGAAATGAGTGCTCACTTTCAACATCAGCGATGAGGTAATTGAGTATTCTTTTAATAAAACTGAAAGGCATACAGGTCCCATGGAAGAGGTAAAATCTATCTCAGCTGGCTACATCACCTGCGGGGAACCCAAGGTAAGAAATATGACCCATGAGGATCTGGAAAAGAGGGACATGGAGGCCCAGGTGGAGGAGATCATGGCAATCCTAAAGAAGGACACAAAAAATCCAATCGACACAGACCAAGGTACGTCGTTATGGACTAACTATTTTTCGGATGCCTTGACAGGAACCAAGTATGGGGTCAAAGTCGACCACGATTCCTCGACATCGAGGCCTCTAGTCGATCTCGACCAACACCAGGTGCCCCCACCAACACCAGCGTCGTCGAGCAGCCAGACAGAAGTCGAGCACTCCTCGAGATCGAGTATCGTACTCGAGATCGACCAAAACCTCCCTGACTCGATTTCGCCTTCCTCGACGCTGGTTCCACCAGACGGGCCAGGCTACTCGAGATCGACCGGTGTTTTCGAGATCGGCCAAGTCTCACGCTCCCCAGCTCCTGCATCTTCGAGCAGCTCACCACCAGAACCTGAGAACTCATCGGGATCGAGTACCCCTACTCGAGATCGACCAAACACCGTGGTCCCCGATTCCGTCTCTGCGAAGGTAAGCCAAGGTATGGATCTTTCTTCTCCTATTTCCATTAAAGATTTATCTATACATGGGAGAGGTTTGCCTTGGTATGTGCGCTTATGTAGGATATCCAATGATGAACCCAAAGAGTATGAAATTGGAGACAAGCTCTATGTCTCTAAATCAAATGATCATTGGTTTCCTAACAAATTCAACAAGAAGAGGATGGGACCTTTCGTGGTAAACAAAATCCATTCTGGAGGATTACGGCTGATGGACAAGAATGGAGTCCTATTTGAAGCCCAAGCTACATGGGCCCTGCAGATGCCACCTTGAGCATAAATGGAGAAAGTCGGCCTAGCGACTATAAAATCTAGAGCTTGTAAATAGACATTTATTTTTGGACTTTTTAGACTTTGTTGCTTTTGTTTGTTTTTGGTTTTGAACCTTTTAGTTTTTCTATTGTGGGTATATGTCTTCTACACTTTTCAGGTCCATGGATAGAAGCAAGCTATATTCAGACTCGGCCCAGACGATTCTTTCATTCGACATTAAGAGGCCCTGCACACCTGTCTAGTGAGTTTCTTTCTTTACCCTTGTTTTTATATAGTGAGGACACTGTAATGTTTAAGTATGGGGTGGGGGAAGGGCTTACTTCATGCATATTTGACTTATTTGACCATATTTGTGCACTATTTCTTGAATTGCTTATAAATTTCTATTTTGGAATACATTATTGAATTATGTGCTTATATGCATGTTTTTCAAAAGTTTGAGAAAAATGACCCCCATTGAAAATTTTGAATAATGTCATGGAAGCTTATATTGAACTCAACGATGCAAAATTGGATTGGTTAGAGATATAGCATGAAATTGCCTAGTAAAGGGAAGTCACATTGAAGTGCATATTTTCTTGAAAACCATGAAAAGAGGTAAACTTGAAGTTGCTTTTGACATGTTGCATGATAAGAGGATGAAGGACTTTATATTTCCATGTAATGCTCATATTGTTTATAATCCTAGCCTTACCTATGCTTGTGCATCGCAAAAGCCATATTATTCCTTATTTCATATATTGCTCCACATGATCTAAATATTGCCCATTCTTTACCTTATTTCCATCCGGGGATTATGTTGAGAATGATGTTACATTATGGAGATTGTTATATGGTTGTTGTGTTGTATATATCATTATTGGAGTTTGGAAGGAAATTTGTTTGAAATATATGGAAAATTTAATGAGTGAAAGAAAATCCAATCACCTAAGGAGATAAAGGTAGATTGACCCTTCTTGCTAAGATAATAGTTTGGCGAGATGGGACACATTGTGAGGAGTCCAAAGCACTAAGTATCCGGGGCCATTCATGACACCCATGTTTGCGACTCGCGAGAAGGCAGTGCCGAGGTTAGAGAGGTAAAAGCATTATTGTTGAAAAAAGCATTATGGAAGGTGATGAATCTTATGAAGAAGGAATGTGGTATGAAAGTTTGGAAAGTACTCCATTTCCCCGGATCATTAGCACCATATTGCCCAAAAATTGCACACCTTTAGCCTTTTACCAATCTACTCCTTATTGAACTTAAATTAAAGTACTCTTGATTATTAATGCTTTGTCACATGAATTGTTTTTTGCATAACCCTTCTTTTGTGAGTAGATGTTGCTTTTGTATTGCACATGCATGAATTTGTGACACTAGTATCTTTTCGAGGATGGTAATTGATTGCAGGGACATATGAGAATGAATCTGATATGTTGAGAGTTTTTAAATTCTTCCCCTGAATGACAAATAAAAGTATTGCTTGAGGACAAGTAAACTTAAGTATGGGGTGTTTGTTGTGAGCTGAATCTGTCATTTTGTACAGTAACTTTTATATCGTTTTCTGCATACATTTCATGCATTTGGGCTAGTATAATAACAGAATCTATGTAGTTTATGTTTATTTGCCAAATTATGGAATCTACACCAATTTCTGTTTAATTTCGCAGAATTCGAGGCAAATTACAGCAGTTCTGAGAAAGGTCGGAAAAGCTCAGAAATCAACTACAAAAGTCCAAGGCCAAGAAGCAGAGGAACCAGTCGAATCAAGCTAGGAGCCCAGAGTTACTCGATCTAGAGTACTGTTACTCGATCTCGACAAATGTGTCCGAGCACAGGCCTTGTCGACTAAGCACTGATCGAGAAACTGAGTCAGAGACAACCCGACTCCCGGAAGACAACTCGATCTCGAGTACACCTTGTCGAGATCGACAACACCTTGACACCATGTTTGGAGTCGACGAGCTGTGCCAAGTCGAGAAGCCGAAGACGGAGAAGCCAAGCACCACCATTACTCGATCTCGAGGAAGCTTGTCGAGATCGAGGACCCAATAAGCGCCAGTCCGAGTCCATGCCGAGGAGGAGCTACTCGACATCACCAGCAACACATCCTCGATGCACACCCAACTCGATCTCGAGGAGCAAGGAGCCAAGATCCGAGCTTGATCGAGCAGCTGCTACCCGAGACGTCGAGCTAGCAAAGTCGACGACCAATTCTACTCGATCTCGAGGAGTCTTAGTCGAGATCGAGGAGATCTGTCCAAAGCCGTGTTACGCGATTTTGCTGTCCTACGCGCTTTGGGAGTCCTTGGAGCCGAAGGAGTCCGAGATAGCCGAGATCTATCCTACATCTATCAACAACTATCCATGGAAAAGAAATCTATCAACAAGAAGACATCTTACCTATTTTAGATTTATTTCCCCTTTATAGATTTAATTCTTTAATTACATTTATTTATCTTTTAAGCTTTTTAGATATAGATAGATATATTCTATCCTTGAATAGCAAGGAATAGAAGGCTATAAATAAAGCCTTAGGGGCTGAGCATTAGGCATCTTATTCCAATACAATTCCATTCAAGTAAGTAGGAGTAGAGAGAGAGAGTTTGTGGCAAACAAAGTGGAAAGGCGAAAGCGGATTTGTCTTGTTGGTTGTAAGCTTTCTTTAGTTAATTCAATGCAAGTTAGTTGCTTTTGTTATTTAATGTCTTTCTTGATAATGAAGAGCGAGTAGTCCATCCACTCCTGGGGCTGGGGTGAGCCCGACGGTGGCCATGTAAGGTGATGCGGTAAAGGTACAATCTTATTATGCAATTCGTCTTCTATCCCTATGAGCATGATTCTTTTGCGAGAGTTGAAGGTGATCCTTGTTTGTGTTATTGAAGCGAAAGTGATCTTAATGAAACTTGGGTTAATTATGTAAAAAGGGTTAGTAACAATTAGGGTTTATGCGAAAGCCTCTATATGCCTATTTGTTAGTAACGAAAGTTATTTTGATGGAAAGCATGATCTTTTATGCCTTTATGTGTTACTTTGCATGGTTATCGTTGTGGCGTTGATACCCTGGCTTTGGAAGTTCTTAGTATGTTGATTTATTTATGTCGAAATCTGAAATCTGTGTTCGAAGTTGTGATTTATACTTTCTGCGTTTTGGTCGATCTAGAGGAAAGTCTTGTCGATCTCGAGGAGGCTTTAGTCGAGATCGAGTTGGGTGTTTGTGTAGATCGAATTGAGTTTCTGCTTCTGTCGTCGATTTTGAAGTTTCTGTTTTTACTGAGTTTTGTCGATCTCGAGTTTCTGTTGTCGAGATCGAGTAAGTTGCTGTCTTTGCTTTATTTCTTGTCTTCGTTTGTTATTTCTGTCTTTTCTGCTTGCTTTTCTGTGAGATTTACAACTTCCTAAGATCCGCTGACACGCTTCCTCGTGGATTCGATCCTGACTTTCTCTTACTACATTGGAGGGAGTCTTGTAATTATTTGCGTGGGCCTAAATCTGGTTTGATCTATTTTATTATATTTCATACTTGATATCCTTCTCACAACAAACACGACCCAACCCGCCCGATTGCCACCTCTCGAACATGAACTAACCCGCCCAATTTCCTCATCGGATCGCTGCCATATCACAATAAAACTAGGTTACTTGGAACTCCGAAAAGGTTCCTCGTTTAGAATTGAAATTGCCTAGACAAAGAATCCTATATATGATAATATAGTTCATAGTGTATGGCGAAATCACATGTCAGTGTCAGACTCTTTTAGCAACAAACTTATCCAAAAGCACAAACTACTAAAAAAGAACACCAAAGCATGGTGTAAGAAGCAAACCAATAATATACCAGAACAATTAAGCAAAGTAGAACACACCATTAGTTCTCTCCAAATGAGACTACGTACCATGAAGAAATTTATCAACTGATGAAATAGAAAAGTTAGCAAGATTGGAGGATAAGAAAAGAGCCTTACTAGATTATAACTACAAGTTCTTGAAACAATGAGCTAAGCTCGGACACATAAAACTTGCTGATAAAAATAAAAAATATTACCAATTGACAACCAAGATACGACATTTCTAGAAAATAACCCTCTCTTTTACCACCAAACAAGGAGAAATCCTAAATGATCAAGACCAAATTACCACCCAAATCACAAATGAAATGGCTGAAAAATTTATTGGTTATCAACAAATTAAAATCTCGCACCATGACATTAGGCATATACAACCTCAGATCTCCCATGAACATAACAATAACCTAAGAAAACAACATGACAGTAGACAAAACCTCAGATCGGTAAGGTGGACAATCCAACTAAGGTGGACAGAACAACATAACAATAACCTCAGATCTCCCAAGATCTCCCATGAACATAACAATAACCTAGAACAAGAGAAATTAAAAATGTAATAAACAACATGACAGTAGACAAAACCCCTGGTCCTAATGGTTATCCTCAAGAATTTTACTCGCACTATTGGCATATAGTTGGACCCTCGCCTTGTAAGGACATTAAAGTTTTTTTTTCATTCGGGAAGTCTACTTACTGAAACCAATCAGACTTTCATAGCTTTGATCAGTAAGGTAGACAATCCAACTACTATCAATCACTATAGACCGATTAGTCTGTGTAATAAAATTTATAAAGTAATCACCAAAATTCTAGTTAATAGATTAAAACCCATTCTCCCAAAACTAATAAGTCCCTTCCAAGGTGCCTTTGTGGAAGGTAGGTCAATTCAAGACAACACGTTAATTTCTCATGAAATCTTTCATACTTTCCATAAATAAAGGGGAAAGAAATGATGGATGACCTTAAAGCTCAATATGGAAAAAGCTTACGACAAAATCAATTGGTCCTATATTGAAGCTGTACTAACTAAATTTGGCTTTCACCAAACTTGGATTAAATGGGTTATGACCTGGATCATCACTCCCACCTTTTTAGCTCTTGTCAACAACTCTTCCGGAAAACAATTCAAACATAACAGAGGAATAAGGCAAGGTGACCATATTGCTCCATACATCTTTGTCATTGTCATGGAAAACCTAGCAAGAGAAATGCACAAGGAAGCACTTTTAGATGACGCTTTAATTGGCATCAAACTAAGACCAAATGGGAAACCTATCCCGTTTTTAATATTCTCAGATGATACCATCATTTTTGCCAAAGCAGGACATACTAACCTTAATACCATCCAAAATATGATAAGTAACTTTTCCAAATCCTCTTATTTGACAATAAATTACTCCAAGAGTTGCATACAAGTTTTGGCGAATGTTAGCAATACACTTGCGAGATCGCTAGCCAACCAAATGGGAACCCCAGTCTCTAAATCCATAGAAAAGTATCTAGGTATCCCTTTGATAAATGGAAGAATTAAAAATTGTGTGTTTGAGGAAGCTATCCAAAACCTTAAAAAGGAGCTGTAAAAGTGGAAAGCCTCTTTGCTTTCCCAAGCTGGAAGAGTTGTCCTTATCAAAGCAAATCTCAACTCAAAAACAAACTACCTAATGCAAAATTTCCTACTTCCAAAAGGAATTCTACAACAAGTTGACCAAATAAATAAAAACTTTTTATGGAATAAGCTTCAATAAAAAAAAAAGGTATACACCATTGATCAGCTGGGATGCGATTTGCAAACATAAACAACAGGGTGAACTTGGAATCAGGAAAGCAGAAGAACTTAACGAAAGCCTTCAAATGAAACTCCTTTGGAAAATTCATACGGAGCAAAGTAATATTTGGGTCAAACTGATGAAAGAAAAATATCTTGACCATGACAACATTAATCAATGAACTCGATTGAACACCTCATGACAATTGATCTCTTAGAGAAAATTTCAACCAAGGTCTACATTGGATTATTGAAAATGGTTCATCAATTAATGTATGGAAAGACCCTTGGGTGAAAGACCAAGTCTTGGAAGATTACTCTCAAAACCTTGACCCAGAGATGAAGGTTTGTTAGCTTCTTACATCTCACAAACAATGGGACGTCCCCCTCCCTCAACAATATATTTCCACAACATATAGTTCAAAAGATACTTGATATTCAGATTCATGATTGGGACTCCCCAGACAAACTAGTCTGGAAACTAGAACCAAGTGGAATTTTCACCACTAAATCCACCAAGAAACTAAATAACATTAACCACAAGACCATTGGCGACATAAACTGGATATGGCAATTAAACTTGCCACCAAAAATACAAAAACATAGTCTGAAAGATTATGATTGATGGATTACCAACAAAAAATAGACTAAACAAATACATAAACTGTGTACCCTCCCACTGTAATCTTTGTGATTCTCATGATGAAGATTCCACACATCTGTTTCTTAACTACAATTACACAAAGGAGGTAATTCTTTACTGTGAAAGATTATTGGGGAAAAAGATCTTAAATAGTAGATGTGACAACAACACAACTGATATTCTGGAAATACTTGCTAGAACAACGTCCAAATCTACGAGGGAAGACATGGGATTCATTTGGCACGCGATATGGACCTCCAAGGATGAACTCATATTCAATCAAAAGAAATTGACATACATCCCCAACCTGATCCAAGAGATAATAACATACCTGATTAATTGGAGGCATGAAGAAAATACGCAAGTACCCTTGCATCAAAAAAGAAGAAGACATAACACGAAATGGAGAAGACATAACACGCGACACGAACCGTTTTAAATTTTTATTTTTTTTAATTTTTATGTTGGGTATAATAATATTAGTATAAACAGAATGCTCTTTGTAACAAATAACTCCGCTAACCCAATTGGTTGCATCCTTTGAACTCTTGCAAGGATACCCGGGTTCGAATCTCCACTATCCCCTTTTTAATTTGTTTTTACTGGGCTTCGCAGTTCACACAACACAACAGAAGCAGAGCGAGTGAGCGACAACCGACAGACGGAGCCCGGAGCCGCTCGCACTCGTAGTCGGCGTCGCAGCCTCGCACCGACACAACACCTTTAGCCCGTTTGGACTTCGGATCCCCACCGCTCGCAGCACCGTCATCGCACCCCTCGCACTCGCAGCCCGTTCAGATCCTCAGTTCCTCACAAATCTCAGCCTCTCTCTCAAATCCTCACAAATCTCTCCTCTCAAATCCTCACAAACTCACGAATTTTCGAAGCTCTCGCCTCTCAAGAACATGGTAAGTCCTATCTTTTTCGCCATTAGTGCTCTAATGCTCTTGGGTCTTCGAAAATTCGATTAGGGTTTAGTTGGTTTGTATGATGTTTCGAATTTCCGATTATCGTTAAGTTAGTGCTCTTGGGTTTTTGTTTGAATACTTCAGAATTTCTGATTAGGCCACAAGCATGTCAAGCAAAGCAAAGCATTCCTTTTTGTTTTGCTTTTGCATTCATATCCACTGTACACGAAAAGCATTCTTTTTTTTTAAGTTGTAATACAGTATTACAGATTTACAGTAGATAGAATCCTAGAAACACATCCAAATTTTTTAAAAAAAAATCGGATCGTGTCGGGTACCCGGGTACCCGACACGGAACCGAATACCCTAACCGTGTCGGGTACCCGGGGATTATATGGTTCGTGTACGGTTCGGAGGATTTGGCCTTAACGGTTCCGGGTACCCGACATGATTAACCGGTTCGTGTCGGGTACCCGGTTATGCACACTCCTAATTTTAACTCAAGTACCCGGTAAGGAATATCCTGGTCGTGTTAGAGGTTTTGTAGCGGGGGTTACGAAAACAAAGTTGAATGCTCAATTACAAAGGCAGTCTAAGTATGCTAAAATGGTGGCAGAAGTAAACAAAATGAGAGTGTGGAAGACAAAAATAGAGGTTGTATTATCTTCCAAACTTGGAATTACCTTGGATGATGATGATGACATAAATGATCGCGATGATGATGAAAGGCGGGAAGATTCACCTGAACATTCTAAGGTAAATATTCATGTGTATATTTTTATAGTCTTTATCTTTTATATATATATATAATCCTATGATGATGCTTAGTGATATTTTATTTAATTCGTAGGACAAATTCCAAAGTGGAGCAATTGAAAGTGCAAGTGTAGGGGCTACTACAACTCCAGATGTACATAGCATTTTCCTTTTGAATAATTATACCTTTAACTTGGATAACTATGTATACTTTTATCTACATCATAGTCGCGACAAGGAAGCATAGATCAGCCTTCAATCAATGACAAATGGAAGTTGTTCAATTGGAATGGTGATGGAGAAGAAGTGGCAAAAGGATACATCTCAGCTGTAGATCCAAAAGCATGTGTGCATGGATACATACTTGGCCCAAACTGTTATAGAGTTTTCATTGAAGAAGTGATGGTGGAAAATGCTGAATTTTATCGCTATGAGCCAAAATTTATGAACCTTGCAGATTCCATTGGTAGAACAATAGCTTGGTCGATCAAATACATTGTCCTCGATCAGGTAATCATGGTTTTTTTGTCCATTTCCTAGTCTTAATGTTTCTCCTTTTAAACTTGATTTCAGTAGTCGGATTAGTTTTGCTCTAGTTTTAGACCATTTTTCGTTTGCTGAATTTACCCACTAATGGTTTCTAGCTTGAGCTGAATATATGACTAAATACTCTATGATTCAGTTTTAAAGTAAGTTCTAATCTTGGAAAAATATTATATATATAATGTTTAGGTTTATAGCCTTAGCTAAATGGATATATACTCTGTCATTTAGATTTAAACTTTTAGGCTTTTTAGGATAAGTGAGTTTAGGTTTATGGCATTCGAGTTAATTTGAAATTGGTGTTGCATTTTTTAAAATACACATATATTTGTTTTTTGGTAAAAAAAAAATTGTTATAACATAAATCATGTACATCCATCTTTTCATTTGTGATATAGTCTTTTATTTGCTAGATTGCTAATGAAATAGCAATAATTTTGGAGTAGGATGTGAAGTTGAATTTGTATTTTGACTTACCACATTTGTGATATGATCTTTGATAACTCCACTCCCTTGATGAAAATCGGAAATGGTTTCAAAGACTTTGACACAAAGCTTGTGTCAAAGGTCTTGAATCTAAAGTTGTATTGATGAAAATCAAAACCTGTATTTTATTTATTTTATTTATATATATTATTTATGTATGGTTCCTGAATATTATTATATATATCTTATACTAACCATACAACAAATATTTCGAAGAAATCTCCTTCCTTAAGCTAAAAGACATGAAGATCAAATCCGGAAGATTGTGGCTTCGCAGTTTCCCGGATTAGAAGATTGCGAAGACTCTTCCTAAGCCATGATCTGAAGTAGCCGTTGGGCAAAGATCCTTCCTTCAAATGGCGCCGATTTGATCAATTATAAAAGGTGATAAAGACGAGAGAAGAGGACTACTGAACACGGACGGACATTGAAAAATTAACGAACATTACACACTCAACCCTCAAGTCGATCTTTCTTCTTCGTGTACTCTCTGCTAGGTGTTAAGAGTCTTATCTTTTATTTCAAAGCATTTGAGAGTTACACAGTGAGCTTATAGGATATATTATGAGAAAGTGTTATACTCGAGAGTATATATAACTCAGGAAGTGTGCACTAGGCTATTGATTCATGAGTGTAAGAGGATTGTACTAGATAGCCGAGAGAGGTGGGGCTCTTCTAGATTGGTCTAGGACTCCAAGGGAACGTGAGTTGACTAGATTGCAATTATATAGGAGAGAGGCTTCTGGGTGAGCTATTAGAATCCTAAGTTTTGTGAATCAATAAAGCTTGTTGAATCCTCGGGTTGTGGAAGAACCCTATGCGGGGACTAAGCCTTAAAGGAGCCGAACCTCGTTAAAAATTCATCGTGTTCTTTACTTATTGCTTTACCATTATTTCCGCACTTGTTTCGAATTGTATAACTTTGTTGTGATTCAGGTATCCCAATCAAAAGAATTGAGTTTACTCCCAAAGGGTTTGGCAAGCGTTTTAAAAGTCTTGAGATTGACAGCGAAAAGTTGGCATACTCTATTCAACCCCCCCTTCTAGAGTATCTTTATTCTACTTTGTTATACATTATCGAACCT
The DNA here is from genome assembly GCA_037127255.1 of Persicaria tinctoria. NCBI lineage: Eukaryota > Viridiplantae > Streptophyta > Magnoliopsida > Caryophyllales > Polygonaceae > Persicaria > Persicaria tinctoria. Next base: position 55,459,697 of record JBANSL010000018.1, read on the forward strand.
TCAATTGGTATAAGAGCCTTACTCACTGTTTTTGATCTAACAATCTTGTGAGTTTTGATCATGTCTGGTGAAGCAAGCGGAGGATTTGAACAAGGGAGGTCTACCAATAGACCACCGCTCTGTGTGGGAAACAACTTTGTCCACTAGAGGTCCTTGATGAAAATGTTCATTATAGATCAAGATCCGGAACTTTGGAAAATAGTAGAGAATGGTCCAAAGATTCCTGTGAAAGACGGACCTAGTGGAAGTAAAGTCGCGAAGACTGAGGACGAATACATCCAAGCGGATCTTGAACTCGTTTCCAAGAACTATAAGGCCATTAACTTACTATATTTTGGTCTTAGTACTGATGAGTTTAACCATATTTCATCTTGTAGGTCGGCTAAAGAGATTTGGGACAAGTTAGTTGTCACATACAAAGGAACCAGTCAAGTGAAGGACACCAAGATCAGTATCTTCATTCGAAAGTATGAACTTATAAAAATGCAGCCTGATGAGTCTATTAAGGCCATGTTCTCATGATTCACGGAATTCACGAACAACCTTGACTCTCTCGGCAAGACCTTTGAGAATGTTGAGAAAGTAAGGAAGATATTGAGGTGCCTCCCAAAAGACAAATGGGGCCCTAAAGTGACAGCCATAGAAGAAGCCCAAAATCTCACCACTCTACCCCTTGATGACTTGCTTGGGAAGTTGATCACACATGAGATGATTCTCAATGAAGACGATGGAGAAATCCCAACAAGCACTAAGAACTTGGCACTCAAGTCTAAGAAGGATGAGCCCAAAGATGTGTCTGATTCTGAAGATGAGGATGATGATGAGGATGATCCCTTTGCTCTCATTACAAAGGGTCTTTCTCGAATCCTTAAGATGAAGAAGTAATTCAACAACAAAGATGGATCAGAGTCTTCTAAATTTTGAGGTAAGTCTCGATACAACAAATATGACAGGAAGACTAAACCTTTGTCTTGTTTTGAATGTGGTGAAACTGGCCATCTAGTGAAGGTTTTGCCCACAAAAGAAGAAGACTCAGTTTAAGAAAGATGATAAATGGAAAAAAAAAGCCATGGTGGCAGCTTGAAGTGATTCTGACTCAAGTGACTCAGAGTCCGATGTTGAGAAGGCCAACATTTGTCTCATGGCCTCAGGAGATGAATCCCACGATGAGCAACTTGAGGTAACTGTAAGAGAACTTATGGCAAGTCCAAAAGAGGTACTGTCGGAATTCCTTTCTAATATGATTGTCAATGAAGAGAAACTTATTGCCCAAACCAACACTCTTATTAAGAAAACCGTGGACCAGGAAAGAGCTATTGAGGAACTGTCAATGAGGGTCAAAAGTCTTGAAAGCTCTTATTCGGGTCTTGACATTAAAGTCAAGACTTTTGACTCAGATAAATCTGAACTCAAACAAGATCTCTCATCTCTAAGAAGTGAACATCATGACTTAGAGAGCGAGAAGATCTCCCTGAATAAGAAGATTCAAGACCAACAGACAGCCCTCATAAGTTTTACCAAGTCCAAGGGCACTCTTGATAGGATGTTGGGTGAGCAACAAAGTTCTCTAAACAAAAGTTGTATTTGCTACAACCCGAGGTTTTTAAAGAAGCAACACATTACCACTTTTGTGAAGGCAAAAGGAAGCAGAACCTCTCCTATATGTCACCATTGTGCAAGAAAGGGACATGTAAGAGATACCTGCCCCTATAGAAGAAAGGATCCTCATATTATTCGCAATACATTTCCTGTTCACTTGAGAAAAAAATGGATAACGCAAGTTTGGGTCCCCAAAGGCACTATTTTACCAAATATGGTTTATCCCAATAAAGAATCTAAATTTGCTTATTAGTCTAGCCACAAAGGTTGATTTTTGTTTTGCAGGAGACCACCAAGGTGAAAGAGCAAAAATGGATTATTGATAGTGGATGCTCTAGACATATGAGTGGGAAGAGGTCTCTCTTCCATGAACTAAAGAAGCAATCCACTGGAACAATCACTCTTAGTGACAAAGGAAAGTGTGACATCGTTGGTATCGGTAGTGTTGGGAGTGATCCTAACCACAATATTAAAAATGTTTATCTTGTTGATGGTTTGAAGTATAATTGGTTAGTGTTTCTCAACTATGTGATAATGGTAATGATGTTGGATTTAACAAGAAAAGATGTTTAGTGCGCAGAGAAGATACATGTGAAATAGTTCTAATTGCCTATCGTTATAACAAAATCTATGCCGTGAATGCTGAGCAAGTGGCACAATGAAGCTTAACCTGCCTAAAGGCTTTGACGGACGATTCAATGCTCTGGCACAAGAGACTCGGTCATGTAAGCCCACATACACTACAAAAGCTTGTGTCCAAAGGGCTTGTAAGAGGACTACCTGAGATGGACTTCAAAGGTATTGAGATGTGCAAAGCATGCACACGAGGTAAACAAACACGTAGCTCTTTCAAACCCAAAAAGGTTGTAAGTTGTTCTAGACCCCTTGAACTTTTACATATGGATTTATGTGGTCCTATGCGAGTCAAATCTCCCAATGGTAAAAAGTACATGCTTGTTGTTGTTGATGATTTTTCGAGATATACTTGGGTTGCATTTTTAAAAGAAAAATAAGAGGCTTTATTTGAGTTTTCAAAACTTTGTAAGGAGTTGCAAACTTTAAGAAACGAGCCCATAGTGTCAATTCGAAGTGATCATGGTAGGGAGTTTGATCAACTTCAGTTTGATTTGTTTTGTGCTAAATATGGCATCTCCCATAATTTTTCTGCTCCTAGGACACCTCAACAGAATGGGGTTGTGGAACGAAAGAACCGCACCCTAGAGAACATGGCCAGGACTATGCTTTAAAAAATGCATTACCTAAAATCTATTGGGCTGAAGTTGTTAACACGACTTACTATATTTTGAATCGTTGTCTTATTCGTTCCATCTTAAAGAAAACTCCTTATGAACTTATCAAAGGTCGCAAACCCCTTATATCGTATTTCAAACCCTTTGGTTGTACTTGTTTTGTTCATAACAATGAAAAAGATAACCTTGGGAAATTTGATGCGTGTAGTGATGAAGGTATATATCTTGGCTACTCCACAAGTAGCAAAGCATATAGAATCTTCAACAAAAGGACCAAGATGGTTGAGGAAAGTATTCATGTTATATTTGATGAATGCAATGATGGTTCTTTAAGTGAAAGTGTTGCAGATTTAGATCTTAACAACCACACAGAGAATGAGGATGGTGATGATATTGCTACTAAGAACACAGAGAAGAGAAACATGCAAGATCAGATTCTTAACACTGAGGAGTTGGCTCAAGGTCTTGAAGCTCTGTCCAAAGCCCTTTACAATCAGTCCAAAGCTGTTGAGACGTCAGATACTGCAGTAACTGAGCATAATGTATCCATGGAGTCAGATGGACCTCAAACAAATCCTGTTGATGTGACGAACCAGGGAGCTGAGACTAGCAAGAGAAAGTTCAAATACTCCTTATCACACTCATTACAGGATATCATGTTTGACCCTACATCTAGTGTTCAAACTCGTTCTAAACTTAAAGATCTCTATGCTTTTCACGATTTTGTTTCACTTGTAGAACCAAAGAAGGTGGATGAGGCCCTTCAAAAGCCAGACTGGATCATTGCTACGTAAAGTGAGCTTAACGAATTCGAAAGGAACAAAGTCTGGAGCTTGAAGCCTAGGCTAAAGCATCAATCAGTCATTGGCACACGTTGGGTATTTCGGAACAAGCTAGATGTGAATGGTAAGGTCGTGAGGAACAAAGCAAGGCTTGTTGCTCAAGGCCACAATCAAGAGGAAGGTATCGACTACGAGGAGACTTTTGCTCCCGTAGCTAGGCTTGAAGCCATTCACATTTTATTAGCATTTGCATCTTTTATGGGCATAAAATTATATCAAATGGATGTCAAGTGTGCATTTCTTAATGTTTTCTTAGAAGAAAAAGTTTATGTGGCTCAACCCCCATGTTTTGAAAGTTTGGAATTTCCTAATCATGTTTACAAACTAGACAAAGCAGTATACGGTTTGAAACAAGCCCCAAGAGCTTGGTATGAGCGCTTGTCAAAATATCTTTTAGAAAATGATTTTAAAAGGGGGTTGATTGACAAGACTCTTTTCATCAAGACCAAAGGAAATGACATATTGGTTATCCAAATATATGTTGATGATATATTGTTTGGGGCTACTAACACATCTTTGTGCAAGGAATTTTCTGACATTATGTGTAGTGAATTTGAAATGAGCTTAATGGGAGAACTCAACTTCTTTTTGGGGTTGCAAGTTCATCAATCTAAGAGAGGGATATTTGTCAATCAAAGCAAATATACTAAGGATCTCTTGAAGAAGTTTAAGATGGATCAATCCAAAGCAGCTAAGACACCCATGAGCTCAACCTTGTCCTTAGATCAAGACAAGACCGGGAAGAGTGTCAATCAAAAGGAATATCGAGGGATGATTGGATCTTTATTATATCTTACTACTAGTAGACCTGACATAATGTTTAGTGTTTGCATGTGTGCTAGGTTTCAAGCTGACCCTAAAGAATCTCACCTCGTGGATGTGAAGAGGATCTTTCGATATCTCAATGGCACTAAGGAGCTTGGCTTGTGGTACCCGAAGCAAAGATATTTTACACTAATTGGGTATTCTGATGCAGACTTTGTAGGCTATAAGGTGGATAGGAAGAGCACGTCGGGATGTTGCCAATTCTTAGGGGCATCCTTGATTAGTTGGCACTCAAAGAAACAAAACTCAGTTGCTTTTTCCACTGCCGAAGCCGAATACATAGCCGCTGGAGCATGTTGCTCCCAAATCCTTTGGATAGCTCAACAAATGAGAGATCTTGGCATCGACCTCAAAGATATTCCCATTAAGTGTGACAACACAAGTGCCATCTCCATTTCAAAGAATTCCGTTCAGCATTCAAGGACCAAACATATTGATGTAAGGCATCATTTCATTAGAGACCATGTCGAAAAAGGTGATGTGTCAATATCATTTATATCAATTGATTATCAATGGGCTGAAATTTTTACTAAGCCATTGGCAGAGGACAGGTTCACCTTCATTAGACGTGAAATCGGAATGCTTAACAGGGATGCACTTTCGTAGGGGGAGCTTTCCCCTTTACGAAAGAAAACTTCTACTCAGTGTCAAGACCTTTGAACCTCATTTCAAAGGTTGTGAACTGAACAGTAGAGCACATATAACGGATCATATATTTGGTTGGTATCTTTTTAGATATTTGATCAAATATTTTTTTTAAAAGGAATTTTAAGGATCTTTACTTTATTGTTACCTATTTTATTTTTTGGGAAAATCTTTTTTATTGCATTTTATCCGATTATATTATTATTTGTGGAAATTTTTTAAATCGGATAAACATCTCTTTCCTTAATCGTTAAGATTCGAACGACTCTTTGTTGAAATTTCAAAATTGTTTTGGGAAGTATGATTTTGAAAATATGGCAGTTGTTATGATGAGTTAAAGTTATTACCTTGGAAACTACCATCTTGTCCCATCAACTTACTGTTGATAGGAGGAAATCGAGTTGCAAAATAGAATGTAAATAAAATAAGGCAAACCAGATTCCGTCCCTTGCAAATAATTACAAGACCTCCTCCTGATGCAGCAGTGGGAAGTCAGGATCGATCCACGAGGAAGCGTGTCAGCGGATCCTAGGTAGCAGTGAAATCTCACGGTCAGAAGTCGATAACAGGGTCCTCGATCTCGACTAAGGGTTAGTCGACAGGGGTCAGGCACAGTCGAACACAGCACAACAGTGGTCACAGGGGCTCGTCGATATCAACAAGGCCTACTCGATGTCGAGTAGAGTCTTCGTCGACTTCACTTCGTCTCGTCAAGTACCTGCACACAGAAGCTACAGCGACTTTGGGTCGAAGATCAGTAGTCGAGATCGACGAGTGCTATTCGATCTCGAGTAAGACAGAAATTAAAACGAAATAAAATAAATGCAAAGGCTTTGGGATTTCGAACTAAACTTAATTTTAAAGGCTTCCAAGATTGGGGTTTGCAACAACGATAACCAAGCATGCATAAGGCAGAACCAAACAAATTATCATGTAAATTGCATCAAAGGACTAAGCTTTCGCCTTTTCCAACAATTAGACAACTCTCTCAAGAAACCCTAATTGTCTCTACTAATTTTATGTTTATAATCCAAGTTATTAACATGGATCTCCATTAGACGGGTAATAAACACAAAAACAAGTAGGAAAAGGCTCAAAACATGATAAAGGTCGGATTTTTACCTCAAGCGCGCATGGCTATCGTCGGGCTCGCCCCAACCCTAGAAGTGGGTGGACTACTCGCGCTTCATCGCAAACTCATACATTGATTGATGAAAAGAAATTTGCATTAACTAAATTCAAAGCCTTTACAATCCTGGCAATCAACTCTCGTAAACTGCCAAAACCCTAAAACCTCTGAACTCCCTAAACCGTCTCTGTGGAACTACTTCTCTCACTGAAATTGTATATCTAAAACTGAGCCCCATGGGCTTTATTTATAGCCTTCTATTCCTTGCTACTCAAGGATAGAATATCTATATCTATATCTAAAACTATATCTAAAATGCTTAAGGATAAATAAAAGCGATAAAGAAATTAAATCAAAATATATCTAAATGTCTTAAGTGGATAAAACTCTCTTCTTCATGGTAGATGTAGATAATTCGGATAGACTAGGCTATCCTCGGCTCCAAGGACTCCAACTCCGAGTAGGATTCGTCAAGCCACGTCAACAGCTTCTGGATTCGTCGTCGATGTCGACTAGGGCTCGTCGATGTCGAGTAGGAAAGTCGTCGACTGGGCTGGCTTGTCGTCTTGGCTAGCAGGTCCTCGACGTGGCTTCTTCCGCTGTAGCGAGCCGCTTCTTCCGCTGCAGCGAGTCCGTCCGTCCGCAGGTGCGAGAGCCCCCTTCCGCTGGAGCGAGTTAGCGAGCTTCGTCTTGGTTCATCACGCTGGCAGCGAAGATTTCCGCGGCAGCGAGAGGCTCGCTGCATCGAGTCTAGTCGCTGGTAGCGAGTGCTTCCTGGTCGTCTTTGTCCTCGGCTTGCCTCCTCTCCTCGTCGACTCCGGGTGTGGCGCTGAGGCGTCATCGATCTCGACTAGGGCTTGTCGAGATCGAGTAGAGCTCCGGAGCTGGTTTGGTCTGGCTCTCGACATTGCTCCGAGTCGACAAGGCCGGTGCTCGGACATGCTCGTCTAGATCGAGTAAGGCCTACTCGAGATCGAGTAGCCTGGGCTCTCGTCTTGATTCGACTGGTTCCGCTGCTTCTTTGACCTTGGACTTCTGTAGTGGTTTTCCGAGCTTTTCTGACCTTCCTTAGAGTTGCTGTAAAATGTCTCGAATTCTGCGAATTTAAACAGAAACTGGTGTAGATTCCATAATTTGGCAAATAAACATAAACTACATAGATTCTGTACTAGCTAACCCAAATGTATGTAAAGTATGCAGAAAACGATATTAAAGTTACTGTAAAATATGGCAAATTCAGCTCACAACACTTACCTCACCCGCTTCCTTTTAAACCACACAATCTTTACCCCCACTATTCACATCTTCAGAGCCTGCCAAATCTCTCAAACCTTTAAACCATCTTCTTCAACCTTTCTCTGAAATTTTTACCGTTCGTATCCATGGCACCCAAATCCAAGAAAACCTCCACCCCCAAAAGCCTTGACGCTGCCTTCAAAGGCCGTCATATCCCTATCGTGGTTTCCCCTCAACCCGAACCTATCCCTGAGACCATTGTCCCAAGCACCGTCCCTGAAAGCACCCTTAGCAAAATCAAACTGTCCATGAAGCGCCTGAAAAAGATGCTGAAAAAGAGATGCTAAAAAAGGTCCATGAACCTCCACCGTCCCGGAGGAAGAGGAAGATATTGAGGAGGTTCTAGAGAGAGATGCTGAAAAAGAGGCCGATGAAGAGGCCCAGACAAAGAAAAAGGTTGAGGAAGAGGCTGAGAAAGAAAAGAAAAAGGCCGAGGAAGAGGCCAAGAGAGAAGTGGAGAAGGAGGTTCCCACATGAGAGGAACCAGAGGAAGAGGAAGCTAAGGAGGACGACAAGGTTGATGACGAAGAGGAGGCTGAGGGAGATGAGGCTGAGGAGTCTGCTGAGGGCTCGGGGTCTGAAGAAGAAGGGGAAAAGGAGCCGGAACCTGTTCCATCTCCTACTACTCCTCCTCCTCCCTCGTCCCCGAAGAAGCGCAAGGCCGCTAAAACCAAGACGTCTCCACCTCCCAAGCGCTTGAGGAAAGCCACTCCCAAAAGGTTTGAAGCGCCCGTCAAGTCGACCGCTCCAACAAAAGCATGAAGAAAGAACGTCGAGCCTGCCGTCGATCCCCCTGCACTTATCCAGGTAAACCAATTCTTACCCTCCTCCTGGTTTGAGAATGTCGAGATGGCTGGCAAATGGGTAGGCGAATTTAAAACTCATAGGATTTGTTGTTTTGATTTTATCGATTTTAAATTTTTAGAAGCTTTGAACCCACCTTGCATCTCCCTTCTTAAAAAAACCCCTGCATGGACCATGCTGAACCTTGAATCCGAGTACTACCCCCAACACACCCGTCTCTTCTACATAAACCTTAAAGCCAAGCACAACACCCTTGACGTACGTCGCTGAACTCCTTGGTCTTCCCAAACCAAGTCCGCCCTCCCCTAAAACCCCCACAAAAGATCAGTGTGTTTCACTTGCCCGCTTCAAATACCTGCTCCCCGAAGCATCAAGCAGCACCACCAAACAACTCACCCACTCGTCCCTCACCCTTGAAGCCAAAATCATCTTTAGCATCATTGTGAGATGTCTTCTACCCCGAATCAACTCTGGCCCCCTCCTTACCGACAATGCTATGGCCCTCTTGTACCTCATATTGAATGGTCGTGATGTTGATCTGACCAATACCATTTTAGGATCCATAGCTCACACCCGCAAATCAAGAAAAGGAACTCCCCTCCCATTCGCAAACCTCTTGACTCGTGTCTTCAAAGCTTTTAAAATTGATTTTGAAAATGAAGAACAACAACATCATACAGGAAAATTTGACTCCAAGAGCTTTGAGAAGATCGGCATAACTCAGACCCCTCAAGGGACTTGGAGCCTTGCCTCTCCTTCCTCAAAAGCTCTTCCCATTAGCTCTGCCATCGATGAGCGCATGGAGAACCTAGAGTTGGGTTTGGAGGAAGTTCACCTGGACGTTAAGGAGTTGCGCCACGAGTTGATACTTGAGATGGGAGAGATGGCCAAGCTGTTGAACGAGTTGAAGATGCTGATCAAGGATGGTCCTCAAGACGATGAACCCTGAACCCCTATCCTAACCCTTGATCTAACTTTATAACACTGCTGGCCCTGTTTTCAAAACTTTTGGTGACTGTTTTCATACTCCTCCCTTTGTTGAAAGAAAAAAGGGGGGAGATGGTTAGACTTTAAACTACTTTGAACTATAGGGTCTTGGAAGACGTTATTTTATCTTGTTCGATGCATTTATCATTGGTTTTGAACTTATATGATCCAACATTTGTATATCCCTTGCAGGTACTTAGTGTTGTAGGAGGAAATCGAGTTCAAAATATAAAATATAAATCAAACCGGATTATGCCCACACAAATGATTACAAGACCTTCTTCCTATGCAGTAGTGGGAAGTCAGGATCGATCCACGAGGAAGCGTGTCAGCGGATCTCTGGTAGCTGTAAATCTCACAGACAGAAAAGCAGAAAGACAAAAATAACAAACAAAAGCAGAAAATAAAGCAAAGCAACAGAATTAACTCGATATCGACAAAAGCTAGTCGATATCGACTAAACTATGTCGATCAACAGAAATAGAAATCGACCAACAGCAACATAAACTCAGAAAAAACACTGTCGAGTAAACCCTCCTCGATATCGACAACACAGAAACTGTAAAAATGCAAACTTCGAACACATAACTCAGATTTTGGTGAATAAAATCAATAAACTAAAAGACTTCCAAAGCCAGGGTATCAACACCACAACGATAATCATGCAAAATAACACATAAAGGCATAAAAGATCATGTTTTCCATCAAATAACTTTCGTTATTAACAAATAGGAATATAGAGGCTTTCACATAAACCCTAATTGTTACTAACCCTTTTCACATAATTAACCCAAGTTGCATTAAGATCACTTTCGCTTCAATAACACAAACAAGGATCACCTTCAACTCTCACAAAAGAATCATGCTCGTAGGGATAGAAGATGAATTGCATAAAAAGATCGTACCTTTACTGCATCACCTTACATGGCTACCGTCGGGCTCACCCCGACCCTAGAAGTGGGTGGACTACTCGCTCTTCATCGTAATTGCAGACATCTTTGATGAAAAAGAACTAACTTGCATTAATAAACTCAAACTTACAACCTCTTCTCCTTCTCTCTCTATGTGTCTAATTGTCTCTGAAATTGAATAAATAAAACTCAGCCCCTAAGGCTTTATTTATAGGCTTCCAATCCTTGCTAATCAAGGAAAGAAAAACTATATCTATATCTAAATCTCTATATCTAAAAACTTAAAGATAAATAAATGGAATAAAATAACTAATTCCAAAAAAAGGGAATTATATCTAAAATAGCGAAATATCTTCTTGTGTGGGTAGATCTTCTCTCCATAGATAGAACTTGATAGGTGTGGATAGATGTGGATAGAATCGGACTCCTTTGGCTCCAAGCAAAGCCAGCTCGACACGGACAGCACACCGCGTAACGCGGCTCCGGATGGCGCTCCTCGATATCGAGTAAAAATGTCGTAACCTTCAGCTGACTTGGTGATGTCTGGTACAAGGTCCTCGATCTGGCTCGGCATGTGGTCCTGGGGTCCTCGATATCGACAACTTTCGTCGATATCGAGTACACTTGTGTCATCGACTTGCTTGGCCTGGTGTTGTCGCGCAACTTATCTCCGATCTGGCTCGGACAGGCGATGCTTGTCTTGTCGATATTGAGTAGTTTACTCTTTATCGAGTAACTGGTGCCTGACATCTCCAGGTCTTCGACTTCTCGACTTGGCATGGCTCCTCGACTCAGGGTATGGCATCAGGGTGTTTGTCGATATCGAGTAGGTTACTCGATATTGAGTAAAGCTCCGGAGTCGGGTTGCCTTCATCTTCAGCTTCCTTGATCAGCTCCTACTCGATCAGCACTTCTCGAACATCTTTGTCGATATCGAGTAAAAGAACTCGATATCGAGTAACTCTAGCCTCCAGCTTGATTCGTCATGGTTCTGTAGTTCTTTGACCTTGGACTTCTGTAGCTGATTTCCGAGCTTTTCCAACCTTTCTCAGAACCGCTGTAAATTGCCTCAAATTCTGCAATTTAAACAGAAACTGGTGTAGATTTCATAAATTTTCAAATAAACATAAACTACATAGATTATGTACTATTCTAGCCCAAATGCATGAAATGTATGCAGAAAACGATATAAAAGTTACTGTAAAACATGGCAGATTCAGCTCACAACAAACACCTCATACTTAAACTTTCTTGTCCTCAAGCAATACTTTTATATGTCATTCAGGGGAAGGAATCAAAACTCTCAACATCTTAGATTCATTCTCATATGTCCGTTCAATCAATTACCATCCTCGAAAATGTACTAGTGTCACAGATCCATGCATGTGCAATTCTAAGAGCAACATCTACTCACGAAAGGACGGTTATGAAAAAAACAATTTATGTGACAAAGCATTAATAATCAAGAGGACTTTAATTTAAGCTCAAATAAGGAGTAGATTGGTAAAAGGATAAAGGTGGGCAATTTTTTGGCAATGTGATGCTAATAATCCGGGAAAATGGAGTATTTCCAAACTGAATTTCCACATTCCTTCTCCATAAGATTCATCACCTTTCATAATGCTTTTATCAATAATAATGCTTTTACCTCTCTAACCTCAGCACTGCCTACTCGCGAGTCGCAAACATGGGCATCATGAATGGCCCCGGATACTTAGTGCTTTTGGACTCCTCACCTGTGTGTCCCATCTCACTGAACTATTATCTCAGTAAGCAGGGTCGATCTACCTTTATCTCCTGAGGTGATCGGATTTTCTTTCACTCATTCAATTTTTCATATATCTCAAACATTTTCCTACCAAACTCCAAGTAGGATAACAACACAAACACCATATGATAATCTCCATAATGTAACATCATTCTCAACATAATCCCCGGATAAGAAATAAGGTAAAGAATGGAAAATATTTAGATCATGTGGAGCAAAATATGAAATAAGGCATATTATGGCTTTTGTGATGCATAAGCATAGGTAAGGCTAGGATATAAACATATGAGCATTTATATGGAAATATAAAGTCCTCCATCCTTTTATTATGCAACATGTCAAAAGCAACTTCAAATTTTACCTCCTTTCATGGTTTTCAAGAAAATAATGCACTTCATTGTGACTTCCCTTTACTAGGCAATTTCATGCTATATCTCTAATGATTCTAATTTTGCATCGTCGAGTTAAATAAAGCTTCCATGACATTAATCAAAAAAATTCAATGGGGTTCATTTTTATAAACTTTGTAAAACATACATATAAGCACATAAATCAATATTGAATTCCAAAATAGCCATGTATAAGCAATTCAAGAAATAAACTTTAAATATGCACAAATAAGGTCAAATAAAGTCAAATATGCATAAAGTAAGCCCTTCCCCCACCCCATACTTAAACATTACAGTGTCCTCACGGTATAAAAAATAAGGGTAAAGAAAGAAACTCACTAGACAGGCGTGCATGATCGTCAGAATCGAGTGCTATGCTGCTGGGCCTAGTCCGATTTTAACTTGCTTCTATCCCCATGGTCCTGAAAAAGTAGAAGAGAAATACCCACAATAGAAAAACTAAAAGGTTCAAAACCAAAAACAAACAAAAGCAACAATGTCCAAAAAAAAGTCCCAAAAAATAAATGTCTATTTACAAGCTCTAGATCTTATAGTCGTTAGGCCGACTTTCTCCATTAAGCTCAAGGTGGCATCTGCAGGGCCCATGTAGCTTGGGCTTCAAATAGGACTCCATTCTTACCCTTTAGCTGTAATCCTCCAGAATGGATCTTGTTCACCACGAAAGGTCCCATTCTCTTCTTGTTGAATTCGTTAGGAAACCAATGATCTTTTGATTTGGAAACATAGAGATTGTCTCCAACTTCATACTCCTTAGGCTCATCATTGAAAATCCTACATAAGCGCACATACCAAGGCAAACCTCTCCCATGTATAGATAGATCTTTAATGGAAATAGGAGAAGAAAGATCCATACCTTGGCATACCTTTGCAGAAATGGATTCGGGGGCCATTGTATTTGGTCGATCTCGAGTAACTGTACTCGATATCGAAAAGTTTTCAACTTCTGGTGGCCTGCTGCTCGAGGATGCTGGAGTCGAGGAAGGTGGGTGTTGGTCGATATCGGCCAGTTTTGTCGATATCGAGGACCTTTGCTCGTCTGGTGGAATCAACGTCAAGGAAGGCGAAGTCGATGCATGTAGCTTTTGGTCGATATCGAGTAGCTTACTCGATATCGAGGAGTTCTGAGCTTCCGGTTGGCTGCTGGATGACGCTGCTGGTGGTGGAGGGTTCTGATTTTGGTCGATATCGACTAAATTACTCGATGTCGAGGAATTTTGTCCGACTTCGACCCCATACTTGCATCCTGTCAAGGCATCCGAAAAATAGTTAGTCCAAATCGACGTACCTTGGTCCGTGTCAAGTGGATTCTCTGTTTCTTCGTTCAGGATGGCCATGATCTTCTCCACCTGGGCTTCCATATCCCTCTTTTCCAGCTCTTTATGAGTCATATTTCTTACCTTAGGCTCCCAACAAGTGATGTACCCAGCTGATATAGATTTTACCTCTTCCATTGGACCTGTATGCCTTTCAGTTTTATTAAAAGAATACTCAATTACCTCATCGCTGATGTTGAAAGTGAACACTCCCTTCCTTACGCTGATGTTGGCATCCACTGTCGCCAAGAAGGGCCTTCCTAGAATAATTGGACAAGCAGGGTCCTCCGCCATATCAATAACTAAGAAATCAGTAGGGACAAAGAATTTACCTACTTGTACTGGCACATTGTCCACCATGCCTGTTGGAATGACCACCGTGTTGTTGGCCATATAAAGCCTAGCATCTACAGGCTCTAGGGCACCTATCTTAATCTTGGACCATATCGTTAAAGGCATTATACTCACACTAGCTCCAAGATCACATAAAGCATTAAATTTATATTGACCAAATCCAATGGTTATAGCAAACTTACCTAGATCTGGCCTCTTCTCAAGTATGTCCATATGGCTGCACTCCTTTGTAATCTCAGCCATTGACCACTTCTTGCTTAAAATGTCCTTGAGGAATTTGACGTAGGATGGCATTTCATTGAGAGTTTCTGTGAAGGGTATGGTGACATTGAGCTTCTGAAACATCTTGATGAAGCGCTGAAATTTTTTCTCTGCTGGGGTCCTTTGGAGATTTTGTTGGAAAGGCCAGCTTCTTTTTCTGATTTGGAGGCAGAACAGATGTCGGAGGTGTACCAGCTTTCTCGATGTCGACTTGATCTTCCTCGATATCGACCACAGTCTTCTCGATATCGACCAGATTCTTCGATGTCGAATTGTTGTGCTCTGCAGACGAAGGATGGTCCACTCTGTCGTTGATATCGAGTAAACCTTTCTCGATATCGACTTGCCTCTTGTTGATATCGACCAAGGTCTGGTCGATATCGAGTTGTTGTTCTCCTCCGTCTCGCTGCTTTCCTACCTCTGGCTCTTGTAGTTGATTGCCGCTTCTGAGTTTTGCAGCAGCGATGTGTCCAGTGTTCCCTTTAGGATTTGGTTCTGAGGATCCAGGGAGAGAACCTGACTGTTTGGTGACTCCTGCTGCTAGCTCGCCAATCTGTGTATCAACTGATTTTCTCCAGATATCAATCTCCCCAAGCCTAGAGTTGACACCTTGAATCTGAGTGTAGACTGAGTTGAAGGATTGCTTTGTGTCTGAATGATTTCTCCGTATTTCCTCTAGGATGTTCTGTAGATCATCCCTTTTCTGGTCCCTTTCCGGATGTCCTAGAGCTCTGTAGGGCGGGGGGTTTCTAGGGTCACCTTGGTTCCATTGTGGTTGCTGAAACCTTTGGTCCCCCATGTAGCGATTGGGACCCCCTGCGTAAGCTGCCTCTTCATGGTATTCTGCCAGCCTGACTTGCTCTGTGTGTGGGCACTCAGTAGTGGTGTGCCTCTGTGATCCGCATTCAATGCAAGGTTGTTTGACAGAAAGATACTTTACTTGTTTGAGGAGCTTGCGATTCTGATCTTTGTAGTACTGCTCCTTAACATCTGGGTCAATCTCTTTAGAGGGCTCATAGAGGGGCATGGATGGGGCTGGCCTAGCATAGCCATTCTCTTCATAGTTGTTTGGAGTCCCATACTTGTTATCATAGTTGGCCAGCTTGTCGAGAGCATCCCATGCGTTAGCAGGCGGCATCTTCAGTTACTCATAGTGAGTATATGTGTTGATTCTATCCTTTGCAGCCAAGTCCAGAGAATTGAAGAAGATCTCTTGAACTACGCAGGGTTGCTGTCCATGTGTAGGGCACGATCGCAACAAATCTTTATATCTTTTCCATGCCTTTGCCAGCGGCTCCCCAGGCTTCTATTTGAAAGTTGTGATCTTCTGGTGAAGGAGTGCTGTCTTGGCAGGAGGAAAGAACTTGTTGAGGAATTCCTGCTTTACTTCAGCCCATGTCGTGAGGGATCGTGGTTTCAGCCCTTCAAGCCACTTCAATGTTGGACCAGATAGGGACCAACGAAAGGCCTTCATCAAGATGTACTCGAAGGTGGTACCTTCAGCAAGAGTACGACACATATCAGTAAAGTTGGTAATATGCTGAAGAGGGCATTCATTAAATCTACCAAAGAAAGCATTATTTTTTATTTCAATAAGGAAAGGAGTGCGAATTTCATAGTTATTTTCAGGGATTAGAATGGCCGATTCGGGCACGATGAGAATCGGGTGCATGTAATCCTCTGCAGTTGTTGGGTATTGGGCAAGATCATCTTCTAATAGCCTCGCACGCTCACCTTCCCTTGTAGTGCGTGCTCTCTCAACGGTGAGAGCAGTATCTTTAGCAGCTAGTTCCCTCTGAAGCCTCTCAATCAGCTGTTCCTGTGTCTCTGCGGCCGCCATGGCTCTTTTTAGTTTAGCTTGGATGTGTATAAGGCGCTCTAGTTCATCTAAGGCGTCAAACTCAGGTGTTTGAACAGAACGGCGCATATACCTGCAAAGTAACTCAAAAGAAAAGTGCGATCTGACTACCTAAGGCGCGAATGATTGCTTCCCCAGCAACGGCGCCAATTTTTTGTAGGAGGAAATCGAGTTCAAAATATAAAATATAAATCAAACCGGATTATGCCCACGTAAATGATTACAAGACCTCCTCCCTATGCAGTACTGGCAAGTAAGGATCGATCCACGAGGAAGCGTGTCAGCGGATCTCAGGTAGCTGTAAATCCCACAGACAGGAAAGCAAAAAGACAGAAATAACAAACAAAAGCAGAAAATAAAGCAAAGCAACAGAATTAACCCGATATCGACAAAAGCTACTCGATATCTACTAAACTATGTCGATCAACAGAAATAGAAATCGACCAACAGCAACAGAAACTCAGAAAATAGAGTGTCGAGTAAACCCTCCTCGATATCGACAACACAGAAACTGTAAAAATGCAAACTTCGAACACATAACTCAAATTTTGGTGAATAAAATCAATAAAATAAAAGACTTCCAAAGCCAGGGTATCAACACCACAACGATAACCATGCAAAATAACACATAAAGGCATAAAAGATCATGCTTTCCATCAAATATCTTTCGTTATTAACAAATAGGAATATAGAGGCTTTCGCATAAACCCTAATTGTTACTAACCCTTTTCACATAATTAACCCAAGTTGCATTAAGATCACTTTCGCTTCAATAACACAAACAAGGATCACCTTCAACTCTCACAAAAGAATCATGCTCGTAGGGATAGAAGATGAATTGCATAAAAAGATCGTACCTTTACCGCATCACCTTACATGGCTACCGTCGGGCTCACCCCGACCCTAGAAGTGGGTGGACTACTCGCTCTTCATCGCAATTGCAGACATCTTTGATGAAAAAGAACTAACTTGCATTAATAAACTCAAACTTACAACCTCTTCTCCTTCTCTCTCTATGTGTCTAATTGTCTCTGAAATTGAATGAATAAAACTCATCCCCTAAGGCTTTATTTATAGGCTTCCAACCCTTGCTAATCAAGGAAAGAACAACTATATCTATATCTAAATCTCTATATCTAAAAACTTAAATATAAATAAATGGAATAAAATAATTAAATCCAAAAAAAGGGAATTATATCTAAAATAGCGAAATATCTTCTTGTGTGGGTAGATCTTCTCTCCATAGATAGAACTTGATAGGTGTGGATAGATGTGGATAGAATCGGACTCCTTCGGCTCCAAGCAAAGCCAGCTTGACACGGACAGCACACTGCGTAACGCGGCTCCAGATGGCGCTCCTCGATATCGAGTAAACTACTCGATATCGAGTAAAAATGACGTTGACTTCAGCTGGCTCGGTGATGTCTGGTAGCAGGTCCTCGATTTGGCTCGGCATGTGGTCCTGGGGTCCTCGATATCGACAACTTTCGTCGATATTGAGTAGTTTACTCGATATCGAGTAACTGGTGCTCGACATCTCCAGGTCTTCGGCTTCTCGACTTGGCATGGCTCCTCGACTCAGGGTATGGCATCAGGGTGTTTGTCGATATCGAGTAGGTTACTCGATATCGAGTAAAGCTCCGGAGTCGGGTTGCCTTCGTCTTCAGCTTCCTCGATCAGCTCCTACTCGATCAACACTGCTCGGACATCTTTGTTGATATCTAGTAAAAGAACTCGATATCGAGTAACTCTAGGCTCCAGCTTGATTCGTCATGGTTCTGTAGTTCTTTCACCTTGGACTTCTGTAGCTGATTTCCGAGCTTTTCCAACCTTTCTCAGAACCGCTGAAAATTGCCTCGAATTCTGCAATTTAAACAAAAACTGCTGTAGATTCCATAATTTGGCAAATAAACATAAACTACATAGATTCTGTACTATTCTAGCCCAAATGCATGAAATGTATGCAGAAAACGATATAAAAGTTACTGTAAAACTTGGCAGATTCAGCTCACAACACTTAGTCTGATTATTTATATGATATATTTGCTTGACTAAGTTACAGGGATGCACATGTTTTGTCTTTCATCAAGGGGGAGATTGATAACTCCACTCTCTTGATGAAAATCGGAAATGGTTTCAAAGGCTTTGAAACAAAGCTTGTGCCAAAGGTCTTGAAGCTAAAGCTGTATTGATGAAATTCAAAACCTGTATTTTATGTATTTTATGTATTTTATTTATTTATGTATGGTTTCCGAATATTATTATACATATCTTATACTAACCATACAGCAAAGATTTCGAAGAAATCTCCTTCCTTAAGCTAAAAGACATGAAGATCAAATCAGGAAGATTGTGGCTTCGCAGTTTCCCGGATTAGAAGATTGCGAAGACTCTTCCTAAGCCATGATCTGAAGTAGCCGTTGGGGAAAGATCCTTCCTTCAAATGGCGCCGATTTGATCAAGTATAAAAGGAGATAAAGAAGAGAGAAGAGGACTACTGAACATGGACGGACATTGAAAAATTGACGAGCATTACACGCTCAGCCCTCAAGTCGATCTTTCTTCTTCGTGTACTCTCTGCTAGGTGTTAAGAGTCTTATCTTTTGTTTCAAAGCATTTCAGAGTTACATGGTGAGCTTATAGGATATATTTTGAGAGAGTGTTATACTCGAGAGTATATATAACTCGGGAAGTGTGCACTAGACTATTGATTCATGAGTGTAAGAGGATTGTACTAGATAGCTGAGAGAGGTGGGGCGTGCTCTTCTAGATTGGTCTAGGACTCCAAGGGAACGTGAGCTGACTAGATTGCAATTGTATATGAGAAAGGCTTCTCGGTGAGCTATTAGGATCCTAAGTTTTGTGAATCAATAAAGCCTGTTGAATCCTAGGGTTGTGGAAGAACTCTAGGCGGGGACTAAGCCTTAAAAGAACCGAACCTCATTAACAATTCGTCGTGTTCTTTACTTATTGCTTTATCATTATTTCCACACTTGTTTCGAATTGTATAACTTTGTTGTGATTCAGGTATCTCAATCGAAAGAATTGAGTTTACTCCCAAAGGGTTTGGCAAGCGTTTCAAAAGTCTTGAGATTGACAGCGAAAAGTTGGCATACTCTATTCAACCCCCCCCCCCCTTCTAGAGTATCTTTATTCTACTTTGTTATACATTATCGAACCTTCAATCTTTGTAATCATGAGTTTTTTTAGTCTTATTGTAACTTATGTTAGAACTTTGCGCCATGCCATTTGGACAGGGACATGAAATCAGTCTAAGCAATTAAGACTCTTTTTCTGAGCTTGTTGAATATGAAGTTAGATATCTCGACCGCTAAAACTCCTCTTCGTATAATGGAGTCATTTTGTATAGTGCATATCAAAGTTTTGCATCTGATAAATTTGTGAACAGATCCTCTTGATATATTATTAGACCTATCTTCTAAGAATATTTCAGTAGATGTAATCTTTTTGTATAATGATGTGGATGGTAGAACGTCTTGTAAGAATATTTGACAAGATGTAGTTGAATGTTTTGTTTCTGGTCATTGTATGGCAAATGTGAAAGGCAGGTTGTGTTTGATGCTTTTATAAAAAAATGTGCACGACATGTTTGTTTTCAAAATGGGCATTTACCATACTTTATAAACACCATATTTTATTCCTTGGGTTAGGAATACTTATTCATGGCATACCTAAAACACCATAAAAATAGGTGTTTTTTTGGTATTAATAACCTTTTTAATGACGTTTTCTAAACGCCATTAAGTATATACTCATTCATGGCGTTTCTAAAACGCCATTAAATAGGTTTTTCTTGGATTAGAAAAACATATTTAATGGCGTTTTATAAATTAACGTCATAAAATCTATCCTCATCCATGACATTTATAAAATGTCATTAAATATGTTTTTTTTAATTACTGATCCTTATTATCCATGGCGTTCATAAAATGCCATTAAATATATTCGTATTCATGGCGTTTTAAAAACGCCATTAAACAAGTGTATTTTGGCTTACTAATCCTTATACATGTCGTTTTATATACGCCATAAAATATATTTTTTATGGCATTTCTAAAAACATTGTTAAATAATATTAGAAAGCATGACATCTGTACAGACGTCGTTTGGGGATGACGTTTACAAATGCCATAGAATGTCTTCCATGGCGTTTTTCCAACGCCATTGATGACTACATTTCTACTACTGCCAGCTGAACTTTAACAACCATAAGACAATCACCCTCTATAAGCAGATTATCTAGATGAAGCTACTTAGCTTTAAGAACTCCCGACCGAAGCGTCAAAACTTCAACGTATAGAGCGGATTTATTATATTAAGTATCATTCCCCAAGGAAACAATTCCTCCGATGTCATTTCTAATTACAAAACTGAAGGTGTCGGAGCCGTCCGATCTGAAGAAGCCGTCAAAATTCAATTTGTAGAAATTTGATGGTGGTTTCTACCACGAAATTTGCCTTTGGTTACTAGCTGATTTTAATCATGTTGAGGAATGCTCACAATTATTTCCCCCCGATGGTGTGTCGTAACTCGTAACGCATTATATCCTTGGTGGCAGACCATGTATCATGGGTGGTAGATATGAATATAGAAATATCAATAACCTTCAAGCAGAGTTGAACACGTCCTTATTCCTAAAGAACCATATTCCCCATCAAACTTTCGCCAAAAGTATCATAGAAGATTTGCCTATCGAGGAGTACAAGTGATTAAGCAACAAATTATAGTCGGTATAACTAAGAGCATTCACAGAAGAAGGAAGTATGATATGAAACTTATTGAGAAGACTGGAAGTAATGCCGCACTCCATGAGGAAATGGAACACCGTCTCAAGGGTGTTGCCGCAAAGAGGGCAACCAGACGACAGTGCCATATGCGAACATTGAAGCTGTTCAGTTGTAGGTAAACCATCCCGTGAGACATTCCACATAAAAGGGCGGATTTTGTACGGAACGTCAAGTTTCCAAATCCAGTTACAACTATAGTTGGGGTCGCCTTTAGAAGAAGGGATAATAGTTCTAGTAGATTTTTGCTGAAAACCACCCATCTCTGCTTGGACCCCCAATAAAGACGGTCATGAAAGAAGTTGGTCAGTAGATTGGAATTTAAAATGTTATTAATATGAAAGGGTGACAAAAGACCATGGAGGTTGTTGGATAATTTATCGTAATCCCGCGAATTATTAGTATTGATGAATCGGGAAACTTTCCAATTCAGTGTTAAGTCTGAAAAAGGCAAACTAGCCACATCTGCGAGTGGGTATCTGTAGATCAAGTTATCATTCTAGAAATCAACATTCGTGCCATTGCCGATGGACCACCTCAACCCCGGTTTAAACAAGTGTTTTATTGACTAAAGTTTAGACCATTTCCAGGATGTATTTCCCTTCGGATGGTATTTCATGAGAGAAGTTCCTTTCAGATATTTGATAGAAATAAGGCGTACCCACGGATTACTTGTTTCAACAATAATTTTCCATAGCAGTTTCATTTGCAATGTTATGTTCATAGTTTCAGCTTTGTATAAGCCAAGGCCACCAGCTAAAGTGTATGAGCAGATCTTATCCTTGAGGTTTACAAAAGATTTATCAATTTCGTCTGCCACCCCTGAGGTTTATAAGAATTCAGCCTCGTGCCCTTGATGAGTTAAAAGAAACGAACTCCGTTAATATGTTTATTAAAAAATACAGCTTGCCCATCTGGAGAACAAAGAAAGGAGAAGGGGATTGAGGAATGCCGGTGAAGACAGCCAAAGGCCATCGAAGGAGAACCGCCGGCAAAGAGAGCTCGAGACCGACCTAGATGAGCACTTGGAGAGGATGGCTCGACAACACCAAATGAACCAAATCAAGTGGTGGTGGTGGTGAAGAGAGCCTGAGCCCGACCTGTCAAAGAAGGGGAAGGAGGAGGAGCCCGAGTCTGACCGTTGACAGAGGTGGTGGTGGTGGAGCCGCCAACAAGCTAGGTAAGTTTGCAAATACGGGTTTCAATTTGGGGCTTGCAATTTGGGGATAGCTCGAATTAGGGTTTGTGTTGGCAATTAAAACTTTGATATGGGGCTTGAAATTGAAATTTTGATTGGAGATTTGGGGTTAGTCGATTAGGGTTTGTGTTTGCAATTGTTCTACAAATGTTTATAGACTGGTCTGTAAAGACAGTAATACTCTACATATTTGGGGATAGTCGATTAGGATTTGGGGTTAGTTGGAATTAGGGTTAGTTCGAATTGTTGAAGTCATAAATTCATACTTAAAAGGAATACTCGACATAATTGATAACAAGTGTGAGGATGAAATATTCCTTGAGAGTATTCACTTCTGATTTTTTTTCGATAATATATGTTTGCAATGTAAAGGCCGAATATATTTTTATATTATTTTAATTATATATATTATAACTTTATTGAATATGTAAAAGTGGGAGAAAACTTGTCCTCAAGCACAAGTTTTGATTTTAAAGTCATTCCGGCATCTTTTTAGAATTTGGATTCTGATGGAATTTGATTCTGCTTTCAAGCTCTGGGTCATAATAAATTTATTTAATTCCAATAATGAATAAAAATTCGATTAAATTTTATAGTGTCGGGATTCATTTTAGCGAGCGGGATTGGAAACGAGTGTCGGGATTTCAAATTAGTATTTTGTGTGAGGACCATTCATTCTTTCTTTTTCGAGCACCACCAATCGGACCACCCAATATTCCCCTTTTCTCCTTCTCCCCTGCTCTCGAGCCTTCCGAACACCAGTCGCCGAGCTCCTCTTTGAGCACCCACTGAGCGTGTTCCCAAGAATCCAGCAATTTTGTTCCGAGCGCCTCTCGTGCGCACCCGCCCCACACCGCCGCCTCCTTTCCCTGGGTTCGAAAGCAGCAACACCAGGCGTCCTCTCTGCCCTCTATATCTCTGGAGCGCACCTTTGGGCAAATCCGAGTACCACGGCCTCCGTTTTCCTTCCCTTCCCCGATGAGCAATGGAAGCACCACTATTCCGCCCCCGCTCGACATCGACGAGCCCAGAAGCCGACAACGCAGCACCTCCGCTGAGCCATTCCTCTCTCTCGAGCCCTGTTTTCTAATCTGAGGTCAGTAAGCCCTTTTCCCTTTCTTTCCGCTCCAAAATGTGATAAAAACCCCCCTTTAACCCCCTTCCATTGTCCTAGGCCCAGCTCGCAGCCATTCCCCTTTCGACCGAATGGAATCGAACCAATCGGACCCTTGTTCGGCGAAGGATTCAACCTCGGTGAGCTCTCTTTCTTTCCCCTCCTTCTGTGTCGTTCTGCTAGGTTTTAATTGATTGATCATGGGGAGAGGTTGGGTGAGTGTATCAGGAAGGAGCAGCCGGTCAGAAGGATCTTCCTCCCTCCGTTCTTCATTCTTCGCTCGCCAGAGCTCTATTCAATCTAATTGGGAAGGAGACAGATGTTGGCCTAATTTTCCGGATAGTGGGCCTGGCCCGCATTCCACTTCCGGGTTTCCTCTCTCTCTCTCTCTCTCTCTTCAACTTTTGGACGGGTCGGATCTGTTCTTTGGGTTTGGTGGCATTGTGATAAGATCCGGGTTTTCCATGGGTATGTGTTTGGGTGTTGGGCTGAGTCCGGTTTGTTTTTAGAAAAAGGAGTTAGGCTTTTGTGAGCAATGGTTATTTTATGTTATTGGTTTTATGTTATATTATATATTATGGTGATGTTATATGATTTGTAACTATTGTTATATTTATTATTATTATTACTATAATATTCTGTTTTGAGGAAATATATTTCTGGAATTTATTATATATTACGACATTATTGTAAAAGTAATGATATTTGAAATATGTATTTTATATGCGATTATAGGAATATTGAAATGAATTGTGGACTTTGATTAATAACTAGAGTTTATGAAAATGGATTCGTTTTGGTGTTTTATTTTAGTTAATATTATTTGTTAAATTATCTAAAAAGGGTTTTAGATTTGGAAATAAAAATGTCGGAATTACTTCTATAATATGATTTTGAGAAATTGGTTTTTAGATTTAAATGTTAATGTCGGGAGTTGACTAAGTACAACTTTAAAAGAAGGGAAATTCCGCATGGTGCCCACAAACTTTTATAAATTCCGCGTGGTTTAAAAAGTTTTGAAAAATTCCGTGTGGTGCCCACGAACTTTTGCAAAAGTCCATATGGTGCCCACGAGGTTTTTTTAAAGTTTATGTGATAACAACAATGAGTTTTAATGTTGAAAAATTGAGATTAAAAATTATATTATTGTACATTATAATTCGGAATAATACTCTACAAGATTGAGAGTATTGGTTTGAATATTTTTTAAAACTAGTTTTTTTTATATAAATTTTCTTAGAGATAAACTAACCAATTTTTTTCTCAAAAATCTTACATCTTTAATTTTTATTTGTTCTCAATATTTATTTTTTATTTATAAGGAAATGAGGGGAAAAAATAACTACGGAGTATTACCCATTCACCATTGGAAAAAAATTTATACAAAATTTCAAATATTACAAGAAGATATAGACACTTTTCCCCATTAAACCAACTTTCATATGAAATAATTTTCGGTGAATTTTTTGACTTAGCAACCGGAGTTGAAGAATTTAATAACGTGGTGTGACATTATAAATTCCCAAAATTTTATTTTTTGGTAAAACTAAATTTAACCAATTTAATTTTATAAATCGTATTTTAGAGCTAATTATTTACTTATCAAATTTTATAAAAATAAAAATTGGGCATTTAAGAATGTGGTGTCATACTATTTTCCTATTTTTAATACTCAATTAAAATGTGAAACTTTTAATTGTGTATTACACAAATTATCTCATATGAAAATTGTTTTAATGTGGAAAAGTGTATGTGTATATCTTCTTGTAATTTTCAAATTTTCTATTAATATTGGTTCAATGTAAATAGATAATATTACTACATAGTTCTTATTATTTTTTACTCATTTCCTTATAAATAAAATCTAAATATTAAGAACAAATAAAAATTAAATGTGTAAGATTTTTGAGGAAAAAATTTGGTTAGTTTATAGGTAAGAAAATGTATATAAAAAATTAGTTTTTAAAAAGATTCAAACTAATACACAATCTTGTTAAGTGTTTTCCAAATAATGTACAATTATATAATTTTTAATCTCAATTTTTCAATATTAAAACCCATTATTGTTATCACATAAACTTTTGAAACAACTCGTGGGCACCATATAGACTTTGACAAAAGTTCGTGGGCACCACACGGAGTTTTTCAAAACTTTTTACACCACGCGGAATTTGCAAAAGTTCGTGGGCACCGCACGGAATTTCCCTTAAAAGAAATTGTTTTGAATATTATGAGTTGACTTAACTTGAGATTAAGAGTTTGAAAAACTTTGGGAAAATGATTTACTTGATTTAACTCAGGGAATTTATCGTTAAATCCTGCTTGAGAATTTTGTGAATTTTAAATAAGATATGAAATGTTATATGATGATGCAAGATGAGATCATGGATGAGATATTATATATTCAGATGAGATGAACATGAAATGATATGTGATATGTGATGAGATAAGACCGAATGATCTAAAATGGAATATGTGAAGTTATGTATGATAGTTAGGGGCGCCTTGTGTGATTTAGATAGACTTATGCATATTTGTATATATGTTAGGTGATTTGTGATCGGTTGGACATTGCTTGCTATTGGTGTTGATTGCTTGGATTCTGCGCCTCCAGGTAACTATCCTACGGGACTTACTCAGCAACCTAGACCTCCTGTCTGATGTGTCATATAGCATGTAGGTGTTGCATATGCATAAAAACATGTCATGCAGTATCATGCTTATGACTTGCACTTATGAATGAGCATCCCTATTCTTTATGCGTTTGAAAAGAGAACGGTTATTATCTGTGAGTCCTAGAGTCTTTTGCTAGAGTCATAGGGTAGCCAGTTCTATCGGGCTTGCCCTGAGTCAGTATTGTCGTTACATGAGCATGATGAGATAGTCCAGCACCATCGGGCATGAGTATGATATTATGATGATTATATGATATGATGATGAAACAATGTGTATTGTACTAGCCAGGTCCCCTCATGAAAAAGGGGGCAGAGTATAAGAGGGATATGCCACTTGACATTCTTTGGGCGCCTTTACGACCTTTCTACACTTATATGTATATATCTTGATAAGCATGACTTGCGTGTTTGAATCCCGTACTGCATTAGAACATCCTTTATTCTAGGTATAGGCATGTTATATGGACTCAGCGCGGTCTTTAGGGCCCGTAAGCATCTCTAAGCCTGACTTCGTGGATCGTGTTAGGTACTTGCACCTTGTTTGCTCCATGCTCCTATCACAGGGAATCCTCCTGGGCGAAAGCTAAAAACCGGTCAAACCTGCTAATTTGTCTAAATGATATTTGATTATGATCTATGGTTTTGGTTTTGACCCGGTCCCGCCGTGGCACATTGTACTTTACTTTCGTTTTCGTTCCTCTTTCCTTAAACGAATTACGGCGACTTAGTCCTTAGGACAGGTTAAGGGTACCCAACGGCCCTACGATTATTTTGGGGTTTGAGATCCGAACAAAGGTATCCGAAACGTAACCCGAGTATTTATATCCGGGCCGTTACATGCAAAGAACTGATCAATATATTTCCTAACAGATTAAATATGAGTGCTCACTCATCGACAAGTAGGGGAATGTGTGATAGAAACCGTGCGAAGTTGCTTTGTCGTCACCAATTGCTGGATGTAATACTTTGATGTTTATTTAGGCGGTGTTCTTTAGTCTTTCTTTCTAAAGATGAAATGTAGAAAACATGTAAGAAACAAACTCCACTTCTAACCAAGAAGCAAGACTAAAACAGAGCACTTTAGTCTTTCTATCTTCTATATCTTTCTCCTTTCTCTTCTTTCACCAAAGTTACCCAAACGCACCATCAATAAAACATAGCACTTTTGTAAATCCCGAGCACACATTGACATAAATGTTATTGGTAATAAGATACTTAAGTAAGACTATCATAAACTATCAAACATACCATATTAGACCATCTGATGTACCATTTGTCAAGTTTAAGAAGGTGATAGTCATTGAATCAGACTTAGAGGTTCTTGTGTTTGGGAAAAGGTTCCTATGTTTTAGTCTATGCCTGCAGATTGGTGGTTGTAAGAGAGAAAATTCAAGATGAATTATTCATTCAAAGATTCAACCCGAATGTGTCATGATTTCACTATGCTCAAAGAGTTAGCTAGGAAATAAAATTGATTCAACTTGGAGGTATTATCTTCTATTGATTCAACTAGGTTCTTTAAATTTTTTTTTTTTTTAAGAAACCATTCCATTCTTGTAATTTGATTTTGTTTTTCCAAACTCCATTTTCATTGTGATTACTTCTTCCTCCTTTATTCTGAAAGGCAACACAACATAACATAGGTAAATCCAAACACCCTATATTCAATCTAAACACCCTATGTTCAACATAGGTAAATCCAACACCTTATATGCAATCTATAAATCACCCTAAATTTGATTGAATCTTATAACAACATAGGTAATCTCAAATTCCAAACATAAAGTTTTGACAACAATACGATGGCCGGCTGGCTTGCTACAATTTCTAATGCATTTGTGGCCTATGCAGGATTCAAACTCACATCTTGTGTCTAAGCACAATGCTCTACCGGTTGAGCTAATAGGCCAAAAATTCAAAGTAAAGGTTATAAACAAAAAATACCAAGCATAAATTTAACCCATCATCAGTTCATCACAAATAATTGGTAATTTAGCCAAGGGAAAAGACCAAATTGAGATGGAAACAAGAGAAAGTGTAAAAATTTCAGTGTATTTAACATACTTGTCGGAGTTCCTTCCACCTTTTACCTGACTACCATATCTCCCAAAAAATGATATGTAAGCAGGGATGACCTTTTGAGATACTGATATCCGGAGTTTAGTCCTAAGTTGGTGATCAAGAGGCTCTTAGATAACTAGTCGCATACTTGCGGACACTCCCACACCGCCTCCTAACCCAATCATTGCCAAGAAGCACCCCAACCTTTGAATTCTTGAGCTTTCGAACTATATACAACTTATTGTTCATAAGGAAAATGTATTGCACAACACTGTCCCCATACAACTTCTCCCTTTCCTCGAGATTATCCTCAAGAGACCCTAAAAGCGACAGAAAATGAGAGCATGTCTGACTTTCATACCCGCAAGCACTGAAATCTACATTCAGAATGTGACTCACTAGTTTGTGCCATGATAGTCAAGTCTGTTTAAGTTTGTTTGTTGTAAATCTCAGTACAAATCTTTCAAAGTATGATAGTAACATCCAATTCTCAATACCCAGATTGAAGCACAATATATCAAAATCCTCAAATTCAATCCCTAAATCCCTCCAAACAATCAATTCCAATCCCTAAATAAGTTGAGCCACCATTAACTTAATGTTAATGTTATCAAATTCTTAATTCAGAATCCTGAATGTCAAAATCAAAATTCCAAATCCAATCCTTAAACCCTAAATTTTGAAAAGGCCTAAATTGCAAGCCCCAAATCGAAACCCGTATTTGCAAACTTACCTGGCTTGCTGGTGGCTCCACCACCACCGTACCTTTGTCGAAAGGTCGGGCTTGGGCATCTCCTCCTTCCCTTTCTTCGACAGGTTGGGCTTGGGATCTCTTCACCACCTCTTAATTCGGTTCGCTTGGTGTTGTCAAGCCATTCCCTCCAAGTGCTCCTCCAGTTCGGGCTCGAGCTCTCTTCGCCGGCGGTTCTCCTCCAATGGCCTTTGGCTGCCTTCACCGGAGTTCCTCAATCCCCTTCTCCTTTCTTCATTCTCCAGATGGGCAAGCTGTGTTTTTTTAATAAACATATTAATATATTAACGAAGTCCGTTCGTTTTAACTCAGCCATGGCACCAGGCGAAATTCTTATAAAACTCAGGGGTACCACGCGAATTTGATAAAACTTTTATACACCGCGTGAAATAAGAAATATGTTAAGCTTGTCGGTTAGAGCTTAACAACCTTGAGAGAGAGAGACTGAGTAAGAGATGATATGATATGATATGTATTGAATGAATCATATGATGCCTTACACAAGGTATTTATATCATTGGATTCATATAATGTCCTAACATCACTTCCCTTCCTATGAAAAGACCTTGTCCACAAGGTCTAAGGTAAAGAAAATTCTGGAAATTGATGTAGAACATGCCCAGCTGGTTCCCAAGTTGCTTCTTCAACTGATAGGTTAGCCCATTTCACTAGCCATTCCACCACTAGTTCATTGTTGGCTAGATGATGCACTCTGGTGTCTAACACAGATTCTGGTGCCACAATTACCAATCCAGCATCATCAGTGCTTGGAAGCTGTGGTTGCACTGTGATGGCAGGTCCAATCCTCCTCTTCAGTTGGGAAACATGAAACACCGGGTGTATCCTTGATGATCCAGGCAGTGCTAGCTTGTAAGCTGTTTCCCCAATTCTTTGAATCACTTCAAATGGACCATAAAACTTGGCACTTAATTTCAAACACTTCCTTAAAGCCAATGAAGTCTATCTGTATGGTTGAAGCTTTATGTAAACCATATCTCCCACTTGCAGCGTCCTTTCAGATCTCTTAGCATTAGCAAAGAATTTCATACGGTCTTGAGCTTTCTTCAACCCTAATTTTAACACCTGCAATGCCCTTTCCCTTTCTAGCATCCAATCTTCCACATAAGTTGTTGTGACACAGCCTGTTCTTATCCCTAGTTTTGGAGGTGAGTATCCATATAACGCCTAAAAGGGAGACATCTTGAGTGTTGTATGATAACATATGTTGTACCACCACTCTGCTAGAGTAATCCACTGAGCCCACTTCTTTGGCAAGGCTGAGGTCATACATCTCAGATAGCTCTCTAGGCATTGGTTTACTCTTTCAGTTTGCCCGTCTATTTGAGGGTGATAAGCAGTCGACATCTTGAGAGAAGTTCCTAATTTGGTGAAGAATTCCCTCCATAAATGGCCAGTAAACACCTTGTCCCTGTCTGAGACAATGTCTTAGGGTAGGCCGTGCAATTTGTAAATGTTATCCATAAACAAGTGGGCAACCTGGCTTGCTGAGAATGGATGACTCAATAACAAAAAATGTGCATACTTTGGGAACCTATCCACCACCACCAATATCACATCATATCATTTAGATTTTGGTAATCCTTCAACAAAGTCCATTCCCACTGAGTGCCAAGGAACTTCAGGAATCGACAATGGTTGTAATAAACCAGGGTATGCAGAGGTCTCATGTTTATGCCTTTGGCATACATCACATTCCCTGAACATTTTATCCACAAAAACCTTCAGCTTAGGCCAAAAGAATAAAGACTTTATTCTCTGATATGTTGCCCTTACCCCTGAATGGCCTCCCATTGCTTCATTATGCAATGCTAAGGCTATCTTTGCTCTCAACTCCTGTCCTTGCCCTACTACAATCCTGCCCTTGTACCTCAAAATCTCTCCCTGCCATTTGAATGGAGAGTTCGGATCAATGGCTGTTGCAGATCTAGCTTCTAATATTTCTGTATCTCCTAAGTAACTTCCTACCACCTCTTGTATCCAGGTTGGTTTGATCACTACCAATGCTTTACAAGATCCAGCTTCTGCTATCTGCCCTTCAGTATCTTGTACTGATAGTCCCCGTCAGGATAAAGCATCTGCAACACAATAGTTCTTACCCATCCTGTATTGAATTGAGTAACTCAAGTCAAGCAATTTCTTGATGGCTTTCTTCTGTAGGTGAGTGGTGACATGCTGATCTAGCAAATATCTCAAGCTCTGGTGATCTATTATGATGGTGAAGTGGCATGGTTCCAAGTAATGTCGCCATTTATCTATTGCATACAAGATAGCAAGCAGTTCTTTCTCAAAGGTGGACATTAAGAGATGCTGGCCATGGAGAGCTTTACTTATGAAGGCTAGGGGTCTCCCTTGTTGCATCAACACTGCACCTATTCGCTGGCAGTGAATACTGCTCAGGCCACATTCTCGCATGATGTTGCTGACTTGATCAGCTGCAGCGGAAAGCCATTCGCTGTCAGAAAAAATCCAACAGAACACGATCACGTAGATCTTCGAAAGAGCTTTTCAACGCATGCTCATATGCGTCGATCGGACATCCGAAGCCTCCGGAAAGTGCGTTACAAGTTCAGATCGCTGGGCGGACAGCTTTCGCGACTCGCCCTCGTTTTCGCTCTTAGACCTCGATTTCGTTCTCCGTTGCTCCTTGGGTTGTTCCATTCTCTTCGTGACTTCTTCCTTAAGCTCTCCCAAGTCTCGCCTTAGCCTTACTTAGCTCCGTTCCTCGTGTTCTTTATCTCGGATCTACGAATCTACATAAAAACATCGAAATAGCATAGATTCCGAACTTTCCCACAAAATGAATGCTAATCTAATTAACACTAAAACATGATTATATAACAATGAAATGCACATAAACTAAGTTATAATGCCTATTGGAATACGCCTTATCAAACTCCCCCACACTTAACCTTTTGCTTGTCCTCAAGCAATGTAAAAACAAGAGCATAACCATCATACCACAAATATGATCTTCAAGCACTAACCTTGTCAAAAGCAACATCAAAGTGTAGGAATCATGAGCATGAAAGTTAACATCCTAGCAAGTATATGAGAGATTCAAAGTCAAAGGCACGTCTAGTCCAACCTCCCCGGGATCATGTGTTTACTCTCATTCTCATGTGTTTAGGCTTAATAATGCAATCTCTCAACTTAATCCAAAATGCAAAAAGCTACATAGAAGTTGGCACATATATCACATATTCTCCACCGTGGATGTCATCACTTATAAGAAACATCAAGAGGTCTTTTATCAAGGTTGTAATGGGGCTTGGTAAGAAATTAAGGTAGGAAAATATTTAGGCTTGTGGTGCTAAAAATCCGAAAAAAAGGGATCCCTAGGAACAACTGGAAGAACACTATAAACCACTTCCAAAACCAAAATAACTCAAACTTTCACTCTTAAAACACTCAACAAAAGAACTTTCTCTAAACCATACATTTTTTCCAACTCTCACATCCATAATAAAATAAACGGCTCTTATTCATTTTTTCTTTCTTTTTCTTTTTTTTTTCACTTTTTTCTTCTTTTTTTTCTCGATTTTTCTTCCAGAGTCAAAAATACAATAATGCACAATGCGAGGAATAAAACCAAAATTACATAATAATCCAAAACTTGTAACTCTCTTAACAATATTTTCTTTTTCACTCAAATAGATCAATCATTTGCCAACTTTAATCCCAATTCCTGGATAGGGTAAGGCTTATCATCGGCTAAGGATAAATTTTGTGGAGCTTCAAAAAAAAGGCTAAGGCTCTAATTTGGGTACAAGCAAAGGACACATATGTAGGGTGGATATGGATAATAATATGGCTAAGAAAATCATGACTCTATCATTTGAAACTCATACGAAATAGACATATAAATTCGGCCTTAAATATAGATAACAATGTCAATCTCAATACGTAATTGCATAAGGAGAGTATAATTTCACACAAGAAAGCAAAAGGGAATAAATATGATGAAAATCCCTATAAGGCCAAAATTTCTCACTAGGACAATATTTTGTTGGATTTCAATAATGGCCAAAACTAGGAATCATACTTGCTCAATTGAACTAACAAGTCATGCTCCCATAAAAATCATCTCAAGTATGTGACAAGGCTAGGCAATTCAATCATATTATGGAACATATAGGTTAAAACTCATAAAAATAAAATAGAGGACAAACTAAGGCAAGATGGGTGTTTTTTTTTTTTTTTTTGAAACGGAAAAAATTTGGCCATAGGACTACGCCCTATCAGCCAAGAGCATCCTTTCGGATGAGACTACGCAAAAGAGAATCATCAGGAGTCAATGGGCCGATCTGCCACTAGATTTGCTTCCCGGTAGACATGACGAATCTCAACCGAACGAAAGAAGCCCAACGAGACTAGACTGTCTGAGACAATCATATCCGAGTCTCCAGTAGGCTTCCCCAACCCTTTTAAACACTTAATAATTGTTAGGTTATCTCCTTCTATAGTCAGTTTCGTAATTCCCAATTTCTTTGCAGCAATTAAGCCATTCCATAGTCCATGGCTTTCACAACCACATACCGAATCAATTGGTGAAGGCCCCCAGCCACAGTAGGCAGGAGAACCCTTGAAGTCCCGAATGATAAACCCAAAGGTGCCCTTATTGCTAGAGGAGAGAGAGCCATCGAAGTTAAGTTTATATGTATCTTGAGGAGGTGGTTCCCATTTGGTTCTTTTTGTTTTTGAAATCAATCTGGGTTTTGAGTTGCTTGGTGTAAATGTTATACTATCTTTCGTATTTTCCCTTGTTTGTGTGGTTGTCCATATGAATTTTTGATCTTTTTTGAAAGTCAGGATCTTTCTTATATCTGGTGTTTCACTGTCGAAGAGCGTTTTGTTTCTAGAGAACCAGATGCCGCACCAGATAAAAGCTATGTCTTCAAATTTTGTTTTTCCAATTGTGTTCTTAATATTCCAAATAGTTTCGCTGATTGGGTCTCCTTTATCAAAACAACCATGCATTTTTATAAAGGAACCTGGGTCATTAGCCATCAGAGTCCCTCGAGTAATGGGGCAATCCCATAATAAGTGATATAAGTCTTCATAGCATGAGTCGCAGTGAGGGCAATTTGTCGGGATCCCTAGCCTTCGAGATGCTAATCTGACCGTTGTTGGTATTGCATTTTTTAGGGCCTTCCACATGAATGATTTTATTTTGGGTGGGATATTCAGGTTCCAAATCCAGCTAATATCCGAAATTGTGTGGTTTTTGGATTTATGTATCATATCAATTGCAGAGGTTGTTGTATACCACCCATTCTTACTCCATTTCCAATATAGTCCATCAACATGGATGTTCTCGGGTAATGGTACTGTGATGATTTTCTCTATTAAGTCATTTGGTAACAACCCTTGTAATTTCTCAAATAATTTATTCCGGTCCCATACTTTATTTTCTTTTATGAAGTATTGTATTTTTATTAACTCATCAATCTGTTGAGTATCTGGGATAAATGTTTTCAGGGGTGCTTGACCTATCCATAGGTCATGCCAGAAATTTATCATCGCAC
The DNA here is from genome assembly GCA_037127255.1 of Persicaria tinctoria. Taxonomy (NCBI): domain Eukaryota; kingdom Viridiplantae; phylum Streptophyta; class Magnoliopsida; order Caryophyllales; family Polygonaceae; genus Persicaria; species Persicaria tinctoria. The sequence goes on from JBANSL010000018.1 coordinate 55,494,099, forward strand.
CATCCCTAATAAACCATTGAAGACCCTTTTTGAAAAGAGGTATTAATTTTATAAGTTGCGTCCATTGCCACGAGGAACCACCTTGTTTTTGGTAATTCAGAATATTGCTTGTCTTGATGTATTTTTCTTTTTTTAGTTTAACCCACAGGCTATTAGGTTCCGCTAATATTTTCCAGAGCAGTTTCATTTGCAATGCCTTATTCATATCCTTTGAGCATCGAAGCCCAAGCCCACCATTTTCCTTTGTTTTACATATATCAAACCAACTGATGAGTGGTTTATGGTTGAGCCCTTTGTTCCAAAGGAATTGCCGGTTAATTCTGTCCAACTCTGTATGAACAGATTTGGGTAACATGAAGCATTGCATTAAATGCAAGGGTTTCGCTGAGAGGGTAGACTTGATTAGAGTACACCGTCCAGCTTGTGAGAGACAGTTCGCCTTCCATTTCTGTAGTTGAGTTTTGTTGTTCATTATAAGGTCTTTGAAGAGTTCTTTCGTGACTCTTCCTTCGATGATTGGGCATCCTAAGTAGCACCCTAAATTGGGGGTGTGAGCTATTTCCAATTCACTACGGATTAGATTTTTGTGTGTAGTCGAAACGTTTTTTGAGGTTTGGAATTGGGATTTATGTCGGTTTACTCATTGTCCTGACAATGCAGTGTACTCACTTAATGTTTTGTTGATTTGGTCGCATCCCGTTTGTGTAGCCGATGCAAAGATAACAATGTCATCAGCGAAAGCTAGAAAGGGAATCCTTGTTCCACCTCTTGTTAGTCTTATTCCTAGATGGCTCTAGGGTTTTTCAGATTCATTGTAAAGACCTCTAGCGAGGACCTCTGAAACAATTAGAAATAGATAAGGTGATAAAGGGTCGCCCCGGCGTAGACCCCTTTTGGGGAAGAAGACGTCAGTTGGTTCATTGTTAACCAATACCGAGTAAGTGACCGTGGTTATACATTCCTTGATCCAATCCGTGAACTTTTTCGAGAAACCTAGTTTGAGCATAGTAGAAAGAAGAAATTCCCACTCCACCATGTCAAATGCATTTTCCATGTCTAGCTTAACCGCCATCCAGCCAGTTTTTCCAATTTTCTTAGAGAAGGAGTGAAAGATTTCATTTGCAATTAAAATGTTATCCTGTATAGATCTACCCGAAGAGAAAGCACTCTGTAGGGGGTGTGTTATTTTAGGAATGATTTTTTTTAACCTTGATGCTAATACTTTGGATATTACCTTGTAAGTTGTTGAACAAAGGCTTATCGGTCTATAGTGTGAAGTTGTTGTTGGATTGTCTGTTTTTGGGATTAAAGCAATGAACGTGTGGTTTGTTTGTTTCAGAATCCGTCCACTTAGAAAGAAGCTTTTTACTGCCTTGATTACGGATGGTTCCACAATATGCCCGTATTTCTTAAAAAATCCCGCAGGGAACCCATCAGGCCCTGGAGATTTGTCGTTTGCTAAACCAAAAACCGCATTTTTTATTTCATCATTTGTGACTGGTCTAGTTAGCCAGTTATTATCATCCGTCGAAACTTCGTTTTCTAAATAGGTTAATAAGTTGCTAGGGTTTTGTTGTCGTCTTTGAAGGGAATATCTTAGGCTAAAGTCATGCTTGATTTGTTTTCTTATTTCATCTTCGCTATTGATTGTTATGCCAGCTGTGGTGTGAATCTGTTTTATTATATTTCTATTACGTCTTCCAGTTGCTATTTTGTGAAAATATTTTGTGTTTGCGTCTATGGATTTGACATGTATTATTTTGGCTCGTTGTCCCTAATATTTTTGTTGGTAAGTTAAGAGTGGGGCATGCTTTACTATGAGCCTTTTGATTTTTTTGTCTATATCACAGTTATAAACATTACAGAGCGTGTTTTGCAGCTCCAAGAGTTGTGATTCTACTTGTTTTATTTGGCGGAATACATTTCCAAAAGTTACCTTGCTCCAAAGCTTACTCTTTCTTTTTACTTCTGGCAGTTTCTTTGTTAATTTAAACATTTGGGATCCTGGAGAATCAATTCTCCAAGCCGATCGTACAATGTTTTCATAATCCGATCTTGTGGTCCAGGCCATTTCAAATTTAAAAGGTTGTAATTTTGGTTTTTGATTATCCATTAGATCCAGTGTGATTTGTGCATGGTCAGATTTCAAGAAAGCGTGATTTTTAGTACAAAGATTAGGAAAAAAATTTAGGATAGAGTGACTTATAATCGCACGGTCCAATTTCTCATAAATGTTATCGCTGCCATGTTCTCGTTTTCTCCAGGTGAAGTTATTACCACAAGTTGGGGAATCAACCAGATTATGAGTACTAATTAAATCTCTAAGTCTTGCAAATCTGTTTATAGATGGCGTTCTACCACCCTGCTTGTCATTTGGTTCAAAAACTTCATTTAGATCTCCCAGAATAATGAGAGAGTCCTTAGATTTGCTTATATATTCGTCAATTGATGCCCAAAAAGCATTTTTTTCGTTTGCATACGGAGTTGCATAGATAAAAAGTATTTCTATTGTGATGTTTAGCTTGGTGTTGGTATAGTCTGCCTGAATAATCCTGACAGTGGCGTTTCTAATGGTGATGGTTTCATTTTGGAATTGCGATTCTTTCCAAAGGAGGCAGAGGCCTCCAGACAGGCCATTTGAGGGACGGAAGAACATCTTGTCGAATCCTGGTTTTCTCCAACAATTTTCCGGGGGAGGATTAGTTAGTTTTGTTTCGGCTAACATTAAAATTTTAATATGATCCGATTGAACAGTAGATTCGATCTGAGTCCAGACATTTTTTCTACTTAATCCCCTCACATTCCAGAAGCTAAACTTCGTAAAAAACCAGTTGGGGGTTTCGGTACCTTAAAGAGTTAGGACCATACTTATAGAGGTTTTGATTTTTAAAGTAGTTTGTAATATTTTGGATTTTGGTGGTGGTATTATTGGTTTTTTCGAGATTCATTTTCCTAGTCAGAGAGGTAAGATTTATAGTTATAAGGTCGTAGTTGTTTTTAATTACTCTAGGCAAGATGGGTGTTTGAATGACATATTTATGTAATGCATGATCTTTTTGGATTTATGTTTTATTTTTCAATTTTTTTTTTCATTTTCTAATGCAATAAAATAACGGAAAAAAAAACATGAATCGATGAATAAAATAACGACAAAATAAACATGAATGCATGAATCTATGAATGCAACCCTCCCCCACACTTAAACTCTTCATTGTCCTCAATGAAAATCAAAGACAACAAATCATAAAACTATGAGAGAAAAAAAATGGGAAAAGAATAACTCACATTGTGGAAAATTTTCAATGGCAAAGATGATGAAGCTCGGAAGAAGAACGATGAAGAACTACAATGAATTTCGCACATACTCTCTATTCCTCGGTCTTTTCTTTTTTTTTCTTTTTCTTTTTTCCTGCATGGATGTTAGCTCCAAAAATATTCGGAAAGCATATATCTAACATATAAAGGAAATCTCATTTATCAAATGACAAAACTAATTAACTAACTAGGAATGGAAATAACTAATTTAGGAAAACTTACCTCGGGTTGCCTCCCGAGAAGCGTCATTTTTTATCGTCATAGACTTGACGGTTTATTCGTCCATGTGTTCAAGATTCACTCGGACATTGCCAACGCCCTTTTTAACAAATCAAACTCCGGTGCACACCATCTAGGTAGGCAAACACCACATATGAAGAAGTCGAAGTCAAATGATGTGACGTTGAAGAAGGTCTCCAATTCTTCATATGCTCGAGCGTGACTTCCCGCCGAGGGAATGTAGTACCACCAACATAGTTCCTCTGGTGACTTGTTGAAGTAATGCTCCCAAGGATCTATATATTCACCAAAATCCACAAAAGTGTAAGAAATATCATTACCTTGTTCGGGAGCCACGGAAATCGACTCCAGACTTGGTTCCTTAATGGATGAGTTGAGGATGATTTCTATAGGTGGAGTAGGTGCCAAAATACATGGTTCCTCACGCGTGCACTCATGAGACTCCATGTCAAGGGGTATCGGGCTCCCTTCTCCATCTTCGATTGAACCATTGATGCTTGCGTCTTGGCTTCCCTCATGTATCTCGCCCGCCATTGCTTTGAAAGGTAAGGGCATGGATGCCAACTTGTAGTCTTCTTCCACCTTTGCCATGTCACCCACGCAAATGAAAAGATCCCAAAATTCCGACCAATCCAAACCGTAAAAGCCTTCATCTTTCAATGATTGGGAGAATTCTCGTATCTCGAGAAGCATGCCATCTTGAACGCAAAGTAGTTGTTCTTTCAAATCATCTTGGATACCCCGTGAAGCACGGTCGTCCACTAAATCTTGCACTCTTGCAAGGTAATGGTGAAAGTATTCTCCTTGGTATTGTCATAACTCCAACTCCATTGCAAACAATTATTAACGAGGTGTCGTGAACCGTAAGATAGGTCCACGACGGGGATATATATATACAAAAATTAATAAATACACAAAATAAAGAAATAAACTTGATTCCCCGGCAACGGCGCCAATTTTGACGGAGGGAAAGTCGTTGATTTAGCTCGCCAAAAATAATTCCCAAACAAACAAACTAGTATAGTATGCAAGTAAGGGGTCGAACCCTAGAGAATCAAGTATTTCTAAATATTGTGTATTTATCAATATAAAAAGAAAAGATTTTTATGAATGAAAATAAAAGAAAATAATATTGACAAAAGCAAATAAAGGATAGAAGAAAAGCGTTTCCACATACAAGTTCTCGACTTTGGTTGGTTTTATTGATCATCGAATCCTTTTTCAAGTTATTATCTTTTCCTACGAATTCATTTCGTCTTGGTTTAAATAGATTAAAAGTCCTACGAGTCCAATTAATCCCTTACACCTCAATGCAATCTTAACACAGTCAAGATTTAACAGAGAGATAGCAAATAGTCCCAAGAACTTGAGCATATAAATAACACCAATTAAACACGGTAAATCAATGTTTAAGATATATGTCAACTCTCTACATAATCATGCTTCAAACACGGAATCCACAATCTTATGCGTGCTACTACGGAAATAACACAAATACGAAAGTATTAAATCCTACCATGAAATCAATATTATCAAGGTCGCGAATCAAGATAACATCAATAACATAATCAATATCACACAAAGAAGTTGAAAGAATTATAGAGGAAAAATAAATTATATTAGAAACTCACAAACCACCAACCAAGTCTCGAAAGTGTAGGCGGGAACTAGAAAATTAGCCAAAGATGGTTTACCTAAGCTTTGTTCTCTTCAATGGTGATCTCTCTACTTGAATTCTTCCATCCGAAAACTAACCCTAAAACATCCTATTTATAAACCTAAAGTCTTGCATAAACAAGGTAAAAGATAGATAAATAAGATAGAAACTTCCTAAACAAACTAGATAGAAGATAGACTTTCCATGTATAGTTCAACGTCAGATTTCGCTGGCAGCGAGAATTTCGGCTAGCAGCGAATGGCCTTAATCTAGCTACTGTTGGATTTTCGCTACCACCTCGCTACCACACTCGCTGGCAGCGAATGTCCATGCCTTGGAATATTTTCAAGCTTCTTCGAATCCTTCGTTTCTACTTCCGCGAGCCATTCCTTCCGCTGCAGCGAGAAATCCCATCCGCAGGCGCGAGTTCTTCCTTCTGCTGGAGTGAGCGGCCGAGCCTTCGTTCGTGTCCTTGTCCTGGTACAATTCGCTAGCAGCGAGGGATTTTCCGCAGCAGCGAATGACTCGCTGTAGCAAGTCCAGTCGCTGGCAGCGGATGCTCTCTCGACTCGCTGGTTCCCGGCTGACTCGACTCGCTGACAGCGAACTCCATTCACTGGAAGCGAGAGGCGCTGGCTCCTGGACATGCTCCTGTTGACTCTACTCGCTGGCAGCGAGATTCCATTCGCTGGCAGCGAATACTGCTCAGGCCACCTTCTCGCATGATGTTGCTGACTTAATCCGCTGCAGCGGAAAGCCATTCGCTGTCAGCAAAAATCCAACAGAACACCATCAGGTAGATCTTCGAAAGGTATTTCCAACTCATTATCATATGCGTCGATCGGACATCCGAAGCCTCCGGAAAGTGCGTTACAAGTTCAGCTCGACGGGCGGAAAACTTTCGCGACTCGCCCTCGTTTTCGCTCTTAGACCTAGATTTCGTTCTCCATTTCTCCTTGGGTTGTTCCATTCTCTTCGTGAGTTCTTACTTAAGCTCTCCCAAGTCTCGCCTTAGCCTTACTTAGCTCCGTTCCTCGTGTTCTTTATCTCGGATCTACGAATCTACATAAAAACATCGAAATAGCATAGATTCCGAACTTTCCCACAAAATGAATGCTAATCTAATTAACACTAAAACATGATTATATAACAATGAAATGCACCTAAACTAACCTATAATTCCTATTGGAATACGCCTTATCAGTGGTCTGCATATCACCCCAAAATTCCTGATGAATCTTCTGTAGTAGCCTGCTAGCCCCAAGAAGCTTCTCAATTCTTTTTCATTTTTAGGGACTGGCCATTTCAAAATGGCTTCAATATTTGATTGATCAGTTGCTACATCCTCTGCAGAGACCACATGTCCCAAATACTCTACCTTAGACACAGCATAGCTACATTTGGACATTTTTGCGTATAGTTGATGCTTTCTCATGTTGAACAAAATTGATTTCAAATGCTGAATGTGCTCACTGATGCAAGAGCTGTAGATCAGAATATCATCAAAGCATACCAACACATATTTCCTAAAAAATTCAGCAAAAACCACATTCATTAAGGACTGAAATGTAGTTGGAGCATTGGTCAAGCCAAAGGGCATGACATTGAACTCATAGTGACCATTATGAGTTCTAAATGCAATCTTAGGAATATCATCTTCAACTACTCTCACTTGATGATATCCAGCTCTCAAATCGAGCTAGGAGAAAACTACAGCTCCATGTAGCTCATCCAACAACTCTTCAATGTTGGGGATTGGAAATTTATCTTTTATTGTGGCTTCATTCAGTCTTATATAATCCACACAAAACCTCTAAGTCCCATCCTTTTTCTTTACCAACAGGGTGGGAGAGGCAAAAGGGCTTTGGCTAGGTCTAATCAGCCCTGTGGATAACATCACCTTGATCTGTTTCTCAATCTCATTCTTCTATGTGTGAGATTATCTGTATGGTTTAAAGCATATGGCATGGGTTCCTAGTTTCAGTGGGATGCTATGCTCACATCCTCTTTCTGAAGGTAGGCTAGAGGGTTCTTCAAAAACTTCTTTGAACTGGTCTAATACCTCCTGCACTCTCACAGGTATAGACTCCTCTTTTACACACAATTAGAAGAATTAGACCACCTCTGAAGCATACTCTAGCTTCTGGTCCCTCACCAATACCTGTAATTCCATTTCCTATAAGATGCCTCATTGTTAGTCCTTTGTTGTGGTCCACAATTCCTTGCAGATCTACCTTCTTGCCCTCTTTAGAAAAGGCAATAGTAATTTTGTTGTAGTCCAATTTCACTGGGCTGTAATTCTTCATCCAATTCACCCCCAACAACAACTCGAATTCTCCCACTTTGAGAGCTCTTATGTCAAATGAATAACTCTCACCCTACATAGCCTATTTGAAGCCTTTACATTCTTGCATACAGTATAATTTTCCCTTGTTCAGGCCTTCTACCACCATCTGATTAGCATATGACAACTTAAAACCAGCTTCTTTGGCTATCAAGGGATCTACAAAACTGTGTGTGGATCCACTATCGATCAAGACGTTGATCAATCTTTTCCGTACATATCCCTTAACCATAATGGATGTGTCAGATCCCTCATTCCCAGTGAGAGCTCTCATAAAACCTCCATCTTCCTCATCATGCATTGCGTATTCTTCTTCAATGTTATCCTCAGACTCACCTTCCTCCATTGAATCTGTTCCTTGACCAGTCATGAACTTCACAGTTGATGGCTTGCATCGATTCCCCACAAAATATTTGTCTCCGCATCGAAAGAAAAGGTCTGGTGTTCTTTTAGTCTCACTCCCAATCTTGGAGTTATTGCGACCCTAATCTTGACTCCAACTTTCACTAGGCCTCCAAGAAGGTTTGCTCGGTTTGACTAAGGCCTGGACTGCATCATTGTGCAATCTAGCAAGTTCCAAACTCTCGGCTAGATCACGTGGTCGTCCCAGCTTGACCAAAGGCTTGAGCTCGACCTTCAATCCACTGATATAACTCATCACGAAATAGCTCTCTGGTAAGTGAGGATTGTCGGATAACATCCCTACGCGTAATTCCTCAAACCGTTCATAGTAATCCTCCAACTCATCTTGCTGACTGAGCTTGTTGAATTCCTCCACGATCTCAACACCATGTTTCTCCCCAAATCGAATACACAAGGCTTCACACATTTCCTTCCATCTAACCCCTCTTTTATGCATCAAATAGCCCTGGATCCAGGTGTCGGCCCTATCTTGCATATACATCGCAGCAAGTTCCATTTTTTTTTGTTCATGGATTCCAAACAAGGAGAAGTACTTCTCGCACTTCCTTACCCAACTACTTGGTTTTTTTCCATCAAGTTGAGGGAAATCAACCTTCAGAAATCGATTCTAATTAACTAGAGTTCCGGTGAGGTTACCTTCGTTTCTCATCGGAGGTGGTCTGTAGGTGTTATCATTCGCCTCCTCCTGGAATTCTCGATTTCCGATCGGTGGAGTTTTGTCCTGGTGATCCATTGGCGCTCCACCAAGATTGCCTTGATTCGCTAATCGCTGAGCCAGAACCTTCATCCAATTCGTAATTTGTGCCATAAATGATCCAATCTGGATTGAAGCTCTTTCTGAATAGCTGTTGTAGGAGGAAGTCGAGACTTGCAATTCAAAATATAAATAAAGTAAAGCAAACCAGATTCCGTCTCTTATAAATGATTACAAGACCTCCTCCTGATGTAGCAGCGGGAAGTCAGGATCGATCCTCGAGGAAGCACGTCAGCGGATCTCAGGTAGCGGTAAATCTCACAGACAGAAAATTAAACAAAAAGACAAAAATAACAGAGAAAAGCGGAAAAGAAAGCAAAGGCAGAAACTTGTCGATATCGACAAACAGTGCTCCATATCGAGTAAAGAAATCGACCAACAGTAAGTCAAAATCGACTAACGGAAACCAAAACTCAGCAGACAACCCGATCTCGACTAACTTTCCTTGATGTCGACAAGATACCTCGATGTCGACCAAAAATTCCCCGAGATCAAGTAACTCAGAAACTTAAAATTGCAACTTTTCAAATCGAAACGAATGTAAATACGAAATTAATTCAATAAACTAAGGACTTCCAAGATCAGGGTTTCAACACCACAACGATAACCATGCAAAATAACACATAAAGGCATAAAAGATCATGCTTTCCATCAAATAACTATCGTTATTAACAAATAGGAATATAGAGGCTTTTGCATAAACCCTAATTGTTACTAACCCTTTTCACATAATTAACCCAAGTTGTATTAAGATCACTTTCGCTTCAATAACACAAACAAGGATCACCTTCAACTTTCGCAAAAGAATCATGCTTTCAGGGATAGAAGACGAATTGCATAAAAAGATCAAACCTTTACCGCATCACCTCACATGGCTACCGTCGAGCTCACCCCGACCCTAGAAGTGGGTGGACTACTCGCTCTTCATCATCAAGAAACTCATCAAATAACAAAAGAAATTAACTTGCATTAAATAAACTAAATAAAACTTACAACCGATCGAAGCAAAAACGTCTCTCAACACCTTGCTCCTCTAGGCCTCTCTCTCTCCTAACTCGCTATCTCTCTCTATTGGCTTGTAGCTTGGATGATTGAATGTATAAAATCCAACCCCCTAATGCCTTATTTATAGTATTCATTCCCTAGCTAATCTAGGAAAGAATAATCTATCTATATCTATTTATCTATCTAAATTATTAAGATAAAACATGGAAATAAAGGAAATAAATCTCTAAATAAAACTAGGACTAATTGTGGATAAATCCTCCATGGAGTTAATAGATCTTGATAGGTCTTGATGGAATTTGATAGAATTTCATCTCGAAAATATCTCCATCGGCTTCGGGATGGAAACTTAACAAGAAGTCGGTTACCCTCGGAATTATCTTCTGGAATCAACTCGATATCGAGTAGGATTGCTCGATATCGACTAGCATTTTCTTCGTCTTCTGCTCAGCAACTCAATATCGGCCAACAGGATGCTTGTCGACTTAAGTTTTCCTCGATATCGAGTAAATTCCTCAACATCGAGTAACATTTTCCAGCTCCAGCTTTTCTCATCGACTCCGGAGTCTTGACTCGATATGGCTTACTCGATATCAAGTAAAACAACTTGATATCGACTAGCTTCCTCGGTTCTGCTCGATTCTGGCTAACTCTGGTGGAAATTGACTTCTTGTACTCGATATCGACCAAAGGTTGCTCGATATCGACTAATGTGTTATCGAGTAGATTTCCTTGCTTTCAGCTCGATTTGTCCCGGTTCCGCTGCTCCTTGACCTTGGACTTCTGTAGTTGACTTTGACCTTTTCTCTCTTTCTCTGAATTAATGTAAACTGCCTCAATTTCTGCGAAATTAAACAGAAACTGGTGTAGATTCCATAATTTGACAAATAAGCATAAACTACATAGATTATGTACTATTCTAGCCCAAATGTATGAAATGCATGCAGAAAACGATATAAAAGTAACTATAAAACATGGCGAAATAGGCTCACATCAAATACCCCATACTTAAGCTTGCTTGTCCTCAAGCAATACTTTTAATCGTCATTCAGGGTAAGAAATCAAAACTCTTAACATCATAGATTCATTGTTATATGACCCTGCAATCAATCACCATCCTTGAAAAGGTACTAGTGCCACAAATCCATGCATGTGCAAATAAAAAGCAACAGCTACTCATAAAAGGAGGGTTATGCAAAAACATTCATGTGACAAAGCATTAATAATCAAGAGGACTTTAATTTAAGCGCAATATGGGGTACATTGGTAAAAGGCTAAAGTCCTCTTAAATTAAAGTCCTCTTGAAAAGTACTCCATTTCCCCAGAACATTAGGTTCTGCAAAAACAGTCATGTGACAAAGCATTAATAATCAAGATGACTTTAATTTAAGCTCAATATGGAGTAGATTGGTAAAAGGCTAAAGGTGGGCAATTTTTTGCCATGTGATGCTAATGTTCCGGGGAAATGGAGTACTTTTCAAACATTCATACCACATTCCTTCTTCTTTTGATTTTTCACCTTTCTCTCATCGCTCATTGCTTTTTTTCAATATCATGCTTTTACCTCTCTAACCTCAGCACTGCCTTCTCGCGAGTCGCAAACATGGGTGTCATGAATGGTCTCGAATACTTAGTGTTTTGGACTCCTCACCTGTGTGTCCCATCTCACTGAACTATTATCTCAGTAAGCACGGTCGATCTACCTTTATCTCCTGAGGTGACCGGATTTTTTCTCACTCATTAAATTTTCCATATATTTTAAACAATTCCGCCAAACTCCAATAATGATGGCCACAACACAACAATCATATAATATCTCTATAATGTAACTTCATTCTCAACATAATCCCCGGATAGGAAATAAGGTAAAGAATGGCAATATTTGGATCATGTGGAGCAATATATGAAATAAGGCATAATATATGGCTTTTGTGATACATAAGCATAGGTAAAGGCTAGGGAATATAAACATATGAGCATTATATGGAAATATAAAGTCCTCCATCCTCTTATCATGCAACATGTCAAGAGTAACCTCAAATTTTACCTCATTTCATGGTTTTCATCAAAATAATGCACTTCATTGTGACTTCCCTTTACTAGGCAATTTCATGCTATATCTCTAATGAATCCAATTTTGCATCGTAGAGTTCAATTTAGCTTCCATGACATTTATTCATAAATTTCAAGGGGGGTCATTTTTTCAAACTTTGGAAAACATGCATGTGAGCACATAAATCAATAATGAATTCCAAAATAGCCATGTATAAGCAATTCAAGAAATAAACTTAAAATATGCACACATAATGTCAAATAAAAACCAAATATGCATGAAGTAAGCCCTTTCCCCACCCCATACTTAAACATTATAGTGTCCTCACTGCATAAAAATAAGGGTAAAGAAAGAAACTCACTAGACAAGTGTGCAGGATGTTGAAGATCGAGTGTAATGTTGCTGCAGAGCTTGGTCGATTTCGAGAAAATTGGTCGATGTCGACCAAATCTACTCGAGATCGATTAATTTGTTGCCGCCATGGTGATCCTTCTCGACCACAGGCTCCTTTTTGCTTCGAGATGTGTGGTCGATTTCGAGTAGCTTACTCGATGTCGAGTAAGGTTGCAGCTTTTCCTTCCCTTCAAGATTCGTTAGAAAAGAAATACCCACAATAGAAAAAATTAAAAGTTCAAAACCAAAAACAATCAAAAGCAACAGTGTCAAAAAAGTCCCAAAAATAAATGTCTATTTACAAGCTCTAGATTTTATAGCCGCTAGGCCGACTTCTCCTTTAAGCTCAGGGTGGCATTTGTAGGGCCCATGTAGCTTGGGCTTCAAATAGGACTCCATTCTTGTCCATAAGTTGCAATCCTCCGGAATGGATCTTGTTTACAATGAAAGGCCTCATCTTTTTCTTGTTGAATTTGTTAGGGAATCAATGATCTTTTGATTTGGAAACATAGAGCTTGTCTCCAACTTCATACTTCTTGGGCTCATCATTGGAAATCCTACATAATCGTACATACCAAGGCAAACCTCTCCCATGTATAGATAAATCTTTAATGGAAATACGAGAAGAAGGATCCATACCTTGGCTTACCTTCGCAGAATTTAATGGAAATAAGTCGGCTCGTTTGGTGAACTGCTGGTCGAGGGAGGAGAAGTCGAGGACGAAGGTTTTTGGTCGATGTTGACCAAATTGGTCGATATGGAATTGTCCTTGGCTTCCAGTGGATTGCTCGTCGAGGGAGGAGAAGTGGAGGACGCAGGTGTTTGGTCGATGTCGACCAAATTGGTCGATATCGAGTTGTGCTCGACTTTGGATTGGCTGCTCGACGCTCCTCCTGCTGGTGAAGGGTTCTGATTTTGGTCGACGTCAACCAAGTTACTCGACATCGAGTAATTCTTGTCGACTTCGACCCCATAATTGAAACTTGTCAAGGCATCCGAGAAATAATTAGTCGACGTCGACTTACCTTGGTCGATGTCGAGCAGATTATCTGTGTCGTCGTTCAGGATGGCCATGATCTTCTCCATCTGGGCTTCCATATCCCTCTTTTCTAGTTCTTTAGGAGTCATATTTCTTACCTTAGGCTCCCCGCAAGTAATGTAACCAGCTGATATAGATTTTACCTCTTCCATGGGACCTGTGTGCCTTTCAGTTTTATTAAAAGAATACTCAATTACCTCATCGCTGATGTTGAAAGTGAGTACTCCCTTTCTTACGCTTATGTTGGCATCCATCGTCGCCAAGAAGGGTCTTCCTAGAATAATTGGACAAGCAATGTCCTCCGCCATATCAATAACTAAGAAATCAGCAGGGACGAAGAACTTCCCCACTTGCACTGGCACATTGTCCACCATGCCTGTTGGGATGACCACCGTGTTGTTTGCCATATAAAGCTTAGCATCCACAGGCTCTAGGGCACCTATCTTAATCTTGGACCATATTGACAGAGGCATTATACTTACACTAGCTCCAAGATCACATAAAGCCACTACTAGAATTTTGTTCATAGACATCGGGTATAAACCGATGTTAATCAAAAAAAAATTCAACGTGTTAGTGGGTGGTGTTAAAGATCTCAACTTTAGCACATCGGTTTATACCCGATGTCTTTAATAATTTATAACGTCGTTTTTCCTTTTTATAATGACTTGAATACATGAATATAAGTACGTTTTGATTTATTCACCTAATGCTAAACCATTATTATTTTACATTTCTAGCCATTTGAAGATTTGTAGGACAACTAAAAAGTTCACATTAACATCGCTATTTTTTATAAACCTGATGTTTTACATTAATATACACATCAGTTAGGAATTATTCAATTCGTGCATACTCTTTTTCCATATTTGATTTTTTATATTATTTTATATAAATATAATGGACCATATTGAATATTTTAAAAATCAATGTTATTATATATTTTCAAATCATTTTTTATATGAAAAACGATGTTTTTGGTATTTTATAACATCGTTTTATATCACAAATTTGATATATGCTGGGTTTTAGAAATCGTTTTTGGGTATTTTATAACATCGTTTTATATCATAGTTTATATCTTTATGATCGACGTATCTATAAAGATAGACATCGTTTTTTCTCTCGAGTATGATGTTTTTCATCGAATACCCCTATTGATTTATATTGTGACCCTGTTTTAGCTAATAGAAAATTAAACATTGTGAAAGAGCAATACATACATTGAGTAATGACAATTAAACATTGTTCTAGATTGCAATAAGTCTTGTACATCATGTTCATACCAAACACTTCTCTTAGCTAACTAATGGTATGCCTCTTTCATTATAGAGCTAAAAGTCCAAAGGTAATCCGGGTGCAGCTGGCGGGGGAGGAGTTGTCCTCTCTAGTACTCGCGGCTTCATCTCAACATTTACCTTCAACTGTGGGCATGCCTTAGCAGTAAGAGTAGAGCTCCTGGCTGCTCTCCATGGCCTACGACTCAGCGTCAGATTAGGCTTCAATCGTCTGATCTTGGAGTCTGATTCCTCTATTCTATGTGATGTGCTAAAGTCATCCGAGTTCACCATCCATCCGGACGTCCACCTGATTGATGAATGTCGCATAATCTTTCTCAAACCACAAACCCTGTAAACACGTAAACACAGTGACAAAATCAGCTTGATCACACATTTTTCCTTTATACAGTCGGCCCATTTGTTTAGAAGGCTGGTTTATTTATTTAATCCATTTGTTCAAACTTTGGTTTCTTATAAGACAAGCATGAGATATCTCTAAAAAAATAATGATGGATTGGATAATTCTCCCTTATCAATTTGACCAGCATTTATTAGGAATGAATATGACAACATAGAGGAACTTTACCTGCATGATCATCTGCAAAAGATGCATACAAGTAATTGTGCTTGAAAGCCATCCACTATTGGCACATATGTCTATCATGGCTTGGATTATACGAATGCTTTGATCCAAAACAGACTTCAAGTCTGTAATATAATCACTGATAGGCATCTCCACTTGAGAAAAGTGTGCCTGGGGCCCAAAAGAATTAATTGGCAGTAGAAGGCATCATAATCACCAAGTTGATATCGTATGAACTATGCTGGTAAAGAATAGTTATAAACTACCTGAAAAGAAGATTTTCTTTTATATGTGGGTCAACAAGTCGATTACTGTCCACCATATATGGTAGTTTCTCAGCCAACCTTGAGTTATAGTGTTCCTAAACCAAAATTTGAATAAGAACATGCGATGAAAACAGGAAATCTAAAACTTGAATCATATAAAAAAAACTCAAGATTGTATATAGATTATCAGAGTATAGGTAGAAGACATAATTATGTTATTAAGAAGCCTAGTTGAATTATGTTCCGAGACGTGCACATAGCCTACTCCCCCCCCCCCCCTACCGCAGAACATTATCAGTTTGCAGATTTTTTAATACAAACTACTTGGCTAGACTATCATAGTAACTCCAGAGATGGTACAATAGCTTGCTCTACATCCAAGGTAAGCCAATCATTTGATACCCCACTATTGTACAACATCCAACATAGACCATCATCCATATCATGAAAAGAACAGTAAAGCATTCCAAATATCCACATGAAAGTTAATATATCTTGCACTATGAATCAAAAAAAGTGGATGAGCATCAGATGCGCATTGTAAACAAATCTTATCAAAAACCTTTTAAGAAAGTAACTAGCTTTTTATTCCATGAGCATAGAAATTTTTACTAAATGAAGCTTCCCTGCTATTTGGAAAACTAAATGTAAAAGAAATTGACCAACTTCAGCTTAAAAGACATATGTATCTACAAGACATGTTATGGGCTGAATATAAGACACATCAATATCCATGAAGGTTAAACATGGAAATAAGAAAGTAGAACTTGCTCATAATGTAGGATGGGTAATGTTTTAGAAAAAGAGTTTCCACAAGGCAAAGCAGATACAAATCCGAAAAAGTGTTTCAACATTACACGATGAAGATCGAGCAAAACTCAAAACATCCTAGGAAAATTTCAGGATTACCTCATTGTGCTGCACTGGAAGCTCATCATACTTTGAAGCAGCCGATAATACATGCAAAAGAACCTACAACAGAATATGTTCAGTCAAGATATGAAAAGCACAGACAGAATATATATTGTCACCATGCTGCAAGTGACTCAAATTCTTATGAAGTAATCAAATTAGTTTTTTTGAAGATTCTGTTACATTCAAATACAGACTCGTCTGGATTTGAGATCAATAGATAACATCTCTGATTAAGAAAAAGGAATTCTACCAAATATAGACGAACTCCATTCAAACCACAATCCAACCTTAAGCAA
Organism: Persicaria tinctoria; assembly: GCA_037127255.1. Classification (NCBI taxonomy): domain Eukaryota; kingdom Viridiplantae; phylum Streptophyta; class Magnoliopsida; order Caryophyllales; family Polygonaceae; genus Persicaria; species Persicaria tinctoria. Next base: position 55,510,662 of record JBANSL010000018.1, read on the forward strand.
ATCCAGATACCTCTGTTACTCATTTTATGGGTCTCAGAAAAAACTAATACTCACTTCAAGTGACAGGTCAAGACCGATATTGGAGCCAAACATCACCACCGTTAAATAACAGAGGTAATACTGAGATGCAATTGAACCCAACATTAAAGGCTCAACACTGTCATCATTTATTTTGATGCACTCACACAGATAAATATGAAACTCCAAAGGAATGCTGATCGAGGGTCCAAAGGAATACTGAGAATATGAAATTTAGAGGACAAATAACCTAAAAGCCAAGCCAATTATTGAAGTTGAGGTTTTCGGAAAAAATCAAGCATACCTTAGCAATGGCCACTTCCTGAAAACAGTGACGTCGTTTTGGATTTTTGACGAGCCCTGCTGCATTCTCTTTCCTTTCAGCTGCTCAAAACAAAGGTGAGCCCAGGAGTCAAAACAAACCTTTATACATTGTGAACGGGTGATAATGGGCTTTGGCGGTGAAATGAACACAAAGGTGAGCCCAAGAGGCAAACAAGCAATGGCCATACCACTGAATACCTGGATCGAAATAAAAAGGTAAATCAACTATTGTATAATACAAAGTGCCCACACATATATTTAATAAAGTCAAAATACTTGCCTAATTCCAAGCAACAACTTAAATAAAAATAAATTCAAAGTCATCTTGAGAACACAAAACATGGGTTCTTAATATCCCTTACACATTCTACATATTAAAGAGGTCGACAAGGAAGAGCTTTAGGTAAGACAAACAGCAAGAGATGCAAATGAATGCTAGTTAGTTTCTTAATTCATAATTTCACAGAAAGATTCCAAACCAATTCAAGAAATCGTCATCTATAGTCAATTGACATATTTCAATCGCAGATTTGCAATAATCATGACATTATTCTCGCTAATAGAGAAATGTTATCCAATCACCTATTACAATCTGGTAGGCTTGTTTAATGTGAAAGAAAACCTACTTTAATGGTTATACAATGCACTGTTGGATCAGAATATGGATAAGCTCTTCAATGGATATTAAAGCCTTCTTCTTTTGACGAGTTGTTGGATCATCGTCGTTAATCTTTCAACTTAGATCTATTGGAGCAATCCCAACAAAGTCTTAAAATAAAAATTGGTGATCCATCTTACCATTATAACGGATCAATGACTTAGGCAGGCCATTAGGATGTAATGCCTTATCATTTATCCCCTCTGTGTATTTACTAACCTGCATAAATAGAAATGCAAGCATAAAATAGTTTTTAGATAATAGCTACTTCTCAAACAAATGCAAGCACAAATAGTCTATCGATAATAGGTACATATATATCACATATAATTTAGCTACGAATAAGATTAAGGAAAGAAGCCACCAGAAAGGCAGTCAGGACTAATTTCAGAAATTCAAGAACCCTAATTCCGAAAAAACCCTAATTTTTTACACTATATTAAAGAACCCTAATTTTAGAAAGCCCTAACTGCCAGCAATATATACACAATTCCAAAGGGAAGAACCCCAATTTCCTAGTGCAGAATCGATTCGAATAGGTATTAAGTTATAGTATACCTGAAAACATGAATTCGAAGCCTCGAAGTGTCGAAGAGCAGAGGAAGAGTACAAGATATGGAGCATAAAAGGAGTATGTATTATCCGTGACTTCTTCAGCAGCATCGATGCTCAAGCACTCGAGATGGAGTAAATGAAAGGAAATCGAGATGAAGGAAACGAGAAGCCATGGGCTTCATTAGATCTGGTCGACTGTCCATATCATTCGCGAAATCATCAATAGAGAGCACAAATAAGAAAGTTGAGAGAGAGGTTCCATGGGATCGACAGTGAGAGAGAATGCTCAAAAGGTTAGATAGGGAAGAGAGAGAGAGAGAGAGGGAGGGAGGGAGGGAGGGAGGGAGGGAGGGAGGGGGGGAAGATTTGTGGTTAGGACTTAGGATTGCAATAGAAAGTTCAAAGAGAGAGATGGATGGATCTGAATGAGAATGGATTGATTTGGGGTATTTGGGGATTTTTGGTTAAGTGTTGGTTTTTTTTTTGTAGCCAAAATTCAAATTTCAAACTTAATGGTTAAGGGTTTGGGTTCCAGCGACATATTTATTATCTACCACTTTTATTTTGGTAAAATTTCAACCAAGTATACTGGGCGCTTTTTAGAATTTTTTTAAACAGAGATTTTAACATTGTCCAAGAAGTTAAACTAATGTATATAATGTCAATGACATCTAAATTTTTTAAACTGATGTTATAAATATATTTAACAGCATGCGTTTTTCTAACCGATGTAAATATTGTGATGTCTATTAACAGAATTCTAGTAGTGAGCATTTAATTTGTATTGACCAAATCCAATGGTTATAGCAAACTTACCTGGATCTGGCATTTTCTCAAGTTTCTCCATATGGCTGCACTCCTCTGCGATCTCAGCCATTAATCGCTTTTTGCTTAGGATCTCCTTGAGGAACTTGACATAAGATGGCATTTCATTAAGAGCTTCTGTGAAGGGTATGGTGACATTGAGCCTCGGAAGCATATTGATGAAGCGCTGAAATTTCTTTTTTTGCTGGGTCCTTTGGAGATTATGTTGGGAAAGACAACTTCTTTTTCTGGTTCGGAACCAGAACAGATGTCGGAGGTGTTGCAGCTTTCTCGACGTCGACTTGGTTCTCCTCGACATCGACAAGAATTTTCTCGATATCGACCAGTTTCCTCGATGTCGAGTTGGAGTGCTGTGCTGACGAATCATGGCCAATCTTCTCCTCGACGTCGACTTGATGTTGCTCGAAATCGACCAAAGTTTGGTCGACATCGACTTGCTGCTGGTCGACATCGAGTTGTTTCTCAGCTTCTTCGTCCTGCTGGATTCCGACTTCTGGCTCGCGTAGTTGATGCCCGCTCCTGAGTTTCACGGCTGCAATGTGTCTGGTCTTCCCTTTAGGATTTGGTTCTGAAGATCCAGGGAGCGTACCTGACTGTCTGGGGACGCCTGCCGCTAGCTGGCCAATTTGAGTCTCCATTGGTTTCCACCATATATCAATCTCCCCAAGCCTAGAGTTGACACCATGTATCTGAGTGTAGACGTAATTGAAGGACTGTTTGGTGTCTGAATGGTTCCTCCACATTTCCTCAAGGATGGTCTGTAGGTCATCCCTCTTCTGGTCCCCTTCCGGATGTCCTGGAGATCTGTATGGCGGGGGGGTTCCTAGGGGCACCTTGGTTCCATTGTCGTTGCTGAAACCTTTGGTCCCCCATATAGCGATTGGGACCCCCTGCGTAATCTACTTCTTCGTGGTTTTCTGCCATCTTGACTTGCTCTGTGTGTGGGCACTCAGTAGTGGTATGCCGCTGTGATCCACATTCGATGCAGGGCTGGTTGACAAAAAGATACTTGACTTACTTGAGGAGCTTGCGATTCTGATCCCTGTAGTACTGCTCTTTGACATCTGGGTCAATCTCATTAGGGGGCTCCTAGAGGGGCATGGATGGGGCTGGTCTGGCATAGGCATTCTCATCATAGTTAGTTGGAGTCTCATACTTGTTGTCGTAGTTGGTCAGCTTGTCGAGTGTAGCACATGCGTCAGCTGGCGGCATTTTCAGATACTCATAATGAGTATACAGGTTGATCCTATCCTTAGTGGCCAGGTCAAGAGAATTGAAGAAGATCTCATAAACGATGTAGGGTGGTTGTCCATGTGTAGGGCAGAATCGCAATAGCTCCTTATATCGTTCACATGCCTTTGCTAGCGGCTCCCCAGACTTCTGTTTGAAAGTTGTAATCTTCTAGCGAAGGAGCGCTGTCTTGGCAGGAGGAAATAATTTGTTGAGAAATTCCTGCCACACTTCAACCCATGTTGTGAGGGATCGTGGACGGAGACCTTCAAGCCACTTCAATGATGGGCCGGCCAGAGACCAATGGAAAGCCTTCGTCATGACATATTCCAAAGTGGTACCTTTAGCAAGAGTACAGCACATGTCAGCAAAGTTGGTAATATGTTGAAGAGGACATTCATTAAATCTTCCATAAAAAGCATTATTTTTAATTTCAATCAGGAAAGGAGTGCGAATTTCAAAGTTATTTTCAGGGATTAGAATGGCCGATTCAGGCACGAAGAGAGTCGGGTGTATGTAATCCTCTGCAGTGGTAGGGTATTGGGCAAGCTCAGCTTCCACCTGCCTCCTTCGCTCTGTTTCCTGCGCAGTGCGTGCCCTCTCAGCGGTGAGAGCAGTATCCTTGGTGGCTCGTTCCCTCTGAAGCCTCTCAATCATCTCAACTTGTGTTTCGGCGGTCACCATGATCCTTTTCAGCTTAGAATGGATGTGTATAAGGCGTTCCGGATTGTCTAAGGCGTCAAACTCAGGTGGTTTACCAGAACGGTGCATACACCTGCAAAATCAAAACTTAAAGGAAAAAAAGTGAGATCTAACTACCTAAGGCGCGAATGATTGCTTCCCCGGCAACGGCGCCAATTTGTTGTAGGAGGAAGTCGAGACTTGCAATTCAAAATATAAATAAATTAAAGCAAACCAGATTTCGTCCCTTGCAAATGATTACAAGACCTCTTCCTGATGTAGCAGCGGGAAGTCAGGTGATGTCTCTAAAATAGCCATGTTGAAATGCACAATTTAGTTCCATATTTTATACACTTTGCATATTTCGGATTGGGAATATGTCGAATTTATGTAGTATATGCTTATTTGCCAGAAATGGAGATCTACATAAGTTTCTGTTTAATATTGCAGAATATGGAGCCATTTCGGGAGAAAACCAAGAAGCAAAGACGGAGCCTGAAGAGTCCTCGATATCGACTTCATTTTTTCGATATCGACAAACCATGCCCGGACATACCCTGATCGAGGAGCACCATGTCGAGAAGCCGAGGAACAAAGTTACCCGACTCCAGCACACTCCTCGATATTGAGTTGATTACTCGATATCGACAAAGCTGAAGACCGCACCCGAAGTCGCCGAAGAAACCTGATCGAGGAGCCACGGAGTGCTACTCGACTTGACCAGACACTCGGACACTAAGCAACACCTATAGTCGATATCGAGGAAACATATCGATATCGACAAACCCAGGTCACATGTCCGAGCAGTGTCGAAGAAAAGCTACTCGACAACTCCAAGCCAGCCATGTCGATGAGACCATTTTACTCGATATCGAGTTATTTACTCGATATCGAGTTATTTACTCGATATCGAGGACCCAAAACCACACTGCTGAGCCAGTCCGAGGAAGAGCTACTCGACCATGCCGCTGAAGCTGAAGTCGATGACCACTTTACTCGATATCGACAAGAACTAGTCGATATCGAGGAAATCTATCCGGTGCCGCGTAACGCGGTTTGAGCAGTCCTACTCGGTTTCTGCTTGCTTGGGGCCGAAGATGTCTGAGTCTATCCGAGTCTATCAAGATCCATCCAATGAAGAGAAGATTTATCCACATGAAGATATTTTAGTCTTTTAGATATAATTTCCCTTTTTAGATTTAATTATGTTATTCCATTTATTTATCCTTAAGCTTTTAGATGTAGATTTAGATATAGATAAGAGATTTCTATCCTTGAATAGTAAGGATTAGAAGCCTATAAATAAAGCCTTAGGGGGCTGAGTTTTATTCATTCCATCACACAACAATTAGTAGTAGAGAGAGAGAGTAAGTGGCCAAGAGGAGTTGGTGAAGCGAGAGCGGAATTGGCTTTCTTTGGTTGTAAGCTCTGTTTGATTTAATGCAAGTAGTTATTTCCTTTCAATCAATGTCTGAGGTTGCGATGAAGCGTGAGTAGTCCACCCACTTCTAGGGTTGGGGCGAGCCCGACGATAGCCTTGCATGTTTGAGGTAAAGATCCGACTTTTGTCATATTTTGAGCATCTACTACTTGTTATGTGTTTATTACCCATCTAATGGAGGTCCATGCTAACAACTTGGATTATAAACATAAAATCGGTAGAGACAGTTAGGGTTTCTTGAAAGAGTTGTCTAATTGTTGGAAAAGGCGAAAAGCTTGGTCCTTTGATGCGATTTACATGATTATCTGTTTTATTCTTGCCTTATGCATGCTTGGTTATCGTTGTTGCAAACCCCAATCTTGGAAGTCTTTCATACATAGTTTTCGAACCCCAAAGCATTTTTTTTTACTTTATTTCGTTTTTGCTTTTTGTCCTCCTCGATATCGACTAGCACTTGTCGATATCGAGTTACTGATTCTCGATCCAGATCGTTGTAGCTTCTGTGTGCAGGAACTCGACAAAGGACTCTTCAACGTCGACAAGTCTACTCGATATCGAGTAAGGCCTAGTCGATATCGACCAAAACTGCCTGTGACTGCTACTGCGCTGTTCGACTTGTCCGATCTTCTATCGACTACCCCTAGTCAAGATCGACAACCTGTGGTCGACTTCTGCCGTGAGATTCCACCGCTGCCTAGGATCCGCTGACACGCTTCCTCGTGGATCGATCCTGACTTCCCACTGCTACATCAGGAGGAGGTCTTGTAATCATTGACAAGGGACGGAATCTGGTTTGCTTTATTTTAATCATATTTTATATTTGCATTCTCGATTTTCCTCCTACAACAAATTGGCGTCGTTGCCGGGGAAGCTATCATTCGCGCCTTAGGTAGTTAAATCTCACGTCTACTTTGAGTTACTTTACAGGTATATGCGCCGTTCTGATCAAACACCTGAGTTTGACGCCTTAGACGAACCGGAGCGCCTTATACACATTCAAGCTAAACTGAAAAGAGCCATGGCGGCCGCAGAAACACAAGAACAACTCATAGAGAGGCTTACAAGGGAATTAGCCGCCAAGGATGCTGCTATCGCCACTGAGAGAGCGAGGAGGGAACAAGCAGAAGCTGAGCTTGCCCAATACCCAACCACTGCAGAGGATTATATGCACCCGACTCTCGTCGTGCCTGAATCGTCTATTCTAATCCCTGAAAACTCTTTTGAAATTCGCACTCAATTCCTTATAGAGCTTAAAAATAATGCTTTTTATGGAAAATTTAATGAATGCCCTCTTGAACATATTACAAATTTTTCTGACATGTTATGTCAAGATGAAGGCCTTCCGATGGTCTCTCGCTGGACCTGCACTAAAGTGGCTAGAAGGAATGAAACCAAGATCCCTCACAACATGGGCCCAAGTAGAGCAAGAGTTTCTCAACAAATTCTTCCCTCCTGCCAAGACCGCACTCCTCCGCCAAAAGATCACAGCTTTCAAGTGTGAGCATCATGCCCTTATCAATCTAGCGGAAGGTAAAGATAGGATGCATAGAACCTGTGGATGCCAAGCTATACATGGCAAATAATACAGTGGTCATCCCTACAGGTATAGTTGAGAATGTCCCTGTCCAGGTTGGTAAATTCTTTGTTCCAGCAGATTTCCTTATTATAGACTGTGCTGAAGATCCTACTAGCCCTATTATTCTTGGTAGACCATTCTTAGCTACTACAGATACCAAGATTAGTGTCAAACAGCGATCGCTCACCTTCACCATAGGCGACGAGGTCTTAGATTTCTCTTTTGGCCCTGCAAAAGAGAAAATTTCATGGCTGGAGTTCAAGAGCATCAGCAACCATGGGACCAAGCAAACAATGGAGGAAAGCACCATAATTGTACTCGATATCGACAAGCCCAACTCGATATCGACTAAAGCCCTACTCGATATCGACGTAACTTTATCGACATCGACTTCCTTTGCTGAGAAACAGACTTGCCAAGAGCCTAAGTATGGGCTTCCTATACTCGATATCGACCAATCATGCCCGATATCGACTAACCCCAAGCCTGAAGATTTCTGTTTTGGGCCCGAAAAGGTAAGTTCAAGTATGAGTTCTACTCCTCCTTAGTCCATTAAGAAGTTTATAAATAATTTAAGGGGAGGTAAGGCCCCGTGGTGAGAGAATCTGCGGAAACTGAGAGCTGGGAAGAGAAAGAAGAAAGAAAAGGAGGATTATGCAAGCAACCATCTATCAGCTGAGCTTGCATACTACAATCAGTACCTAGATGATCCAGGAGAAGGGCCAAGCACAAGCGGACCCCACATTAATGGTCCTTGAGCATAAAAGAAGAAGTCGGCCTAGCGACTCTAAAATCTAGAGCATGTATATAAGACTTTTTGAATTTTGGGACTTTTGAAACTTTTGGTTTTGGTTTTTGTTTTTGTTTTTGGTTTTTTAGTTTAGAATACTTCATGTGGAAAGTCTTGTTTTTGTGTGCAACCTAACACTTTTTGGTCGGCAAGCATAAAAGGATTGCGAAAGGTGGAATAAGAAATCCCTGAAAAACAGTCGGAATCGACGAAGGCCAAGTCGAAATCGACCAAGAGAAGCAGCCCAGAAGTTCGTCGATATCTAGTAGGCCAACTCGATATCGACTAAGCCAGACGAATATCCTCGACTTCAGAATCCACTTGACGCAGACGACAGTTACTCGATATCGAGTAAAGTACTCGATATCGACAAAACCACTTACTCGATATGCCCTGTTCTGTCCTCCTCGATGTGTTATTCGGTGAGTTCCTTCCTTTACTCTTGTTTTTATTTGATTTTATACAGTGGGGACACTGTATATTTTAAGTATGGGGTGGGGGAAGGGCTAATTATCATTATTATTTGTTTTAGTCTTGCTTTTGGTTTTACATGGTGAAATTTTATTTTTTATGTTATGCATTCATGTTTAAGTTTTATGCATTTAAGTTTTTTGTTATACTTTAGTCTTGTTTTTTTAGTTACATAAAAAAAATAAAAATAAAAATAAAAAATAAAAAATGTCGAAAAAAAAGAAAAATATGCATGTTGTTATAAACCGAAAGAAAATAGAGTACAAGAAAGACAGAGAAAGAAGGGATCTCTATTAGTTGTGTTCATTCTCAAGAGAGCTAACAAGCCTTATATAGGCAAGGTATGAGAAATACACAAAAGTGTGTCATCATGTTGGGGGTTATAGAGGTGAAGGGTTTGGGAGGTGGACAATCCACCATTAGTATTACAACACTCCCCCTTGGGTGTACACCTCTAACATTACAAACTGTCTCATTAAAAACCTCGCCTAGAAAAACCCAATGGGACAAAACTAGGGCTAAGGGAAAAAGAGTACATATGTCATTTGATACGCGTTGGTGATACTGCCTCGTTAAAAATCTTGTCAGGAAAACCCAGTGAGACAAAACCCGATCGAAGGGAAAAAGAGTGCAGTGCGTATATTCTCCCCCTGAAAACAACATTCTTCTTGCAGCATTCTCATTCTGATAAGCTCTTCGAACTTCTTGATAATACTGACTTCATTAGTTGCATGGTCGAGTCAGAATATGATCTTCGATGTGTGCAAGTTAAAATGCCTTCATGTATCACACTCGACTTCGATGCAATAGACTTCATTGTCTTTGGTGATGAGCTGCTTTCAATGCACAAATATAAGGTACCTCATGACCTAGTGTGCTTTTCATTGTTTGATACGGGGGGACCTGATGTATAGATGGTGTATAAGTTGCGTCATCAAAAACCTTACCTTGGAAAAACCCAGTGGGATGAAAACTAAGATTAAGGAAAAGAGTACAACGTTGTGTATCGTACTTCAGGACTCAATACACCGTGTCACCACTTACGCTATACTTCAAGTATTATAACCCCCCTTTGGCTTAATCGTGTACATATGACGAGGCTTTCATATTGATGCTTCAAGCATTTCAAATTAATCGATCATTTTCACTTATATTCTTTTATTAATGATCAATTTGAGTATACAACTACTATGTCCGTCAATTATGGTTAGAGTCGGTTCATCGACAACCAAAGATTATATTCACTACAGGTGAATATATTTTCATATCATCCACTTTAAGACTTTTATGCAATATATCTTGCTATATATCTTAAAGCTTCATTTCGCTTACACTTTCCGATGATATTATACTTTTCGATGTTGGAACTACGGGTCCAATAGCATCATGCTTGAAGAATACATCTTTGCATGAATTCCTTCTCTCTATCTCTTTTACCATCATTTCGATGTTTCCATGAGCTCTTTCTACTTCCGGGGAATCCTAAAGTGAGAGCCTAGTGATCTTCCACACTTCTGGTGGATTTCTGACTCACTTGATTTTGTTGGTTTTCGGAGTTACTTCTGGAACCTCCAAATGAGCTAGCTAGCTAGTGTAATCTATGTGACTTAGTCACTTTCTTGGCTTTAGTAAATGCATTTGATGACTTTTTGCTTAACCATGTAATTATCATTTGGTGTACATAAGTGTTGAACTTCTGGTTCACTTTCATTTATCCGCGGATCCCAAATGATAGAGAAGTTGCTTCCATGCAATCTCTTACTTTAATATAGTCTCATTTCCTCTCCCCCTAAATACCGAGCATTTTGATCACCTTTATAAAGCTCGAGGTATTTGATATCATTAGGGACTCAAACCCCATGTATCATTCAACTTCTTTGTGGTCTTTTAGTTAAATGTGGAGAAGGCCTTAGAACATATACTCTCTTCTGGAGATAATTTGGGAGAAGTTATCGTGTCAAATTCGAAATGCAAAATTGCATGGGCCTATTTGACTAATGACTCTTCTAGGTCGTTGTGAGCTACTATATGCTCCTCAAACATTCTCTACCTTTTCATATGACCAACGTGTTAAGGCATCTATATTGGAAAAACATTAGTCCATATGCCGATGTTTTATGTTCGTAGTTGTCTCATTGAACTCGGACAAGAGACATAAGAGACTTTGCATTTACTTTTTACTATATACGGTCTTGTTATTATTTTGCCAAGAGAACAAGCCGTACATGTATGGTCACCCTTATTGAGGATCTTCCGGTCCTAGGATCTTCTAGTTCTTTGGTGGGAATTCATGTGAATTTCAATGATCTTACAAATCATCGTTTTACCTGAGCGACCAAGTGCCACAAAGAATAAGATTAATCATCAACTAACTTCTAGTTAGTGACATCATAAGTTTCAATGGGATAACATTCTAACCATTGAACTTTATACATGGTGATCCATTTAATTAATCAGATGCCATTAACTGGGTATTTTCAGAACTTCTGTTGGTGTCATACTATAGGTATGAAACTAATGACCAACTACGTGTATTCATTAGATACACTTTATCCTTATTCATAATGTTCTTCGGGACATTAGAATTAACCGTACAAAGATGACCTAGTTATAAGCCACAACAATAACTTTGGTTGCGCGCTTAACCATTACCTCTTTTACACCTTCTACAGGAGGGGCATGCTTCGGGTCATGCTTAGAGGATTGTCATGAAGTGGCCTTGTAAACCGGATCATGCTTTGTGGTTATTTATATTGGTTGTACTTAACCAAATAAAAATAGTTCTGAATATGTCATAACCCATATTCCATGTACTTCTTCAAGAGTACAAATGTTTAAAATAATATCTTATATACTCTTCTAGAGTTTGAAATTAGAGTCTTCAAGCTCTTATGCAGATTTTAATGAACTCACAATCTGCTGGATTGTTTACAAATGGTATCGAGACTTTGAACTCTTAGCGAGATAAGTGTCACAATGTACTGGATTATTTAACCATTGAGTTTAGGAACTTCAAGCCCACAAAATAGTGTTGACAAACTCACAATATAGGTAGGAACAATAATAAAACTATGTAAAAGATAATACTACTAAACAGTAAAGTATATTAAGAAACATATATAACAACAGTAACCTTAAATAAATAAATAAAATTAATGTCATCTTCGAGTGACAAGAAAATTTAACATTGATCTTCGAGACCTTTTTATCACCTACGTCATGAGGTGTTATTCTTATATACAATTTTATCGTTTACTGCAGGAAACTGATGGAGAAACATTAAGAATCAGAGTTGATTTGTTTCTCTAGTTATACGAATCATCACTACAAGGATGATGTTTACCGGTTCATCCCTATGAGGGTGCAATTTATCATTCATCTTCTTCGGGAGATATGTCTATTCATCTACTTCGAGAGATGACCAATAAAAAATATAATATACCAATACAAGTAAATAAAATAAAATAAAAGGCTAATCGTTCATGCATCACTACAGGTATGAAATTATTTGGTTCATCGCTTCGGGAGATATGTCTATTCATTTTCTTTGATGTAGCTTCTGTGTGCAGGAACTCGACAAAGGACTCTTCGACGTCGACAAGTCTACTCGATATCGAGTAAGGCCTAGTCGATATCGACCAAAACTGCCTGTGACTGCTGCTGCGCTGTTCGACTTGTCCGATCTTCTATCGACTACCCCTAGTCGAGATCGACAACCTGTGGTCGACTTTTGCCATGAGATTCCACCGCTGCCTAGGATCCACTGACACGCTTCCTCGTGGATCAATCCTGACTTCCCAGTTCTACATCAGGAGGAGGTCTTGTAATCATTTGCAAGGGACGGAATCTGGTTTGCTTTATTTTAATCATATTTTATATTTGCATTCTCGATTTTTCTCCTACAACATCAGGATCGATCCTTGAGGAAGCACGTCAGCGGATCTCAGGTAGCGGTAAATCTCACAGACAGAAAATTAAACAGAAAGACAGAAATAACAGAGAAAAGGGGAAAAGAAAGCAAAGGCAGAAACTGGTCGATATCGACAAACAATGCTCGATATCGAGTAAAGAAATCGACCAACAGTAAGTCAAAATCGACTAACGGAAACCAAAACTCAGCAGACAACCCGATCTCGACTAACTTTCCTTGATGTCGACAAGATACCTCGACGTCGACCAAAAATTCCCCGAGATCGAGTAACTCAGAAACTTAAAATTGCAACTTTTCGAATCGAAACGAATGTAAATACAAAATTAATTCAATAAACTAAGGACTTCCAAGATCAGGGTTTCAACACCACAACGATAACCATGCAAAATAACACATAAAGGCATAAAAGATCATGCTTTCCATCAAATAACTATCGTTATTAACAAATAGGAATATAGAGGCTTTCGCATAAACCCTAATTGTTACTAACCCTTTTCACATAATTAACCCAAGTTGTATTAAGATCACTTTCGCTTTAATAACACAAACAAGGATCACCTTCAACTTTCGCAAAAGAATCATGCTTTCAGGGATAGAAGACGAATTGCATAAAAAGATCAAACATTTACCACATCACCTCACATGGCTATCGTCGGGCTCACCCCGACCCTAGAAGTAGGTGGACTACTCGCTCTTCATCATCAAGAAACTCATCAAATAACAAAAGGAATTAACTTGCATTAAATAAACTAAATAAAACTTACAACCGATCGAAGCCTAAACGTCTCTCAACACCTTGCTGCTCTCGGCCTCTCTCTCTCTCTCCTAACTCGCTATCTCTCTCTATTGGCTTGTAGCTTGGATGATTGAATGTATAAAATCCAACCCCCTAATGCCTTATTTATAGTATTCATTCCCTAGCTAATCTAAGAAAGAATAATCTATCTATATCTATTTATCTATCTAGATTATTAAGATAAAACATGGAAATAAAGGAAATAAATCTCTAAATAAAACTAGGACTAATTGTGGATAAATCCTCCATGGAGTTGATAGATCTTGATAGGTCTTGATGGAATTTGATAGAATTTGATCATGAAAATATCTTCATCGGCTTTGGGATAGAAACTTAACAAGAAGTCGGTTACCCTCGGAATTATCTTCTGGAATCAACTCGATATCGAGTAGGATTGCTCGATATCGACTAGCATTTTCTTCGGCTTCTGCTCAGCAACTCAATATCGGCCAACAAGATGCTTGTCGACTTAAGTTTTCCTTGATATCGAGTAAATTCCTCGACATCGAGTAACATCTTCCAGCTCCAGCTTTTCTCGTCGACTTCGGGGTCTTGACTCGATATGGCTTACTCGATATCGAGTAAAACAACTCGATATCGACTAGCTTCCTCAGTTCTGCTCGATTCTGACTAACTCTGGTGGAAATCGACTTCTTGTAGTCGATATCGACCAAAGGTTGCTCGATATCGACTAATGTGTTGTCGAGTAGATTTCCTTGCTTTCAGCTCGATTTGTCCCGGTTCTGTTGCTCCTTGACCTTGGACTTCTGTCGTTGACTTCAAGCTTTTCTCTCTTTCTCTGAATTGCTGTAAATTACCTCGATTTCTGCGAAATTAAACAGAAACTGGTGCAGATTCCATAATTTGGCAAATAAGCATAAACTACATAGATTATGTACTATTCTAGCCCAAATGTATGAAATGCATGCAGAAAACGATATAAAAATAACTATAAAACATGGCGAAAAAGGCTCACATCAATAGCCTCCAACAGTCTCTCATTCATCGAAGTCGTGAACTGCTAGAGGTGGAGAATCTGAGAATCCATCTTTTCATTGGTTTCGAGCCGTGTCCCGTCCGCCATAGCCAATAATCCACAAGCGGCTGATACCACTTGTTAAGGTTGTCGGTTAGAGCTTAACAACATTGAGAGAGAGAGAGAGAGTAAGAGATAATATGATATGTATTGAATGAATCATATGATGCCTTACACAAGGTATTTATATCCTTGGATTCATATAATGTCCTAACACAATACCACATGGGTATCAGGCGAAATTTCCGAAAAGATAGATAGTAAAAAGTAATTGAAAGGCTCGAGACTCGAGCTCATGATTGAGATTGTAAATAATAAAAAGCTGAAATTTGACCCTTAAACTGATGCGAGAATGAAAAAATAAGTTAAGGTTCGGGGGTTGCGCTCAGTGGATGCTCTAGCGTTTCTCAAACAATACAAAAATTCTCCCGTTTTGGAAAACGACGCCGTCTCGTATTATCTCCACACCTGCTGTTGGCCCCACTTGTTTCCTTTTGCTTTGCCACCCCCATGCGGCCACGCCTCAGCATATTCCCCAATTTCACTCCCCAATACGACGCCGTATACGTTTCCATCTCCCTCACGCCTTCTCTTCCTCTCCTCAGTCCTCCTCCGTCCTCCTCCCTCCTCCAATCCAATTCTCCATCCAGACAGAATCTAAACAATGAACGCATAAATTACCAAAAAAGGAATTCATTTTTCAATTGATTTCGGTTATCCCCAACCCCAAGCTTCTCGGACTCCCCAATTTACACTCCATCAATCCACCACCAACGACTATCCTTATCTTCATCCACCTTTAAATTAATCTTTATAATCACAGTCATCACCACTCTCGACTAATTCTTTATCTTCAATCCCCAATTTTTTGCTATTACTTGCAAGCCACCGCCTTTTTCCCTCTCTTTGATAACGACCCTTCACCTCTCTCCCACAGATGGCAATGGCGTCTTCAACACCCATCTCTCAATCCAGTCCCTATTTAAAGAAACCAATTTTCAATCAACCGACCCCACAACTGGGTTTCATTTCCTGCTCCCTGCGGAACCCTAATATCAGCTTTTCAGCCATGGTTCTTGGCCAGAAATCGTCCGCTGGGCATTCAAGAACGCATATGAAAACGGCGGTGGTGGTGGTGGCGGAGGCGACCACGGCGGCGGAGAAGCAGAAGAAGAGATACCCTGGGGAGTCGAAAGGGTTTGTGGAGGAGATGAGGTTTGTGGCGATGAAACTGCACACGAGGGACCAGGCTAAGGAGGGGGAGAAGCCGGCGAAGGCGCCGGAGGAGACGTCGCCGGCGAAGTGGGAGCCGTCGGTGGAGGGCTATTTGAGGTTTTTGGTGGATAGTAAGTTGGTGTATGAGACGCTGGAGAAGATTGTGGAGGAAGCTTCTGTTGATTACTGTGAGTTTTTTTTTTTTAAATTCCATTGATTCTGTTTAGTGATTTTGATGATTGATTTGTGTTGAAATTGAACAAGTCATGGGCTTATATCTATCAATTGATTAGTTAATCTGGCTGTCTAGGAATGATTCTTAAGGATTGGTGATGTGAGGGAAGTGTTACTGTTTATGTTTTGGATAAATTGTCAAAAGATGATACAGTATCTTTTTGACATAAGCATCATGTGGGATATTTTTCTTTGATGTAGTTTTCATGACAAATAAACCTTGTTTCAGTTTTTTTTTTTCAAACTGAAAATTTCAGCTGCTTTTTATGCAGTAGAACTTGCTGCAGATACCATCCTGTGTTATAGTATCTGTATGGAACTTGTGGCTAATTTCTAGCAGTCATTCCTATCACAAGGTCTGTACTGGACTGTCTAATCTTACTTTCAATGTTTTAAGGTGTTTAATTCCCGCATTCATATTGGTTGTTGTTAGCTTCTCTTAATCACTGATTCAAGAGCAATTTCTTCACCATTAACTGCATTGGTATTGTGTGAAGTTACTTGTGTGGTTATGATATTGGGCCTTAACTTTCAGAGAATTTATGATTTTGTTATCCTTTTTTTCCTTGTTTTATGTTTTGAAGGATGTTTTGTGAATCAGAATATGAGCCTCTTTTTGTTCTGGCCTTCCTACTGATATTTGAATGACTTTCTTTTACATATTTTATATTTACATGCGATAGGGCTGAAATAAATGCTTGTAAATGTATGCTATTTCATTTTGCTTGCAGATGCTGAGTTTAGAAACACAGGATTGGAACGATCAGAAAGTCTGACAAAGGATTTGGAGTGGTTCAAAGAGCAAGGCCATGCTATTCCTGAGCCATCCACCCCAGGCCGTACTTATGCAAGTTATCTCGAGGAGTTGTCAGAGAAGGATCCTCAGGCATTTGTCTGCCATTTCTACAACATATACTTCGCCCACACAGCTGGTGGCCGTATGATTGGGAGAAAGGTAGCAAATTCTGCAAAATGTGTTTTCATCCTCAATTAGGTGGCAATCATTTACGAATCATCTACAAGTAAACCAACTTATAAAACAGTAACTGTATCTCTACAACCATGAGAATTTGAGGTTGGATGAAAAAACTTTTCAGTCCATAGCCTAAAACGATGCGAAACTGTTCGTTCCTTAAAGGGGATAGAATCCAGAATACATTGCAACTTAGAATGAGAATGATTAGAATTGAAAAACCCACTAGAATTTTTCACAGAGCTAACCAAATGTGCAGAACCCAATAAATAAGGTTGGAGTCAAACACTTTTCAACCCATTATATGAAACTTCCCGAGTATCCGGCCCTTAATGACCTGTGCCCAAAGTTCCCAAAGTTGCCCAATATAAGCTCAACCTTTCATTTACATTTAGGACTTGCAAGTGTTCTTGTAGCTGCTCTACTTTCAATTTAGAACCAAAAGTCTAAAAGCTTGACATATTAAGGAAAAGACTTCACAACTTATGAACTGGAAATCCGAAGACGCTCTTCAGCATTAAAATCCTGGGGTGTTATCTTTTCCCATACAATGTTATGGTTAGGTGGCTGAGAAGATACTGAATAACAAGGAGCTGGAATTCTACAAGTGGGACGGCGACCTTCCTCAGTTGCTGCAGAATGTAAGAGATAAGCTAAATAAGGTTGCTGAGGTAAGTTGTCTAATATTTCTACCCTGGTGTGTGATATAAAACCTCTTTAAAGAGGTATCAGTAGCTTGTTTTGCTCATATGTGCCGTTGAATGAAAGGGTGCTGAATGTAACGTTTTATGATCGTTTTGGTTGAGTGCAGAGTTGGAGTAGGGAAGAGAAGAACCACTGCCTGGAAGAAACTGAAAAGTCTTTCAAATACTCGGGGGACATACTTCGTCTGGTACTAACATGAAAGAATAATAAAAGGGCGACATCTCACCCATCTGTGACTCGTAACGTGCAAATCTGTTAATCTGAATAGACCCTGCAAAACCTTAAACATCATCGATCTATGGCAGATCCTGTGTTTTGCCTTCAATGTAGCTTCAGTATTTTCGACGAATGTGGATTCAGTTGTTCCGTAAATGCAAAATAACTTGTACAGCATTTTTACTTTGGGAGTCAATTTCTCCAATTTCCTGCATCAGATTCAAAGTTATCTGTGTACATTTGAAACTTGCCCGGGTGGAAAACGAATTAGGATGCACGATTTGCGCAGGATCATCTGGTGAAATCTGAAAACGCTGATCCTATCAGTAGGAACAACGAATTTCCAAGGGCATAAATAACAGTTTTGCAAAGCTGAGGTGTTGGATCCTATCAGTACCAGCATTTTTACTTTGGGAGTATTGTTATTAGCGGATTAGCCTTAGGGTAGTACCAAAGGTCCCCAATTCGAACCCCGGATGACCGCTTTTTATTTACCAATTCAAGGATTAGCCTTAGGTGTTAGATCCAGCCCTGCTCTAATTTAGGACCAGACCAGAAGTATTACGGCCACTCCTTGGGCCATAGAAAGTAAATTCCAGCTAAACCCACCAAAAGCTCATTCTTCAATCTTCACAACACATGTAAACAATCAACTTAAGGATGTGAACATATTTTATTTTATCTCATTTTATATGCTCAAAGCAATTTTAGCTTCGCAATTCATAATATATTGATCAGATCTCTCCAAATACATTGTCATAAAATTAACATTAGTTACCATTTCAAGGAAACTAATTACTTCCATTACCATGTTTATATAGGAATATACAAAAAGGAGAAGAGGAAACAAAAAGCGTCTGTAGCTCAGTGGATAGAGCGTCTGTTTCCTAAGCAGAAGGTCGTAGGTTCGACCCCTACCTGACGCGATTCTATTTTTTCTCTTTTTATCCACCCTATTTTTTTGCCAATCTTAGTTACATTTTTACCATTAGATAACAAATGTGAGATGTCTGCCGCGGTGTAATGAGGTACACCTTATTTGGGTGTCGATTTGCCTAGTCCATCCAAGTTTGGGACGTCAAGTTGGCAATAGCTCATTTGGTTGCTAAATAAGTCCCTTCGAATGACATGGTTGTATTTTCTTATATCTTTACGATCTTGCAGAGGTTGCTCATTTGGTTGCTTTTTATTGTTGTTGTTAATAAAAGGTAAGTTTCTCCCATTTCAAATCACTGCAGAAATCATGTCCTGAGCTAACAAGGTTTTGGGTCAATGCTTCCAGCTTATGCTGCACATTGGCTTTTGCTGAAAACACAAGGCAACAAGCCATTTGAGTTTTTACTTCTTACTATATATATTTTGTAGGGCAATACTCATTGATAAGTAATGGCCAAATCGACCAAATATCAGATAATCCATAGAAACGAGGAACATTGAAAAAAGAAGAGGATGAAAGCTGAAATCAATAAATTTTGCCTAATGAAACTGTGTCTGATGAGGACCCTTCTTCCATTTTCCTTCGCCATTTTGATGTTAACAGCCACTCCGTAACAACCATTAAGTACATGCGCATTAAAGACGTAAGAATTATGTATATGGTTAACCGCCACTGGCGGCTGTCATGAAGAATATTTGCTTATCCACATCTCAGTTCCCTGGAAAAAAGACTGCTATCAAGCAACACTGACGGTATTTCACGAGGAAAGTTCTTCATGATCCAGCAGCTTCTTTTTCCGAGCTTTTGATGAAGTCTTGTATGGAGACAGCATTCAAGATTTCTTAGTGCAGTGAGCATCGGTTCCAACATTCTCACAGTGATTGTAACCAACACTCTGAAGAAATTCACGGATCACCTTGGCACTGCTGTTGCTGGCCTGCAGCAATCGCTCATCTTCCTCATAGATTAAGTAGGGAGCTTCACCTGCTTTCCTTGATAGCAGTCTTGAGGCTCCTTTGAGCACATGATACTCCCATCCTTGAACATCTATTTTTATCAGAAATACGGGTTCGGATTCTGGGATAACCTCATCAAGAGGTATAGACTTCACCTGAACTGCGACCTCCTCGTTAGATTTGAAGGCCAGCTTCGCTCCAACAGCAGAAACCGCACTGTTATCAAGCCGGCCAACCAACTAACAAGCCAGAAATTAGACAAGCATCAGCATAAAACTGGATTCACTGAAAACCCAAAATCACAGTCTACTAAAATAATTAACATCTATTAACTTCTACTAAACCACCCTTTCATAGATACAAAACAAAGTTTCATGAATCACTGACTTAAAATAGGTCACACAGACAGATCTGACCGAGACATTATGTGTTTAAATGCTATTTATCACTCACACAGAAAAAAAAGAAAAGAAGACTGATATCAGTTTCTGCTTTCTAGATCTCAAACTCAGATTATTATGTAGACTGAAGATGCCAAGGCAATTTCAAACCACATGAGCATATCTGTTTCCATAAGCCCGCCAGTGTCAAACCACTCAAATCAGCAGTTGAAGGTAAACAAGAAAACTCACACAATTGAGCATTAAACACGATGAATTCTTGACCAAAGTTTGGAAGATCCTCAAATAATCACTAAGAACTTGGAGATCAAGGAATCAATGAGCTACTTCAATATTTAAATTCTTCTCTATCAACGTTAATGAAAGAAATCAGATCACATACCTTGTGAACTGTGATATTTCCAAGCCGATCTGAAGCAGCAGCTTCAAAAACAGTGACCAGCTCCCCAACTCTGTTGAAGTAAATCCCATCACAAATCCTCTGCAAATTCTCAAAAACCGGTTCAAAAGCCAAAACCCTAAAGCCCATGACAGCAGCTGCGAAAGTCGCCATACCCACATTAGCGCCCACATCGATCACAACCCCATCCCCGATCTTCTCCCCCCTTTCTCCCTTAATCCTCTCCAGAATCCCCTGAATCGTCACCGAAATGTCAGGCTTCCGGAAAGGTTTGTTCTTCAACAACCTGACTATGTTCTTGTGGGGCTTATCGGGCAAGGAGCCGAGATCAGATAAAGCGTATAGGAACGGGTGTTTGACTCCTTCGACGACGCTGGCTATCACTGGGTGGGCCTGTGGGGAATTGAAGCAATCGAAGGGATCGATTGCGCGGAAATGGGATTGCGAATTGACGAATAACTTGGAGTTAGGGTTAGGATTAGAAGGGCGAAAGGAGAGGAAGAGGACGATGATGGCGAGGAAGGAGAGAGTAAAGAGTAGGAGGGATTTGGAGGTGGGAAGTTTGGAAGGTTTATCTCGTCTCCAGGCGTTAGCCATTGAAGGAAGATTTGGTAAGAGAAATGAACTGCAACGGGCAATGGAGGATGATCCAGCTAAGTGGAATTGCGAGACTGGGGGGACTGGGGATCTTGCAGGCAGCCCAGTAGCCAATCCCTTTTTTTTTCAAACAAGGGGGAAAAAAAAAAAAAAACAGCTACACAGTCTACACTATTCATTTTTCTAAGGATGTATTTGACGTCGATATTGTCAAAAGATAACATTTCAGCGAAAGTCGAATATAATCATCTCAATCTGTTAAGGCAATGATAAACACCTCTAATTACATTTTTTTTTTTGAGCGAGGCTTTACACAAGATTACAAAACAACTACTGTCAAGATAATTTTAACTCAATTGCACTCAGTCCTTCTCATTTTTCCCAAACAAATTACAAATAGATCCGAAACTCTCTCATCGACCCTAAGAATCAAGCGGCGTGCGAATTTGCTGTTAATCACACCCTTCAATCAATTTACCCTAAATTCGTAATTGTTCAATTCATCAATGGCCTTCATCAGTGCTGAACTGCAACGTCGACGCCGGTGGTGAGGCGGATAGCCTCGCTGGCCTCGTTGAGCTTGGACTGGCCGCGAGTGGGGATGGAACCTCTGGCGCCCTTGGCGGCGCGGTCAGCGAGGGCGAGGCCGATGGCCTCCCTGGATGAGGGCGAGGGAGAGGGAGAGACAGTGGCCGATGGCCTCCCTGGATGAGGGCGAGGGCGAGGGAGAGGCGGTGGCCGAGGGCGAGGCCGACGCCTTAGAGGCAGATGGCCTCCCTGAATTCATCGATGATGAAGACGCTGGCCTCGAACGGCAATGGCGGCAGCAACTCTTGATGGGGACTTGCTTTCTCCGGAGAACGTACGGCAATGGCGGCAGCAACTCTCTCCGGCAAGCGCTGACGTCGAACCTCGCCGACCTTACCAAAACCCAGCTCTACGAAATCATATCTAGATGAAGGCAACTCTCCCTTTCTCCCTCTCTCGATGGTTGATCGATTGATTACCCTTCCTCCAAAAAATCCCGGATTTGTGAGGATTCAATTCCGGTTAAATTCGTCCTCGATTGAGAATTCCGTCAAAACCCTAATTTGTTTCCGTCCCTCAGTTGGAGAATTTCTCCCTCACTTACAATTTGTTTGAAAAAAATGAAAAGGAGTTGTGTGTAATTTAGTTGGAATTGTCTTGACAATAGTCGTTTTTGAATCTTGCCTAAAGCCATTATGTTTTTTTTTTTGTTGAAAAGACCCCTAATTACATTAATTACATACAATTTGTCACGAGTGTTTTTAACTTTAGCCCGAGTTTCTTTGATTCTCATCCAGAGTGTATAAGCTTCCGCATATAAAACCGTATTTATTGGGTTCAGTCATTCTCTATCTAGATAACCTTCACCTTGTGGTTTCTAATAACATAACCAAAGAATCCCTCACCATTTACAGACAGTGATCCACTGAAATTCAATTTATACAAATTTCATTTTGGTTTTCCCCATATTATATTCTTCTTCTTTATAGGTGGAAGTTTGGGTTTGATAGTATAGTTTAGAATATCGATGTTATCTTTCTCGTACTGTATCTTAGTGCTCTCCCATAAATTCAATTGTTTTTTTAGCAAATGTGATTATTGAATACTTATTAATTTTTTCATCCAAAGATTGATTTGTTCCTAAAATACCAATTACACCATTAAATCGTCGAGATGGTAGTTGTTTCTTTCTATGTTGCATGGACACGGATATGATACGAAAACAAGGAACAACATTACAAAAATCAGTTGCGGTCCTAGGACTCTGTTATATATCAATAAATTTTGTGAAATGCGTCCTCGTATGAATGGTTACAGAAGGTGCATTGGATTAGAACACCAACTTGTCTTTCCTCTAGTTTCACCTTCGTAGGTAAATCTTCGACTGAAAGGTTTTGTATCTTTAGCCTTTGAGCTTCTTTGATTCTCATCTAGAACGCATAAGCTTTTGCTCCTACAACTGTATTTATTGGGGTTCGGTCATTCCCTATCTGAGTAGCATTCACTTCGTGATTTCTAATAATATAACCAAACGATCATTCACCATTTGTAGACAGTGATCCATCGAAGTTCGATTTATACCCATTCCGTTTTGGTTTTTCCCATCTTATATTATTTTTCTTACAACTGTTTGGAATATCGATGTTATCTTTCACGTAATGTATCTTTGTGCTCTCCCATAAATTCAGTTGTTTTTTAGCAAATGTGATTATTAAATGCTTGTTGATTTTTTCATTGTCAATGATTGATGTGTTCTTAAAATAATAGATAAACCACTGAATCGTCGAGATTGTGGTTGTTTCTTTCTATGTTATTGGGCACGGACATGGGGACACAATACGATATGAAAACGGGAAAACGACATTTCAAAATCATAGGATACGATGCATCATGGACACGAGTCGTGCATTATGCACTACAACGTCAACTGGTGACCGAGAAGAAGTGGGAAACCTGGTATATGATTCAAGGGAAGGTGCGGCGTTTCTCGATGAAGGAGTTTTCCATTGTCACGGGGCTCCGGTGTGGCCGAGTGAAATAGATGGAGATGGAGGAGGACAACAAAGCTTTGAAGGACTTCTTCCAAATGGACATCGTGAAGGTAGGCGAGCTTGAGGACGCCTTGAAGAGCTCTCTACTGAAGGAGCCGAGCGCGAGGAAGAGATTCAAGCTTGTTATCCTCTTCATTATCAAGGCAGTGCTGTTGGGGGGGGGGGGGGGGAGAAGAAGGCTTTGCATAGGTGGATTGTTAGGCTCATGAAGAATGTCGAACGCTTCATGGCATACCCATGGGGGAGGCTTGTTTACGAGACCACACACAACTCGCTCTTCGATGCCATTGAGCGCCGGTTGGCTGACTTGAAGCCCGTTCCAAAGGGGAAGGACCGCGTTGGATACGGGCTGATGGACTATCCGATGGCCTTCCAGGTAACGTTATCTACCACCCTCGTTCTACTTTACTACATTATGCGGTGTAGGTTTCTAATTGGATTGCGGATGGCTTGTAGATTTGGCTATACGAATCCATCCCGGACTTCCGCGCCGTGTTTGGGAACAGGCTATCCCAGAAGTTGTTGCCTCGGTGCACGAGGTGGAACTCCAACGAAGACAGCCTTTCGTATGACAGCATTGTCAAATGCATGGACCCGGATGGGGAGCAAGTCATCACGGTTACTGAGAACCCAGTGCTACTATCGGAGAAGGGCGAGCTATCAGTGTTGGATGGGTGCAACCATCGGGATGAGGAGCCTAAACCCCTATTTGAAGACATTGTGCGGCCGTTGGTGCACCATTATGATGCTCCTGTTGCCCCCCCCCCCCCCCGCAGCAAGAACAAGTGCACGAGTTGAGGAGACGAACGGTGCGGGGGATAACGTGGTGAAGACACTCGAGAAGATGATGGATACCTTGTCAGGCATATCAACATGGATGGAGAAGATGGATGAGAAGGTACTGCATTCTTTCGCATTATTTTATGCATAATCTGAATAACTTAAGTGACAAAGGTAACTAGACTAATGACATGGGACATACATTAGGTGACACGGAAAATATATACATTATAAATAACTGATGGTGTTTTTGTGATCGGGTTTGTTCAACTTAGTATGTATAATTTATTGTAAAAACTTATTTTGTGCAGATAAAAGTGTTGGAGGAGACGGTCCATGAACTGCGAGATGGTAAATGGATGGGAAGAAGCAAGGAAGAAAGAGTAAGGGATGGTGAAAACAAGGTTGGAGATGTTGAGATAGAGAAAGATGGATCCGAAAATGAACTTTTTGGTGAGAAGTACGCGAAGGACATCGTTGATGAGAAAGTTGAAAAATGCGATGTTGAGGACAAAGTATCGGGGGCACGAAAGAAGAAGGAGGTAAGTTTATTTTTGGATGACATGTTGTTCTCTATTGTATGAGACGAGATTCAGGGGGTTCACTTGCAAGAATGTTTTTGTTTTCCAGGATGTTCAGGTGCATGACGTTACACAGAATGAAACAGAAGTTGGTGGTAAGGTTGAACAAGAACAAGTTGCTAAGGTAAGGTCCAGTGGCCCGTGTCACTTAATAACAACAATATAGTCATATTGGATTCCATTTAACTTGTGGATTTGTTTTGCAGGTTGTTGATGTTGATGTACCAATGGGGACTGGTACCGAGGTCATGCAAGAGTCGAGCCAACAAGAAGGTGATAAGGTAAGGTCTTGTTTTATGTTGATGTGGAAGTTGATAATGCTGTTATGAATTGATGATGACATAGATAATTATGTGGAGCGACATGGTGTTTTATGTTGTGCGATAGGATATATCTGCATTCACTGAAAGGGTTGAATTTTTTTGTCAGGCCGAACATGTCCAAGGGGGTTACAGAGAGTTCAAAAGCAGCCGGTGGGGAGCCTGAACAAGAAGACGATGATAAGGTAAGCAATTATGACATGGAAATTTACTTCTGAACTTGTAACCACTTGATTGAACTTAATTGAAAACACTTCTTCGACCCCTTTATGGATATTTATTTACGTCATTTGTTTTTCGGGTGGACGCTGGTGTTGTCGTTATAGGGACTCGTTCTGAAGCCGTGGAGAAGCCCCCTCAGGGAGAAGCTGTGAAGGTACACTCTCTGTGGCCCGTGTCATTCATCCTTTATCTTTTCATTTGTGGCATGGGGATGTTATCTAGATGACAGGGGTTGTTCTGTTGGGTGACATGGGATAAAAATCTGGTAATTCAGATGTTGACATAGGTATTTGAGAGAAAGGGGTCCAAGAAGACGAAGAACGTTGATACAGTGGATGTGGGACCACCGGCCAAGAAACTGTGGGCCTCTAAAGGGAAGGACGACATCGTTCTCGTTGACGTCGTAGCCATAGGACTAGTTTATGCGACCGACTACAAGGGCCTACAAGGTTGGCTCGCAAGGTAACCCATCATCTCATTTCAGTCTTCATTATACGCCAAGGTTACCCATTATTTAATTCCACTCTATTGTACGGTCCAGTGCGAACGCGGAAAAGCGGTCAATAGGCTACGGCAGGGACCTATCGAAGGAGTTCTTTACCTCCCTCCAGACGGCCCGATTTTGGATCGACTCAGAGGTACGAAGCTGGTATATTGTAGTTTCTGCATTTGGGTTTCACCTGGACTATGTTGTGGGTTGTAATAGGGATTAACTTGTTGCAACACTTCGACCAGTCATGCTTCCTGCTGCGTAAAGCAGTCGCGGAGAGGGGTGACGACGTTGACCGTCGATTCATCATCCTGGACTCGTACTTCTCCACCTATATGGAGAGGGAGTGGAAGCAGTACAACTCAGATGTCGGTGGGTATGAGGCGAGTGGCAAAGTCATCTCATACTTTGAGGGCCGGTCACCGGCGCCCATGGGGGTGTCCGTGGGCAGGGTTGGACCTCGTCCTCCTACCCTTCAACCTGAGGAACAAACATTGGGTCCCTCGCCCTTGATCAAAAGAAGTGGCAGGTGAAGGTGTATGACTGCGATGTGCACTGTGTGGCAGACTGCCAGCCCCCACCCCTGTTGATGCATGTTATCCACCTCGTCCCCATCATCATGGATGCACACCCTGAGTTTAAGGTATTGTATGCGTCGAAGGTGCCAACGCCGTTTGGCATACACAGCGACAAGCGCCTTCCGTAAAACAAGCTCATGTATGTTGGGTGCGACGCTTGTAATTCATTTCACGGGATGAGAACTCCTCCTCTTACTTATGACAAATTCTTCGTCATTGCAGTGGCGATTGTGGGCCTTACACGATCAGATTCATGCAGCTCCTCATGGAGACCGATCCCAGCTTCGATGGCCTAGACGACACGTTTATTGGGGCGTACAGACGGATGCTAGCGGCTATCATCTTCCACGGCCGACTTGGTGGACACTGACCGATTGTCGTTGGGGTGTACTTATGGAAGTGAATTTTTGTCGTTTTTTGTGAACAACGTTGCTCTTAAACTAGTCTTTTAGTTGCTTCGATACAATTACTTTGAATTAGGGGGGTGACAATTATTTTGTGGTTGGACATGAATGCTGGAAGTAGGACTTCGTACATATTGGACTAGGTTGATTATGACCGTTTATGTATGACCTTTTTGGGTGTTTAATTGAGTCGATGCATATACAGAAAGTACCAAGTTAGATAATTCAGGTGAAAACCAATAACTTAGACCCTGAAGGTGACACGAGGATTGAAACAGCTGAAAGGGGGTAGATAATTCAGTTGAATGGAATGAGCAGTCACGTGGATGCAAGGACCTCACACGTGCGTGGTATGACATGACATGTGGCTGTATTTCATAGGAAGTAACCTGCACATTTAGTTTGACTATCTGGATAGAAAAAGGAAAAAAGGAAAAGAAAAAAAAGGGTGATGAGGTGATTAATGGAAGTTACTTTCACCAACTTCCATTTATTGCAGTTGGGGTAAAAACATGGAATCTCCCAAGACATAAGGGAATAGATAGTGGGTTTTTTTTTACCTTGAAGGAAGATAGAAGGGAAAGGGGAAGATAGAAGGGAGGTTGAGAAGTGGGAGACCGCCGATTGCAACGAAGGTCACGCTGTTCGCCGTCATCGCCGGATTGGAGATAAGTCGTACACCGTTTTCTTCAAATCTCTCTTCCTTCTTTGCAACTCTGAATCTTGGATCCCACTTGTTACCCTCCCTTGTTTGGAAATCCGAAAAATGTCTCATTTTCCTAATGTTTGTTGGGAGGATGGATGGGTGCAATTGAAAAATTCTAAGGGTGGGTTTTGGGTATTCAACATGCAATGATGAAATTGGGTTTAGGGATCTGTTGCATGTGAATGTGGGAGGGGAAATTAGGAGATGGGAATGTACTGGTTTCAGATTAACAATATGAACCTGGGAGTTTGGGGTTGCGATGTGCTTGAAGAAGATTGAGTGAAGTGATGGGTTTTGTAGTAGGGTGTCATGGGGTAGATGGAGTGACATGGGTGTTTTAGTATGTTGACATGGGTACTTGAGAAGGTGTTGTGAGCCTAAATTGACATGTTTTACACCTACTTTTATATCGATTTCTGTTAACATTTCATGCATTTGGGTTAGAATAGTACAGATTCTATGTAGTTTACACTTATTTGCCAAATTATGGAGTCTACACTAGTTTCTATTTAATTTCGCAGAAATTGAGGCAATTTATAGAAGTTCGGAGAAAGGATGAAAAGCTCGAAGTCAACTACAGAAAGTCCGAGGTCAAGGAGCAGCTGAACCAGGACAATTCGAGCAAGAAACAAGGAAGGATTAACTCGACACAACTGGTCGATATCGACCAGACTTAGTCGATATCGAGTAAAACTAGCCGAAATCCAGCAAAGTCGAGCAGCCATCACTCGAGGAGCCCAACGTTAGTTGACGTCAAGTAATGCTACTCGATGTCGAGTACGCATCGACTGCCCAGATGGTGCCCGAGCTCAAGTGAAGTCCAAAAAGGAGAAGATTGTACTCGATGTCGAGTACATGTCGTCAGCAGTCCGAGATCGAGTAGAATTCGAGCATGATGATTACTTGCAAGTGAAGATATGTGGAATTCTATCCATCCACATCAAGATCTATCAAGTAAAGAAGGATTTATCCACAATAGCTTTAGTTTCCTTATAGATTTAATTGTTTTATTTCCAAACTTTATCTTATGCTTTTAGATAGAAAGTTTTTAGATATTGATAGATGTTCCTTCCAAGATTAGCTAGATGGAACACTATAAATAAGGCTTTAGGGGTTGGATTTTAGAATCAACCAAGACAAGCCATTAGAGAGATATCGAGTAGAGAGAGAGAGAGAGTGGAGGCTGATTTGAGTTGGAGAAAGCGAGAGCAAGATTTGGCATCGTTCGGTTGTAAGCTCTATTTTAGTTTATTAATGCAATTTAGTTTCTTGAAATTATTGATGTGTTTATTCATGATGAGAAGCGAGTAGTCACCCAACTTCTAGGATCGGGGTGAGCCCGACGGTAGCCATGTAAGGTAATGCGAAAACGTACAATCTTTTTATGGGAGTTCGTCTTCTATCCCTACGAGCATGATTCTTTTGCGAAAGTTGAAGGTGATCCTTGTTTGTGTTATTGAGGCGAAAGTGATCTTAATCCAACTTGGATTAATTATGTGAAAAAGGGTTAGTAACAATTAGGGTTTATGCGAAAGCCTCTATATTCCTATTTGTTAATAACGACAGTTATTTGATGAAAAGGCATGATCTTTTATACCCTATGCATTATTTTATATGGTTATCGTTTTGATGTTGAAACCCTGATCTTGGAAATGTTTTAGTTTATTGATTTTATTCACAAATTTCGTGTTTATTTACGTTATATCGCAATTTAAAGTTACAATTTTCGGTTCCGAGTTACTCGATTTTGAGCACATCTAGTCGATTTCGGGTAGTTTTAGTCGACCTCGAGTACTGTAGTACTCGAGATCGACCACTTTGCTTTCAGTTTTTGTTTCGTGTTGCGTTTCTTTGCTTCTGTTCTCTGTTTTGCATACTGAGTAGTCGAAGTCGACTAAGCCTAGTCGAGGTCGAGTACTTCCTAAGTACTCGACCTCAACTCGACCTCGACCTCGTGGATTGATCCTGACTACCTTCTACTACAACGGGAGGAAGTCTTGTATTAATTTTCTTGGACGGGAGTCGGTTTGCTTTTATTTAGTTTTATTTACCTTATTTACTAGACACATCCTCCTACAACAACAAAAGGGTGCATGCCATACACCATTCGCAACTCCTCACCAAAGACGCCCCCACATTTGCATCCCTATTGCAGCGGAGACTGCAGACGATACACCATCAGGTTCATGCAACTCCTAACCAAAGACGCCCCCACATTAGAGGGACTGGACGACGCATTTCATCAGGGCGTACATGCACATGCTCGTTGTGGCCATCTTCCATGGAAAATTGTTATAAACCAATTTCCAATTTATATGATTGTGTGGTTTTCGTTGCACTAGGTCGTTATGATCTTTGTTGTTATGTCGTTGTTAAAAACTTATAGTATGTTATCATATCTGTTGTTCAGTTGTTTTAATCATTTATGACCTTGATTGCTCAGTAAGTGTAAGACGTTTATGAACATCATCTGTACTTGGGGTTTTTTCTATCCACGTACTTGCGTTGATATTGCTTGTGTGAAAATATTTGTGACACGTATAATATTTTAGGTGACACGGGCATACAAACACGTGAAAGGAGTTACGGGCATTCAAAATATGACACGTGAATTCTAACAGGTGACACGTGAAATGTAATAGGTGACACGGGAAAACAAAAATCATGTTGTCTCGGAGAATTAGTGGGAATAATGGCACACTCATAACTCAAGTCATCACATGCAAACAAGTACCAAATGAAATCTAACAGGTAACATGAGAATAATAACATGCGACATGTGAAATTCATATTGATACCATATACGATTGACAGAATAAGTAACTGTGTATCCACAAAAAATTTCCACGGCGAAATACAACGCCCAATACCTGAAGTCTATCAAATGTGCATGGACCCAAAATTACACCAACCTACTTACCCCGTTCCCAAAAGTATTACGAATTTCTTAACCACAAACCTATCAAAATGGTCCAACCCCTGACCCCAAACCTGAAAATGCAAAATAAAACCCAGCTTATGAGGTTAGCCGTTGGACCACCAGTAGAGTAACACAACTAGGAACGACAACGCTTCAGGCGGGAAAATTCTCCCTAAGACGGGTACCTGGATGTCATGGGCCGACCAAGCGGCCGCTTCACAACCGGAGGAAAGCACGCAATGCTGGACATGCTTGGGGGAATTCTCCATTCTGATCTTGGAGGGAGTGGGTATAACATATCCTCGTAACACATCTTCCATGTTGCAACTTTGTAGAAGTCATTGACGAGAGTGTAGATATTGATACCTCAGAACTTGGCATCAGCTATGGGCTATGGCATGTGTGCATGGAAACTGGTCGATGTCGAAGCGCTTGCATGTGCAGCTACGAGCACTCAAGTTTACAACCCAAGAGGAGAAACCTTTGCGGACAGTGTACTCGTCTGGGCTGAGTGGTGTGACAACCAAGAAAATTGACATCGTGTAGTTCTTTTTCAGATCATCATCAACAAATTTGCTGACCAACGTGCCCTATTTGATGCTTTCTTCCTGTCGCTTGTAAAACCACGTGGAGGTGGTTTCGATGATGGAATCAATTAGCGCAGTGATTGTTAGGTCGCGTGGCTACTTGAAGACAAAATTAAGACACTCGGAGTTGTTCGTTGTCAATTTTTTGTAGCGATCCCCAACGAAGAATGATCGGGCCCAATTGTGGAAACCAGCCTCTTTCACGTATTGTCCCGCCGGGGCGAATTGTGTGCAGAAATCAGAGAACATCTTGTTGAATTCCGCCCTCGTTTACACCTTCACCATTGAGAAGAACAAATCCATCATCCTCGTGACACCCTTGTACTTGCACCTAGCATTATGAAATAGATGCCAAACGCAGAACCCTTGCTTCGCAAACACATAGTGGTCCCTAATACTTTGGACGATGCTCAAATGGCGATCAGATACAAACATGAGGTCTGGTGTGTCCTCCGCAACATGTAGCATGTTCCTGAAAAAGAAGCCCCATGACCCATGATTCTCCCCATCAAAAATCGCAAATGCGATCGGGTACACTTTGTGGTCTACATCTTGGGTTGTGGTTGTTGTGAGCTGAATCTGCTATGTTTTACAGTAACTTTTATATCGTTTTCTGCATACATTTCATGCATTTGGGCTAGGATAATACATAATCTATGCAGTTTATGTTTATTTGTCAAATTATAAAATCTACACCAGTTTCTGTTTAAACTCGCAAAATTCGAGACAAATTACAGCAGTTTTGAGAAAGGCTGAAAAAGCTCGGAAATCAACTACAGAAGTCCAAGGTCAAGAAGCAGCGGAACCAGACGAATCAAGCTGGAAACCCAGAAGTACTCGATCTCGAGTTCCTTTACTCGATCTCGAGTTCCTTTACTCGATCTCGACGAAGAATGTCCGAGCACACCTGGTCGAGCAGAGCTGCTCGAGAAACTGAGAGCCAGAGAAAACCCGACTCCGGAGCCCTACTCGATCTCGAGTAAACTAGTCGAGATTGAACAACACCCAGATGCCATGTCCGGAGTCAAGGAGTTGTGCCAAGTCGAGAAGCCGAGGACGGAGAAGCCTAGCACCACTTTACTCGATATCGAGTAAACAACTCGATATCGACAAGATCGTCTGCGCCAATCTGAGCCAGTGTCGGGGAAGAGTCCTCGACCAAGACCAGCGGCGCAGAAGTCGACACCACTCTACTCGATCTCGAGGAGGTTACTCGATCTCGAGGAACCCATCAGCACCTGTCCGAGCTTGATCGAGCAGCAGCAACCCGAGACGCCCAGCCGAGCCATAGTCGACGACCATCTTACTCGATCTCGAGTAGATTTGGTCCAGATCGAGGAATCATGTTTGAAGCCGCGTTACGCGATTTGCTGTCCTACGCGGTTTGGGAGTCCTTGGAGCCAAAGGAATCCGAATTTGGCCGAGATCTATCAACATCTATCTATGGAGAAGACCTACCTACACATGGAAGATATTTTGCTACTTTTAGATATAATTTCCCTTTTAAGATTTAATTCCTTTATTTGCATTTATTTATCTTAAAGATTTAGATATAGATAGAGATATTCTATCTTTGAATAGCAAGGAGTATAAGGCTATAAATAAAGCCCATGGGGCTGATTTTAGGGATCATTCAATTCACAAGCTAGAGAAGTAGTTCACAGAGATGGTTTAGGAGTTCAAAGGTTTTAGGGTTTTGGCGTTCAACGAAAGTTGGACTGCCGGGATTGTAAGGACTTTGAATTTAGTTTAATGCAAGTTTCTGTTCATACATCAATGTCTGCTATTGCGATGAAGAGCGAGTAGTCCACCCACTTCTGGGGCTGGGGTAAGCCCAACGGTAGCCATGTAAGGTGATGTGGTAAAGGTACAATCTTTTTATGCAATTCGTCTTCTATCCCTATGAGCATGATTCTTTTGCGAGAGTTGAAGTTGCTCCTTGTTTGTGTTATTGAAGCGAAAGTGATCTTAATGCAACTTGGATTAATTATGTGAAAAGGTTAGTAACAAATAGGGTTTATGCGAAAGCCTCTATATGCCTATTTGTTAATAACGAAAGTTATTATGATGGAAAGCATGATCTTTTATGCCTGTATGTGTTACTTTGCATGGTTATCGTTGTGGTGTTGATACCCTGGCTTTGGAAGTTCTTTATATATTGATTTATTTCTTTCGAAATCTGAGTTCTGTGTTCGAAGTTTGCACTTTGAAGTTTATGTCTTTTTGTCGATCTAGAGCAATGGTAGTCGAGATCGAGTTCTGTTTTGTCGATCTCGAGTAGGGTTTTGCCTGGATCGAGTTTCTGTTTGTCGATTCTGAAGTTTCTGTCATCGCTGTCTTTTGTCGATCTCGAGTAGCTGTAGTCGAGATCGAGCAGCTTCTGTCTTCGCTTTTATTTCTGTTTTCGTTTGTTATTTCTGTCTTTGTTTCATTGTTTCTGTCTCTCTGTTTGCTTTTCTGTGAGATTTACAGCTACCTGGGATACGCTGACACGCTTCCTCGTGGATCGATCCTGACTTCCCATGTCACTACTGCATAGGGAGGGAGTCTTGTAATCATTTGCAAGGGACGGAATCTGGTTTGCTTTGATTTATTTATATTTTATTGCAAGTCTCAATTTCCTCCTACAACAAATTGGCGCCGTTGTCGGGGAAGCAATCATTCGCGTCTTAGGTAGTTAGATCTCACTTTTCTTTTAAGTTACTTCACAGGTGTATGCGCCGTTCTGGTTAACCACTTGAGTTTGATGGCTTAGACGATCCGGAAGGCCTCTTACACATCCAAGCTAAGCTAAAAAGAGTTATGGCGGCCGCAGAAACACAGGAACAGCTGATTGCGAGGCTTACAAGGGTACTGGCTGCTAAAGATGCTGCTATCGCCGCTGAGAAAGTAGGAAGGGAACAAGCTGAAGCTGAGCTTGCCCTATACCCAACCACTACAGAGGACTATATGCACCCGACTCTCGTCGTGCCTGAATCGGCCATTCTAATCCCTGAAAACAACTATGAAATTCGCACTCAATTCCTTATTGAAATTAAAAATCATGCTTTTCATGGTAGATTTAATGAATGCCCTCTGCGTCATATTACCAACTCTACCGACATGTGTCGTACTCTTGCTGAAGGTACCACCTTGGAATACGTTCTGATGAAAGCTTTCCGTTGGTCTCTGGCTGGTCCTGCATTGAAGTGGCTGGAGGGACTGAAACCACGATCCCTCACGACATGGGCTCAAGTAAAACAGGAATTTATCAATAAATTCTTTCCTCCTGCTAAGACAGCGCTCCTTCGCCAGAAGATCACATCTTTCAAACAACAGCCTGGGGAGCCGCTGGCAAGGGCTTGGGAACTCTATAAGGATCTACTGCGATCCTGCCCTACACATGGACAACAACCCTGCATAGTTCAAGAGATCTTCTTCAATTCTCTAGACTTGGTTGCAAAGGACAGAATCAACACATATACTCACTATGAGTATCTGACAATGCCGCCTGCTGACGCATGGGCTGCTCTCGACAAGCTGGCCAATTATGACAACAAGTATGGGACTCCAGTCACCTATGAGGAGAACCCCTACGCTAGGCCAGTACCATCCATGCCCCTCTATGAGCCCCCTAAGGAGATTGATCCAGATGTAAGAGAGCAGTACTACAGAGATCAGAATAAGAAACTCCTCAAACAAGTAAAGTATCTTTCTGTCAACCAGCATGTAACACCCTTTTTTAGATCCCAAAGGAGTGTTGCAGCGCCAGTGAATCCGCATACTTTAATGTCTTTGAATTCACCTGAGGCTTATAGGGACATGCAACCATGCTCCCATAAACAAGATGATAATTTAAATACAATAAAATAGGCGGAAGTGAATAAAATTTATTAGTTTTAAAATATCTGATCACAATAACAATAAGAATACCAAAACCATAAAGTATGAATAACTGTCTAAAATAATTGAAATTAAAGGCGATGCGGAAACTTTTAGAGGTTCAAAACTTGTAATAAAATATTCAATAAATGACAGTCTGCTCTTCAACTCTCCCCTGCTCCGCTGCTTGCACTAGACCAGTGGAATATGGTCTGGTTTTCCTGAGAACGAATGACACCAGCCATCCAATAAATAGGATGGTTAGTACAATAAAGACTAGCAAATGATAGGGAAAATGTTCAGACTTTAACCTTACAGTGACCATAAAACGGTATGTCTCAGGTTAAGGGAATGACACGAATATTTATAGTAGAAACTGAATAAAAATGATAAAAATTCACACATGACTCGGATGATCATAACGATCGATTATAAGATAGGAAAATGGATTATACTCGAGGCAGATAAGTATAATAACTGAAATGATCACCTCTTAACAGTCGATAATAAAGATAACGATAATAATAATAATACTACGTGGTACCGGTCGGGCCTTTAACAAGGACCACGACCTACATCAGATCGTTGTTTTATCAACCCGCAGAGAATGCATTCCGGGATGGTGTTTCATGAAACCTTATAAGGCGGTAGCTTAACGAACCACAACCTGCAAGTCAGTCTACTGAATAACTTGCCAAAGGCATAGAGCCATTCGCATCACGTGGTGCGCATTTTAACATATCACAACTAAGCATCACATGGTGCCTATCTTATCATATATAAACAATTTATACTAGGTGATCATAATAACGACATTAAATCAAACAGGGACACGCATGGATAATTCAAAGGGTCTTACTATCACATGCCACTAGTTTGCATAAAAGAACGAGCAGAATATCATGCACTTTAGGAAGAAGAAAATTGGCAACCTTTACTTATCTCGAGTTATAAACAAACAAATCACATTTAACATGTATAACACTATAATTACTTTAATAGTTGCCCATTAATTTAACTCATGTCAATTTATGATTAAAAAGATAAATTACATCAAGCAGACGGGTATGCAATTTATCGAAATTGGCAAGGAAATTGGCCATAGGGCCGCATTCGACATTCGACACAGAAGAATTTTAAAAGGCACATCAAAAGAATCACGAAACACGCAAAGGGCGATGAACGAATTCACTTGCCTTGATTTCCGATGATCAGCTGATGACAACCAGGCGGGATTTTAGCACCTATCGAATCCAACGGAAAAAGGAATATTAATATTGATATTTTATGAAATTAACTTTACTTAACTCAATTTGAAATTGAATTAATTCTATAAAGTTAAATATTATATACCAATATGAATTCCTTGGGGAGCGGGATCTGGTGTGAGTGCTTCGAGATTTCTTGGTGTCGCTGAAACGGGCAAGAATTGAACAGTTTAGAAGTATTGGCCACTTAACTTAATAAATAATTAACTTAGGGCCAGAAACAGAAATTGTATAAAACAAGAGACGTTTTTGTAGTTAAAACAAAAGAGATTAAAAGCCCCAATTCACCGTCTTCTTCAACTCACGTACACAGGAGCGAGGACGAATTGACGATTCTTCGGCGGCAATGGCTCACGACAGCGTGGGCTTCGAGCAACAGTCAGCTGGCGACAACAGGGCGACGGACCGGAGGCGGTGGTGGCTCGTGGCTCGGACGGCAATCGACTGGGCTCGATCGATTCGCTGTTCACGGGGCGCTTCCGGCGGGGGCTGCGTTCTGCAGAAAAGAGCGATGGCGATGGCTCGTGGCTCGGCTCGGACTCCAGTCGCCGGTGGTGGAGGACTGCGGAAGTCCGGCGATGGTGCTGCAGTGGCTCGAATTCGGCGGTGCTGAGGGAAGTCGGAGCGCAGTGGATTCGAGAGAGGAGGAGGTGAACTGATTTGTGATTGATGATGATTAACGGGACCCCTCCCCTCTATATATATAAGCCTAGGATTGGATCAGATAAGGAGGAAAGAGTTGATCACATCCCAATTGCTGAGATCTCGGACTGGTGGGTTAGATTGAGGATAACCTCTCTTGAGTTGATCTTGAGGGAAAGATAGAACTTGGAAAGGAAGGAAAGAGGTAAAAAAAAAAACAAATTCTATCTTCCATCTGGTTTTTTTCACCGTGGCCAGGCCAAACCAACAGAGAAAGAAGAAAAAAAAGAAATGGGCCAATTTCTATTTGGGTTGAAAAGTGGGTCAATTCCTATTGGGCTTAAAGAGGTAATTTGGCCCTCTTTATTGGGTTTCCTCTTGAAAGAAATAGAATAGATATTTGACTATATATTATACATATATATGAATCTATGTATATATATATATCATGTATATATTAGCGGAAAGAAAATATTATTTAATTTAACTCTATAAATTAAATAGTAAGACTGTTTAGAGGATAAAATTAAAATAATATAATTATTCTAATTTATATTATATATCTTATGTGAATTTAATGGTTTCTCAAATTCACATAGTATAGTATAATATTATTTAATGAAATATCCCAAAAATAATTTGGGGTATTTCACAGCCTTGCATTGAATGCGGATCACAGAGGCACACCACTACTGAGTGCCCACACACAGAGCAAGTCAGGCTGGCAGAATACCATGAAGAGGCAGCTTACGCAGGGGGTCCCAATCGCTACATGGGGGACCAAAGGTTTCAGCAACCACAATGGAACCAAGGTGCCCCTAGAAACCCCCCGCCCTACAGAGCTCCAGGACATCCAGAAAGGGACCAGAAAAAGGATGATCTACAGATAGTCCTGGAGGAAATACGGATGAATCATTCAGAAACTAAGCAGTCCTTCAACTCCGTCTACACTCAGATGCAAAGTGTCAACTCTAGACTTGGGGAGATTGATACATGGAGGAAATCAATTGATACACAGATTGGCCAGCTAGCAGCGGGAGTCCCCAAACAGTCAGGTTCGCTCCCTGGATCTTCTGAGCCCATTCCCAAGGGGAAGATCGGACACATCGCAGCCGTAACGCTCAGAAGCGGATGCAAACTGCACGAAACAGAAACCGGAGAAGCAAAAGACGGCACTGCAGAGGAGGTCGATATCGACCAACACCTAGTCGATATTGACAGACACCTAGTCGATATTGACCACCCCCAGGTCAATATCGACCCATCTGCACCAGTGAACATACCGACTCCAGCAGTCGATTTCCACCAACCACCGGTCAATATCGACCATACTGCAGTCGATATCGAGTCCCCTCCAGTCAATATTGACTCATCTGCAACACCTCCGACATCTTTTCTGGCTCCGAACCAGAAAAAGAAGCTGGCCTTCCCAACAAAATCTCCAAAGGACCCAGCAGAGAAGAAATTTCAGCGCTTCATCAAGATGCTTCAGAAGCTCAACGTCACCATCCCCTTCACAGAAGCTCTTAATGAGATGTCATCCTACGTCAAATTCCTCAAGGAGATTCTGAGCAAAAAGAGGTCAATGTCTGAAATTACAGAGGAGTGCAGCCATTTGGACATACTTGAGAAGAGGCCAGATACAGGTAAGTTTGCTATAACCATTGGATTTGGTCCATACAAAATTAATGCTTTATGTGATCTTGGAGCTAGTGTGAGTATAATGCCTTTAACAATTTGGTCCAAGATTAAGATAGGTGCCCTAGAGCCTGTGGATGCTAGACTTTATATGGCCAACAACACGGTGGTCATTCCAACAGGCATGGTGGACAATGTGCCAGCACAAGTAGGTAAATTCTTTGTCCCTGCTGATTTCTTAGTTGTTGATATGCAAGAAGACCCTGCTTGTCCAATTATTCTAGGAAGACCCTTCTTGGCGACAGTGGATGCCAACATAAGCGTGAGGAAAGGAGTGCTCACTTTCAACATCAGCGATGAGGTAATTGAGTATTCCTTTAATAAAACTGAAAGGCATACAGGTCCAATGGAAGAGGTAAAATCTATCTCAGCTGGCTACATTACCTGCGGGGAGCCTAAGGTAAGAAATATGACTCCTGGAGAGCTAGAAAAGAGGGAGATGGAGGCCCAGGTGGAGAAGATCATGGCCATCCTAAACGACGAAACAGAGGATCCACTCGACACAAACCAAGGTATGTCGATTTGGACTAACTATTTTTCGGATGCCTTGACAGGATGCAAGTATGGGGTCGTAGTCGACAAAAATTCCTCGATATCGAGGACTCTAGTCGATATCGACCATACCCAGAAACCACCACCAGGACCAGCATCGTCGAGCAGCCAAACTGAAGCGCAGAATTCTTCGAGATCGAGTAAACTACTCGAGATCGACCAAGCCCCACCCTCCTCAGCTCCAGCATCCTTGAGCCCTCCGCCACCAGAAGGGCAGAAATCCTTGAGATCGAGTACCCTACTCGAGATCGAACAACATCTAGCTTCCTCGACTCCAGCAACCACGAGCAGCAACCCACCAGAAGCTGAAAACTCGTCGAGATCGAGTACTATTACTCGAGATCGACCAAACACCGTGGTCCCCGATTCCGTTTCTGCGAAGATAAGCCAAAGTATGGATCTATCTTCTCCTATTTCCATTAAAGATCTATCTATACATGGGAGAGGTTTGCCTTGGTATGTGCGCTTATGTAGGATTTCCAATAATGAGCCTAAGAAGTATGAAGTTGGAGACAAGCTCTATGTTTCCAAATCCAAGGATCATTGGTTTCCTAACAAATTCAACAAGAAGAGGATGGGGCCTTTCGTGGTGAACAAGATCCATTCTGGAGGATTACAACTGATGGACAAGAATGGAGTCCTTTTTGAGGCCCGGGCTACATGGGCTCTGCAAATGCCACCTTGAGCTCAATAGAGAAAGTCGGCCTAGCGACTATAAAATCTAGAGCATGTACATAGACATTTTTTTTTTG
This sequence comes from Persicaria tinctoria, assembly GCA_037127255.1. Taxonomy (NCBI): domain Eukaryota; kingdom Viridiplantae; phylum Streptophyta; class Magnoliopsida; order Caryophyllales; family Polygonaceae; genus Persicaria; species Persicaria tinctoria. Next base: position 55,550,568 of record JBANSL010000018.1, read on the forward strand.
GACTTTTTGGACATTGTTTTGTTTGTTTTTGGTTTTGGACATTTTTTGTTTTTTTTTTTCTATTGTGGGTATATGTCTTCTATATTTTTCAGGTCCATGGGATAGAAGCTAGCTAAATCAGACTCGGCCCAGGCATTTTCACTCGATATTTTGAAGCCCTGCACACCTGTCTAGTGAGTTTCTTTCTTTACCCTTATTTTTTATACAGTGAGGACACTATAATGTTTAAGTATGGGGTGGAGGAAGGGCTTACTTCATGCATATTTGATTTATTTGACCACATTTGTTCATTATTTCTTGAATTGCTTATGCATGGCTATTTTGGAAATCATCATTGATTTATGTGCTTATATACATGTTTTCCAAAAGTTTGAAAAATGACCCCCATTGAAAAAATTTGATAAATGTCATGGAAGCTATATTGAACTCGACGATGCAAAATTGGATTCATTAGAGATATAGCATGAAATTGCCTAGTAAAGGGAAGTCACAATGAAATGCACTATTTTGATGAAAACCATGAAAGGAGGTAGAATTTGATATTGCTTTTGACATATTGCATGATAAGAGGATAGAGGACTTTATATTTCCATATAATGCTCATTGTTTAAATTCCTAGCCTTACCTATGCTTATGCATTACACAAAAGCCATATTGAGCCTTATTTCATATTTGCTCCACATGTTCTAAATATTGCCATTCTTTACCTTATTTCCATCCGGGGATTATGTTGAGAATGATGTTACATTATGGAGATGTCATATGGTATTTGTGTTATTGTTATTATCATTACTATTGGAGTTTGAAAGGAAAATGTTTGAAATATATGGAAAATTTAATGAGTGAAAGAAAATCCAATCACCTCAGGAGATAAAGGTAGATTGACCCTGCTCGCTGAGATAATAGTTTGGCGAGATGGGACACATTGTGAGGAGTCCAAAGCACTAAGTATCCGGGGCCATTCATGACACCCATGTTTGCGACTCGCGAGAAGGCAGTGCTGAGGTTAGAGAGGTAAAAGCATTATATTGAAAAAAGCAATGAGCAATAAGAGGAAGGTGATGAATCTTATGAGAAGGGATGTGGTAAAGAAAGTTTGGAAATACTCCATTTCCCCGGATCATTAGCACCACATTGCCAAAAATTGCCCACCTTTAGCCTTTTACCAATCTACTCCTTATTGAGCTTAATTAAAGTCCTCTTGATTATTAATGCTTTGTCGCATGCATTGTTTTTGCATAACCCTCCTTTTGTGAGTAGATGTTGCTCTGAAAATTGCACATGCATGGATCTGTGACACTAGTACCTTTTCGAGGATGGTAATTGATTGCATGGACATATGAGAATGAATCTGAAATGTTGAGAGTTTTGATTCCTTCCCCTGAATGACAAATAAAAGTATTGCTTGAGGACAAGTAAGCTTAAGAATTGGGTGTTTGTTGTGAGCTGAATCTGCCATGTTTTACAGTAACTTTTATATCGTTTTCTGCATACATTTCATGCATTTGGGCTAGGATAATACAGAATCTATGTAGTTTATGTTTATTTGTCAAATTATGGAATCTACACCAGTTTCTGTTTAAACTCGCAGAATTCGAGGCAAATTATAGCAGTTCTGAGAAAGGCTGAAAAAGCTCGGAAATCAACTACAGAAGTCCAAGGTCAAGAAGCAGCGGAACCAGATGAATCAAGCTGGAAACCCAGAAGTACTCGATCTCGAGTTCCTTTACTCGATCTCAACGAATAATGTCCGAGCACACCTGGTCGAGCAGAGCTGATTGAGAAACTGAGAGCTAGAGACAACCCGACTCCGGAGCCCTACTCGATCTCGAGTAAACTAGTCGAGATCGACCAACACCCTGATGCCATGTCCGGAGTCGAGGAGATGTGCCAAGTCGAGAAGTCGAGCACGAAGACATCGAGCACCACTTTACTCGATATCGAGTAAACAACTCGATATCGACAAGATCGTCCGCACCAATCCGAGCCAGTGTCGGGGAAAAGTCCTCGACCAAGACCAGCAGCGCAGAAGTCGACACCACTCTACTCGATCTCGAGGAACCCATCAGTGCCTGTCCGAGCTTGATCGAGCAGCAGCAACCCGAGGCGCCCAGCCGAGCCATAGTCGACGACCATCTTACTCGATCTCGAGTAGATTTGGTCGAGATCGAGGAATCATGTCTGAAGCCGCGTTACGCGGTTTGCTGTCCTACGCGGTTTGGGAGTCCTTGGAGCCGAAGGAATCCGAATTTGGCCGAGATCTATCAACATCTATCTATGGAGAAGACCTACCTACACATGGAAGATATTTTGCTACTTTTAGATATAATTTCCCTTTTAAGATTTAATTCCTTTATTTGCATTTATTTATCTTAAAGATTTAGATATAGATATAGATAGAGATATTCTATCCTTGAATAGCAAGGAGTATAAGGCTATAAATAAAGCCCATGGGGCTGATTTTAGGGATCATTCAATTCACAAGCTAGAGAAGTAGTTCACAGAGACGGTTTAGGAGTTCAAAGGTTTTAGGGTTTTGGCATTCAACGAAAGTTGGAGTGCCGAGATTGTAAAGACTTTTAATTTAGTTTAATGCAAGTTTCTTTTCATACATCAATGTCTGCTATTCCGATGAAGAGCGAATAGTCCACCCACTTCTGGGGCTGGGGTAAGCCCGACGGTAGCCATGTAAGGTGATGCGGTAAGGGTACAATCTTTTTATGCAATTCGTCTTCTATCCCTATGAGCATGATTCTTTTGCGAGAGTTGAAGGTGATCCTTGTTTGTGTTATTGAAGCAAAAGTGATCTTAATGCAACTTGGATTAATTATGTGAAAAGGGTTAGTAACAATTAGGGTTTATACGAAAGCCTCTATATGCCTATTTGTTAATAACGAAAGTTGTTTTGATGGAAAGCATGATCTTTTATGCCTTTATGTGTTACTTTGCATGGTTATCGTTGTGGTGTTGATACCCTGGCTTTGGAAGTTCTTTATATATTGATTTATTTCTTCCGAAATCTGAGTTCTGTGTTCGAAGTTTGCACTTTGAAGTTTCTGTCTTTTAGTCGATCTAGAGCAGTGGTAGTCGAGATCGAGTTCTGTTTTGTCGATCTCGAGTAGGGTTTTGTTTGGATCGAGTTTCTATTTGTCGATTCTGAAGTTTCTGTCGTCGTTGTCTTTTGTCGATCTCGAGTAGCTGTAGTCGAGATCGAGCAGCTTCTGTCTTCGCTTTTATTTCTATTTTCGTTTGTTATTTCTCTCTTTGTTTCTGTCTTTCTGTTTTTTTTTCTGTGAGATTTACAGCTACCTGGGATACGCTGACACGCTTCCTCGTGGATCGATCCTGACTTCCCACTACTGCATAGGGAGGGAGTCTTGTAATCATTTGCAAGGGACGGAATCTTGTTTGCTTTGATTTATTTATATTTTATTGCAAGTCTCAATTTCCTCCTACAACAGTGGCAAAGAAAAGTGTACCCCTGAACTTACCTTTGAGGAAACTCTCGTCCATTGAAATCACCTGCACATGGACATCGATAAATGTGGGATTTGTGAGATGGTTTATCCTTTTGGTTGGCATGAACAAATAAACAGGTGACACGGGGTTTACCTTTCAAAGGTGGGGGATCGCCTTGCGTCATACCCCGAAGCTAACAAAGGCGTACTTGAATCTTTGGGAAGAATCCATCTCTACCCTAGTATATGTGTTGGGGTTAATCTGCTCCAGAACGTGCAAGTATGGAATAATATCTCGGTAACTGTCTTCATCAGTTCCACACTTGACATCTATCGCCGCCAATCGTGCCCTTCGGGCCTTCCAGTAGTTGCACGTGACACCGTAGTCAGACTTCGTCAGTGCCTGCACTTGGTCGGGAATGAGGTTCTTCCGAGTGTCGGTGAACCTACAAGTTATAGGCTGAGTTACTTTCCCCCGCACAAAAACGGTAGGTGACAAGTGAATTATTAACATGTGACAAGGAACACATTATTCACATCTATCGTTTAAGTTACATGGACACGAGTTTCCGACTAATCATATTAGACGTAGCATATCGGTTGTGGGTGTGGTTCACGTTGACCCCACATGTGTGCTCCTCGACATACTTGCGGAAGCTCCACATAGTGATGCGGCGGTGAGGCGAGGCCCTGCACATCCATGTGCATTTATGGTCCGCACATCCACGGGCATTTTGGGTCCACACATACCACAACTAGCACCTTTGTTGTAGACCTCTTCGCAATAAACTCGAAGCAATTCTCCACCGTATTCCAGCGAAGGCAAGTCTGCACATCAGCCTTCGATGCGAATAATTGTCCCTCCGAAAGTTGAGTAATGTTTCGTCGTGGGTCCTGGGTACGAGTCGTTGCTCTATCCATCATAACGTCAATGTTCTGAATCGTAGGTGGGGATACGCTAGTCCTGGGCTTAAAATGTTCAAGTTCCCTCATCACCTCTTCCTCGACTTCCTCCTCCTCCACCAACACCCTCATACTCGTGTCCTCCTCCACGCCGTTCGAATTCAAGTCATCTCATTCTTCTTCAAGCTTCACTTCATAACCTTCGGCCTCGAACAAGCTCCAAAACTAGTTCGTGGGGGTTAGCCCATCATCCTCCAGTTCCTCGTTTCTAAGGCATATCACATCCAAACCATGACCAATGTCACCTGAAGAGGTATCCGTGTCACCCAACTCTATCACTTCCAGACCCTGTACACTGTCACCTGAACACATTCCCTTATCACATGATTTAATACCCTTGTCAGGAATGTCCATCGCAGCCAGCTCCTTACTCTTCCCTATGACCACGGTCACCTCTCCCCCATCATGTAACACACTATCTACACACAAGGGGCTTTGATGTGCCTTACCGTCTGCCTCATCATTCACAATCTCAGCCAAATTGTCCACTTTTTGCAAGGAGGGTGGCCCATTTAGGCGTTCTTCCCCGACAAGGGGTTCTTCCTCAGCAGGTTGCTTTACTTCAAAGCTCTTCGTCTCCAATGGCCCGACATATATCGCAAGGGGCCATGGGTCTTCTCTACACTTCAAGTTCAGAAATTTAAACGTATCGAGGTCGTCATCATTAGAAATTATGATCGGCTGACCCCTTTCTTTCGACTTCGGCACGTACGACAACGCCAACTCTGCATATGAGGCACCATCGCCACCCTTCAGCCTGATTACGTTTTTCAAAGAGTTGAAGTTGATGTCTTGTTTTATCATGATATTCTTGAGCGCCTTTGCACCCACGCACACCCATGTACCTCCCTCGACCACTCTAGAACCATGGAGGATGAGAGTGACGCATACCAAGGTGTTTCCACCTGAAAAACGATACCAAAGTTCAGAAGAGAGATTGATGGGTAGCTAACGTCATGGATGAAGAGTACTTTGCAAAAAATACTTACCCATTTCATCTGCCAACAAAGGTTTCTGGGGCATCAAGTTGACACAGAGATTTTGACCACTGACAGGGGCACAGATTGAAGCCGACAAGTGCTCTGCAACTGGAAATGCAAGCCATGAGCTTGCCTTCCATGGTGAACATTATCCATCTCTGTCTCCATCTATTTCTGCTACAGAACTTGTGGGAGAAGGGAGAAAATGAAAAGTCTCTCTCCTCATCCCCTTTTATACCATACAAAATGGTAAAATGTACAACAACATCACATCACCTATCACCTCACTCTCTCTCTCCATTTTTTGGCGCTGAAACCCCTTCCTCCCTTTCTCCTCCTCCCTCCTCATGTGTTCCCTCCTTTTTCCTGACCTGCAACCGCCCCTTTGGGTCACTATTTTTATTTGCAAAAATAACACCCTAGCACACTTTTACATTTTTCCAAAACTTGGTCTATCCATGCAAACCCATTGCAAAAATGGAATGCAAATAGCCCTAAAAAATATCGTTTCATTTCAAATGCTTGAAGTGCACACAAGGCAAAATGCATAGAAGAACATCCCAGTTCTACTACCGCAGTACCGTATGGTAATTTATACGTAATTACTAAAGAAAATCCTTACAAAGTTGTTAACCAATCAAGAAATGGAGAAAGTTGAAGAGGCTTCACTCACCATACATCACTTCTCATCAGTTATACTACATATCTGATCATCACTCACTACATTGAGATGCAAACCTTACAATACTAAAACCAGAAATCAAATCCAACCAATCCAGTAAAATAGCTTAATGAACCAAATCAGAAGATGCAAACATAGTCGTGGCAAGCCTCTCCAGAAACTAACGCCGAGGTTCAGAGATGCTCGAAATGGAGGCCTTGTCATGGTAGAGGACAACAAAGTAGTCTCTGAGCTGCTCATCGCCTCATCGGCTACCATCTTCAAATCTAGTTGTTCGCACTCCTCCACGGAGTGTATCTTGGGATCAAATCTATCTAATTTCGCGTTACTGTTAGGAGAAAATAAAGGAATACCAGGAACTGCGCAGAGGTTAGGCTAGAAGGCGTGCTTAACATATGTGCGTTGAAGGGAAATTGAGGGGAAACAAACCAACCTTTTCCATGACTGTAGATCGAACAATTTAAGGCAAAATCGAGCTTACAGATGAGCATAAGCTCAGAAATTGAAATCGCTTGCAACCAATTTCAGAAATCAAAATTGAAATTGAGGGGAACGACGGTGAAATCCCACATCCGAGAGCGGGCCAACAAAAATCATCAAATCAAGGAGGACGTAGCCAGATTGGGTAATCGATTTGGCCAAACAATCAACCTTCCTACGAAGCAAGTAGAAATCCCTTGCTCGGAGGAGCCTTAAATGGCGGCAACTAGTGGGATCGAGAGGCGCGAGGACACGAGAGTGAGAGGGGAAAAAAGGATTATAACATCAGGAGTAAAATTGTCCTTTTGGGACACTAACCTAATTTATGTATGAAAATGGACAAGAAGCTAAATTTAGTGTGTTATATGGATATATACCAAATTTTTCCTAATATATAGACCCTTTCGTACTTGTGTTTTTTTTTCTTTTTTTTTTCTTTTTTTTTTTACCAGGAAATAATTCGAAATCCCTGACATCAACCGAAGTTTGGGAAAATGAGAGGCCGAAGAAACAGCAGACGAGCTAACCGTCATGATATAACAAAAAAAAATGCAAAATACGAAAAGCCCGAATACAAAAGATCTCAATGAAGAAGGCCAGCGGAGAGACAAACGAAGGACACTGGGTGAAAACTACGAATATCGAGAACATGGGAAAGCCGAAAGGCTGACACGACGTCTCGACGTCGGGGAAACAGAGGTAGAAACACAATAGCGAAAAAGGCGTATCTTGGGAAAGTGTGGATGAACGACGTTCCCCCACCTAGATGAGAGATCTTCGAGAATCACAAACACTTCTACGGTCAAATCGAACAATAGGGTGCCTTCATCCGGAAACTAAAGATAGTCAAACCCAAGAAACGACTTCACTCTGCTAGACAAAAACCCAAGAGCAAAGGAAACGGGAAAAAAGGACATAAGTCGATTTTTAGGTGTCGGAATATATATATATATATATATATATATATATATATATATATATATATATATATATATATATATATATATATATATATATATATATTCACTTGTGAATCCTGATTGAATTTGGGATCGAGTTTGATTAATTTTCCTAGGGAGGCAAAAACTGGGCCAAAATTACAATTGGAGCAAGGGTTACCTTGCTTGGAAAAAATGGGCTACAAATTGCTTTGTTTGTAGGGTTGGGTCAAATATATGTATTGTTTGAAAGGCTTTTTTTTCTTTCTTTTTCTTCCGTAAAAAAACCTCAAACCCTCAATGCAAAAGGGATTTTTGCAGCGAAGGGACAGAGGAGACGGAAGAATTGTAGCGACGGCAGAGGAAGAGGGATTTCGCCATCAGAGGGTGAGGGGAACATCAGAGGGGCCTTGCGATAGCGGAGGCTAGCCGGCGGGCGGTGGGGTTAAGGTCGGGGATGGTGATGGGACAGGAATGGTCAGAAAGAAGGTGCGATCGAGGCTAACAAAAAAGGCGGTGGTGGTGGGCTCGATAAGGAGGGGGGAGTGTTGAGGAAAGGAGGCCACAACAACACCTCCAAACCCCCAAATCAGGGAGGGTGGGTTTGGTGATTTGTAACAGATTGATGGTGGAGTTAATGTGTTTTTTTTTCTTTGGTTACTAGTTTTGTTGCTATTCATATTTTTTTCGGTTATTAGTTTTGTTGTCATCCATGTTTTTTTTTTCCGTTGTTCCTTAGGAGTTTTTTTTTTGTGTTGTTGCTCTTCTTTGTTTACCACTATCAATTTCTTTGATGTTTTTCCTTTGTCCGTCCAATGGTGCTCATGTGTTCCCCCCCCCCCCCCCCCCAATATTTGCTTATTCTCATTTTTTCCTTTTTGGGACTAACATTCAGAGCTACTTAATTACATATTGCGCACCAACATTACCTCATCCATTGGCAGTGGGAATCATTCACATATGACATAGTGGTGGAAAAGATGGGAACCCAGGCATGCTCAAAGAACGCGCCCCACGCGCCCAAAAAAACCCTTTCCTCTGCCCAAATCTGTCTCCAAAAAGAAAGCGCACGAAGAAACCATAGATTTGAAATCTTCATCCAAATTGTTCATTCTTTGTGTCGAATCATCTCTGATCATGTCTCCCTGGGGATTTCGAGACTCAATCGAAAAGTTTCTGGTACTTTTGCCTTCGAAATCCCCTTTCCCTCTGTCGATTATGCCTTCTTGGACACATTCCTTTCGATTACAAGTAGTTGTTTGCCGGATCTGGGTTTCCATCCTCCTCTCCTTGGTGGCCGCTATCAAATCTGGTCCTCTAAAGGAGATTCGTCTCACTGGGGCCAACGCTTAGAGTGGTGTGCCCGACCCCCGTCGTGGCCTCTCTTAGTCTGTTTGGTGTGGAACTTTTTCGGTTCCCTCTGCAGATCCTCCTTTGGGTCTCATCAAGCCTGGTCGGCCCTGCCTCTCTGCCGATTGCTTTTCTCGGACGGTCGGTCTGCCAGGGGTAAGCATCCTCCTCTCTCTCAAATCTTAGCTTCCTCAAACCTCTATAAGAACAACTGGTTGAGCCTTTGTTCAACCCACATCCTTTTCTCTTCTCACTCTATTCTCTACAGCTTTTCTCATCTGCTAATCTTCAATTTTTTTGCTTGTGTTACAACCATGGCCTCATCCTCAAAGGATAAGGGAAAAAAACCAATGGGGAACGATTCTTTCGTTCCCCACCCAAACACATCCCGAAATGGCATAAATCAGGTTCAGGAGGATACTCTCATTCCATCGATGGAGAAAACAAAGGAGAAGCTGAAAAAGGAGAAAAAAGCCAAGATGTCAAAGGTGGACATGGAGAAACTGAAGGTGATTCAGCACAACATCTAGGAGAACATATCTGCTCTCGCCTCCTCCTCTCTCTTCGCTACTATCATTGGCGAGTCTGTGGAGGCTAAGGAGGTCCGAAAGAGAATCAGGCTCAAGTGGAAGTTCCTGACTGGTGGATTTCAGCTTTTCCCGGTGGCCAACAAGTGGTTTGAGCTCAAGTTCGATCTCCCTGTGGATTGAGATGCGGTGTGGGAGAAACGCCTCTTCCATGTGGCTAGCCAGCTCCTCCTTGTCCGCCCCTAGAGTATCTCCTTTGACCCTTGGACTGAGTCTGTCACTAGACTCGATCTTTGGGTCAGGATCCCGGGATTACCTATCAAATATATCAGTGATTCTGTCCTCACTTCTCTCATTGAGGAAAACCATATTGGCAAGGTGTTGCGAGTGGCTGCATTCAGCTCCAAAGGGGCCAGGCTCCGATACCCGAGAGTGTGCATCTCGACTGACCTCGCTCTGATCAAGGCGAGGAAGATCTCACTGCTCAATGAAAATGGAGTCCTCGAATGCTATCCAGTGTGGTTCGAGGACTTCCCCGAAGGTTGTGGGAGTTGTGGCCTGCTAGACAACCTCTTTGAGGACTGCCCCGTCCGGAAACTGTGTAATGCTTTTGCTGATGGCTTGCTGGGCAAGGGGCCGGCTGCAGAGAGTACCCAGGCGGATGGACCTCTCCCCACGGATGGTGGGGAGTGGGTTCAAGTGGCCTCCCGGAAGCCTACTGTCAATGTTCCTCCCTCCTTTGGTCACTCTAAAGGCGAAATCTGGAAATGCTTTGGAAAGAATGTGGTAACCTCTTCTGACTCCTCTTCCTCCAACTCTTCTTCCATGTCTGCTGACATTTTATCTACCCATCCTGTCATTCCTGATGTGGAAAAAGAGGTGGAGTCCATCCCCACCGTGCCTGAGGTTGTACCGGCCCCCGTCTCTACTGCTATTACAACCCACCCAAATGATGTTATGCCCCTTCCTGAGGAGACTGCCTTCTTCGACCCCGAGCCTTACCAAACTGATGATGATGCAATGATGGATTTCGAGGTGGACTCCGAGCTTGAGAATGGCTTTGGTGGGATCCCCGCAGACTGACCCAAGCTGACTTTGATACTATGCTTGCAAACATCCCCGCCTCGGAAGAATACGATCTCCCACCACTCAGCAACCCAACTCGGAAGGCCGATACCTCTGCTCTCGCCCCAGCTGCTCCTTCTGCGTCCCCTAGGGTGATCCGGAGGTCTGAGCTCATGCTGGGGGAGGGATCATCTAAGACTGAATCGGGCCGGAAAGCGTAAGATTGGGGAAGAAGATGGCGAGTCTGCCTGCTCCAAACTGATGGGTGGAGGCGGCAAGCGAGGTAAGAATGATAAGTGATCCTTTCTGTTGTACTGCTACTTGCTCCTTAGGTAGTTGGGGGTCAAGTCCTGAGCAGTTGATGATAAAACTACCTGTGTTGAATTGTCATGGGCAGTGTACTCCTTTTTGGACTGCCCCTTTTGATCATTACCTCCTTCGAGGTAGTTCTATCATGAACTCGTCTAGTAAGTATCTGTTTTTATCTTCTTCTGTTTATCTAGTTTCTGATCTACTGCAGTGTTGTTTGAGGATTAGTATTGAACTTTTCTTAGCCTCTAGCTGGCTGGGCTATCCTAAGTATCTAGGTTGGATCATGTATGATGTACCTTTCTGCTCCAAAAGTTTAGTACTCCCTCCGTTCAAAAATACATTGCCTTTTAGTATTTTGCACAAGTTTTAATAAAACACCTTACTTTTAAAAAAAACATCATCATTGCACTAACTTTTTCATAAATTTTATTATTTTTTAACACCCACTACACATTTTAACCAATCAAATTATTTTAAAAAGTCAACAACACACAAACCAATACAAATCATTACAACTTTTTACCTAGAAAACCTAAAAGACCATCTATTGTTGGACAAAAATTTACATCTAAAAGTCCATGTATTGTTGGACGGAGGGAGTAATGAATTATGGGGATAGCTGCTTTTGCAATTACATCTCTTGTCTAAGGAAAAATTGGGAGTGGAACAATTGCTTTAATTTTCATACAATATTTTCAAGTAAATGTGGGGTGGAATGGCTCCCATCCCCGGGTCCCTTTGTGATAATTGGGTATCTGTTGCATAGGATGGTGAATTTCTCGGCCATCTCACAACCTAACTTATTAAACTACAAGCAGGCAGAACCTCTCCTTGCCCCAAATCTTAGTATGAATGAATCACCATGGCTAAATATATCTTACAATCTAACTGGTCAAATGAATGTTAATTACCTAGCCCCTAAGGCACTAACCACCTCCCAGCTTTACTGGGCTCGGCTTTCCCACTCAGATGTAATTATTCATTTTGGGTGGTGGGATCCTCATATTTTTATGGATCCATCTCTTTGTCTTAGCTTTGCAAATAAAACAAAGGGAAATTCCGTTTGGTACCCCCGAGTTTTTGACAATTTCGGATGGTGTCCCACACTTTTTTTTTGTCCGGATGGTACCCCTGAGTTTTGTGAAAAGTCCGGCTCATGCCCAAAACTCATAGTTTCTTTTTTTTAATGAATAAAACCACCCATTATTTTTATTTTTTCATAAATATGCCCATTTACTTTTAACATTAAACAAAACTACTTATCATTTAACTAAATTCAAAACAAAATTGACAAAATCACCTTTATTTTTTTAAAATTAATAAGATCACACATTATTGCCAAAGTTGTAGCAAAAAATACCCATTCTTTCCAAAAAATTTTTTGAAGAAAATCAACTATTATTTTTGACATTACACAAAAGATCTGTTACATATTTTTCATATTTTATAAAAAATAAATCTCATTATTTGTCAAATATTGCATGTACATAATCACCCATTATTTAAAATTTTTTGCACAAATCCACTATCTTATTATGTGAACAAAAATAGTTAACCTATACATTATAAAAAAATACTTTGTAAAACCATACTTTGTGTAAAACCACCCTTTATGCTTTAAAAAATGCACAAAATCATTTCTTGTGTAATAAAAGAAGGTGTTATTCATTTCTTTTGTTTGGAATACATAAAACCTAATAAAATAAGAATGATTAATCTCTTATTATATTTTTCTTTTACAAGAAGAATAATAAATAAATAAAATTTACTTTTCTTTTTCAAAAAAATTATAATCAAGCATTTGGTTAAATTGATCAATCACATTTACAAATGTTTAAAGTTAATGAGATATAAGTTAAATATTGTTTTGAAAAATAATATGTGTTAAAAATATTGCAATAAAATTTTTTGGAAATATTGCAATAAAATGTTTGGAAATATTGATCAATCACATTTACAAATATTGCAATAAAAATTTTGGAAATAATATGTGATTTTGTAAAATTTTAAAAAATAAAGTTGATTTTGTCACTTTTGTGTTGAATTTTGTTAATTAATATGTAGTTTTGTTCAATGTTAAAAGTAAATGGGCATATTTATGAAAAAATAAAAATAATGGGTGGTTTTATTCATTAAAAAAAAGAAACTATGAGTTTTGGACATGGGCCGGACTTTTGACAAAACTCAGGGGTACCATCCGGACAAAAAAAAAGTGTAGGACACCATCCGGAATTGCCAAAAACTCGGGGTACCAAACGGAATTTCCCTAAAACAAAATATCCCATTTTAATAGAATCCCTTACGAAGCTAGATAGAAAATTCCAAGAGGAGAAACATTTTGGGTATCAAAGAGTTGCTTCCTTCTTTCTGATATCAGGTAAAGCCTCTTGCTCTTGGTATGGCTCTAAGTACCAATGTCTACAATTCATTAGTGCATGTAAAACTAAAAGAAGGTATGCCTTGATCTGCACTATAAAAAACGCCTTAGACTTATTCCACTGCTCTTCCATTAACTCTTGGAAAATCAAGAAATGTCTCAACATTATAAGTAAATCGGCTCTCTCTTATATTACTTGGGAGAAGAACGACTATCTGCCTATTGGTAGCTCGGTAGACTGGGCATCTCCGGTAACGACTCCCGTCTGCAGCCTAGCTGTTAGAACTCGCATCAATGGGCTTAGTTTGGTTTATAGATGTGCTGTACAATGCATCCATCTTAATATAACTCTTTCTTATTACAGTCAACTAAAACACAAAAGCAAAAACTTCAACAAAATCAACAGCAAAAGTCCTAGGATGAACTCATTCCTTCAAAAGAAAATGAAAAACAATATAAAAGTAATAAAATTCATTTACCTTGACAGTAATAAAATTCTCCTCCTTTTTATGAAGGACAAAAATCATATTCACACTGAACAAATTCCTGCGATGGAAGATTGCACCAAGGTGAACGTGAGTTGCTCCTCCAAAACCCAACTCCCCTTCCAAATCATCTCCGGTCGGAAACGTGAGCTACTCAACCAAAATCCATACATAACTTTCCTAAAAAACAAATTCAATAGAAATCTCATCACATGCTATCAACCCATTTCCGTGATGAAAACCCACACGATTGCCGAATTTTTTAATCCAAGCTTGACAACTAATAAAAAGAGAATGCGAAAAAGGATTATTCATAATAAAACAAACTCAATCAATAATAAGGGACTAAATATAATTGATTACACATGGGGGAGACCTTGGAAGAAAAATCATAATAGGAATAATCAAAAGTTTCTTAGTAAAATAGATGTCCCAAATAAAACAATTATGGAAATACTCATAAAAACAAAATACTTTAAGGAAACCCCCAAAAAAAGAAATCCCCATTTGATAAGAGAAATCACAACAAGGGCAATATATAGGCCTAAAAATCACAATCACCTCTTTGAACTGTTACAATTGGTAGTAGGTGTGATCTTGGGGGCTGTCTCCGCATACTGTCATATACCTTATCTACTAGTGTATGAAATGGTCCTTTGTTATATTATGTGCCATAGTCTAAAACCAATCAAACACCCACTGGTTAAACCACTCATTACCAAAAATCTAATTAACTACAAAGCTATCAGTCTAAGATCTGACAAACGACTATTAATTGATCAGCATGATATAAACACTGTTACCATTAATAACAGCTCGAGACTCCGGTTAGATGAATATAAAAATCCTACCACGGAGATTAGTCATCAAATTCATAAGAAAAATGTTCAACATGGGATAGACAAAATCTTACGAGTAGCTGCTAAAAGGGAAACAAGCTGGTATGGGCCGAAACGCACCATGTTTGCCTATATCGACACAGGGGAATTATGATAATAAGGTATTGGAGCTGTAAGGGCATCTGAAAAAGAACCTTTTGGACAGATATCAATGCCTAGCGTATGACAGATCATGTACAAATGATGATCCTATCGGAAACTAAAACTGTAAACGAACCGGAAGAATCTCTTTGGAAAACGGCGGGATACACTAACATCTGCTGGTCCCCAGCTTCGGGTCGATCAGGAGGCATTACGCTACTATGGAATGAAAATTCCTTCCTTAATGAAACAATATCGGTGGTAGTACACCTCCCAAGAATCATTGGTGTACAGTATGAAAATCTCTCGGAAGGATTCTAGTGTCTTATGCTATTCGTATATGCCCCACCACAACTTGTAGAGAAAGCAGAATTCTGGCATACACTCGCTCAAATTATTACCCAAAGCAATCTCCCATGTCTAGTAATGAGTGATCTAAATGACATAAGTCAACCTTCGGATAAAAGTGGAGGGGCTGTAACATCGCCCGACAGATTCAAGAGACTATTGGACTTCAAGGATACTTGCTCTTTAGTGGAAATCCCATCTTTTGGAAACCCGTTTACTTGGAGGAAAAAACAAGTAGGTCCGGATAATGTTTATGAAAAACTCGACAGGGTATTAGTTCATCATCCTATTATCAACATGTTCCCGGATCTTATTACTAAGAACGGCACATTCTCGAACTCGGACCATTGCCCAATTACAATCAACCTATCCAAAAATATCCCCTTCAAACCACCACCGTTCAAGTTTGAAAATGTATGGCTCCAAAGAAAAGATTTCCGCAATATAGTTAAACAATCTTGGAGAGCAACCTGCGCTGGCTCTGCAATGTTTCAACTCATGTACAGATAAAAAATCCTCAAACAAAAAGCCAAGGCCTGGAATAAAAGAACGTTTGGAAACATATTTAGACAATTACAAGAAGTGGATGAATCTTTATTAGAAATCCAATCAAAAGTTCACCTAAGCCAACACATAAACACACAAGCCAAAAAACATACTAGAACCAAAGAGCTAAATCAAAACACCTAAAACTAGCGGATACTAATTCCTCCTATTTCCATCGAGTGGCTTCGGGAAGACGCAATCGAAAAATTATCAAGTCAATCATATCAGCAGAAGGCACCCAAGTAGTAGGAGATGAAAATATTAAAAAGGAAATCCAAATGGACTTTGAAAAAAGATTTCGACGAGAGCAAGCGTACTCAGATCACCAACTAGAAGAATACCTCTCAATGATTAACCCAATCATATCAGATGAGGAAAACAGGTTTTTAATCCAACAACCAACCAATAGTGAAATAAAGAGGGCGGCATTCACAATTGGAAACAACAAATCCCCTGGCCCTGATGGGTTCACAGCTGAATTTTATAAAAAATACTGGGACATTGTAGGAGGAGGAATCATCAAGGCAGTAAAAGCTTTCTACCATACCGGAAACATACTCAAGCAGATAAATCATACGTTTATCTCACTCATCCCGAAAAATGATAACCCCACAATGACGACACACTATCGACCAATTAGCCTTTGCTCAACTATCTATAAAATCATATCTAAGATCATCACTGATCGATTGAAATCAATAATGGGTAAACTGATCCACCCACTACAAGGTGTCTTTGTATCTGATAGAGCAATTCAAGATAACATCCTCATTGCTCACGAAATCTTCCACTCCTTTCGTACCCGAAAGGGTTCAAAAGGATGGACTGCAATCAAGTTTGATATGGAAAAAGCATATGATAGAGTAGACTGGCAATTTACGAAGTCATTACTCCAACGATTCGGATTCCATCAAAAGTTTGTGAACATAATTATGGAATGTGTAACCACAGTGTCCTTCTCTGTTCTTGTTAACAATGGACCTACTGAACCTTTCATACCTACAAGAGGTCTAAGGCAAGGCGACCCGTTATCCCCATTTCTCTTCCTCCTTGGAGCGGAAGTCCTGGCTCGTAAACTAACTAGAGATTCTGAATCAACTAACAACAACATAGGCTTTAAAATCGGCCATTCGGGCCCCAAGATTCCCTTTCTGGCCTTTGCAGACGACATTATCATATTTACGAAAGGAAATAGTACGGCATGTGCAAAAACAAAGGGGATTATTGAAGACTACTGTAAATTCTCCGGTCAGAAAGTTAATTACCATAAATCATCATTTCAAACCACACCGGGAATCCCCAGGACAAGAGCACGCGAGATACAAGCAATACTTAACATACCATTAGAACGGAACCTGGAAAAATACTTGGGTTGTCCGATAATTAACGGCCGAGTCACAAAGGAAACATTTGGGGAAATAGTATGCAAATCCAAGAATCAACTAAGTAAATGGCGGGCGAACTCCTTATCCCAACAAGGACGAGCAACCCTAATAGCATCAAACTTATCGTCAAAACCACTCTTCGCTATGCAAAGCTTCATGCTTCCTACATCAATTCACAAGCAACTTGATCAAATCAACAGAACTTTCTTCTGGAACAAAGATGATCAACACAGCCCTCTCATTAGCTGGGACAAAATCTGTAAATCGAAGGCCGTCGGGGGTCTCGGTGTGCGGAAATCCAAAGACATGAATGAAGCACTGCAGCTAAAACTCCTATGGAAAATACTATCAGAACCAGAAAATAATTGGGTCAAAATAATCTCGCACAAATACTTGAAGGAAAGCCACATCCTAAACTATGAGAAAAAAGGGAATGCTTCCTGGCAATGGTCGAAACTTCGCCTCCTAATCCCAAAGTTTAAGTCAGGACTCGTGTGAACAGTCGGGGATGGAAAAACAATCAAATTTTGGAAAGACAACTGGATCTCAAAACAACCTTTTACTGATCGGGTGGATCCCCAATTCATCGTTAACGTAAATGAAACAGTAAGCGAATACATCATGGGAGGACAATGGTGGAAAGAAAAACTTGATCCGATCCTGCCAGCTACAATAGTTGAAGAAATTATGAAAATCCCACTGCCAAAAGCCCCTCTACTAGACAGGTTGTACTGGTGGCCGGCCAAAAAGGGTTGGTTCACAACATCAAGTGTCTATAACCTAATAACATCCAACTCAAATATAATACAGGAAGACTCCAACTGGATTTGGAAAATTGACGCCCCTCCTAAAGTTAAGAACTTCATCTGGAAGATCAGGCAGAAGGGACTCCCAACTGCGACTCGACTGGCACAAAAGGGAGTAGTTGTACCCTCCACTTGCTTCTTCTGCAATAGCTCCACCGAAGACGATATCCACATTTTCCTGGAATGCCCCATTAACGACGCCCAAGAACAACTACCAAGCGACATAGCCTTACAAATAAAAACGCTTCTGGAAGACAACAGAGATATGGGTAAAGTTCTGCAAATAATAGGATCTATGTGCTCAACAAAAACCAAACAAACTATAGCTATTAGATGGTGGCCGATCTGGTTCATCAGAAATCAAATTATATTTAGAGACGGAAAAATCCCCTCCCCAGAAGGGATTAGAAGAATGATATTGGATAACTTAGAGAATTGGAAAAGGGCCTGCAAGCTAGGCATAAAAGGAGAAGACCAAAACCTCCCATGTAAGAGCAAATACAAACCAAGAAAGATCACGACAAACCACCAATGGAGAAAACCGCCGGAAGGCAAATACAAATTAAACTTCGATGGATCGAGCTTTGCAAATTCCAAGAGCTCTACAGGATACATCATTCGGGACTGGAACGGTAACCCTATTTTCATGGATGGCGGCCCAGCCGGTAGACAATCTCCAATTATGGCGGAAGCTTTAGCACTTAGACAAGGCATTGAAAAGGCAAAAGAAATAAAAATTTGTGACCTAATCATAGAAGGAGATTAAAAAATAATCATTGACTATTTACAAACTAAAACAAACTGCCCATGGGAAATAGAAATGATAATGTCAGATATTCTCGTATTACTTCAAGACATACAACACATAGGGATATCCCATATTCCCCGGATTGGTAACAGAGTGGCAGATAAGGTTGCACACCTTATCTACTCTACCAGGGGACCAGATTTATCTCATGATTCAGGTCTTCTTGACCTCATCCGGCAGGATGCTTTCGGGTAGATAACTCACCCGAATCCTTACCTAATCAAAAAAAAAAAAATTGGCAGTGGGAATCGAACACACACGTTTTAATAAGAGGTGGCTCAACTAATGTTGATTTGCTTATTCTCATTATTATAAATGCATATCTACTAAGCCTCGTTTGGTATGAATGTACGGTAATCGGAATGGGAATCGAAATCGAAATCGGAATAAAAAGTTGGAATAAGTCATTCTCCAAGGATGTTGTTTGGTATAATGTCGGAATAAGAAATTCAAAAACACCAAAACCTAAAAACACACAAATTCATCTTATCAAATTCAAAATCACACCATCTATCTCGTATAACAAATCCACAAACCAAATAAATTCATCCCACAACTGAAAAAAAAAATTGAACAGGGTGACACTGTTGAAGTTCAACACCAGTTGAACTGAAATGAGGAGGGAGGGTTGGGCACGATGGTCCCGAAGAACGAGGATGAAGGGTTGGGTAGCGCTGGCGGCAAGTCCACCATCTAGGCACGTGTGACGGAAAACCCAGGGGGTCAGTGAGAGAGAGAAGCGGACTATAAAAACGGCGGCACCGATGACACCGACAAAAATCCCAGATCTTGGTGATGGGGGTGACACTGGTGGCGGTTGCGGTGATGGACGATGGCAGCGACTGCAGACGGTGGCGGTAGCTGTAGTCAGAGAGAGAGAAGTGGACTACGATGGCGATGACGATAGCGGAGACTATCCCAGATCTGGATGATTGACACCTGCGTTAGACAGTCGAACAATGGAGGAGACAGCCGATGGTGGTGGCTGCGACAGCCAATGGACAGTGGTGGTGGGGGACATCGGAGATAGTTGGAGGAAGAGGGAGATTGTGGTTGTTGGGTTTGAGTTAAGGAGGGTAGAAATTGGGAATGGCTCATCATTCAGGTTTAGGTGAGGAATGAAAAATGCCTAAAATTGAAGATGAAATGATTACCCGATAATCGATTTTATTTCGAATTTTATCATACCAAACACCAAAAATTTAATCACTCATTCCGATTTTCATTTTTTATTATTATAATGGATATCAAACAGGGTCTAAATTTTCCGATTTCTCAGCCCATCAAAAATATTTGGCTAGTGTACTAATTCCTACCTTTTTTAAAAATATGATAAAGATAAATAAATATTCATCCCTTTCCGTCAAAATTAATTTTCTTTAAAGAAACGCATGACAAATCTTGATTGGACGCATATAAATTGAAACTCAGTGGATGTGTACATTTGTCGTATAAAAAACTTGTGGATTGTTGTGACTTGTGAGTGTATGAAAATCAGATAATCAGACAGTTTGGTTCCCAACGGTCAAATGATTCAAAAAACCGTTGCAACCTTCACCACCGCCAGCAGCCTAAACCCTTCGCAGCACTGCAAAACCCTAAATCATGTCAAACAATTCCATGCCCACATTCTTAAAGCCCGTTTCCAAATCGATCCCTTTTTCTCCTTCTTGGCCACCTCCAGAAACCCTCCCTTTTTCTCCTACGCCTGCCTCATTTTCCGGCAACATTCATCCCGTCGCAACGTCTTCATGTACAACACCATGATCAGAGGCTACCTGCAAATGCAATCGCCCTCCTCGGCCGTTCTTTGCTATCTCGATATGCTAAGGGCCGGAGTTTGGGCTAATAAGTACACTTTCCCGCCTCTGATTAAGGCCACTTCGATGCTTTTTTCGAATCAGGATGCGGGATCCAAGTGTTTGATCGGGCGTTTAGTGCACGGGCAAACGGTAAAAGCCGGAGTTTCAAATGATGTGTTCGTTGGGAGCGCGTTGATTGAGTTCTATGCTTCTGTTCTTGACGCCGGTAGTGCAGGGAAACTGTTCGACGAAATGCCTGTGAGAGATGTGGTGCTGTATACGGCTATGGTTGATGCTTATGGGAAGGCAGGTGATGTGGAGAATGCAAGGAGGGTGTTTGAGGAAATGCCTGAGAGAAATGCGGTGTCTTGGAGTGCGTTCATGGCTTCATTTTTGAGGGCCGGTGATTTCAGGGAGGTGATGAGGGTGTTCAGGAGGATGCAAGAGGACGGCATGAGGCCGAATGAATCTGGGCTTGTGAGTGTTCTCACGGCTTGTGGTCATCTCGGTGCGCTTGTACAAGGATTTTGGGTTCATGCTTATGCAAGAAAATGCAAATATGACTCCAATCCCATCCTAGCTACTGCTTTAGTTGACATGTACTCGAGATGTGGATGCGTGGAAG